>CANTUR010000302.1:1850000-3050000 GCA_947683625.1 Mallotus nudiflorus
GTAGAATTTTAAAAAATGTTAGTAATATTTTGTTAATTTTCGAAATTATGGTTAAAAAAAAATTATAAAATTTTAATAATTGAGGTTGTTATTAAATGTTATTAATTTTAGAACTCAAATTATAATTTTTGTGATTTTTATACTATTTTTATAAATATTTTTGAGTTTATGCCAAATTTGATTCTAGGTTAAATAATATATATATTTGGAAATTTTTTTTTAGTTGATTAAATATTTTAATTATATTAGGGAAGTTTATTTTGAGAAAAGGAATTTTTGGCATGATTAAATAATTTTAAGGAATTTTTTTAGTATAATTAGGACATTATGTAATTTATATATTCTAGGGGTAAAAAAATGTGATTTTACATTAAATATGGTAAAATATATATTTTAATTAGTTTTATTAATATTTAAAGGGTTTAGATAATTTTTATAAATTAATTGATATTTTTACCTAAGTAGTGTAAAATTTTAAATATCAAATTCCCAATATATATATATATATATATATATATATATATATATATATATATATATATATATATATATATATATATATATATATATATATATATATATTGAGAAATAAATATTATTAAATTTTGATATTTATTTGAGCTGTGATCTCGATCGGGGCAAATTGTAGCTTTGAAAGCCCGACTCGAGTGTGGGTGGTTGTGGCTATTAGAAGTGTATTTTTATGCAAGTATGGCTCTACCTTTGGTAAAGAGATGTTCGTTTTATAGAGGTGACTCTGCCGAAATTTCGATAGATTTTCTCGTAAAACGTGATACTCGTAAAATTTCTATCGTTAGTTAGGTTAAATCCTGTATGTTGAGTCTTGTCCGATTTTTCTCAAGTCAGTCTGGAATTTCATTATTTTGTTGATTTCTGATTCCGATTCCTTAGTCATGTTTTAAAAGTCGATTGTTATTTTTCTTTTAGAGCATATCGGAGCAGAAGCTGTGAGACCGAGGCAGACGCGTGGTCGTCAGTCTTCGCATTCAACCTATAAGTCAATAGAACGATCTGTGCGTGTGTTTATTTAAAGAATGCATGCGCTCGTATTTCTATTATATTGATTATATGATTTATTTAATTTAATGCTATTATTTATGATTTAAATGCATTTTATTTATTTAAAATCGATTTGAGAAATTTTGGTAGAACGGGCTACCTAGTGGGCTTCACCAGGACTATGTGCACATTGTAGAGATTGAGAGACAGATCCAATAATTGTATGATTGATGAATGTTAAACTGGGATGGGTGCCTCGGTGGAAGCCTTTGCTCTCGGGGACCGCCAGTGATTGTAAGGATGAAAATGGACTGGGACAGGTGCCTCAGTCGATGCCTTTGCTCTCGGGAACCGCCAGTGCCATTTATTTAGATTAAGTGAATGACTACGACTTGGTGCCTCGGTTGATGCCTTTGCTCTCGGGGACCGGTAGTCTAGTTGGAATAAGTGAGCCCGATTGACCATTTAGATTTTGGGTTTAGGGTTCTACCGAGATTTTTCAAAAGCTATACTTATATATTATAAATTATTTTCACTATAACATATATAGTTTTAAAAGGCTTTCAACCCGTACAGCTCTTTTATTGACTTACTCAGTGAGGTCTGATTCCCCTCAATTTATTTTTTTTCAGGAGCTTGGGAGTTCGACCTCAGACTTCCTCCACGTCGAATTTCTTCTTCACCGGCTATTTTATGTAGGTCATTGTAAGTTGTACTGTGTGTTAATCTAGGTTGTTGCAGTAGTATATGTATTAAGGATTTGTATGGTTTAAATATAATTGTGTAATTTATTCGTATAAACTACGCTTAGGTATAAGATTTGAATTCAATTTATAATATGAGATGTTGAAACATATTTTATTAAGCAGTTTGATAATATATTCTGTTGTTAATTAAAGTTTAAAATATGAATGGTTTTATTTTCTTTTCCTTTAGGCTTACTACGGGTTTCGGGGGCCTTATGCCTATCCATTCCCTAGTTCCGGTCACGTGCCCTCGGGTTCGGGTCGTGACAATGGTCACATTTTCATTTATCTTTTACTGAGTGACTTCTCGAGCTAGAAAAATTTGAGAATTATGCTAAACTATAATGAGTGGTTGATCTGGCCAGAAAAACCCAAGGATCACGGTTATGTTTTCATCTCTTCTACTAAATGGCCTCTCGAGCTAGGAAAACTCGAGAATCAAGCCAAACTATAATAAATGGCCAATTAGGGTAGGAAAACCCGAGGATCACGATCATATTTTCACCTATTTTTTATCAAGTGACTTCTTGGACCAGGAAAACTTGATAATCATGCCAAACTATAATGAGTGGTTGATTGGGCCAGGAAAATTTGAGGATCATGTTCACGTTTTCACCTATTTCTATTGAGTAACTCTTGGGCTAGGAAAACTTAAGTTTTATGATAAATTTATAATGAGTGGCTGATCAAGCCAAGAAAACCTAAGGATATTGGTCATGTTTTCACCTGTTTCTATTGAGTAACTCTTAGGCCAGGAAAACTTGAGTTTTACAATAAATTTATAATGAGTGGTTGGTCGAGCTAGGAAAACTGGAGGATCACAGTCATGCTCCGAATAAAAGTTTGACCTCTTGAGTTTGAATTCCCGAGGCCAATGGCCCACGTGAAGCTCAAAGGTCAGGTATGTCATTCTTACCCTTTTTTTTTTTAGATGTTGCTTTTTCAAAAAATTTAGTTTTAGCAAACTGTGGACACCTTCAGTTTGATCGGCCCATAATAAAAGTCTAATGATGAGAAAGTACGAGTTTGGAATGCAAAGGATGCTTGAAACTTCTCAAAAATAGACTTAAAAGCCCAAAACACCAAATTCAAGCCCAAAATGGTAAGCCTAAGCCTCAAAAGCCCAAGCCTATAGCCTTTTGGTCTAAAGGCCCAGACCCCTGAGCATCGATGAGACAACACCTCATCAAAGAGGCGGTGCCTCTTTACACCCACTAACTACAACATTAAATGTCATTAATTGTAATAGGTGAGACTCACCTACTCTAGGCTTAAGACAATTTTCATGATGCAAAAAGAAAGAAAAAAAGCAAAAAAAGAGGAAAAGAGGGGTATAGGGAATAATGAAAAGCATGGGGGAGTGGGTGAAAGTGGTTGGGTAAGGAGTTTGAGAGAACATAAAGGGAGAGAGTGGGCATTGAAGGGGGGACTTTTTTTGGAATTTGAGGAGGAAGTTCTTTGGCTAGACTAGGGGGTCTTTAGAAAAGAAAAACATAGAGAGAAAGAAAAGGAGGAAAAAGGGGACAAAAAACACTTCATTTCCTTGAGAAGAGGAGGGATTATCTTGCATTCAAAGGACTCAAATCCATCAACCAAGCTCTGAGGGTTTAGTTGGAGCATCAGCTCATCCAAATCAGTGAGACTCCCCATTTTTAAGCTTTAAGTCCTTTATTTTAGTTAAAAGCTTTGATTTATTACTCTTTTGCTTGTTTCTTGAGTTGTGTTACTTATTTAAGGTCAAAAAGATGCATAATTATATGAAATATTGAATATTAGTTATTGATATTTGTATGTTTGTATTAGTTTTTGTTTATTTTGCATAAGTTTTGAGTTTCTTAAAATATAAGAAATGTAATTTATTTCTGTCTTTGTTAAAAAGGTGACGTCTCTTCATAGAGGCGTCACCCCCTCATGTAGAGGCAATTAGAAATCGCCTACTGGTCAGGAGGCAACACCTCTTCATCAGAATCTTGCACCACTCTGTTTTGATTTTTAATAATTATTTAATATATTCTGTGTGATTTTTGTGTTTGTCTTGCCATATATGTTGAGTTTATGCATGATTATGATATTATTTAATATTGTTATTGAATAATGATTATTGTATTATTTATGGACTATTTTTTTATATTATTTATATTTCCTATAAATTTTATTTGTTGATTATTTTTTGTAAGACAATATTCTTATTTTTGTGAGATAGCATTAACTTATGTTTCTTTGGTTTATGTATGATTTATTTTCTGTTTATTTTAAATTTTCTTTACAAAATGTTGTAATCCTTAATCTCTTCCTCTATTCATTTGGAATGTATGGTTGTAAATTAATATTATTTGTTTTATTTACATTGAATGTTGGACTATAAGTATGAAATGAAACTAATGTGCAAACTTGAATTTAATTGTAAAATTGGGAAATTGATTAGAGGCAACTGCGAGTTGCATGTAAATAAGGAAATAATTAAATAATTAAAGGTAATAAAACACAAAACACAAATAGAGGCCAACCACAAGATTGGGTGGGCATTCCAAAAATTCATACCCAGTTTTCGAACCCAATCTCTGAGAACAGCTGTTGGGACCCTCTGTGGAATCTAGAAACTGTACAGTATGTCTCGGATCTCATTTAAGTGGCAACTCAATATCCAATCCGGGCCTAAAGCCCATTTCATATTTCCTAATGAGTTTTGAGCTCATATAATGTTGTGATCGTCATACACTTAGATACACGTTGAATTCCGCTGCCTACACATATGTTTTTAGAATTATGATCCAAAATATCTTGATTAACTTCTACCACATCGTTATCTCCAACGATTGTATTGCTTGATTCAAGATTGATATTAACATTGTCTGAATCCATCCACAATTTCATTAACATTGATATTAATAACATTTTATTAAGATAAAAAAACCAGACAGAAATGAAATAGAAAAACAAATCTAAAATCCTCCACCAGTATAAACCAGACAGAAATGATATTAACCTGTTCATTTTCTTTATATTGCTATTTTAAACTATATTTATTTTGTTTTTTGAGCTAGTGCTCATACGGTATCTGCAAAAATTGTCCTTATTTTCTATTGTCCACTAATTGCCATGCACTTCAATGAGGTGCGAGAAACGACACTCAAATATCCCAGCACACATATCACCTTGCTTCTGTATGAAAGAAGGAGACCATGTTATCATTGGCCAATGCAGTTCTGTATTCAATGTCACTTTTGTTTCATATGAACTGCTGATTGGCATCCTTGTATTTTGTGGTCTGCATATAGCAATTCATTCATTTTTTAAATTACACAGGCCATTGTCAAAGACTGTAAGGTTCAATGTGCTGAAAGTCATTCCAGCAGGGTCTTTTGGTGGTGTAAAGAAGGCTTTCACAACCATGTGAGAGGCTTTATTTGAAGAATATAATGGTGGAGAAGGCTTTGATAAGGTCATTTAAGTTTATTTGGGCTATTTTATGTAAAGTTAGAGGTTATTTTGTAGGAATTTAGATAAAGTCAATGTATGATGCGTTAGATTTGTTTCTAGTTCTTTATACTGGTGAAGGCTTTACTATCTTAAATGTCCACCACTCTCTCAAACAATTCCCAAGCAAATTTTGTTCAATTGATTATGAAGAGAAAAACTAGACAAAATGTAATAGACAAATAAATCCATCAAAAGAACAAAATATATAGGAACAACAATGCAACATTTATATCTCAATAATCAAAGAATGATATATAAAGGCTTAAAAATAACACCGCAGAAATGCCTCACAAAACCTATGGCAGAATTACGTACTTGGGATGTATGCTGGAAGTTAAAGAGTTACGACAAAGCACCCTGCAATTTCTGCAAGCTGGTTTAGAACCGACGACTGGCAATCTATGATGGACTGGTTCGAGCGATCTACGATGACGGGTGTGATCTTTAATGATTGTTGATTTGCAATGAAATAAAGAAGAGCTGGCGATCTGTGATGAAACACCGGTGAAACGAGGGTGAGAACAAGGTAAGGGTGGCGACGGAAAATGAGAACATTGACGAGAAATTGAGAACGACGAAAATGAGAACGCAGAGAAGGAATGAGTGGCAAACTGGGCAATGTTCTTCAAAAGCAAAGAAAGAATGACTAATGAGAGTTAGGGTTTTTTCTTTTGATATGAGAACTAAACTAAAAGTTCAAAACTACGCAGTTTTTGATAAAACTATGTAGTTATGTTTAGGTTTGTTTAGGTTTATGATAAAACTTTGTGTATTTACTATTTAAATAATTATAGATAAATAATTATAGTTTTCTAATAATATTATATAAATTAAAGTATAATTTGTAATTTAAATTATATTTAATATTAATTTAAATTTGCATATTAATATTTATATATTAGTACTAGGTAATATTAAATTATAAATGCATAATTTTTATTTTAGTTAGTTTAAAGATTAAATTAACTTAAATTATAAATACTTATAATATTTCCATTATGTTTTTTGCTTAATATTAAATTAAATAATGTATATAGCATCCATTTAGTATTTAAATTATCTTTAATTAGTATAAAAAATGTACACAATCCTATTTTGTATATATAATATAATTGATAATAGTAGTATAATAATTAATTAAAACTATACATAAATTTCTATCAAAACAGTTAAATATCCAAAAAATTTATGGATTTTTTTTATTATTAATATTAGTTGATACCAGAGCTATATTATGATATGAAAAAAATTTAGAGCATTTTTTGATATAATTTTAAGGTATCTTTGGATATCAAAACTCAAAACTACTTAGTTTTGTTTAGATATATATTTGGTTAATGTTAAAATTTAAAATTAAATTAGATTAATATTATGTTAAAAAAATTAGGTTAATAACTTTATATCATATTTATATTGATTTTGATAAAAATACGCTAATATTATATTTATATTAATATCATATTAAGTTAATATTATGTCAAAACTTAAAGTTAAATTAGGTCAATATCACATTAGGTTAATATCAAAACTTAAAACTAATCTTAAAACTTAATTTTTTTTTATCTTAACATCAATGCTAATTTACACTTTAAAATCTAACTTAATAATAAAATACTATTATATAGTATTTATTTGAGACTAATAAGTGACTTGATATAAATCTATCTGACAAATACTTGATATACATCTAATTAATAAATTTAGTTCCAACAAATATATATATATATATATATATATATATATATATATATATAAACAGATTAGACAGGTTCAACTCCGACACAATTTATTTATGTTATAAATTAATTAACCCATTTATAACTCAAACCTATTTAACTCTATGTCTTGTTATGTCACAAATTACGAGCCTACCTTTTACCACTGAAGGTGACGAAGAAAACTATAATTTTTAAAAGTAATATCCTCGCCTGTATCATATGGTAAACCTCTGAAATTACCTCTGAAATTAATCTATTAACCTATGTCATAATCAAATTCTTTACATTACAAATGAAAGATGACCGCTAAATTTGCATAGTACTGCAAGAGCAAATGTACCATTTCTGAAATGGCGAATAGTACTACAAAATCTGCAGGAAGTGCTTCTTATCAAAATATCTCAAGTTATAGAGCATTTTTGTATCAGTTATTGTGAGAGAAGCATTTCAGAAAAAGTTAATTCCATGAATCCAAACATCTCAATTTGAACTGAGGCATCACGAGAACAAAAGCATTGATGCAACTGTGCTCAAGTTATATCAATCCTCTTAACTCAAAAAGACTGTTTAAATTTTGGTCGAAAAAAAAAAACTGTTTAAATTGCTTAATTCAGATTTGTTGCTAATGAGTTTTATTGCTCAATACGAACAGGCAAAGCGGCAAATGATGTTAGCTTAACATCCCCTTGTTGGCCTAAGCCATCAAAATCCATCCAAGCGTGTGAGAATTTGGCAATACAGAACAAAGTATATTATCTGACCAATATAAAGAACGGACACAAAATCAGATCATCAAATCAAATAATGTAATCTGACCATTCTGAGATAAAAGAAGTATGATCCATGGATTCTCCAGGACATTCCTCATGCCTTGCAGGTGTTTCCTTTCCACCCACCAATCTTGCAGGATTTCCTACTGCTGTGGTTCGAGGCGGAACTTCAATCAACACCACTGAGCCAGCTCCAATTTTAGCTCCTTCCCCAATGTTCACATTTCCTAAAATTGTTGCACCTGCTCCAATCAACACTCCATCTCCAATCTTGGGATGTCGATCACCACATGCCTTCCCTGTTCCTCCAAGTGTAACATGATGCAAAATTGACACATTGTTCCCAACCACTGCAGTTTCACCAATCACCACACCAGTTGCGTGATCAAACAATATCCCCTTCCCAATCTTTGCTGCTGGATGTATATCAACAGCAAAAACATCAGATATCCGAGAGTGCAAGGCCAGTGCCAGTGGCCTACGTGACTCTGTCCACAACTTGTGAGCAACTCGATGAGCCTACTTCAAAGCCATAAAATTGTAAATCTTATATTGATCCTTACAATCATAATCCTAAATCCTAGATAATAAAATAATTTCAACCTCAAAAGGTTCACAACTTCATGCTTTCTTACAGCATGAAGTATTCGTCCCCATCAGTTTAGAATGATACTTGTGGTAGAATTTAACTCAATTCTACTAAACAATTTCCATTCCAATTGATTTCTGAAGGATTTTTTTTTTTTTTGGAAAAAATCATGTTCAAGAATCTAATTCAATGAATTATTTCAAAAACATGTCAGCTGGGGCATGATTTTTCAATTTTATCAAAACACCTTCTATTCTTCCCAAAACATCAAAATTGATTAGATAGAATCCAATTGAATTGAATACTTCCTTTTTTAGGCTTTTCAATGTAGCCTAGTTGATTTCACCACTTCTTTATTTTCATAATTCAACACAAAAAGAACTGAACTTTGACACTTGAAACACAGATCTACGAACTTAAAAAAAAAAAAAAAAGGAATTCTTGCATTTTTTTCTCTCTTTCCAAACAAAAAATATATGAAAGATTACAACTTTCAATCTATAGTAACTTAAATTAAATACCTGGCAAGCCAAGAACCCTTTATAATTAAGAAGACAGTGTGAAAACGAGACACAGGCTGGGTCACGAACGCGAGCAGCTCTAAGATCAGCAACAGCAGCAGCACGAAGAGAAGGGTCTGAAGAGAAGGTATTGAGAAAAAGATCGTATAACAGAGTAGAAAGAAGTGTAGATGAGCAAAGCTTGTTGCCCAAATGAAAAGAGAGAGATCGCTCAAGCGACGAGTGAGATAGAATTGTTGAATAGAGGTAGCTAGCTAATGCTGGTTCTGATTCTGCGTCACGGCGAGCCTCTGCTTTAATCTGGGTCCACACCCACGCCTCGTCTTCGTTGGTTGCGTTCGAGTCATTTACCGCCGGTGGAGGTGGCGTAGATGGGTAGCGGAGTTCACCGGCCGGCATCCCTCTTTTTTTCTGGTGAGATCAAATCAAAGACAAAGGCGTTATGGATAATTTGGTATTTGGTGGATGTGAATTGTTGTGAATTGAGACATCATAAAACGGTTAGTTTTGGGCGACGACACGTGTCACCTCATCTTCCCTGCCAACAGGAGAGAATGCCGGCTGCCCACAAAATCATATTTATTTATATATTATTAAAAAAATTATTAACTGTAAGTAACGTTGTTCTCACTTGGACCATACTTTCAATTCAAATTGCATATACCAATGCGCTAAATAATTGTTAGAAAACTGTCGATGACTCTAAACCGGTTGATCAAAAGCTGAGCTTTAAAGATTTCAATTTTAATTATATTCTCGATAGATTTATGAAAATTTAATACCTTTTCTTTGTTAACAATAACAATTAACAATTATAATTTTATGAAGTACTGATAAGTGATGTTGATAAAAATAATAATAATTATTATTATTATTATCAGAAAACATAATTCATTTAAAATTGCTAGATTATACATTAAATTTTTATTAGTTTCATTGGGTGACAAAAACTATTGTGCAGGGCAAAAATAACTTTCATAAAGTTCACTCAAGTCGAGCTTCAAATAGTAAGTACTGCATATGAATGTTAGGATTTGATATATGGATTTGGTCAAGACAATCTTTCATTTCTTGTACAACAACATGAGATATTTAATCATAAATGTTAGGGAACAAAAGCTACAAACTCTTTTTTTTTTCCAGGAGAATGGACTTGAGAGGCCTTTGTAATAGTACAACAAAAATCTATCATCAATCTGTCCTAATTTTTTATGTCACAGGTTAATATCAGAATTTGGAGACTCTCATTCCCTTGTGCTGCTCACATCTCTTTCTTCCTGGAACTGGAACTCTCACGCAGACTGAACCATCCTGTAAGGCAACTCTACATGCCAATGTGTCATACCCCGAGAAGGAGCTACCACTATCAGCCCTCTGTCCTTTGTGCTGCCAACATCGCTTATTTCCTGCTGCAGTTTGCCTTCTGCAGACTGAACCATTCCTCAGAGTAGCTCCACAAATGAAAGTCGAGGCATTGTTGTTTGTGCTGTCGCCAGAACTAGTGAATACTGAGCCGATGGCAGACATGTGGCTTTTTTCTTCTGCTGTTGGCTTAGAGGCACAGCTGTTAATCCTCACCCCTTTATGCTCCTCGCATCTTTTCTTTCCTGTCACTGCTTGCCTCCTGCAGAAATTTCCATCACCTAGATTTACCCCACAGGCAGTATTCAGGTCCTGATCATTGTGAGAACTGGAAGCCAAATGCCCATCAGGTGCATAATGTGAGTTTCCTTCTGCAATGGACTTTGTATTAGATGCATAGATTCTCATTCCTTTGTGTTCTTCACACCTCTTTCTCCCTGGAACTGGTGGCCTTCTGCAAGGTACAGCATCACCCATGATGAATCCACATATTTTAATGAAGTCCTCATCAATGCCGCATTTGTCTAAGACCAATCTTGGTTGCGACCTGCTAAATTTGAAAATACCATGGAAGAAACTCTTGTTGTCCTCATCAACAGGAATTTTACATTTTTCTGGTGAAGGTGGCTTTGTTGATTCAATTTTAATACCAACTTGAGTCGGACGTATAAATAAAAGCCTTTTGGAAATATTTGAAAATCGGTTGTTACTTGAACCAATTTTGCTTAGTTTCTGCAGGATATCATTGGGACGACGTGCACCATTACTACCTTTATTCCATGCATAGTCAAAAGTGTCAAGCAGCTGAGCTTCTGTTCTCTCAGCATTCTTCTTGTCTTTCATCTAATCACATTCAGGGAACGCAATGTAAAGGATAAATTAGAATCCCCAACATTAAAGGACAGTTATCCAAACCATCAGTGATCTCTTTTACCACAGGCACGCAATTGAAATGGATCTAAAATCATGCATGATGGGGTGCAATTTCAAGTATGTGGCATCACTTAATACTCATACAGATTGCCATTCTCTAAACCAACTTTTGCACAATGAGTTAACAGAACTTGACAAACAATGAGATAACAAAACTCAACAAGTCCTGGTTTAGTATTACCTCCTGGATCCATATGTCTTTCTTATGCATTAACTGAAATTAATTCTTATGTTATGCCATACATCGAAGAAAAGCAGAGAGCATATTCCAAAAATTTCAAACATACTACTCACACATAACTAACCAAGCAAAGCAAGTTAAAGCAAATCATACATCATTAAATATAAGAAACTGCAGTACTTACAGAAGCCCATCTAAACACAATGGAGTGACCTCTTAAGAAGATCTCTTCAAACAGACCTGGTCCTTTGTGGGGAGACTCAATTTTGGAGTCGTTCCAATTGCCACTTGAATAGCTATTGCTCAAATGAGCTCCTGAACGACCATAATGCTGGAGCCTGCTCCTGACATTGTCAGCTTGACCAAGATAAACCACCACTATGTCATCTGGGTCAATCTTGCCAACTACACGCCCTAACCCAGATCGAGAAACTGCTATACCAAGCTCATATAAACCAGGACCTGATCTTGTAGGAAGATTGTGAACCCTGTATCTTGCTGCTCCTTCTTTCCCTTGAGAATGGTCTTCCCAGTCACAAGGTCCAATTAGAACCTGAAAAAAATCGAAGCACTGTACCATCAGAAACTAAATTTTGAGCTAAATTAAGCTTTACGAAGATAAGCCGGCATCTACAACAGGATTTCATGTTTGCTCAAAAAGATAAAAAATTTGATTGAACCGAGACACCAACCTGCCATCTGGAGAAGTGGGTATCGTGTTTTGTACGCTTATAGTCTTCTCTCTTCAATCTTGCGATAGCAGCAACAGCAGTAACTGTAGAATTCTCGCTGGCTGCCATTGTTGATCGCTAGCAGTTGGAGTAACTCATATCTGATAATGACCGTTAATCAGGTGGTTTTTTTTAAGCACCCGAAGAATCCATACTTGGAAGGTTTGATTAGACTGTTCTGTTCATTCATCATTTCAATTTTGAAATTGAATGACCTTAGCATGGGCTTGGCCGCTTGGGTTTACTGTTTTCACAAATTGAAATTCTATTTGAAATATCTTCAGGAATTGGGCTTAACAGGGTTTTGCAAGCTCATTTGAATTAAGTCTAAACCCATCAAACCTCAAGATTACTCAATAATTAAAAAAGAACAAAAATTCTTGGCTATTTATTCCATATGCATTATTTAATAATTAATTTTATAATATATATTTTAATAGTTTATGTGTTAAAAATTTAATCATCAGCTGTAATATATTCAAAGTAAATAATTTCTTAAAAATTATTTTACTTATATTATTCTCGGTCACTAATAAAAATTAAAATTATAACTAAATGGATGGTTCATTCAATTTAATTGTAAAAATATTTTTAAAAAATTTCTATTATAGATTGGATTTAATTATAAAATATCTTACAATATTTATCGCTATTTTTTATTAATATACAAGTTATATAATTTAAGGATCGATAAATTGTATAACAGAAAATAGTTCGCCCCCTTTTAAATCGATGGTAATAGTAATCAAACTCTACACCTCAGAAAACCCTTAGAGATGAGTTGTCATTTGACTACTCCCTCACTAGCCAATATTTATCACTATGTAAAACTGAAATAGAAGACTAAATTTTCAAAGAGGAAGGAAATATATTTTATTCCTATTATTCTATGAAAGAAATCTATTTCTCTTCTAATCAAGATAATCTTACGAGAATAAAAAATCCTATTTCTCTTAGATTTTTGTACAATTTCTCCTACATATACTATTAAACAGCCACGTATTTCACATATGAATAAAAAAATTATTAAACTCATAATATATAGTAAATAAATAATTTAACATAGTAGTAGTAGTAGTAATAATAATAATAATAATAATAATATCATTATTATTATTATTATTGTTATTATTATTATTATTAAACAAAAATTTTAAAACTAATAACAATGTTATTTATTTATATAATAATTTAATATTAACTTAATATAGTTATAATTCAATACAACTTAACCTAATTAATATAGGAACCATACTTTCCATTAAATTAAAATTATATTTTAGTTAATTTAATTTTTATTAGAGATAAAATAAAAGTTAACTAAATTAAAATAGGAAATAGAGTTTCAATCAAATTAAAATTATATTTTAATTAGTTATATTTTATTTTATTAGTAAATAACTAAACTATCCAATTTTTATATAATAATAAGTGAAGATTTTTCCATAATTTTGCACGTACCCCCTTATTATTATTAAATAAAAATTTTAAAATAATAACATTATTATTTATTTATATAACAACTTAATATTAACTTAATATAGTTATTAATACCCCACATACATATTCCTGTTTAAATAAGATCTTTCTTTTCCTATACAAAGTTGCTTACGGAAGGACGTCCAAGACAAATAGAAAAGGATTCCTAGTCAGGAGACTCCCCAAAAAGAAGAAACACTCTTTATTGGAATAGGATTCTCATCAATATAGAATCTTATTTCTCTCAGGTTTGACCATCATTATCCTTATAAGTAGGACCCTATGTCCCTCATTCTCATTCATTCTATTCTCTCATATTTTTATTATTCTTATTCTCTCTATAGTCTCTCTCTCTCTATATATTCTCTAACTTAGGCATCAGAGGGTTTGTGGAAATCCTCCCCACCTCTCACCTTCCCCTTTGTTGATCACTTGCAAGGTTCCATCTCAAGAATTTTGAAAAATAAGTTATCAAGTGGCGCTATCTGTAGGAATTCTTGAGTAAAAGCCATTCATATATCTACCAAATCAAGACTTTAACATCATTATTTCCAGCCCACCACTGACCTCGACTCTTGACACACACATCAACCCATTTATTCCTATTCCTCCAATCAATTTATCAGCACCTATTATAGTGACAATACCACTAGCCCTTTTCCCAAATGATGGATCTTCATTTAGTGGAACATACATTCCACCTAGAAATGCTCAAAGGTGGCTAACTTCTAGCGCCGATCCTCTTTATTATGCCCCTTTACAACATTATCACGGGCTTATACCTTCCATACCCTTTCCAAATATACAAGAGACACCCGATATAACCACACCAAACTTGAACACTTTAGCCCAAACACTCAACCCTACCCCAATGAGCACAGAAGCGATGATATAAAACATTCAAACTCATATGGCCCTAATGCAACAATAGTTAAACGTCTTGATCCAAAGTGGCAATATCAAGTCGACTCATACGGAAAATTAATACCACTCATTCGGAAGCATTTGAATGTGACGAAGGAAAAGGCAAAGTCCCGGAAGGGGAATCCAATTCAACAATCCCGATTCTTGATGATTTAAGGATAACTTAGAAAGTCAAAGAGGCTATACACAAAGTCCGTACGGGACCAAGGAATGAAGATGAATGTGTCATGGAAGGGAGAACACCCTTCATAAGTAGGATAATTCGGATAGAAATTCCAACTAAGTTCATAATGCTGCTAGACCAATATGATGTAACCAAAGATCCCATTAGCCACATATCCTCATTCAAGACAAGAATGTTACTCTAGAATGTGAATGACAGAATCATGTGTCGAGTCTTTCCAAGCACACTCACCAAGAATACTCAAAAGTGGTTTCATCGACTCCTTGAGAATTCTATCACCTCTTTTAAAGATTTAGTGGAGAAATTCTGGACCAAGTTCATTACCAACGTCCCCCTAGTCAAAAATATCAATGATCTCTGGATGTGTCAGTAAGAGTTCAAGGAATCACTATAAAGTTATCTGGATCGATTTAATAAAATAGCCATGCAAATTGAAAATTTAGTGGATGAGGTGGCCATTAAGGCTCTAAAAAATGGCCCTAGACTCAATAAACTCAAAGATAATATAATGACAAAAGAACCTGGAACTTTCACGGAGGTAATGGTAATGACAATTAAAATGATAAAGATGGATGAAGACAGAAGGATGCAAAGGGATGATAAGAAAACATCTACCAAGGTAAAGGAAAGATCGAGATCTAAGAGACCAAGTTTTCTGCAGACAAGCTTCAGAAGCCTGGCAAAAATGGAAATTAAAAGATACATGTCGTTAAATGCCTCAAAATCCAACATCCTTATGTGGATCAGGCAGAATGGTGTAGGCATCACTCCATCCAGAAGGATAAGCCCAAATAGGAGAGTCGTGCATAAAAGGTACTACTGTCAATATCACCGAGATTACAGGTATGATACCGAAGCCTACTGTGAATTAAAAAGCATCATAGAGAGATTAGTGTAAAATGGTAAACTTAATAACTTCATCGATACATTCAGAGAAACTAGAAAGTAGGATAGATAAGACCAAGACAGACTATAACCAAAGAAAGCCCAGAATGAACCGATTGGAGTTATTAATATGATTATTAAAAGGTAAATAGTGAAAAAGAAACCTAAGAGAATCTGCATAGAGGAAGGCCTTGCCCATGAGAAAAGACAAATCATTACATTTGGTCTAGAGGATGGGAATCACATCCGGCACCCCCACAATAATGCATTGGTGGTAAGTGCTTACATCAATAATTATCTTGTGAAAAGATTACTTATCGATGATAGGAGTGTCATCAATGCACTATCTTGGAATGCCTACAAAGTAATAGGAGGATCCGTCATAGAATTAAAGGCTATCCAGACCCAGTTTAAGCTTCTGCAAAGGAACCACACAACCAATGGGAGTGATAGGGCTAAGTTTAGAATTCAAAGATCGCGATGCTGAAGAAACAAAAGTTCTGAAAGCCCAGTTCAACGTGGTAGATCTCCCGTTGG
The DNA here is from genome assembly GCA_947683625.1 of Mallotus nudiflorus. Taxonomy (NCBI): domain Eukaryota; kingdom Viridiplantae; phylum Streptophyta; class Magnoliopsida; order Malpighiales; family Euphorbiaceae; genus Mallotus; species Mallotus nudiflorus. The sequence continues at coordinate 1,866,061 of CANTUR010000302.1, forward strand.
CATACAATGACATCATAAGATGTCCGGTACTATACGAGATCAATGTAGTCATAAGCATCTAACATCTAACCATGAAGATTCCCATTAGAGGCTGAATCCTAATAATTCATAGGGACCAACACATGGCTAGACAATGCTATTAGATTACAGTCAAACCTCAAATGGAGGCATTTCCTTTAAAATCCTAGGAAAGGAAGAAATAAGGAGCCAACCCCATACCAATCGATGAGGTCCAAACATTATAGATTATTGATGGGAAAATAGTAAGGATCGGCAATGAGATTGACATTGATACTAAACGGGGTATAAGTGAAGTCCTCATTAGACACTCAGACAACTTTGCCTCTCGAGCATCTGAAATTCCCAAAGTAGACCCCCGAATTGCCTTGCATAGTTTGAAAATCAAACCAGGAGCAAAACTAGTTGTTTAGAAGAAAATAACTTTCACGTATGAGAGACAGAAGATAATTACAAAAGAGATAAAAAAAGCTGCTAAAGGCCAAATTTATCAAAGAAGTCACCCACCCATAATGGGTAGCCAACATGGTGCAAGTAAAGAAATCTAATGGCAAATATAGAATGTGTAAAGATTAGACTGACCTCAACTGGGCCTGCCCCAAAGATAGCTACCCACTACCAATGATAGACTAACTAGTGGACTCCACTGCCGGCCACAGTCTATATAGCTTTATAGACACAACATAAAGGTATCACCAGATACCAATGATGGAAGAAAACCAAGAAAAAAATCCTTCATCACCCACTAAGGTCTTTACTGCTATAAAGTAATGCCCTTTGGGCTAAAGAATGCCAGAGAAACCTATCAAATGATGATGAACCATATACTTTGAAGTTAGATTGGAAAAAATATGAAAGTATATATGGACGACATCATTATCAAGAGCAAGCATGCAGAGCAACACCCCATAGACCTCGACCAAATCCTCTAATTACTGAGTCAGTCCCAGATTAAGTTGAATCCAAAGAAGTGTGTCTTTGGAGTAAAGGCAGGCGAGTTCCTAGGATTCATGATATCACATAGAGTAATTAAGGCCAACCTGGAAAAGATAGAGGCCATTCTCAAAATGAAAGCTTCGACAATAATTAACGAGCTATAAAAGTTGAATGGCCAGATCACAGCTTTAGGGCATTTTATCTCTTACTCAGCCAGGAGATGTCTGCCATTATTCTTAGCACTAAAAAATTCATATGGACTGAGGACTGCCAAGCAATCTTTAAAGACATCAAAAAATTAATATCCTCACCACTACTACTTAGCAGGCCAATCCTTAGGGAGACACTATACTTGTACCTTTCAGTTGGTTAAAAATCAATAACTTTAGTACTAGTGAAAGAGGAAGGAAGTCAGTAAAGCCTGATATACCACGTCAGCAAAGTATTTCAAGGATATAAGATTCGGTATCCAACACTAGATAAATTAGCCATGGTTGTCGTCAACACATCTTGAAAACTCAGGCACTATTTTGAGGCTTATTCCATTATCATAAGATCCAACTTCCCCTTGAGGAAAATCTTACAGAGACCTTAGACATTTGGCATATTAGTTCAATGGTTAATCTTGCTCAGAGAATTTGACATTAATTATGAACCCCGACAGCAGGTGAAAGCTCAGGCCTTTGTAGACTTTGTACAAGAAATAACACCAGAAGATCTTGCTCCTTCTGAAAGCCCAAGATGGAAGCTCTATATGGATGGGGCATTATCCACCCAAGGTTCCGGTGCAAGAATTATTCTTAAGGGGCTGCACAAAGTCCTCATTAAATATACCATCTGGATAAAATATAATGCCACTAATAATATAGCATAATACAAAGCACTCATCACAGGTCTGAAGTTGGCAGTAGAGGTCAAAGATGAGCATTTTTTAATACACTCAGACTCCTAACTGGTGGTGAACCAAGTCAATAGGACATTCCAAATAAAAGATTTGAGCATCGCCAGATATGTCAAAAAAGTTATGCAGCTCCTAAAAAAGCTTGAATAAGAGGGGGATAGTGGGAAATCATCCAAATCCCTAGGAGTAAAAATTCAGAAGTTGACCTACTAGCAAAGTAGGTAGTTAAGGACAATCAGACATTCAGAGGACTTGAACTCACTAAGGCACTGACAAAACCAAGTACGGAGGATTCAGAAATCATGAATATGCATAAAGCCCCATAATAGATGAAACTGATCATTCAATATCTAGAGAAGGGAATACTCTTAGAAGACAAACTAAAAGTACAAAAATTAAAGATAAAGGTAGCACACTATTTCGTCCACCACAGAGAACTCTATAGAAGATCTCTTTCACATCTATGGTCTAAGTGTGTGCTTCTAGAAGAAGGGAATTATGTACTCAGGAAAATCCATAAAGAAATTTATGAAGCACATGAATCACATTATTCATTAACCAGGAAAGCATTGCTACAAGGATACTACTGGCCCACTATGTCCCAAGATGCTCAAAGATCAACTCAAGAATGCCATAAGTGCCAGTAGTTTGCCCACCTCAGCCATAAGCCCTCTAATCCTCAACATCCATTTGGGAGCCTTTGGTCTTTCGTCATTTGGGGAATGGACCTCCTGGGTCCCTTCCCTACCTCAACATCCCAGAAGAAATTCCTTATTATAGATATAGACCATTTCACCAAATAGGTAGAAGTGGGAGTGGTACCGACCATCATAGAAGCCCAGATTGAACACTTCTTTTAGAAAGAAATTATTTGTAGGTTCAAAATATCACATACCCTGATCATAGATAATGGAAGGTAGTTTAGTAATGGGAAATTCAAAAAGTTTTGTTCTGACCTTAGAATAAAGCTCTAATTTACATTAGTAGCTCACCCACAAATAAATAGACAGACAGAGGTCACCAATAGAATCATCATGCAAGGGTTAAAGAGGAGGCTAGATGAAAAAAAGAGAAATTGGGTCGAAGAGCTCAACAACATCATCTGGGCTTACAAGACTACTCCTAGAACCTCCACAGGAGAGATGCCATTCAAACTAACCTATAGGATGGACGCAGTGATACCGGTGGAAATTGGGTTACCAAGCTGTAGGGTTAGCGAGGAATTAGACCATAAAGCCAACAACATTGACACCTGGATATGCCTAGACCTATTGGAAGAGAGAAGAGAGCAGGAATCCGCTATTGCAAAGGCACAAAGATGGAGGATAATTGAATATCATTATCGACGGATCTGACCAAGACATTTCAAAGTTGGAGATTGGGTACTCAAAAGGGCAGACATTGGCAAAGGCAATTCTGGTATGGGCAAGCTTAGACCTAATTGGGAAGGTCCCTACCAGATTACAAAGAAAACATCTAAAGGGGTATACAAAATCACAGACAAACAGGGGAAGGAATAACAATGATATTGGAACTCAGATTGTCTTAAAAAATATTACCAGTAGATGTACTCAAAATCTTATCAAATAAAGTATCCTCATTCATTAACAAGGAAAGTTACATTACAAAATTTACATTATAATATATATATATATATATATATATATATATATATGTATATATATTTTAATCTAATAACTGAGCCTCGGAAAGCTTAAACGATGGGACACTCGATAGGACATACTCGGAGACAGTGATAGGGACATCACTAATAGCACTTATAGACACAGGAGGCTCAAAGGAAGATCCCCTCGCAAAAGACTTGGTAGCTTTCTTAGGATTCTTCACGTGAGGGGAAGATGCCTTACTTAGAGCATCCTCTTCAAAAGCTATCCTAGCTAGGTTAACTGGCGTTATTTTATCTAAGTTCGTAAAGTCTATAGTAGAATTTTGTGCAAGTAGGACCCTTCAACACTCAGATTTATACACCTTGAGAAACCCCCCAACCATGTTCTGGTAGATTTTTTCCATTTTCATGGGATTTCTCGGCCTCTCCCAGCTTCCTCTCTAGGTTAATGATCCATAAGTCTTGCTCCTCAATCTTAGTAGTCAACTGAGCTTAACTGTGGTCCAAATCAGCCACCTCCTTCTAGCTAACCTCTGTCTCAGACTTTGCCTCTGCATGTTTAGTTTAGCAGAGCTCTAGCATTGCCATCACCTTATCTAACTTCTTTTCGAAGTGGATGGCTATAGTGGCCACCTTCATCTCCTTCAGCCTATATTGGCTTTTTAAGTAGTAGTAATTTTCTCTTACTAACATCAAAGCCTAAGTCATTTGAGAAAAGAACAAATGTCACTGCTTGATACATTATAATATAAGATTAACAAAATAAGACACTTACCTCTAACGAATGTCTAATCATAGAGTTATACAACTCCTCATTGTCCTCCTCCATCCAGCATTGCATGTCAACTAGTAGCCTCAGGGATTCTACATATTGATCTCTAACTTGGGCGTTCGAGACACTCGGAGGCTTCATCTTGTTGAGGACCTAGGCCTCAACGACCGATGGAGCGACACGCTCACCTCCTCATTCTGAAAAGACAAATAGAATGATTCAGACAAAACAGACAACAGAGGAATAATACAAAAAACTAAATCAAGGAACACTCATCAAGACATACTCGAACCTAATTCACTGCAGTAGTTTCAAAGAAAACACAACACGGAAAACTAGGGCCACAACTCACACAATAAAGCCTTGACACATAACTCCGCTCTGATACCAACTTTGTCATGACCCAAAATAAGGGCCATGACCGGCGCTAGGGAACGGGAATTCTTTCAAATCCGAAACTTGTAGCAAGCCTTAAAATAAAATAAAACATGCAATAATCATAATAATATAAATAAAATATTTTACAGCAGAAATAAAATCATAAATAAAAATAAAATAATAATCTGCCAATAAAATTAATTATACATCCTCATATTATATATAAATAATCCTTTAATACAAATTCCAGTTCAAATCCTTAAAATACATAACTCACACAAATATAATACATAAACCCTACAACTGTTTACAACTACTGCAGTTTCTAGATTATAAAATAAAACTCAGATAAGCAGTTTACATAGTGAAGCCAAGGCGGAAGAAATCCGGCGTATGGGTCTGCTATTGAGCTCTAAAGACGATAACTCTCCTGAAAAATAGTCAACGGAGGGGAGTCAGACCTCACTGAGTGAATTGTTATAATATATATACATGCATAGCTAAATGACAAATGCACACATTCAATAGTATATATAATAAATATATATATACATGCAAATACACACAGATGCAACAAAATCATTTTATATATTTACTGAAAATCACTGTTTATGAAGGATCAAATAGAACCCTAGAAAACTGCAACCTCGAAAAATGTTAGACAACACTCTAGCCATACAGGCTCACTTATTCCAAATATATTCACTTGTTCCATTTGGACAGTAGACTGGCCCTGAGACATTAAGTCAACTGAGTTCTAGCAGTCTAACTGTCAGTGTGATTGGCCCCGAGACACTTGGTCAACCGAGCTCCAGTAATCACACTCTCAAATCACATCACACATCAAATAAATCAATCTGATTATAATCCAAAAATAGGTTAGTAATAAAGTCTAACTGCTATCGGCGTACCGGTACGTACTCGATCCTAGTGCTGCCCACTAGGTAGCACGTTTTGTTGATATCCTTCATTATTTCATAAAATAAATGATATATGATATTAAATAAAATAACAATATAAACCATATATATACTAGAAATATACCAAAAATAAACCAAGTATATTTCGAGTATATATACGTCAAATAAATTCAATTTACTTACAAAATAAACTAAAAATGTACTTAAAAGCATTTTAAGTATAAATCATTAATAAAACATGCATATAGTTTAAAATATACCAATAATATACCAAAAGTAAACCAAAGTAATAATTAAGTCATTTATACATACTTTACTAAAATAAATCATACATTTCTAAAATATGCACCCTAAAACATGTATGTATAAAATAACAACTCACTATTATTGCACTCCTCAAGACGGATCTGATGGGCCTGGTCCACTAGGCCTCGGTCTCAACACAACTAAACAAACAAATGACAACATGACATTAGAATGAATCTATCAAAATTTCTAGAAACTCGATCTAGAATACTAGACACAGAATCATAATAAGAATTTGACCAGACATCACGTTGTACGAGAATTCTACCAAAAATTTGCCAGAACCTCCCCTGTAAAATGGACATCTCTCTACTCAAAGAGTAGAGCCGGTCCTATAAAGAAACACACTTCGAATATACGCAGAACATAATTTACAATCCTTCGGTCGGACTCCAAACTATAATTCACCGACCGAGGTTCACAATTCACAGAATAATTACAGAAATATCAAAAATGCCCTTTAATACTAAAAATAAATTTTATAAATATAAATTACGTAATTAACCCTAAAACATATTAAAAATCGATAAAAATTCATTTATTTATAAAAATCGTATATTATATATAATTTGAAAATAATTTATGAAAAATAGTTTTAATTAGTTAAAAATACTAAATCATTTGTATAAATCATTTTTATACCTTAAATAACTATTAAAACCAATTTAATTACATTTTTAGCCAATTTAGTGTCAAATTATCAAAATACCCCTAGTTACGTAAAATCATTAAAATTAATCAAAAATTCACCAAAAATAGTATAATTACTCAAAATTAATTTTCTCAATATTTAATTCAATAATATCAATAAATACACTCAATTAACGAATTAATTTTAATAAAACACATAATTAACCTAATTTTCCAAAAATTACATAAACTAAATAAATTCAAAATAAATATATAAAATTCAAAAAAATTAAAAATAAATTTATAAAATTCATTTCAACACCTATAAACACCATAAAAAAACAATTTCATAATTTAATTAATTAATTTTTGAAAATTAGAAAATATTAATAAAATAATCAAAAATTCACAAAAATCAAAATAATTCCCAAAAATTCTAAAAAAATTCACAGAGCTAGATTAAGCTACAAGGATCAATTTTTGTGAAGGTAGTTTGCATGAATAATTCAAATTGAAGCTCAAAAAAATCAAAAACCCTAAATGGCTGAAATTGCAAAATTGAAACCTAGGGAAATTTAAACCATTTCAAGTGAAACAAAGCTTGGAAATGGACTCACCGGAGCTCAAGGAGAAGATAGAGACCGGTGGTGTCGAATTTGGTGGCCGGAAACGTGCTGATCGACGGTGAAGAAATTTTTGGCTTCTCTTAGGAATTCTGGCCAAAACACACTGGAGAAGGAGGTAGCAGGCGGCGAAAATGGCTGGAGATGGTGGTGGCAAGCCGAGAGGCACACCAACGGGGAAGAAATGACGTTGCAGTGGCCGAAGGAGAGGGAGATCGGTTGAGGAAGAAGGGGAAGGCAGAATGGCACTTTTGTAAATATATCAAACTTTATTTTTTTGATATGAATATTATATGTATATATGTATATATATATCTATACTTTATATTATAATAATGTATAATATAACACACACAATAAATATACACCACACACATATTTTAATAATATATATACACATATACATATATACACTTATTTAATTAATTAATATAAAAACTATATTATATAATTTAATTATAAAGTAAACCCTAATTTTAATTTAAATAAATGTACGCATATGCATTTTATTTAACACTTAAAATTATGTATGAACTCATGAAAATTCGTAAAACTATTTCAAATAATTAATATTGAATTATTTACGTCTTAATTTCCCAAAAAATAGAATTTCTTGAAAAATTTTACGTAAAAGATTTAAAATAATTAAAAATAACTTTAATAAATAATAAACTCATCAAATAATCATAAATATCTATAAAATTTATTAACACTGTATATCCCGATGCAATTTAAAATTATTTAAAAACTCGGGATATTACAAGCTAACACCCTCATGTCGCTTCTATAGTACTGAGGTTTCGAGCATGTAAGCCTCGAGTCATAGCACTAAACATTTAAGCCTCAAGCATCTAAGTCCAATGACTAAAGCTGGCACTCTCAAGTTGCTTCTACAGTACTGAGGTTCGGTACTCGAGTCGTACTTTTAATGCACTAAGATTCTCTGACACTCAAACCACACTTTTAACACATCGAGCATCAAAACTCCAGTGATGACTAGTTCCGCCAAGTTGTCTCCACACTAGTGAGTTAATCCCTTACATCGCATTTTTATTACAAGTTTTATGCACTTTAGTCCAGTTGGCACTCCCACAATGTCCCTATATAATGGTCTCAAGACTCGGTACCGACCTTTGTGTTTTCTTACGACTGAGGTTGGCCAACTTAGCTCATCCTTCCATATCAAATGTCGTAAGACAATAACGTTTATATCCACCTTACAAACCCGAAACATCGGACATATATATCCCAATATACTTACAGGGGGGACTCTTGAGACCCTACATATATATTCCTGTTTAAATAATATCTTTATTTTCCTATATAGGGTTGCTTACGGAGGAAGGATATGCAAGATAAATAGGAAAAGATTCCTGGTCAGGAGACTCCCAAAGAGGAAGAAACACTCCTTGCTAGAATAGGGCTCTCATCAAAGTGGAATCTTGTTTCTCTTAAGTTTGAGCATTACTATCCCTATAAGTAGGATTGTATGTCTCTCATTCTCATTCATTTTATTCTCTCATGTTATTATTGTTCTTCTCTTTCTATATTCTCTGACTTTGGCATCGAAAGGTTTGTGGGGATCCTCTCCACCTCTCACCTTGCCCTCTGTTGATCACTTGTAGGGTTCCATCTCGAGAATTCTAGAAAATAAGTTATCAGTTATAATTCAATACAACTTAACCTAAATAAAATAGGAAACATACTTTCAATTAAATTGAAATTATATTTTAGTTAATTTAATTTTTTATTAGAGATAAAATATAAGTTAACCAAATTAAAATAGAAAATAAACTTTCAATCAAATTAAAATTATATTATATTATATTTTTATTAGTAAATAACTAAATTATCCAATTTTTATATAATAATAAGTGAAGATTTTTTTGTAATTTTATTTGTTTCCCTCCCCTTCATACATTTATATATATTAGTAAATAACCACGTGTTTCACACATGAACAAAAAATTTATTTGACTCATGATATATAGTAAATAAACAATTAAGCATATTATTATCATTATTATTAAATAAAAGTAATTTTATAATCTTAATTTTTTATTATTAAAAAAATACATTTCTAAATAAATGATTAATTTAAGTTTTTTCTAAAAAGAATTCAAACAATTTAAGCATTTCTATTATTATGAACTCTATTTATACATAAAAATAAACCTCAAGTTCAAAAAAAAAAAAAAAAATATATATATATATATATATATATATATATATATATATATATATATATATATATATATATATATATATATATATATATATATATATAAAATAACCTTAAAATTGGTACTTAGTGTGTTTCAAAGAATAGAAAATTTATGAAATAAACATGTGTTTATAGCTATAGCTAAAGATAAATCATAAGAAGAAATTAAACAACATGAAAAATGTATCTCTAAATAAAATGATTAATTTAATTTTTTTCTAAAAAAATATCCAAACAATTTAAGCATTTCTATTATTATAAACTCTATTTATACATAAAAAATAAACCTTAAGTTCAAAAAAACTATAAAATAACCCTAAAATTTGTGGCTAATACTTTCGAATAATATAAAACTTATGAAATAAACATGTCTTTATAGATATAGCTAGAGATATATCATGAGAAGAAATTAAACAACATATGTTTGTGAATTCTATTAGACATCATAATTTTCAAGGTCAATGGGAAAAAAAAGATATGAATTAATATTGGAGAGATACAATATTAAATTATAATAAAAATAATACATACAAATTACAAAAAAAAAAAATCAGTATGTCATTAAAACATACCTATATACAGTCACGATCAATTAAGACATGCATTAAGTAGATTTCATCAAATATAAAAACTATAAACTCTTTGAAAATATTCTCAAGTGATGCAATTATAAAACAAAATAGTTTTTTTTATAGATTTAATTTAACTGTTAATCCTAATTCAGATAGAAATTTATAATCTAAATACAATTGTATTTAATATATCTAAACATTAATCATAATTTAAATAGAAATCCTATAAAATAGAAGTTAACTTAATTAAAATAGAAAATAGAATTTCAATCAAATTAAAATTATATTTTAACTAATTTAATTTTACTTTTATTAGTAAATGAATAAATTATTCAATTTTTATATAATAATAACTTAATAGTCTTTTATAATTTTACATGTCCTCCCTTCATACATTTATATATACTAGTAAATAACTACGTATTTCACACGTGAACGAAAAATTTAGTAGACTCGTGGTATATAGTAAATAAATAATTAAAGATATTATTATTGTTATTAAACAAAATTTTAAAAATAATAACATTGTTATTTGTTTATTTAGCAATTTAATATTAACTTAATATAGTTATAATTTACTACAAATTTTATAAATCTTTTATTTAAATAACTATATGATATTCCTTCAATATTTTTTATAAATAATTTTTCTCAACTCTAGAACTGATTTTATATAAAAAAATTATTGTGGTCATAATTAATCATAAGATAATAAAATTTATTAGTTATTTGTTAATAAATTTTTTAAAAAATAAAAGTAATATGTTCTTTATATAACAATTTAAATATTTCAATCCTATTGAATTGATAATTTATTATAATTTTAGTAATTTTTTTTTGTGCTACAACACTTTAATTTTTCAATATTTTTTTATTAATACTTTTATTTACATAAAAAATTAATTTGATGCCATTTTTTAAGTTCAACTTACAATTAAATTATAAATATTAATTAATTTAATTGTAACTCCTTTTTGTTAAATTTTATAAAAATATTTAAAAACAATAATTATTCTATTTTTCTTATAAAAAATATACTTCCAAATAAATTATATGCTCTACTTTTTATTTATTAGTTTTAAATTTATAAAAATATCTACTTTTAAAAAAAATTATATAATTGTCCTATTTTTATAAAATTTATTAATTTTGATTTTAATTATTTTTTAATATAATAAAACTTATAAAATTATATTATCTAATTTGGTTTATATTAGATATATGCTCTTTTTTCTTATTAATTATTAATTTATAAATTTTGTTACAAATAAAATATAATGCATACTTTCAATTATATTATAATTATATTTTAATTAAATTAATTTTTATTAGATATAAATAGAAGTTAACCTAATTAGAATAAGAAATATACTTTTAATTATAATTTTGTTAGAGATAACATAAAAGTTATCTTAATTAAAATAGGAAATATACTTTTAATTAAATTATAACTATATGTAGTTAATTTAATTTTTATTAGAGATAAAATAGAAGTTAACCTAATTAAAATAGAAAATAGACTTTTGATCAAATTAAAATTATATTTTAATTAATTAATTAAATTTTTATTAGTAAATGACTAAATTATTCAATTTTTATACAATAATGAGTTAAAATTGTTTCGTAATTTATTTGTTCCCCCATTTTTGTGTGTGTGTGTGTGTATATATATATATATGTATGTGTATATATATAATTGCAACTCATATCATTCATTCAATAAAATTCCATTATAATTCTACATCTCATTCTACATCAAGGCATCATAATCATCTCACCTCATACATATCAACACTCATTCTATTATTATTCATTATTCTACTCTACTTTTCTCGTTTTATTATAATTTCTTAATATAAATATTGACTTAATTTTTAAAGTGTTTGTGACAAAAATTCAACCCATTCACTCAACTCTACTCATCGATACATATTGTATAACAAGAGACTCAATTCGGGTTATCAACTACAATTTTTAAAATAGATCTATTGTTGTCAAAAAAATGTGTGAAATGTACATATTCATTCAATTAGCATAAAAAGTGATAGGATAATTCATAAAGAAAAGGGTCTACTCAATTTTGAATTTAATAATTTTGTTTTGATGTTGGTTCAACTTACATGTTGAAACAAGAGAGTATTACTACTGGCCATTGATAAGATCAATGACTAGCAAGCAAAGGGACCCTTCTAACTAAACTGAGTGGGAGTGCAATCAAGCTTTCAGTAGTAGTAGTAGTGTTAATGACTCTTATAAGTTCTTTGATTCAATGCACCTAACAATGAGAAAAAGATTGAATCTGTCCAAATTAAGAAGAAAGTGAAAGAAAAGAAAAGACATGTGAATTATATAACAACCCAAAAATCTTTTTAACAACCATTTTAGTGAGTTAGCGAGTTAGGTTAGTAGTGATGGAGTAAGGATTTGAACCCTCCACATCCATCAGGGCAATTAAAGCCCTCGCCACCACAATTAAAGTGTGGGGTTGCAAAGCTTTTCTTTTTGTGATTGAAAAAATTATGTTTAATACCACCAATTATTTGATAAGTTGGCCAAAAATTATTCCCACTTAAATTACATTATGAAAATTCGAATTCTAACATATAGTTAAAAAGATAAGAACCCCTTATAGTTTAGAAGACAATGCAAAAACAAGACACAAGCAGGGTCACAAACAAATAGCGGCTTTAAGATCAGCAACAACAACAACACGAAGAGAAGGTATTGAGAAAAATATCATATAATAGAGTAGAAAGAAGTGTAAATGAGCAAAGCTTATTGCCCAAATGAAAAGAGAGAGATCGCACAAGCAACAAGTGATACAAAATTATTGAATAAAGGAAAATTTAGAGAAAAAAAGAGAGAAACTTTAAGGAAAATATTTTTTCATGATATTCAAAGAAGGGTTACACCCCTTATATATACATATAGGAATTCTAATCACAACCTTATTAGGAATAGAATAACATCTTGAATAGAATAAAAATTTTATTCCTAATTGTATAGAAATATTTACTTCATAATATATATAATAAAAATATTTACTTCCTTAACACTCCCCCTTAAGTTGGTGAATGTATGTCAATAATTTTCAACTTGCCAAGTGAATTGTAGAATTTTTTTCCAAATACAGCCTTTGTGAGGATGTCAACTAGTTGACTCTGAGAAGAAACAAATGGAAGATCAATTGTTCCTTGGTTCAAATTATCTTTTATGAAATGTCTGTCAACCTTTATATGCTTAGTCTAATCATGTTGAACTGAATTATTTGCAATTGCTATGGTTGCCTTGTTATCACAATGTAACAATATAGGCTTCAGATGTTTTAATCCCAAATCCTGAATAATTCGCCTTACCCAGAGCAACTAACATACTCCATGAACCATTCCTCTAAACTCAGCTTTAGCACTTAACCTTACTATAAATTTTTGTTTCTTGTTTCTCCAAGTGACTAAATTATTTCCAACAAATGTAAAGTACCCAGATGTTAATTTTTCGATCAGTCCGATCTCTAGCCCAATCAACATTAGTATAGCCAATAATTTCATAATCCTTATTCATCCCAAAGAATAAACCTTTACCCAAAGAAGACTTTAGATATCTTAATACTCGGTATACTGCATCCATATGTTCTTTACTCGGAGAATGCATGAACTGACTTATAACACTTACTACATAAGCAATGTCTAGCTGAGTATGAGATAGGTAAATCAACCTTCCCACCAACCTTTGATATCGATCTTTATCAGTTGGAGCTTGATCTCCTAGGACTGAAAGTCTATGGTTAACCTTAATTGGAGTCTCTACTAGCTTACAATCAAGCATGCATATCTCTGTCAATAGGTCCATTATGTACTTTCGTTGGCAGATGAAAATTCCTTAAGCTGATCTTGCGACTTCAATTTCTAAAAAATAGTTTAAGTTACCTAAATCCTTAAGTTCAAACTCAGATGCTAACTGCCTTTACAAGATTGTTGTCTCACTCAAATAATTTCCAATGACTACCATATCATCAATGTATACAATCAATGCGGTGACTTTACCTAACTTTTGTTTGATGAATAATGTGTGATCAACATCACTTTACTTATATCCAAGCTTTCTCATAAAAGTTGAGAGTCATCCAAACCATGCTCGAGGTAATTGCTTGAGTCCATACAATGACCTTTTTTAGTTTGCATACTCGGACAGTACATTTAATTTTGGGTGGTGGATCCATATATACTTCTTCATCTATAGTTCCATTAAAAAATGCATTCTTCACATTAAATTATCGCAGTAGCCAGTCTCGGTTAGCAGCTAAGGAAATAAGAACTCGGATGATGTTCATTTTTGCTACTGGGGCAAATGTGTCTTTATAATCAATTTCATACTTCTGAGTATACCCTTTTGCTAACAACCGAGCTTTATACTAATTTATGCTTCCATCTAAATTGAGTTTGACAGTGAATATCCACCTGCACCCCATCATTTTCTTTCCTTCAGGAAGAGGAACAAGATCCCATATCTGGTTCTTTTGTAATACCTTCATTTCATCATTCATGGCTTTCTTCCAATTTAGATCATCTAAGGCTTTCTGTACATTACTCATAATAGATACAGTAGATAATTGATTTATAGTAAGTGCATGTGAGTTAGACAAACGGTTAGTTCATATGAAGTTGTTGATAGGTTATTTAGCTTTGCTATGAAGGTCCAGATCATATTATTTTTTTAAAACCCCTATTGACTTTAGAAGGATAACGAGGCTTAGTATTTGGAGTTACTAAAGGAGATAAGTTTAGCTTATTATGTACATCTGCATCCAGAATTTCTTCAGCTTCTGGTATGGATTGGGAAGATGTACTATCTTGATTACTCAAATTTTCTTATATGATCTGTCCGGGTGAGATGCTCGGACTCGAAACATCAGATGTTTATGAGATGCTCGAACATTTGGGAGACTTAGATTCGGAACACTCAGAATGCTATCTTCAATATTCGGACCACTCAGAATGCTATCTTTAAATTCAAAGAGGTTCAAAATTTTCTCCCCCTAAATAGAGCACTTGGAGTGGAAGAAGAAAGGAGAATTTTCATGAAATTGAACATCTCGAGTGATATACATCTTCTTTGTATTCAGATCATAACACCAATATCCTTTTGTAGATCTGCATAACCAATAAAGATACACCAGATAGCTCGAGGGTCTAATTTGTCAAGTGTCTGATGAACATATGCTGAGCATCCAAAGACTCGGGGATCGAGATTATTGAGGGGTTGAGATATGATAAGTTCCTGAAGTTTCTGAAGAGGTGTTTTGAAATCGAGTACTCTTAATGGTGTCCAGTTTATGAGGTACGTAGCGGATCGAACAACCTTTCCCCAATATTCTCGAGGAACATTCATGTCAAATAATGATGCTCGAATAACTTCTAATAACTGTTGGTTCTTTCATTCAGTTGTACCATTCTATTGAGGAGTGCTGACATAGGATGTTTGGTGGTGAATGTCCTTCTCATGACAGAAATCATTTAGAATTAAGTTAACATACTCCCCACCATTGTCAGACTACAAGACTCAGATTTTACTCTAGTATTGTGTAGCCACCATTTTGTACAGGTCGTAGAACTTGGAGCACACATCTCCCTTATTTGAAAGTAGTGATACCCAAGTCATCCGGGTACATTCATCAATAAACATTACAAAATATCGAGCACCAGATAGAGTAGGAATCCGAGCAGGTCCCTATACATCAGAATGAATGGTCATAAATGGAATTAAATTTTTATTATAACTCAGTACATAAGAAATTCGGTGGCCTTTTGCCAATTCACAAATATCACACTTGAATTCTGAATCTGTGGTATTTAAAAATAAATCTGGTTTTATTTGTCTAAGATAATGAAAAGAAAGATGACCAAGACGACAATGCCATAAGATTACTTAGTCTTTACTCGAGCAACTTCCACCAAACCTATTTGCTTGACTTGACTTCTAACTTAAATCATCATGCAACTCAAGATAGTATAACTTTTCACGTTTAACACCAAAGCCAATAATTCGGTGCGTTGCAATGTCTTGAGATACACAATAATTAGGCCAAAATTTAACAGTGCAGTTCAAGGTTTCAGTGATTTGGCCAACAGATAGTAGATTACAAGAAAGAGACGGAATAACAAGAATAATATCTAGATTAAGAGAGTCAGAGTTAGATATTGATCCTTCATGAGTGACTGATACTATGCCTCCATTAGCAGTTAGAATATTTTATTGGGTTGATGGGCGGATTGATGTAAGATGGTGAGCGGAGTTTGTCATATGATCAGTAGTACCTATATCAATAATCCATGTATTATTTTGAGTAAGATTTATCATACCTGATGTTGCATCAAGATCACCACTTGGTTTAGTACCACTAGAGGTGGTAATTGCAGCCTTTCTGAGCTTCTTACAAGGCTTTCTTTTGAAATCCCACCATTCTGGATATCCTACAATTTCATAGCACCATTCCTTAGAGTGTCAAACTTCACCACAATGAGTATAGGTGTATATGATGGACTTATTCAGTATTTTCCCTTTGAACTGGGGATGAGTCTGAGCTGCTACAAGTACAGAATGGTCCAACAGTATTTTCGGCTCTTCCATCATATGTCACTGGTTATGATCCCTCAGTACATATGCATAACTAAACTCGAGATCAAGAGGTGGATCCTTTTGGAATATTTCACTCCAAGCATTATTAAATTATGAATCAAGCCCGGCTAGGAAAATATGTGTTTGAAGCTAGGAAATATATTTGTGGAGTGATACTACTCCATTAACATCCTCCCCTTGTGCACACGTCCAGACATCAATTTCCTGAAATATTCCAATTAGTTCATTATAGTGTGCAGGTAATGGTTTACCATTCTGACATGTTGTGAATGATTTCCGGTTCAATTCAAATAACTGAGTTTCGTTAGATCCATTATAAAAGGTTTTTGAGACAGCATCCCATATCTCCTTTACTGTTAGAGGACGGATGAATCTCTACATCAATGTCGGACTCATAGAGTCAATCAGCCAACTTTTGACTCGATTATTATCAAGGAGCTAAGTTTCCAACGCTTTATCTTCTGTTGGTGGCTTTGGCGTAGTACCATTAAGAAAGCCAGATTTATTTCTGACTCCAATTCGCATCTCCATGATCTGTGACCATAGAGTATAGTTCGTATCATCAAGAATAATTCCTATGGGAAAGGGAGAATTATTTTGAAGGGTTTGAATAAAATTGGGTATTCCATGAGATACAATGGATGTGTTTTCGATGATCATGATTTTAAAAATTCAAAGAAATCAAAGGAAAAAAGAAAAAATATGATTTCAAGAATTCAATAAAAAATTCGATTTCAATGGATATGTTCTGATACCATGAATAATAAAATTTAAAGAAAAAAAGAAAGAAAATTTAAGGAAAATATTTTTCCATAATATTCAAAGAAATATTACACCTCTTATATATACATATAGATATTTTAATCACAATTTAATTAGAAATAGAATAATATCTTAAATAAAATAAAAATTTTATTTTTAATTATATGTAAATATTTATTTTTTAATATATACAATAAAAATATTTACTTTCTCAACAATTAACTAGATAATGTTGGCTTTGATTCTTCGTCCATGCGAGCCTCTGCTTTAATTCTGTCCCACACCCGCACCTCGTTTTCATTGGTTGCGTTCGAGTCATTTACTGCCGGTAGAGGTGGTGTACATGGGTAATGGACATCCTTTTTGTTTTCCTGGTGAGATCAAATCAGAGGCAGAGTAGCATTCTAGATAATTTTGTATTTGGTGGATGGGATTTGTTGTGAATTGTGACATCTTAAAACGGTGAGTTTTGGCCATAGGCTATTAGCGACGACAGGCGTCACTTCATCTTCCCTACCAATAGAACAGAATACCAGCTGACCACAAAATCATATTTATTTATATTATTAAAAAAATAAGTAATTATCATTAAGAAACTATTTTCACTTGGCATATACATAACAATGATTATTAAAAAATCTTCTAATTCTTTTAAAATTGCAAGATTACAAATTTAAATTATTTATACACTAATTGTGAATCTGTTATTTATATACTAGTTATGAATCCGTACGTTATGCCGACTACTTAATGGACTGTATATTTTACATACAATGATTTTATATAAAAGTTAAAATCAACATAAATTAATCGAATATAAGATTATAAATTTCCATTTGATCATGGCTTGTTGACATTTCGTACACGAAGAAGGTACATATTAATTATCTAACAAAGTAACTATTTATATACTAGTTATGAATCCGTACGTTATGCCGACTACTTAATGGACTGCATATTTTACATACAATGATTTTATATAAAAGTTAAAATCAACATAAATTAATCGAATATAAGATTATAAATTTCCATTTGATCATGGCTTGTTGACATTTCGTACACGAAGAAGGTACATATTAATTATCTAACAAAGTAACATATTAAAATATGAACCAACAAATACTTTGTGTACAATTTTCAAAAAAAAAAAAAGAGAGAGAAAGTCAGTTTTTTTTTAATAATAGAAATTCTCCAATTACATTATGAGCTAATGCAATAAAGTTTAATGTAGATATAATTATAAGGATGAGAGGATTTTGATTTAAATATAATTTAATATTAAAAATACTGATTTAGATGACATAATCATTTATAGTGATATTATTGTTTTTATTATTTTAATTAGGGTGATATTATTGTTTTTATTATTTTAATTAGACTATAATATAATAGTTTAGATTTATTAGGATTCTATCTTTGGTTTTAAGCTTTAAAGGAGTTTATATTGCAATTAAATAATGATTTTTTAAAAAAATTTTTAGAAAAAATTAGAAGTTTTAAAAATATTACACATTAGGTTTTAAGGTGATTATTCAAATGTAAGGTACATAAGACACTTGTCAAAATTTGACTTTAATAATTTTGAAACTTAACATTTAATATATATTGATAGTTGTGTGGACTACAAGTAATATATATATTTTAAAATAAATAATTAAATAATTATAATAAAAAAACTTCAAATTAATCAAATATAAAAGTTAGAACTTATTATTATTTTATTAAGAGTACATATCATTTTTAATATGCATACTAATGATAATTATTGAATAAATAAAATAAAATAAATATAGAAAATGAGTGAAAAATTACATATTTTTATTTTTAGGTAAAAAAAAGTGTTTTTATTTAAATATAATAGAATATTTGAATTAAAATAAAAGACATTGTTTTTATGGAAATGAAGGGTAATGTTTTAAATGTAATTAAATTATAGTATTTTATATTAGTGCTTATTAAAGACATTATAGTATTTATTAATTTTTTATAAAAAAATATCATGAATTTTAATAATTCAATACATAGATTTTCGGAGTTAATGTTGAATTATAAAAAGATACTCTTCTCAAATTTTTGGCTTAATAAATTAAATATATATATATATATATATATATATATATATATATATAATTTATTTTCTTTAATTTTTATTACCATAATTTTTTAGTTATAATAAGATTAATTATTAAAATTATTAGATTAATCATTTCAAGAATTATTAGATTAGTATTATTGTAATATCCCGAGATTTTAAATAATTTTAAACTGCATCGGGATATGCAGTGTTAATAATTTTAATATATGTTTGATTATTTAATTAGTTTGTTATTTATTAAAGTCATTTTTAATTATTTTAAGTCTTTTACGTAAAATTTTCTCGAGAGTTTTATTTTTGGGGAAATTAAAACGTAAATAAATAAATATTAATTATTTTAGACGGTTTTGTGAATTTGCATGAGTCCATGCATGATTTTTAAGTGTCGAATAAAAATATATACATATACATGCGTATATGTGCATTTAAATAAAATTAGGGTTTATTTTAATTAAATTATATAGTTTTAATAATAATTAAATGTGTATATATATATATATGTATTATTATTTGAGTGTGTGGTGTATATTAATTTGGTTTTAATATTTATATATTAAAATAATATAAAATAAAGTTATATATATACATATATATTTACCAAAACAAAAAGTTAGCCATAATTACGAAATTGCCATCGACATCATCTCCTTCTTCCCCGATTGTCCCTCACCTCTCTGGCCACTGTCACACCATTTTCTTACCGTCGGTGTGCCTCTCAGCCTTCCTCCTCCACCTCCAGCCCTTCTCGCCGCCCCTAACTTCCATTTTCGGTGAGTTTTGGCCAGTTTTTCTCAAAGAAACCGAAAGTTGCCATTAACGCCGATCATAACCATTCCGGCCACCGTTTGAAGTGCCACCGGTCTCTATCTCTTTCTTGAGCTCCATTGAGTGCATTTTTAAGCTTGGTTTCACTTGATTTGGTCTAGATTTTCCTAGGTTTCCAATTTTCAATTTCGATCAACTTATGTTCTTGATTTTTTTGAACTTCAATTTTAATTATTCAAGAAAAATACCTTCACAAATATTGATCCTAATAGCTCAATATACATGCTATAATTTTTTTGGAATTTTTGGGAATTATTTTGATTTTTGTGAATTTTTTATTATTTTATTAATATTTTCTAATTTTCATAAATTAATTAATTAAATTATGAAATTGTGATTTATGGTGTTTATAGGTGTAAAAATTCATTTTATAAATTTATTTTTAATTTTTTTGATTTTTATATAATTATTTTGAATTTGTTTAGTTTATGTGATTTTTAGAAAATTAGGTTAATTATGTGTTTTATTGAAATTAATTGGTTAATTGAGTATAATTATTGATATTATTGAATTATATGTTAAGAAATTAATTTTTGAGTAATTATATTATTTTTAGTGAATTTTTGAATAATTATAGTGAATTTATATATAGTAGGGGTATTTTGGTAATTTGACACTAAATTGGCTAAAAATATAATTAAATTGGTTTTAATAGTTATTTGAGGTATAAAAATGATTTCTACAAATTATTTAATATTTTTAACTAATTAAAACTATTTTTCGTAAACTATTTTCAAATTATATATAATATACTATTTTTGTAAATAAATGAGTTTTTATCGATTTTTAATATGTTTTAGGGTTAATTATATAATTTGGAATTATAAAATGTATTTTGGTCAATATTTATGAATTTATTAAGAATTATCGATTTTTAATAATATTTTATAAAAATTAGGGTTTTTATGTATTTATCGGTAAAATAATTATTTTTAGCATTTGAATTTTTAATTTGCTATATTTTGAGTATTAAAGGGTATTTTTGGTATTTTTGAAATTTTCATGTATTCTGTGTATATCTTGTAAATTGTGAACCTCAGTCGGTAGAATTGTAGTTTGGGAGTCCGACCGAGGGGTTGTGAGACTGTGTTTATTTGAAGTGTGTTTCTTTGCAGGACTGGCTCTATTTTCTGAGTAGAGAGATGTCCGTTTTATAGGGGAGGTTCTGTCGGATTTTTTATAGAATTCTCGTAAAACGTGATATCCGGTCGAATTCCTATTTTTATTCTGTGTCCAGTGTTTCAGATTGAGTCTTTAGGAATTTCGATAGATTTATTCTAATTCCGTATTGTCGTTTGTTTGTTTAGTTGCGCCGAGATCGAGGTCTAGTGGACTAGGCCCGTCAGACCCGTCTCGTGGAGTGTAATAACTGTGAGTTGTTATCTTATATATACGTGCTCTAGGATGCATGTTTATAGAAATGTATGATTTATTTTATAAATTATGCATAAATGGTTTGATTATTGCTTAGGTTTATTTTTAGTATATTTTAAATTATATGCATGTTTTATTATGAATTTATACTTAAAATGTTTTTAAGTATATTTCTAGTTTATTTCTAGTTTATTTTATGACTAAATTGAATTCATTTGACATATATATACTCGAAATATACTTGATTTATTTTTTGTATATTTCTAGTATATATATGATTTATATTGTTATTTTAATTAATGTCATGCATCATTTATTTTATGAATGTATGGACTTATTTTAAATGAAGGATATCAATAGAACGTGCTACCTAGTGGGCAGCACTAGAACCGAGTACGTACTAGTACGACGAGAGACTGTAGATTAAATTACTAACCTATTTGTGGATATTGATCGGATTGATTTATTTGATGTGTTATGTGATTGAGAGTGTGATTGTTGGAGCTCGGTTGACCAGGGGTCTCAGGGTCAATCACACTGACAGTCAGACTGCTGGAGCTCGGTTGACTTAGTGTCTCGGGGTCAGTCTACTATCCAAATGGAACAAGTGAATTTATTTGGAATAAATGAGTCTATATGGCTAGAGTGTTATCTAACATTGTTTGAGGTTGCGATCATCTAGGGTTCTATTTGATCCTTCATAATCGGATATTATTTTCAGTATTTATATAAAATGATTTTGCTGCATTTGTGTGTTTTGACTGTTATATATATATATATATATATATATATATATATATATATATATATATATATATATATATACTATTGAATGTGTGCATATGCATGTATATATATTATAATAATTCACTCAGTGAGATCTGACTCCCCTCTATTGACTATTTTTCAGGAGAGTTTTTGTCTTCAGACCTCAGTAGCAGACCCTTACGCCGGATTTCTTCTGCCCCGGCTTTACTATGTAATATGCTCACTTGATGCTATTTTATAATCTAGACACTGCAGTAGTTGTAATCAGTTGTGAGATTTATGTATTATGTTTGTATGAAATATGTATTTTAAAGATTTGAACTGAAATTGTATTAAAAGATTATCTATATTTATATATGAGATGAGCTTGTTTATTTAAACGAGTTGGCGGATTATTATTTTATTTTATTTATGAGATTTATTTCCGCTGCGAGTTATTTTATTTATGTTAATATTATTGCATATTTTTATTTTATTTTAAGGCTTGCTACGGGTTCCGGATTCGAAAGAATTCTCGTTCCCTAACGCCGGTCATGACCCCTGTTTTAGGTCGTGACAATTATAGAATATATAATAGTGTTTTAGTTGAAAAAAAATACTAAATAAATAATTAAGTGATTTAAGGTAGAAAAATATGTAGTATATAAATATTTTTAGAATTTGAGTAGCATTGAGATTTGTATAATTGTGTTTAGTTAAAAAAATAATAGTAAATAAATATATTGTAAATATTTTATTTTTAATGGTTTGATACATTAGATTTTAGAATGAATAGCACTTGTCTTTAGTTTAATAATTTTAGAATTCAACATTTAATATATATATATATATATATAGATTGTTAAAAAAATTATTAACTATCACTAACCGGTTAACCAACTATTCTCACTTAAATAATTTTTTCAATTCAAATTGGTAAGATGCAATGCGCTAAATAATAATTAGAAAACATCCTAATTCTTTTAAATTTGCAAGATTATAAATTTAAATTTAAATTTTATTAGTTTCATTGGGTGATAAAAACTATTGTGCAGTGTATAAATGGCTTTTCAGAAGGTTCACTCAAGTCGAGCTTCAACCTGTATATTGATGAAACATAGAATTGCACAACCTGTTCCTCAAGAACCAGATTTAAGAAAACAGGATCAACATTAAAAACATCATTATCAAAGATAATAGCTGTTTGATGCCTTGATAACCAGTCTGCTACCTGATTACCATTTCTAAAGACATGTCTAAACTCTATATTTTCACTAATAGCTATGAGCCTTTGTATCACTTCCCGTATTACATCAACTTCTCAAGGCCTCACACCTGCTGCAGATTTGCATAGTCAGACTGCAGCTAGGCAGTCTGATTCAAGGATGAATTGCTTGTTAGCAAATAAACTTGCAAAGATAGCAGCCTCTTTGAGAGCCAAATCTCGGCCTGAAATGGAGATTGGCTAACCAGCTTTTTGGAATTGAAATAAATAATCATCCCTCTGCTACCTCTGCAAACAAATGCAATACAACATTTTTTATCTTTTTAATCTTTTGAGAAAGAGGCATTGCAATTAATCTTACAGACTCTACAATAACATGAGATATTTAATCACAAATGTTAGGGAACAAAAGCTACCAACATTTTTTTTCCCAGACGATTGGACTTGTGAGGCCTTTGTAATAGTACAACAAAAATCTATGATCAATCTGTTGTTAGAAAAATATTTGATGATGAAAATTAGAACAACAACAAATTAATATAAGTATTCATAATGATAAATAAAATAAAAGATAAGAAAATTTCTCCATAATTAGATTTGAAATACGATGGAGGCTTGCTTTTTTAAAAACGGAATTTGTCTCCACTTCTTCTCGAGTTTTGCTATAAAGTTTTGTACAAATTGCTTTAGTAGATGTGACAAACCTTTCAAATTTCTGCACTTAGTAAATAGTGAAAAAAATTCTTATTGAGGATAAAGAATTTCTTGATTTGATCTTTTTTTTATTGCTCTTTAAAAATTATTTTTCTTTCTCCACTTTTTTATATCTATGTTCTATGTAAATTTCTATTCTATATCTTTGTAATAATTAAAAAGAAACATTTATATACTATAAGGTTAGTTATAATATGAAAAGACACATCTTTTCAAAATAATTCATCTATTAAATATAAAAATTTTAATTTATTTTAAACAAATAAAAATTTTCAACAATCCCCCACTTGTTTAAAATAAATTAAAAAAAATACCAACAAAAGACAGATGAGCTATGTTTATGCATAAAATAATATATCTTTCGATTTGAATATTATCTTAGTATAGTAGCACAAGATGAAATCGAAATTTCATGTAAAATTTTAGCTTTGAACATGTTATTCCTTGTGAAATCATTGGTGTTACTATACACGTAAAAATTATATTCTTTATTCCACTTATATACTCGCTTAG
Source organism: Mallotus nudiflorus (assembly GCA_947683625.1). Taxonomy (NCBI): domain Eukaryota; kingdom Viridiplantae; phylum Streptophyta; class Magnoliopsida; order Malpighiales; family Euphorbiaceae; genus Mallotus; species Mallotus nudiflorus. The sequence goes on from CANTUR010000302.1 coordinate 1,890,859, forward strand.
CACTTTTGTGGTTATGTGCTATCCGAATTCATAACCTTTTATCAGAGTAACTCCTAAACTCTCAATTGAAGCGGCACCACTTCAAAGCTTATATTAGTGAAGTTCTTCCAGTGTTTTGTCACATCAAAAACACTTATTCTCAAAACTAAACTTCATTAAAAGTATTAAACTCACCCCTCAAACCTGTGACAACAAGTACTTTTTTTAAGTTTATAAACTAAAGTACTTAACCATCCACTTATTAATAACTTGTTCTTATTCTTTGGACCCAATAACTATTTATTAAATAGTGTCGAGTAGGGTTGCCATCATTGGTGGATTTAACTAAGGAATTTTAAACCCAACATAAATGAGATTGATTTCACTAAATCTCTTTTAAGAGGTTTAGTAAAAGAATCAACCAAATTCTTATTTGATTTCACAAATGTGAGAAAAATTATTCCATCTTTGCTTAATTTTCTCACATAGTCATGTTTATGAATTTATATGTCTAGAATTCTCCTTACATAGTAATACACATTTATATTACTATAATCTTGGACTTAAATAACATCTATCATTCTTGACAGACTTGACACAACCTAAACCAGGGAGTCATGGTCGACGTTGAGAACGTGAATTCTCACGAATTTGAAACTTGTAGCAAGCCTAAAAAAAAATAAAAACACATACAAACATACCACAAACTATCTCATAATTTAAAACTTTAATTAATATAAAAGAAATCTATATCATAACATAATAAAATATATTCATACAATTATTCAAATACAAAATTTCTATCTGATACAATACAAATACTACAATAAGAAGCACTACTACTACAACGTTTACTAAAATACAAGAAAAGTAACGGTTCAATATTTACATAAGTCGACCGGGGAGGAAAGAGTCCAATGAATAGGTCTCATAGGGAGGTTTGAAGTGGAAGATCCTGAAAAAAATATTGAGGGGATCAGACCTCACTGAGTGAATTATTATTACATATATACACGCAATCTATAAATCTAGACACTCAAGCATCAGTATATATATATACATATATTATAATAAAAGTGAATTTTTAGCATTTGTATGAAATGCACCATTCAAACCTTGGAGGATATGTTAAGGATGTGTATAATGGACTTTGGTGGTCAATGGGATATACATTTACCATTGATTAAATTTCTATATAGCAACAACTATCATGCAAGTATTGAGATGACTCTATATAAAGCACTATATGGTAAAAAGTGTAGATCACCATTGTGTTGGGAAGTTGGAGAAAGACAGCTGACAGGTTCAGAATTGGTGCAAATTACTTTTGAGAAGGTTCTCATTATTCAATAACGATTGAGGACAACTTTTAGCAAACAGAAGAGTTATGTAGAACCTAAGATAAAGGATGTATCCTTTTCCGTTGGAGATTCTGAAGGTATCTCCAATGAAGGGGGTTATGAGGCTTAGTAAGAAGGGTAAATTAGCCCCGAGATACATTGAACCTTTCAAGATATGTTTAAGAGTTAAAGAAGTGGCTTATAGATTGGTGTTGCCACTTGAATTATCTTTAATTCATCCAGTGTTTCATGTATCTATACTGAGAAAGTATATTCTTGATTCTTCTCACGTCCTTCAGCTCAGACAATGGAGTTTAGTGAAGATCTGTTATATGAGGAATATCCTGTGGCGATTATAGATCACCAAGTTCGTCAACTTCGCACTAAAGAAATTCCAATGGTGAAGGTATTGTGGAGCAACCACACAATAAAGGACTGCATGTGGAAGACGAAGGCAGCGATGCGGGTGGCCTATCCCTATCTCTTTCATTAAAAATATATATTTTGCATCTTTTTTTTATCGAAAATTCAAGGATGAATTTCTTTTAAGGGGGAAGACTATAATAATCTGAATTTTTATGAATTAATTGAGAATTTAAATGTGAATCTTATTTTATTAATATTAAATGGGGATTTTTAAATTTAATTAATTTAATTAAATTGGTGTTAAAATTATAGTGTTAATAAGAATGTAATTTAATTTTAAGAATATATTTGATGCATGTATATATATATATATATATATATATATATATATAAGTGTGTAATTATTGGGATGAGTATTTTTAATATTATATTCATATATGTGCACTTTTTTGTACTTAAAAAAATATAGTAAAAACATTTTTTTTTCTCATTCTTCTTCCTTTTCTTTTCTTTTCTTTTCTTCTTTCTTCCTCTTCCCCTCCCACCGACAGCTACTTGCTCCACCATTGTCCACTGCCATCGCTCCACCACTTACCGATGCCGACGATGCTACCTCCACCTCCTCCTTTTCCCGTCACTACTACTCCCTCTCCCTCTCTTTCTCTCTCAGTACCATTTTGTGTGGGTGGTCGCTGAAGCTGATTCTAGCCACCCCAAGGCATGCCGTTGGTCTTGAATTAATTCTCTGGGCTCTCTTTTCCCCAACTCAATTCCAGATTCTAACACCAGTAATAACTCTAATTTTGTAAAATTTAATTTTGGGTATTTTTATTAAATTTTGAAATTGAATATCAATTTGATTGTATTTGATGTTGGTTCTTTAGGACATATTATTATGGGTGTTGTAAGGTTTCTGAAAATAATTTTTTTGAATTTTTATGAATTTTTCTAATTCCCGGGGTCTCGGGTTATTGTTCACGACAATGTTCCCAAGCTTGGAAATTTTTTATATTTTTAATAAATTCTATTAGTTATTTTAAGCAAGTTCTGTTGAGGAAGTTTATTAAAATTATGTATCAAAATTTTATTCTAAATTTCCAAATGTTTATGTCAAAAATGAATTTTGGGAAAAATTAGTATAAATTAGCAAATTTTATATTTTAATTGAAATTATGGTGAATTATTATATTTTGGATAGTTTTTGAGTAATAAATAATATTAAAATAATTTTTATAAATTAATTTCTATTTTTAGCTAATTATTAGTAATTATCATAATAATATCCGAATAAAATTGTATTTATGATTTTTAAGATTTAAATGAGTTTTCGGTTGCTTAATTATATAATTGAATATTTTAAATGATTATCGGTAATTAAATGCTAATTAATTTAGAAAATTAGAATAAGGGCTTTTATAATATAATTTGATTATTAATGTGGATTTTATTATTTATTTTGTAAATAAATGTCTTTTATGCTTTTATTGTGTAAATAAATTAATTTTGGCATTTAAATGGAATTTCATTGTTTATAAATTGTGATTTGTGAAATTGGTTATCGATTATTTTATATATTCTCATTTTCTAATATCAGTCACATGCCCTTTGGATTTGAGTCGTAACAAGACTAGATGTTCATTTTCAATAAGTACTCACTTCTTTTCATTTATTCAAGTGACTTAATTTATTGAGCACTTTCTCAATATATAACCCCCACTATTTTTCAATTTTACTTCTCCAAGATTTTCCATGAATAAAAAAAATAAAAAAAATTAGAAACCTTCTTGTTTCTATTATATCCTCAATGGCATTATTAACAATTTAAAATATAGTCAAATATTATTTGACTCAATTATAATTATTATAAGAATTTTTATTCTTATAATCATCCTTGATTTCTTCTTGAATCAATCTTTAATAAATGAAATACAATCTCAAATTGTATTACTCAAACACATTTTTAATACTTTAATAATAATAATACAAAAATAAACTTGCACTATTCAAGTTATCAATTTTTTTTAAATGCAATAACTCATGCATGCTTCAACAACGATCAGCATAAAAAATATGGATATTTGTATCATTGCATCATTATTTGATACAAAGTACTTTGATGCAATGTCTCTAAAATATGCTTCACAATAATTATTTTAAACATTTATATTTCTAGATTTTCTTTTATATCCATAACTACAAAAAATTAATATATTTAAAACATGTAAGTTTTTTCACATTTTCAAAAACAATAAAAATTATCACCAATATGAGATGGCTCTCAACATATATTTATCTCACATATGTCTCAACATATATTTATTAGACATATAATACATGTAAACATTAATATCAATAAACAATAACGATAACAATAATAATAAATAAATATACTATTATTATTATTATTTCATATACTCATTATTCAATTTATTTCTAAGAATCACATGTATATACTAATATCAAAATAATAATGATAATAATAATAATAATAATAATAATAATAATAATAATAATAATAAAATAACAACTTACAAGTTTCTCCTGTCGAATCTAAAATCCACAACAATTATAAAAATTCATACCTTAATAGGTATCACTTGATTAGTGTTGTTTGTATTTTTTTCTTACAAAAAAGAAAAATTAAACACAAAATTCCACTTTTAGATTGTTAGAAAAATATTTGATGATGAAAATTAGAACAACAACAAATTAATATAAGTATTCATAATGATACATAAAATAAAATAAAATAAAATAAAAGATAAAAAAAATTCTTTATAATTAGATTTGAAATACGAACAAGGATCACTTTCTTAAAAATGGAATTTACCCCCACTCCTTCTCGAATTTTGTTATAAAATTTTGTACAAATTATTTTAGTGGATATGACAAGCCTTTCAAATTTCTACACTTAGCAAATAGTGAAAAAATTCTTATTGAGGATAAAGAATTTCTTGATTTAATCTTACTTTTGTTGCTCTTTAAAAATTGTTTTGGTTTCTCCACTTTTTTATATCTATTTTATATGGAAATTTCTATTCTATATCTTTGTAATAATTAAAAAGAAACATATATACACTATAATATGAAAGGACACATCCTTTCAAAACAATACATCTATTAAATATAAAATTTTTAATTTAAAAAATAATTAATTTATTTTAAATAAATAAAAATTTCCAACATCTGTCCTAATTTTTGATGTTCCAGGTCAATATCAGAATTTGGAGACTCTCATTCCCTCGTGCTGCTCACATCTCTTTCTTCCTTGAACCGGAACTCTCATGCAGACTGAACCATCCTGGAAGGCAACTCCATATGCCAATGTGTCATACCATGAGAAGGAGCTACTACTAATAGGCACTATCAGCCCACTGTCCTTTGTGCTGCCAACATCGCTTATTTCCTGCTGTAGGTTGCCTACTGCAGACTGAACCATTCCTCAAAGTAGCTCCACAAATGAAAGTTGAGGCATTTTTGTTTGTCCAGTAGCCAGAACTAGTGAATACTGAGCTGATGGCAGGGATGTGGCTTTTTTCTTCTGCTGTTGGCTTAGAGACATAGCTGTTAATCCTCATCCCTTTATGCTCTTTGCATCTTTTCCTTCCCGTCACTGCTTGCCTCCTACAGACATTTCCATCACCTAAATTTACCCCGCATGTAGTATTCAGGTCCTGATCATTGTGAGAACTGGAAGCCAAATGCCCATGAGGTGCATAATGTGAATTTCCTTCAGCAATGGACTTTGGATTAGATGCATAAATTCTCATTCCTTTGTGTTCTTCACACCTCTTTCTCCCCGGAACTGGTGGCCTTCTGCAAGGTACAGCATCACCCATGATGAATCCACATGTTTTAATGAAGTCCTCATCAATGCCACATTTGTCTGAAAGCGATCTCGGTTTCGACCTGCTAAATTTGAAAATACCAGGGAGGAAACTTTTGTTGTCCTCATCAACAGGAATTTTACATTTTTCTGGTGAAGGTGGCTTGATCGATTCATTTTTAATACCAAGCCTTTTAGAAATATTTGAAAATCTGTTGGTACTTGAACCAATTTTGCTTAGTTTCTGCAGGACATCATTGGGACGACGTGCACCATTACTTCCTTTATTCCATGCATAGTCAAAAGTGTCAAGCAGCTTAGCTTCTGTTCTCTCAGCATTCTTCTTATCTTTCATCTATTCACCATTCAGGGAACACAAAATTAGAATCCCCAAAATTAAAGGTCAGAAATCCAAACCATCTGTGATCTCTTTTACCACAGGCACGCAATTGAATTGGATCTAAAATCACTTAATACTCATACATATTGCCATTCTCTAAACCAACTTTTGCACGATGAATTAAAAGAACTTGACAAGTCTTGCACAATGAGATAACGAAACTCAACAAGTCCTGGTTTAGTATTACCTCCTGGATCCATATGTCTTTCTTATGCATTTACTGAATTGAATTCTTATGTTATGCTATGCATCGTAGAAAAGCAGCTAGCATATTCCAGTGATTTACAAAAATTTCAAACATACTACTCACATATAACTAACCAAGCAAAGCAAGCAAAAGCAAATCATACATCATTAAATAAAAGAAACTGCAGTACTTACAGAAGCCCATCTAAACACAATGGAGTGACCTCTTAGGAATATCTCTTCAAACGGACCCGGTCCTCTTTGGGGAGACTCAATTTTGCAGTCATTCCAATTACCACTTGCATAGCTATTGCCCAAATGAGCACCTGAACGACCATAATGCTGGAGCCTGCTCCTGACATCGTCAGCTTGACCAAGATAAACCACCACTATGTCATCTGGGTCAATCTTGCCAACTTCACGCCCTAACCCAGATCGAGAAACTGCTATACCAAGCTCATATAAACCAGGACCTGATCTTGTAGGAAGATTGTGAACCCTGTATCTTGCTGCTCCTTCTTTCCCTTGAGAATAGTCTTCCCAGTCACAAGGTCCAATTAGAACCTGAAAAATCGAAGCACTGTGCCATCAGAAACTAAATTTTGAGCTAAACTAAGCTTTACGAAGATAAGCAGGCATCTGCTACAAGATTTCATGTTTGCTCAAAAAGATCAAAAGTTTGATTGAACCCAGACACCAACCTGCCATTTGGAGAAGTCGGCATCGTATTTTGTACGCTTACAGTCTTCTCTCTTCGATCTTGCGATAGCTGCCATTGTTGAGTGCTAGCAGTAGGAGGGACTCATTTCTGATAAGGAAAATGTTTAATGTTCTGTTCATCAATCATTTCATTTTTTTTTTTTTTTTTAGACGGATCAATCGTTTCAATTTTGAGATGGAATGATCTTAGCATGGGCTTGGTCGCTTGTGTTTATTGTTTTGATGAATTGAAGTTCCCTTTGAAAGTTCTTCAGGAATTGGGCTTAACAGGGTTTTGCAAGCTCATTTGACTTAAGTTCTAAACCTATCAAACCTCAATGCTACTCAATAATTAAAAAAGAACGAAGATTCTTAGCTATTCCGAATTGTATTATTTAATAATTAATTTGATAATATATATTTTGAATAGTTTATGCGCTAAAATTTTAATCATCAATTATAATGTATTCAAAATAAATATTTTTTTAAAAAAATTATTTTACTTATATTATACTCTATCACTGATGAAAATAAAAATTATTGAATCAATTTAATTGTAAAATATCTTAAAATATTTATCACTACAATTTTTAAAATAGATCTATTGTTGTCAAAAAAATGTTAGGATAATTCATAAAGATAATTTGTTCAACTTACATGTTGAAATAAGAGAGTGTTGGTAACGGCCATTAATAAGGTCAAATGACTAGGAAGCAAAGGGACCCTTCTAACTAAACTTCGTGGGAGTAAAATCAAGCTTGCTGTAGTAGTAGCAGTGTTGATGACTTTTACAAGTTCTTCGATTCGATGCACCTAACAGTGAGAAAAAGATTGAATCTGTCCAAATTAACAAGAAAGTGACAGAAAAGAAAAGACATATGAATTATATAACAACCCAAAAATCTGTACTCCTAGAAAGTGTCGATGAATTGTTTTGCTAAGTAGGAGATGGTCCACTCGAAAAGAAGTTGGTCAACAATTTCAAGCATGATTGCTGTTAAACACTAACAATCAAAGTACATCAAAGATCAATCAACCCACTTAATGTGGTCCAAAATTTAACAGTTATAAATACCAAAACTTTTCTTTTTAATCGAATTAATTAAATTTAAAATATTAATAATTTTAAAATATATATACATATATGCTTCGAATTTCAAATAATTAAACATCAAACCTTTTCTTTTAAATTTAAAATATATATACATATGATAGCATGGTATGTAGTGTATAATTGTTAATAATTTTAATGTGGCACGACTAGTTATTTTAAGTTTCTCGATATGAAATCTATTTATTTTAGGAGAGTATTGGAGGATTTTTCTTTATGGTTAGTTGTTTATTGTCTTTTAGTTTGGAGTATCTCATCAAAGTTAACTTTTTATCAAAACAAAGATGATAATACAACAAAAACTTCCATATCCGTAAGTCGTCATTTTAATTAAAGTAAAAAGAAGATTCGTTCTATATGTGATAGGGGCGGCCATGAACAATATATACAAGACATTTGCATAATACTTATATATATAAATTTTTTTCAAAAATATAATTCTAACTTAATTATATTTATGATAATTTCAAATTTAAAAATTTTGTAAATTCAATATTTAATATTATTAATGTTATTTATCCAAAAGTTTTTCATTACAAAATTTTTAAATTTTATAAATTAACCACGCTCTTATCAATAATTCTTTTTTATTTTTTATTTTTCCTAATGTTGATTCCGTTTCCTGCCTCGAAATTTATCATGATATTTAGAGCTTGTAGGTCTATGTTGCCCTACCAATCTCATGTTCTGTTCTCCATCCAAGGAAAAGAAAACAAAGAAAATAAAATCATGTCTGGTATGTGCACCCTGGCTATAATAACTTGTGGCAGCTGCATGTTAAAAAAAAAAAAAAAATTGCAGCTGCCAAAACGGTAGTAAAAATATAAATATAAATATAAATTTAATGGACTGACAAAAAATATATACTTTAAAATTGTTTAAAAAATTAATCTCAATTAACATATAAATCCATTCAAAAATAACTTGACATAATATGCTAAAAAATTGTCAGTGCATTTTGATCTAGTGGTAAAAAAATTTATAAAAGATTCAGACTCATATCTTTATCCTCATCTATTTATCTCTTAATAATATTGAGTTGTAATGTGTAAAAAATATTAAAAATAAAATAAATTAACAACTATATAAAATTAAAAAATTTCCGCCTCATTTTCTCTCAATATTTTTTTTAGCCATTCATTTTTCTTAGATAAAGAGGGGTAATTTTTTACCTGAAATCACTCATATATACATATTTTTATCAATTTATTTTTTAAATAATTGATTATTCCATATATATCTATATTTTATTTTATTTTTTATGATTTTATCGTTTTAGTGCTATGTTTGGAGCAATACATTTTATTTTTTTACCGTTTTATTGTAGCTTTTTATTTGTGTATAAATAATTCAAACATGTAAAACATATTCGATCAGACAGAGATAACAAGTCAGATTATGGTTATAAGTAAAATAAAGAACTGAAGTTATAGATATTTTAATCACTATAGTATTATCAAATTTATAGATTTTAAATCGATTTATTATACTATTAATATATGTACCGTTTAATGTTATATGGTTTTTAATGAATTTGTATCTATATTTTTTATCAATATATTGTTAGTTTAATTTTCTTTTCAAAAAATAAATTAACTACAATTCATTATCTCAAATTTAAAATATGAATATGTTTATAGAAGAGAATAATATGAACCATTACTGTTGAAAAAAGGATTATATAAGAGATTAGTGTTAGAGACCAAATAATCTTAAAACTGCTTGCTTTTTTAAACAATATTCTTTCCCTCTCTAACACCTAACCCCTTTATTTATGGCTGAATAAAATATATAGAAGAAAGCAAAATTTTACTTTTTTTTTTTCATCATTTATCAGAGTTCCTTACAGAATTTTTTTTTAAAAAAAGTACCGGTAACCCAACTCCAATAATTCATCTAATTATCTGATTAAAATTTGTGGGTTCAAAATTAATATAAAGAAAAAAGAAAAATTAGGATAAGAATCAGGTGCAGTTTTCTTGTTGTCGTTTTGTCTGCGTTCCTTTTTACCGGCATTGGCAAGTTTTTGTCTTTGTAATTGTATCTGCAATATATGATCCAAAAGAGAGAAATTTCAATTTCATACAATCAGAAAACAACACGTTTTTTCCATCCAAAGAAACTGTCCCAGCTTCATTTGCTTTTTTTTTTTTTTTTTTTTTATCTCATCATCATCACACATGAGCCAACAATTTCCGTGTTCCTTCCTTCTCTAACCTCACGCTTTCCACATGGTTCAGCATAAAAAAAAAAAAGTAGTCAGTTTTCATGAAAGGAACTTGTGCTCGTAAAAACTGATATGGGTTTTGCTTGATCCAAAGTTTTCTACAGTGTTCGTTAATTTACATGTAGTAAAAGATAACTAAACTAACACCCAGATGGGAAAAAAAGTCCCTTGAAGTGCAAGAAGTATTCTTTCTCCTACTTTTGTGAGCTTGTTGACAGCTTTTTATCAAGAAAGTCTGAAAAGCAGTAATCTTGATTTCTGTGCTACCTGCCCACTTGATTTGTTAATAATGCTATCCTCTTTTTAGGTTCAAGAATTGATTCTGTGAGGAAATTTTGACGAGGGTTTTTGTTGTAGAGAGGTTAGATTTTTAGAGGTTAAAAGAAATGAATGGGAAGGGTTGTGCAAATGAGATGGTGGCTGGGAAAGTTGTGGTGGTTGCAGTTAAAGCATCAAAAGATATCTCAAGAACAGCTTTGGTTTGGGCTTTGACTCATGTTGTTCAACCTGGTGATTGCATTAAGCTTCTGGTGGTCCTTCGTTCTCATTCCTCAAGTAATTTTTCATTTTCTTTTTAGTTTCATCTGTCTCCCTCACTATCCAATCGTATGAAAATGTTGATTTTTATTGTTAAAGTTTTAATTGCCGGAAGTTAATGACATTTATTCCGTTTGGCAAAGCTTATTTTAGTGTGAATTGCCCTATTTTAATTGCTCTGAAAGAGCAATGCTTAAAACCAACTCTGTTAGGATGCGGTTCTTGAATTTATTAGAACATTTAAGTGATGAAGGCTAGCTCGCCATGCATTTTTTGAGTGCATGTAAGATTAAGGTCCTTTTCTTACAATCAACCAGGTTGTACTCTTCAAAGTTTTGATGTCTATTAGCATTATTTATCACCTAGCACAGTCAGAGCATCTTTGCAACAAAGCAGTAAATATCATTGTTCTTCATGTAAGTTAGTTCTATCATGAGCTTAATCCAATTTGGGAATTGAATCTTGTTTGATGAATCTTTTGATCCTCTGATTTTAGGACATTACAGGAAATTATAAAGAACCTTGTATCATAAAGAAATATGGCATTTCCATTGTAAGTTCTTCCTTTGGTTTGTGACTAATCTATTATAGGCTTTTGGCTAGTGAACATCTAAAGGATTTCAAAGAGTTTTAGCAAATTTGACACATGCAGCATGAACCATAGAAAAGCTACGTAGAATTTAATTCCCAGTCATATTACAGTCATTGAGCATTATGTTTCTAGGGCTCTAGTATTTGTTCTTCTCCTTCTATCTCTGTCCAGTCATGTCAACTTCATGGAGGCTGAAATTGATGACTGAATTGGATGAAATACAATTTCAGGCAACAAGGTATGGGGTTTCTCAAAGTTCACCAGTGACTGTGCTAGTGGAAACATGAAATCATTATCAGGAACCAAGTTAGATCAGAAAGATGATATTACAGATTCATGCTCGGAAATGTTGCGTCATATCCATGATGTTTATGATCCTGAGAAGGTCTGGGCATTAATTTTTTGGTTAATAAATGGTTAGGTGTTTCATTCTTCTCTTCTAGATTGGAGTCTTTTTTGGACCGTTCGCTTCTTTTTCACAGGTAAAAATCAGGGTAAAACTTGTTTCTGGTTCAACATGTGGAGCGGTGGCAGCTGAAGCCAAGAAGGCTGAATCAAACTGGGTTATATTGGACAAGTAATGAAATGTAAACTTTGTTCTCTTGAATGACATTGTGTTTGTCTGACTGACTCGCCAAGTGTTTGCTTGATGAAGTTATTGATTTGACAAGTGTCGTTAATTTTCTCTTTGCATATAGCTCAATAAAAAATTTGTGCTTTTGTTCAACTAAAATTTCTTGTCCTGTTAATTGACAGACATCTGAAACATGAGACAAAATACTGCATGGAAGAGCTGCAATGTAATGTTGTGGTTATGAAACGGTCTCAGCCAAAGGTGCTTCGTTTGAATCTGATTGGATCACCAACGATGCAACCTGAAGTTTCTTTGTCTTTGCCATTTGATATAGAAGCATGTTCAAAGGACTTCAACGATAAGCATGACCAGCTTGACATATTGAGGGGGCCATATGTAACTCCTGCAAGTAGTCCAGAACATGAATTGTCTACAACAGATGTTGGAACATCATCAGTATCCAGCTCAGATTTGGGGACGTCACCCTTTTTCATCTCTGGAATTTATGGGAGCCAGAAGAAAGAGCATTTATTATTTACTGAAGAAAATCAAAGTTTGTATGAATCTGAATCTGACGCAGATAGTGACAAGCAGGCTCCTCCTACTAAAAGACTTTATTTTCAGCCATGGACAGATGATAACATGCGTTCTAGTGGTGAACTTAAAAAAGGTTTGCTGGATGGTTTCCAAAAATGCAAGAATACGGCTCTGACATTCACATACAAAGGGTTGCTGGAGAATTTATCCAAATTAGACCTAGAACCTGATATTGGAGTCTTGAACTATAGAATTGATCTGAATGTAAGCAAAAGTGTGAGGGAAGCGATTTCTTTGTCTACACATGTGCCTGCTGGTCCTCCTCCATTATGTTCAGTATGTCGACATAAGGCTCCTGCATTTGGAAATCCTCCTAAGTGGTTTAGGTATGCTGAACTTGAACTTGCTACAGATGGATTTTCAGGAGAAAATTTCTTGGCTGAAGGTGGATTTGGTTCTGTTCATCGAGGTGTCTTACCGAATGGCCAGGTTATTGCTGTCAAGCAACATAGATTGGCCAGTACGCAAGGTGATCTAGAATTTTGCTCAGAAGTTGAGGTTCTGAGTTGTGCACAGCATCGTAACGTTGTGACGTTGATTGGATTCTGTGTGGAGAATGGAAGAAGATTGCTGGTTTACGAATACATATGTAATGGATCTTTAGATTCTCACCTTTTTGGTAAGTTCTCCTACAATGCATGTTATATATCTCTAATGGAAGTGGAAATAATTTACCAAGGTTGCTTGCTTCATCGAAATATTCCTGGAACATATAATGTTTACTTGGTCATGAAACATCCACTTATTTGCCATAGAAGTTATTCAGAACTGAAGTACTTTATCCCCTTTTCCCATGGCAAGGTAGTCAACTATAATGTTTGATATTTGCAGGACATGATCGAGATCTGCTGAAATGGTCTGCAAGAAAAAAAATTGCTGTTGGAGCAGCTAGAGGGCTGAGATACCTTCATGAAGAGTGTAGAGTAGGCTGTATTGTCCATCGTGATATGAGGCCTAACAACATCCTCATCACCCATGATTTTGAACCATTGGTGCGCCATTCTCTTGTCATCTCTCTCGTGTCCTCCTTGATTTGGCATTGCTATACGTGCACTTATTTTCTTGTGTTTTGTGTTGTAGCTTAATGAAATTATTTTATCACTTTAACTGAACAAATTTAAACTGACTTCTATATTTTTTGGATGTCAGGTTGGAGATTTTGGACTGGCAAGGTGGCAACCAAACGGAGACATGGGAGTTGATACCAGAATTATTGGAACATTTGGGTAATGCAATTTGAAGTCTCTCTTTTCCTCCATTGTTGAATCTTTAAATAATGATATTTTAAACCCAAATCCTGGCTCATGCAGCTATTTGGCTCCAGAATATGCTCAAAGTGGCCAAATCACAGAAAAAGCTGATGTATATTCTTTTGGGGTAGTATTGGTGGAACTAGTTACAGGCCGGAAAGCTATTGATATAAAACGACCTAAAGGCCAGCAGTGCCTAACTGAATGGGTATGTGTTCAAGAACTTAGGCTTTAAATATGTTGAAACAAATATGATATGATGGTGAAAATCAGGGCGTATTTAATAAGAACTGTACTATTGTTGTTAAGTTGCAGAATATTTGCTTTATGGTTTATGTTCAATCTTGGTCATTGCTTGCTTATGTCTGAGATGTGGAGCAGGCACGTCCTCTCCTAGGAAAGCAAGCCATTCACGAACTGGTGGATCCACGCCTAAAGAATTGCTACTCAGAACAAGAGGTGCACAACATGCTGCAATGTGCCTCATTGTGCATTCGTCGAGATCCTCAATCAAGGCCTCGCATGTCTCAGGTAAGAAAACATAGCTGTCCATCTATTTCTATGTAATAATAAAAAAACGATGGAACTTCATGTTGATGTGTGTGTTGTTCTGTGAAGGTGCTACGGATTTTAGAAGGTGACATAGTGATGAATTCAAGCAATCAGATGTGAATTCTAACGAATGGAGGAAGCAGATCAAACGTCAAGTACTGCTTAAATGGAGTAATATATATAGCAGAGAAGAGTTTTTGTTAGGAGCATTTTTAAAGTACTATTACACTTGTTTTTTTTCTTTTTTTTTTTAAATACCAGTTTCATGCGCTGGTCAATTAAATTACTAGCTTGTCAGTTTTTAGCTTGTGATTAGTAGATTCTTGATTGTATAGTTGTTTGTAATGAAACAAATGAAACAAATGAAAATTCGTCTATCATGTGTTATTATTCTTAATTTTTTTTGTATCAGAGTTTTTATGGACTGATTGTATTAAAAAGAACAATCTTTTTTACATTAATTGAAAAATCATCAATAAACTTTAAAGGCCAATCAGACTGACTTATGAAAATTATGAAGGATTTTGAATTCCAATTCCCACTGGTGTTCATCAATATTGGTCAAAGTTATGGCATTTATTATGTATTCCATGAAAAAAGTAATTAGCTTTAAAGGCCAAAATTTTAAGCATGAATTAAAAAATTTCAAATTCCGCCAAACTGTCAACTGGGTTCTGAAATTGACCAAGAGATTTGAAAATTGCATGGCTCTTCTCTGGTACTGAAGTCATTCGGGAGAAGAAAGGCTTTTTTTTTTAATCCGTTAAAGTTCCATTTCAATGAAAAATTCCATCGTCAAAATCAGAAAACCTCTTTTCTCTGCTCTCTCCTCTCCTTCTCTCCGCCGATTATGCTCCACTTCACTCTCAGATACTTCACTCTCCGATGTTACTAATAACAAGAGTGAAGCAGATGTTTCCACCTTCATCCACCCTTCGGCTATCGTCCATCCAAACGCTATAATTGGCCAGGTTAGCTTCAATTTTGTTTCTTTACCCTTTTTATTCGAACAAGAATTTTAAATTCTTGAGCTGATTGATCAAGACTTACAGGGTGTTACTATTGGTCCTTTCTGCACCGTTGGATCTTCTGCTAAGCTTGGGAATGGTTGTCAATTGTATGCTAACAGCCATGTTTTTGGTAATGCGGAACTGGGAGAGCGTTGTACTTTGATGACGTAAGTTCATTCATTCTCCATATTGTAACAGTTATAATTATATCATAGTGTTCAAATCAATTAACTTCTATTTATGATTGAATGCTACAGTTTGATTTCTTCAAATTTAATTCAAAGGAATGATATTTTCAAAGACATTTTCAAAGAATTGAAATCACATCACCAATGATATGATTTTGCAAAAAAACTATTGAATTGAGTTCTTGTATATGATTTATTCCAAATAATATACCTATACTATGTGGAAGATTTAAGAAAAATAATGGCGTCTGTCATGCAGTGGTGCTGTTGTTGGTGACAATCTTCCTGGACGTACTGTTATCGGAGACAATAATGTAATTGGTCATCATTCTGTGGTTGGTGTTAAATGTCAAGATTTGAAATACAAGGTTTGTTTTGACAAAATTTCTACTTCATCTTTCCTCAAGAGTTTGGTCACAGCCATTATCGTCCTACGTATTTCTGTTTGTAACTAGCATCTGCTCCATTTGCTTGGAATTTTAAGGATATATGAAGCTGTTACCCAAACTGAGATAGCCTCTTTTGTTTTATTTGTTTATGCATTTAGTTCGGGGATGAATGTTTTCTTCAAATTGGCGATAACAATGAAATCAGAGAGTATGCTTCAATTCACCTGTCTTCAAAGTCAAGTGATCAAACAGTATGGTCATGGTGCTGATGTTATCTATTTGCTATAGTCATAGTCTCCCTGTGTTTATGTTCTGACAAGCATTACACATGCAGATCATTGGAAATAACAATCTTATCATGGGGTCTTGTCATGTTGCCCATGATTGCATCATTGGCAACAATAACATTTTTGCTAATAATACTCTTCTAGCTGGCCATGTTATTGTGGAAGTAAGTCCTGAGCTTAAAACATGATAGTTGGGATACATCATTTTACGTAATTATGTTCTATATGTGTGTCTTATTGGAAACTGAATGAAGTGCTGCAAATGTAGGACTATACTCACACTGCTGGTGGTATTGTTGTTCATCAATTTTGCCATATTGGTTCATTTTCTTTCATTGGCGGTGGATCTGTGGTATGGGCTTTGTTCTTTTTCACTCTTTTATCTAATCTCACATATATCAAGGAACCTCATATGGATGTTGGTCTGCAATGTGGATGCTTTGCATGGGAATATCAACACACTAATTGTGATACTTATTGGTGTCCAACAGCACAAACTTGCCTGAATAAGATATTCCTTGTTGCATAGCCATGCGTTTTTCTGAATACATTTGACATGAGTATGCTAAAACAAATCAAGAAAAAATCTTCATCATGAAAATTGTGTCATCACTGAAGGTTTCGCAAGATGTCCCTAAGTACACAATGGTGGCTGGTGAAAGAGCTGAGCTTCGCGGTCTGAATTTGGAGGGGCTTCGACGAAATGGATTTACAGCTGCACAGGTTGACATCTACTTTCATTCTGATGGGTCCATAGATCTGCTAAAATTTATGATCATTTTTTCCCTCTATATAACATGCAAAATGTCAGAAAGATTTGTTTTAGCAAATTTTCATGCATGATTGATTTAGTATTTTCTCAGCCATGCTTTATGAAGTTGCATGGTTTCTTTCGGGGGAGATGGATTTTGGGGTGATATTCTAGTAGTTGCATAGTCACCTTTGATTCCTATGATATCGGCTTTGAGGTGCCTGATTTATGTGAGGAGCCCCTTTTGATGGATGGGGATGCAATGCAATACATACTCAAGAATGATGGTGCAACAAATAAAAGACTTATGAAAACTTTCACTCGAAAGATTGCACTGGCTTCCATCTGTTCTCTTTTAATAGTTGCTTCAATTATTCATAATTCACTCCTCAGCTACTGTTAATGGAGAGCAGAGATTATGCTTTATATGCAGCAGTCTTATTGGTCATAATGGTTGCAATTCCATCCTTCCCTAGGGTAATTTGTACAAGTTGATCTGTGGATATGTGTAATATATGTTTCATTGACATGTATTTGAGAAGTATAAAATATGGTAAAGAGGGAGATCTGTGCAGGAATTGCCTCTTGTTTGACATGTATAAGCTGGCTTTTGAAATCTTTTCATATTTGAGCACCAATCTTGAACTGAGGACATCGGCAAAATCATGATCAAGCAGATGCAGTTATTATTCTTCTTTACGCCTCCCTTTTACACTTTCCATATCTTTGATACTTACATCAACTGTTCTTTCTCCTATTACTTTTTTTGATGACCTGCATATAGATTCGGAGTCTGAGAATGGCTTACAGAAAGATATTCATGCCTGCTGATGCTAATCCCTCACATTTTGAAGAACGTCTTTCTAAAGTGGTATTATTCCCTCTCTTGTTTCTCTTGCACATGCTTAATAACCTGCATGCATTATGCATTTTATATCTTAATATTCACCAACTACAATAAATGAGTTTTGCAGGAGCAGGATAAAGAATTGGGTAAGGACCCTGTAGTATGTTCCATGATGCAGTCTATCCACGATTCTTGTGCAGAAAATCGCCGTGGAATATGCAAGTTCAGGCATTGAAGTGCCTCAGAAGGTGTTGTTTTGTGAGTGTTTTCACTTCTCAAATTTTCCATTTTCTGCCCTGGGAATATACCTTATTTTCCTCTTCAATTTCGGTCCTGCAACCAGTCAAAACATTTCAAGAGTCTCAACATTCACGTCCCGAAAGTGTATGAGATTTCTTTTCAATCTACAGGCACATTCACGGTTTGCTGCAATTATGGCTTGGGTGCTTGCGATTTCAGATTAGCTGTTGTATATGTAAGCTGTAGACTAGGCTCAGTATGAGAGGCGTTCCAGGTGGATTTTGACAGGGTCCATTATACGTCTTGTGAAGTTCAGACTGTTCCGAAATTAGGAACAGAAACAGAATACTTGTATCTGTTAAATTTTGTGCCATGGAGAATGGGCAGTTGTAGATTATTCTTGGGGTGTGGACAGAAGAACTCACGCATTGTTGAAAGGAAACATGTTTAGTTAATTTTTTCACATAATTATCATGGTGAAAACTGCCGTTAACCGTTTGTAACAATCACTTATATTGACATTTGATTGATTCTTAGTAATCTTCCATCATCAATGCTCCTTCGAGTTTCATATTCCTATTAGAGCATTGATATGTTCACGTAGCGGGCTGCAAAATGACACGGATTTATTTTAAAGATGATGCTGTCCCCATGTATCATTTGTGAAGATATCCGTTTTGGGAAATTTACGCCTGCTATTCAATACGGGCGGCTACAAATATGTTTTCCCTTCCTATTATTATACGAATCAAACTGAGAAAGTGGTAATCTACAACTGCAAGAATGAGTGTAATCTTCCTTTTCTCAATTTGTGCTTTATCCAAAGGTATTTTTGGATATGCTTAAACTAGTGTGTTGTCAACTTTTTTGGGAAGGTGGAAATGGTTTTATATGTTTTCAGCATCACACACCACTTGTTTGTGTAATCAGTTGAAAAATTATCACACACAAATGTGTTCCACTTCTGGCACCACTCAATTGCATGATTAGAAGGCCATTTCACTTTCATTCAATCATTATCATGATTATTGGGTACCAATACCATCCACATACTGTGTATCTAGTTTTGCGTATCTGGTATAACGGTACAAGTCCCATATTTATACTTAATGATTTCTTTAGTGTTAAGGACTCACTTTCTCCTCTTTAAAATATACTTGATCTTCTAAACAAAATAATAGCAAACCCTTCTCTTTCTTAAGAAGAAAGATGAGGAATGTCCGAATGGAATGTCAGCTTTGTGGAACTGACGGCTTTATCATTTCATGGAATCATATGTATGATCACAAACCTATGCTGTATTGTGCTCTTTCACCTACTGCACTAGCAAGATCTGTACTCTCTCCCCCATATAACACCTGCAACCGAAAAACATTATAATGTCTTCTTTATTGAGATTAAGTGATGGGTCAGTTCATACGCATCATATATTAAATTTTTTACTGACCATCATTGTTCATTATTAAGCTTTAAGCGATTTTCTTAACATTAGAAACATGTTTTTTTTGCTTTTTTAATAAAGAGGTCATATGAATTAAAATTTAATTAATTACATATCAGGGACAATAATCTCTTTGTAATTGACAATAGCAGAAATCGAATCTTACATCTCAACATGCCCTTAAAGAGAAATCATCATTTAACTACTCTCTCACTTGCGAAACATACTTTTTTTTTTTATAAACCCACTCATGAATTAAGGTATTAATCTTAAATGTCAATGGCTAAAGTAAGATTCATTGTATTGTATTTACTTAGCCTTGCCTTTAAGGCAAGATTAGTGAGTTG
This sequence comes from Mallotus nudiflorus, assembly GCA_947683625.1. Taxonomy (NCBI): domain Eukaryota; kingdom Viridiplantae; phylum Streptophyta; class Magnoliopsida; order Malpighiales; family Euphorbiaceae; genus Mallotus; species Mallotus nudiflorus. Next base: position 1,910,595 of record CANTUR010000302.1, read on the forward strand.
TTTTTTATTAATAGAAAGGTGCCAAGTGCCTGTACATTGGACATTCCGCAACTTTGTTGCACAAAACACGATTTATTAGCAAATGACAAGGAGAAAAGGGTTTTATTTATAGGCAAATCTTGGGTTAGTGGTTCAAATCGTTTATTTGAATACGACAAGTGAGGTAGCCTTGCCCATTCATTACTTTTTCTTTTTTCTTCCTTTTTCATATTCAAACATGGAATAGATTTGATGTCTTTCCATGTTGAGCACGGGATTATTTACAGTTGCAGCATGCGCAAGTATTGCTATTTACGTACATTTTAATTAATTAATTTATTTGTTACGTATATACTCATCCAAATTATGTACTATATAATAAATACAGTTTTCTTTTTCACAAAATATCCACCATAAAAATAATGAAATTATTAATAATCATTCGAATCAGTTAATATATACTTAATTTCATTTAAGTAATATTTTAAATTTAAATTATAATATATATAATTGTATTAAGTTAATTATTATAAAATTTTTATTTTTTATAATTTTATTAAATTAAATCAGATTAATTAGAATTTAAGATTCCAAATAATAATAATAATAACCAAGCTTATTAAATATTGATCCCTATAAACATGTATTATCAAGTGTCTTAATCCAACACTCAAACAATTGAGTTTGCATTCCATGAATTTTCACTTTTCATTTAGTAAAAAATTGTACGATATCCTCACCAAAGTTATACACATGTCGATTTATTTACACTATCCATAAATTTTTTCACTTTTCAGTAGAAAAAAATTGTACTTTATCCTCAACAAATTTTTACACATGTCGATTTATGTATCACTACAGAATTAAATCCGAAAGGCTTCTTTGTTTAACATTTGAACTACCAATGTACCAGGCACATATTAATAAAAAGCTGATCATTACATCTTTTGGAGATTTTTTTTTCCAGAACAATCATCTTTTGGATATTGGGACCTCTTGAATTCATTTCAGTAATTACTAGAATGTGTACCTGCTCAACATCATCAAGTTATTCTGCTAGCTCTTGCTTTAATTTACCATTTCAACTCTTTGTTGGTAAAAAAGAAAAATTACAAATTTGTTATATGAACTTTTGTAATTTTTGTAATTGAATTTTGTAATTATTTATCTGAATTTTAAAAAAATATATTAATCAGATGTATATAGTTTATTTTAAACTGACTGTATATTTAGTTAGTTCAAATAGGATTCATTTTTTCAGCTCACATACCAATTTTTTTAATTCGTTCTCCACTATTATCTACTTAAAAAAGAATAAAGATAGTTGAAAAAAAATACTTCATTTGAGCTGACTTAACATACAATTAGTTTAAAATATATTGAATATATTTTATTCATATATTTTTTTAAAATTTAAACACTCAAATAAAAAAAATAATTCAAAAATTTAAATACTAAATTTGTAATTTTTCTTAATAAAAAAAAGAAAAATTAAATGTCATTATAAATGTATGCATGTGTGCACGTGTGGACATTATAATTGATATTCTTAGGAAAACTCATATATTAAAAAAACCAAAAAGGAAAACCACCAAATTATCAAGTTGGGTGGTGAAAAGTGCTCCTAGGAGCACTTGAAGTGTTAAAAAGAAACCAATAAGCTATAAAGGATGCAATTCTCAGTGCTCTCGGCTTAAATTTTTGTTTTAAAATTGGTTGTCTTTTAATTAGGGGAGCAAATTTGAGAGGTAGAACCACATTTTTACACTATCCTACCATTTAAATAATAATATGACATAAAGTGGGCACTGCTGAGTGCATGCTTTGAATGATAACACACATGCTTTTGAGATACGAGAAAATGTGAATTCCCATCAAACCCTTTATGCCCACAAGTTTCATTTGCATTTGGATTATTTTTCTTGAGTTGTTTTAGATTTTATTAAGGATTAAAAAAAACATATATTACATCTAATGTATGAATCTATTTTTCCTTTTTTTTCTTTGAATTTATAGGATTGTGCTGCGGTGTTCTTGACTCTACATTTGATCAAATGTCCGCAGGTTGAATTGACAGTAGTCAATAAAAAAAAAATAAAAAAATTCAGAAAGTAAACAATCAATCTCTGAAATATAGCTATTCAGAACTTAGTAATGTATCAAGTTGTGATTCCAAGCTTTCATTAACGTACATTTGAAACTTTTTAAGATGAAAGGTTGTCAAAAAAAAAATCTTCTTTTTTCTGTTTTGAAAAAAAAAAAAAACTTTTAATTTTCTACATATTTGCTGATTTTTATTAGAACGACTTCATTTTTTATTCGATATTTCAATAATGTATCCTTTTTTCTTTTTGTGGACATGAAAAAACAAAGATAAACTCCAACAAAAACGTAAAAATATGTATGTTATATACATATATATATATATAAACGGTAATTTTTTTTAATTTTTGTCCTTAGATTTTTTTTGGTGGCTCAGTTAATGGCAGGTAAAAAATAATTTCATGAGTCGCATTATTTATATTACAATTCACGATTCTAAATTTTATTCTATTAATTAATATATACTTAGTCAAAATATTTTAAATATATTTGTTATTTTCCTTATCGTTGGAATGTACATACTAATGTTAAGTGTTGCATTTTTTTTTTTTTGAACACTGTGTGTTGCATCTAATTGATATTAGTATAATATACCAGCAACTACAAAAGTACAATTAAATTTTCAACCATTACAAAAAAAAAAAATTTAATTAAACTAATTACATTTATAATATTCAGTCAAAGGAAGTTAAAGAAACTTTGTTCATAGCATTATTAATTATTTAATATTTTTAGAGGAGATTCCTTTTTATGATAATGCCAAATGAATCCACACTACCTGCAGGTTTCAACTATACATGACTAATAATTTCCTCAAGTTGAGCTCCGCATACATTGGATTAAACAATTTCATTAACTAAGAAAAAAAAAATCTTCAACAAGTTGATCTTAATATAATCACATATTAGAATAAGAATAGGACAAGACAAACATATAGTTAGGGGAGATATTTATTTTTCTTTATATATATATATATATATATATATATATATATCAGTCTCAATCAAGATTTTGATTAATTAATTATATCTGTGTATTTAGTTTTACTTATTAATTAGAAAAATGGGAATTTTCAAGTTTCTGGTTTAATTAATTAATTGATATAAAGACATGCATGGATTTTCAACTAAAAGTCATTAATTGGCTACGCGCATAGATAGATACATTTAATGGTATTATTTATCTCCATAATGAGAAACGTCAAGCAGTTGATTTCTGTTTTTTCTTTCATGTCTCTGTCTTAACTAATTTTATGATTAAATCTTGGTCTAATCATAAAATTTAAAAATATCAAATGATGAATTTTAGTCCAAACAAATTTAATTATTTAAAGTATACTATTTTTTTAAAAAAAAATAAATGAATGTTGGAATTTCATAAAAATATTCTTTTTTTATTATTTTAAAATGATTTTTTTTCTAAGTTATCTAAAATTTACTAAGTTCTTATTAATTCAACTCAATCCGAATGATAAATATCTTTTAACAACTAATTTAATACGACTATATACATTACAATTCAAATATGAGTTATCATTTTTAAAAAAATAGCTCCTATCACCTTAATCCTTATGAATATTAATTTTAAAATATATATTTTTTATATGTATATATACAGAAAATTAACACATAACGAAATGGTTGTAGGTTGAATGATTTTTTTTTTTTTTTACCATTTTTATTGACTTACCGTAAAGAATAAAGAATTTCATGAAACAAAAGTTTTGGTTGACTAATTAGAAGTTGAAAATGTCAAAGTTATTTTATTAATAGTATAATTCTATAAAACTCCTCGTGATCAAGTCTTTGCAACAAGGTAAAAAGTTATTATTATTATTTTTCTGGTGAAATTCCTAAGAAAGTGGCATTAATTAGTTGATCAACAACAACTTTCAAACTTTATAATTTTCTAAGATTCTTTAACCCCTTCTTGTAAGTCATCTAGTAACGATACCTTTAAAACCCACTGGAGTATTGCAAACGATATGCATTTATACATGAAAGATTGTATTTTCATATATATATATATATATATATATATAGAGCAATAATTAATTGCCGTATCTTACTAGAATATGTAATTAATTAACTAACATTACTAATGTGGAAAAATTGAGCTGGCCAATTAAGCAGTAAAAAGTTCAAATTTTTGAAGTAAAATAGTTAAAGTTTTACAATTACTAAATATTAGGTGGCATAAGGTGAAAAAAATAAATTGAACTAGGTAGTTGGTGAACTCAACAATATGTGTGGCCAGAAACAGACGGTAAACTATAAATTTTTGAGACTAATTAGATTCATCATCATATATACATATACAACAATTAAAGGATTCTGATTTTTTATTAATACAAAGATGAAATGCTGATAGGTTACATTACATGCAGAACAATTAAATGATTTTACTTGCATTTATTTTAATTAATACAAAAATTGAATGATTTAAAAATTAATGCATTATACAATAGGAGTAGCTTCTTCTTTAATCACAGCGTTTGAAGACAATTACTCACTAAATTACTTTATTGTTTACTTGTGTTTGTTATATATATATATGTATGTATGTACGTATAAATTAATATTTTGAGTATTTGTCTGATAGTGTAAAAGGTTGGAAAACTAATTAACTAAGGCATTTGCTTTTGTAAATACTTTTATAAAAAGTGAAAAAAACAAGAAAAAGGTTAGAATTATACACAATTTTATAAAGGGGGAAAGGCAGCCAATAAAAGATAAATGCAATTGCAATAGCAAATATTTTTGATTGATTGTTTGTTTGTTTGTATGTATGTTTAGGAGTAGCCAAGTTGGAAAATAAATATCCAAAGGAAGTATATCCAATCATCTTCTCTTGGTGTGCATCCATTTTCAAAAGCCCCACCCTTCATGCCTTAATTACCCCATCATCATATAATCCACCACCAAATTATTACTTATTTCTCTCCCTTTCTTTCTTTCTTTCTTTCTCTGAGCTTGTTATATTTGTGGGTTTTTGTTGGTTGTTTAGTCTCAACAAGTTCATCTTTGTCTGGTCGGAAATGGGCAGGAAGTGCTCACATTGCGGGAACATGGGTCATAATTCAAGGACCTGCACCAATTACAGAGGCACTACTACTACTCTTGTTGTTGGTGGTGGTGGTGGACTCAGGCTTTTTGGAGTGCAACTTGACCTTTTTTCTCCTTCTTCTTCTTCTTCTTCATCTTTTTCCATGAAAAAAAGTTTTAGCATGGACTGCTTGCCTTCTTCTACTTCTTCTTCTTCTTCTTCTTCTTCACCATCTTCTTCTTTAAATAATATTCTTGATGGAACCTCCACTGGGTATCTTTCTGATGGTCTCATCGGCCGAGTTCAAGAAAGAAAAAAGGGTAAGCAAGACCTCAATGTTATTACCATAAACAAAGCTGATCTCTTGCTTTTTGTCTCTTTTTTTTGTGGCTTTTAATAACTTGGAATTTTGATGGTAATAATCTTTTTTCTTTTCTTCAATATTTTCTTGTATTGTTGCAACTGGTTGGAATCGGCCACATGAATTGTTTTGAAACCTTATGCTGGATTTATTTTCTTTACAGCAATGCTGTTTTAATCATTGCAGCTCATAACCACATTTGGCGTGTACAGGAAATAGCAAATTACATCACTTGAACTATAGATCTTTCATCACCAAAATTTTATCTTTCTTGATATATCTTTATCTATTTTATGTTTAGACGATGACAGAAAAAACTGAAATAAATTATATTTGGATGATGATTAGGGGTTCCGTGGACAGAAGAAGAACATAGAACCTTTCTAATCGGGCTTGAAAAGCTAGGAAAAGGAGACTGGAGAGGCATATCAAGAAACTTTGTAACTACAAGAACTCCAACCCAAGTTGCTAGCCATGCTCAAAAGTATTTTCTTCGACTTGCTAGCATCGACAAGAAGAAGCGCCGCTCTAGCCTTTTCGACATGGTACATAGACATATATGTATATATATATATATATATACACACCCACACATAAACACTCCTATCCCTTCACATATATATGTGTGTGTAAGTAGGTTGTGAAGATTTATTTTGTGCTTCTTGGTGTACATGTAGGTCGGGAGCAGCAGCAGGAGGACTAGCCATCAACGCGTAATTGATGGCTGTAGCTCCGACAAGCTAAGTGGTCATCATGTTCCTAAATATTTGAAGCCAACTGCCAGTAGTTGTCATGATGCAATACGAAATGACACCATTAAGCTGCCTTGTGTAGTAGGGCTTAACTCCTATAAACAAGTTGCAAATACTGATGGTAACCGGTTAGAAGGAGCGCATCATCAATTATCCTCCTGCCATCAGTTCTTGCCACTTCCAAAAGCAACAAAACCTTCAATATTGTCGTCTTCTTCAAATGCTGTAGCTAATACTGCTTCTCCTGATGATGATGATAACCACCTGGAACTCACTCTTGCAAGTCCTCCAACTTCCTTGGAAGGGAATAAACCATCCACAAATTCCTTCTTTATCTCCATAAGAGCTACCTAGCTAGTTTGCTGCCTACCTATCTAACTCTTCAACTAATGTCATCATATCCAATATCGAGACCAATAATTTTGGTATTATCATCCAAGCTGAAGATCAGGAACGTCTATATCTATATATACATATATAAATATATATATAGCAACACTGTTCTTAATATTATGATTAATTTCCGGTGTAGCTTTTCTGCATGTATTAACAGAGATCCATCTTTAATTTCTCCTTGTCCTTCATCTATATATTTATATATGCGCAGTTTACCTGAAATATATACATAGAAATGAATGATAAACCGAGAGCAAAAGCTATGGATTTTTTTTCCATCTAACCTTCATGACTTGTACAAGATTTTTTTTAACAATATCATTTACCTAATATATATATATATATGACTACAAGTAATAAATTCTAAATTTTGTAATTTAAAAGTAATGAATTACAACACCTTTAATCCATTATGTATATTTCTTCATCATACTTTTTTTTTTTTTTTTGGTAAAATATATTTCTTCATCATTCATTCATTAAAGACCTTGCTTCATTCCAAGAAGCAAATTTGTTCATAAAGGAACTAGCTTTAGCCAGCTAGCTACACTTTTTTGCTTGAAAAGCATATATGCTTCACCCAACAAAAAACAATAATAATTGACGTACGTAGCTGAATATATACAGTTATAGAAACAGACAACTCAAGGTTTACATATACATATACTTTGTCCAAACATGAAGTGTATATGGGATCATGCAGCAGTACTAGTGTTAATGGCTTCTGATCTGTAACTCAAAAGTTTAGTCTGATCAGCAAAAATGAGCAAAATCATAAATCTGGAATTGGGATCTGATCTTTTTCTGGGTCCTACATTTTCAAGAGAAACGATGTTTTGGTCAATGTTTTCTGGACAAAGTTAGGCGTACATTACTGTAGCCAATAAAAAGACCTTGTAATGGTAGCTTCTCATATCACTTAATGCACGGCCTATATTGTCCATTAATCCTTTTCCATCTCATTTCCAACCTTTTTTTTAAGAACGTTACTTTTCATAATTCCTTAAATTTTAACTATGATTTGAGAAGAATTATAAGAATAATAAAAGTTTTTCAATAATTATTTAATATAACTGTGCATATCACAACTTTATTTAAACAAAAATAGACCTTATAAGTTTATCCAATTATTATTAATTTTTACTTTCTTTTTATTTAAATGAAAATTTTTTTTTTAACTGATATCAACTAAAATTATATTTTTCTCCAATGTAAACAATTTTTTATTATATGTATTAAGATTTGACCTTCTTTAAAGTCTATATGTTTTTGTGAATGTTTATATCTGGATTTTGACAATTGAGGACATGACCCTCTTGTTCAATTGATTTCTAGTTCTAAGTTGGAATTGAAATCTTAAATAATCTTGACCTTTTAATCCAAAAAATTTTCGATTTTTTTCAATGATTATAAAACATAGGTATAAATGATTTTGACCCTCAAAGAATTGCTGCCATATATGAAAAAAGGATTATGTTTCTTATTGGATAAAGAACCTTGGACTGGCATATATATATATGTGTGTATATATATTATATGATTTTAAAGCAGCAAAAGAATGTAGCAACGAGATTAAACCACATCATGTGTGAAAATGCCCTGAGGAGGATTATGTTTTTGGAAAAAATGAGTGACTAGAAAACTGGTACATTTCCTTTGCATTTTATAGCCTTTTTATTTTGAAGATAAGGAAATAAGAAGAGAATGAAGCTTGTCCACAAGCTTATAAAACAATATATGCATTTTGTAGTTTATGCACTTCTTGTCTAATAATATAATACACCATTCAATTCCACCATTTTTTGTTGCTTACTTAGGGAACCATTGGAAAGGACTAGACAACAATTTTGTTCTGTGTGGGGAAAGGGAACTTTATGGCATTGTTCATCACTTTATAGTGAATTACATATACATGCAATAAATAAATTGGAATTTGTTTTAAAAAAAAAATCGATGATATTACTTGCATTCTATTATTTCTTTCTTTCTTTTTTGGTTTTGTCTATACCTGAAATTACAGTGTCTGTGAAAATTATGATAACTTTTAAGCTAAAGTGACATTTCCCCCAACTAGCATGTCTTATTTGCATTATCTTGCTATCAGTGAGGTGTCAATTAATTTGGACCTATCAGCTTTGAGCTAGAAGCATCCTCTTTTAATTATATTTCTTGCTTGCATATGTAAATTGTGGTGAATAAAAATTTGGTCCTCACCATATACATATATATATATAATTTTTCTCTTATTAATTTGTTTCCATTTGGATATATATATTTTATGTATTTCATATAAACCCTTCTGAATTTTTTTTCTCAATTTGACATGTTGAGTATCATGTAGTAAATTTTGTACAATTATATATATATATTGTGATGATAAATGATATACACTAGTTATTAAGTTTTTTTAAATAGTAATTGGGAATTTTTTTTTTTTCAAAATATTGTAATCTAATTAATCTTTTAAAGACTTTTTGAAAAAAAAATTAAAAATTTTAAAATATCGTAAATGACAGAAAGAATTTTTTTACATATCTTATTTAAGGTTTAACTTTTATCCTTTGCGACATAGTATTAAGTAAAAAAATAGGATTATATAAATAAATTTTTGATATATATATATATATAGTGTTAATGCGAATAGTTTGCTTTCCTATCAAATTGAAAAGGAGATGAAATTAGTTGAAAGGAAAAAATAATAGCGATTTGAATTTTCCAAAGCTTAAAATCTGTCCTTCTCTGCCAGTTACCATGTAGCTAGGGCGTACTGCTACTGCTTATTATTTTACCCATTAAAGCTAGGGCATGCATGAAACACGGTTCTTTTAGACATGATTAATTTAAAAAACATTTTAAACTAATAATGATGCAATGCAACTAATTAATTTTCCCTATTAATTGAAGAATGAGTTAATTTTGACTTTATGTAATATTTGTGTACAAATTCATCAGTTGCCCACAATTTTGACTTCCAAATTCTTTTTGAACAGCTGCTGGAATTGAGATTGTATTCAACAAGTAAAATGAAACGAATGTGTTTCTGCTGATTACCATTTAGGATTTACATACAATGTGAATTAAAGAAAAAACAAACAAATTTCATGTACATAAATTTCTTTTTAAAAGAAAAATGTGGCTAATTGATTGCTTGAATGTGACCCTAATGATTAAGACATGGGTGCCTACCTGGCTCAAATATTTTTTCCAGTTCAACTTCTTATTCTTAATTTGACTTCTATTTTTCTTTCCATTGTTGGTAAATTAAGTTATTAGTATTACAGCAATATATATCAATGAACAAAAAAAAATTAAAAAAATAATCATCAGCTAGTAAAATATTTTTTCAATTAAATGATATTTTAGATTTGAATTGTGATATATGCAATTGCTCTAAGTTAATTATTTAGAGATTTTTATTATTGTCTTGATCAAATTAGATTAATTAAAATTTATTGGTTTAAAAAATTGATATTGAAAATTAGTATAAACCTAACATTTCTTATTCACAAAATCTAAACCAGTGCAATTCAATTCACTACCTCTTTTGATAGTCCAGAAAATGACACCAAGTTTCTGGTTTTTCATTTCAAATATCTAGAAAACCTTATGAAGCAAAAACTTTCTTTAAGTAATAATGCAAGTACAATTTTTTCTTTGAAGTCATAATACAAATATAGTTGAGATAGCAAAATCAGCTTTATTTATAGATTTATTAATATACTAATCAAGATTCATAATTAAATAAACCTCGAGTTACAGGACATTGCCTGCCTGGTTTTGTCCTCCAATTCTGGCATTTTCCATATTAGCATAGGAATCTTCAGCAGGACCACCCTTGGTGTTAGGTGAGCAATCATCCAAAAATACTGTTTTGGATTTAGGTGTCCTTGATTTTTGGTTAATGATACTTACAGTAAATTTCACAATCAGTTGGCCTTGTATTTGCACTATCATGAATACCAAAATTATGTGAAAAAAAAAAAATCAACTATCAATTACTCTTATAAAAAATAAGATTGATTGCAAATTAGAGTAATAGCACATAATTTTATAAAAGTGTGGTATTTTATCACTCTAAATAAATTGCTCACGATGTAATATTCTTATATATATATTTTTATTAAAGTGCGATGGGATGAAAAATCTATGGGCTAAGCACAAACAATAGTACAAAATTTTGTTTGTGAATAATGAAGATTGAAAAGGAAAAGTCACTGTCCAAAAGTTATTATTGAAGCATGAAATTCAAAGCAACCATAAAAAAAACAAAGAATAGGTTTCAGGGTATAATGTTCTTATATGCAAATCGTATGCACCATTCTACAAGAAAATTTTAAAAAAAAAATCTCTGGATTTTTAATTTGTGAATGAGCTTAGCCTGTCATTTTCATTGGACCAAACAGAAAAATCAGTTCAAATAGTTCCATTAACTCCAACGTAATGAAAATCAAGGGAAAAAAAAAAATTGGTCCAAGACCATTTTTTTGTTCTAAAGATTAGTGGTTTTTCAATTATGAGTATGTGAATTTTATTGTAATATTTTAATACTTTATAATATTTATTGTTAGTAAATTTAAACTAAATTCACTAGCACTGTCAAATTGTGACATTTTCATACGCTGTTGCATAGAAGTTTTTTTTTTTTTTTTACGAAGTCTACATTTTTTTCACCTATTTTTAATATCTCATATATATGCTTTTTTTTTTTTAATTACTATTATTCCTGAGAATGAATAATGACTGGAATATGTTTGATAGTCACTTATGACTACAGTGACATCCGAACCACCATAAGGAAGTGTTTCATCATCGTATTTATTTACCTGTAACCTTCTCTTTCCGATTTGAACAATAAAGCAATATTGATTTCCATCTCATGAGAAACATTGACAAATTTATCAAATCAACAATGCAATTTTCATAAATTTTGACCCTGACACAATTCTAACTACCAGCTATATGTTTTTTTTAATAAAAATCCAATACTGACATTAAAATAATCATCTAACATACATAGGTACAAGGCTTTATTTTAAGTTTTAACAAATTAAAAAAAAAAATTCAGTCTTGTTTAGATCCACCCACTTGTATTAAATGTTAAATTAAAGTTAAATGTTAAATTAAAGTCATTAACGAAGCAAAACAACCTAAGAAAAACCATATTTAACATAATCTTAATTCTATTCAAAACAAATTTTCTAATTGCATGAAGTAAAACGTTAGCTGACTCTTACCTACTTTAAAATTTGGGTTGAACTCTTCTCAGATTCGGACAATTTGGTTAAAGTAAGCTTTACAATTACATAAAAATTATATGCTTCACTATCACGGAAGAACATTAAGCAAATAATCCGCTGACTCTAGGATGCTCCGATATCTATATATATAAATATTTGTTTACAAACATTATGAGGAGATTGATGGTATATGATACCTGCAGTCTTCTTTTATTATCTTCACCAAGGTACACCCACTGAATATATTAATCAAAATTGTTATTGACAAGTAATAAAAGAATCTACAAAAAAGTTTTTTATTTTTTTCCAGTTACAGAAGGGGAAAAATGAACGTGCAATCACGATGAAGCCTGATTGGAATATATTATCAGTCAAACAAATTATAAAGAATTTAACCATTAAGAACGAAAGCATCTTCACATCTCAAACATCACCATCAACCTTACAATGCATTAACTTCACACAGAACAGACTCGGACCAGAAAAAAAATTCAAAAACAAACCAAGAGCACCAGTAAATGAACAAATCAAATTGCTATATACTGCCAGGAAATATTTTCAAAGTAAAACAAAAACGTCTTACATGGTGTGCTATGATTACATGAAGGCCAACTCGTTCATCTCAAGGTTTGATTAATGATGGCTTTGCATTGGATATTGGACTTACAAAATGGGAGAAAATCGAAATGAAAAAGCAAAGGCAATCAACTAATTATAGGGGAAAAAAATAAAAGAAATAAAAGATTGAAATGAATTACATTACAAAATGGACACTATGTTACAGAAAACAATATACTATCTTGGTGTAGGGATATGACCTGAATCAATCAAGCATTAGAAGTGCTTTTGCCATGATGAATTGTATCTACTGAGCTCCTGATTTCTTGATCTCAACCACTATGATCATCCACCCCAACAGGTCGGAGTTAATAGAAAAAGCAGGCAGTATGAAGAGCTTTGCATTTGCAGTGGGGAAAAAAACCGTCACTCAGTCAACCTCCTTTGCACTCTTATACACCTGTCCTCCAGAGCATAAGAAGCCCATCAGGTAAATGCTGAAATTTGCATGATTCATGTTTTAGTTAATATCATGAATCATGAGAGCCTTGGACCATCAAAGGAATGCGCTTAGCACTGTCTGAGCGAAAGCTATCTCCTTTATATCCAATCTGGGAGGAGAAATCATATTAAAAAAAAAAGAAAGAAAAACCTCAAAACACTTTATCTGTCTGAAATTGGGTAAAATTGGCACAATCTGCCTAGCGTGAATTAGAGAAATATATGTATTTACATACATGCATATATATAATATACCCATGTGCCAAGACAGATAATTACCTCAGTTGGACCGTCAGGGGGGAACCAACGCAACAGTACCCCAAGATGTATGACGGCAGGAATCAGCTTGAAGAGCAATGGTGTAGTGACCTGTACCATTAGCATACCTTAACATTAAAGCATGAATCAGTACAACCATAGCTATTACACCAACTAGAGCATGCACAAATATGCAGGCTCACCAATCATGGGGTATCTATAGATATATAGACTTTAGACATGTTGATGTATCTATGTTGCAGTTTCAAGGATATGGATGTTACTTAAGATTTAACCATTGTAGTAGCAGTGTAAAAAAAAGCAGGGCATCAAAATAAAGCAAAAAAAAACATGACTATTGTTTTAGCAACATTTCATGATAATATCACTCTAACTAAAAACATGAATCCAGAACCCATTTACCAGACTCAGAGCTGTTGTGCCAAGAAGCAGCAGATATAATTTACCCTGCAAGAGCAGATACAAACTTAATTTGCATTGTTAAGAAAAACACCACAGAGCAAATATGCCTTGATTGGGCACAACACAGTAAATATGAGGGTTTCAATGGCTCATATATAGAGACTTATAGATTGCAATATCTGGGATAAGAGTATGACCAGCACAGTCATCATATTTAGTACATTGATTTCCTTAAACCCCAAATTGTGGAGTTAATAGCTCAAAACTGATATGGCTGAGAGCTCAAGAGGTAAGCAACTTTTCAACAAAATGATTCTTGCCATAACATAGATTAAAAAAAAAATTAGAACAGAACACAACCACAAACTTTCATGAAATTCTGTCTAAAATAAATAGGATGGGTGCACTTGCACTGCATTGAAAAAACATGCCAACAGCTGAAGTACCAACCTCGACTAGATGCAGATTAGAAGCACGACTTAGGAGAACAAAAGCAAATTCCCCAATTTGTGCCAGAGACATTCCAACCTAAGCATATGAATAAAGGTAAGCCCCTTTTGGTAATGGAATGCATAAATGTAATCAAAATGACTATAGAAACATGTAAATACTTACAAGAAGAGAGGTTTTATTGTTGTATCCGAATCCCTTGACAACAACAGCAACCACAAGAGTTTTTATAACAATCACCAATAATACAGCAGCCAGTAAAATATCAACATGATTCCATAGGAAATGAACATGTATTAGCATCCCAATGCTGGCAAGAAAGAGAGCCGCAAAGAAGTTGCGAATGGGTTCAACCTAAAAAAAATTAACTCTATGAGAGAAAACACTAGACTTCTATGTAAGGGCTAAAATACCCAGCAAATAAAAAGAAATGATTAAGGCAGAAAAACATAATATAATTGATATTCTGAAAAAATTTGTACATTGTTTAAGTAAGACGTTGAAAAGGAATTAAGTATATATAGAGATTAGGCAACAGTGCAAGCCACAGGGAAATTTTGTCTGAGTGTCAACTTTTTTATTGTTACTATTTTGTCCTAGTCTTTCTCTGACATCCAGCCTCAGTCACTCTCATTCTCTAATTTATTTATTTTTCACCTTGTTTTCGTTCTATTTGTGCTGCCCTCTATAATTTCCCAGGCAGCATATTCCTAATATTGAAAGACTTTACTTCTTTTAATCTTTTTTGTCCTCAGCTCTGCTTCCTAAATACTTCCACCTCTGTTGCCAAGGAGCCACCACATAGAGAAACACAACAATATACAGAGTTGCAATATACATTACTAAGGATGGGAAGCACTGATGCTAGATTTTTGTTCTTCCTTGTGCAGACTTTAGTGGTGCTGTAAGCATTTGAATGAAGAGGAATGACCACATTTTCGAGAACCAGGTTTTTATCTTCAATCTGCCATAAGATAAGGTGGATTTCTGACTTCTTTTTGGGCTTTGCAGAGTGTCCAGTCTTGACAAACATGGGAGGAGGCACTACTTTATACCTGTGTTTATTGCTTTTTACATGAGTCAGGGTAGACAGATGTTTTATCCTCCATGTTTGCAGTCTCCTTTCGATTATTTCTTAGTACAGTTTATAATAGTAATTTTTGTCAAAAAAAAAAAGACTGACAAGAACTGTGCAATTTTAGAAACAGATTCATGAAAGACTTACTTGTTCAAGTGTATGTTGACCAAGATCAGTTGTTGATATCATAACACCAGCAGCAAAAGATCCCAATTCAAGGCTCAGACCCAGCTTATCACTACACTGAAATGCAAAATCAATTCATCACTTGCATGACCACATGCATATATGAGCACATAATTATAAATAGAAGAAACAAATAAATCTGCTAGATATTTCTACACAAAATAGATTGCATTGGAAGTGCCAGCAACAACAGCAGAAAAACAAGAAAATTAGACTAACCCATGCAACGAGCAAGCAGAATGCCACTGATGCCAATTGATAGAGTTCATTGGTCTGCACAGATAAAAATCCATTCAAAAATTTTCAATGATAAAACATAAGAATGAGGCAAATAGTGTAGTCTTACCTGTGATGATAGGCTGATCATTAGCTTCAGAAACCATGGTATACAAGTGCGGGATAATATTGTCAAGATAGTCAAAAATGTTACTAGCAACACCAACCTGAAAACAGAAAACAGTTAGTAAATAGGATCAGATGAATCTGACAAAGGTGAATTTGTCTAGAAACATCAACGTCCCACAAATCTAATGAGCAACCAAACTGACAATCAGAAAATTGTTTTTATATAGGCAGGGGGAAATGTGCCAATGACACAATTTATGAGAACAAATTTTTAATTAGCAGGCTGCACTAGCATAACCTGGAAGATCTTGCAGATTTTGTTAATGGCATCACCATGCCTAAATGTTCATTTTGAGCCATTTTACCTATATAAATTCATGGCACATGACAATTTAGCAATAGCTAAAGTTTTAATTAAAGACGTATACTACAAATGTTCAACAGACAGATTTGATATTTATGCAGTGAAAATTGTGAAGCTAAATGCATAACTAGATTTATGTTGTTCAAGTGCTTACGATTTCGTCATGGATACGACTCCCTGAAGAACACCAGAGGTGCCACCAAGTACTGGAAGCAAAGCAAACAGCAGACCAACTGCACAATCCTGGCAGGGCATAAAGCTCAAAACTTAATAGTAAATGCCTATACAAAAGTAATTGTTCACAAAAGAAATGTTATGAGAAAAAGGTATTCTTTTATGTCTTTGTGATTATTTGAATATAACAGTAGTAGCACAGAAACTTTAACACAGATTTGATGAGCAAGGAAATAAGAACCTGCAGGATAAGGGTCCCAACTGTGACTTGACCATGAAGAGCATTAATACTATTCTTCTCCATCAAAAATTTCAAAACCTATGATAATAGAAGGAAATAAGAACTATCTACAATGAAAAAAAAGTGTTGTAACAAATATAAGAATAAAAGAATGTTTGAATTTTAATATAAGAATTAAGAAAGCAGTATCAGACTGCCAATAAAGACACAGTACTCCACCCACAATAAGTTCATGAGACAGCTAAGTCAGCATAGACATTTATTTTATATTTGAGAACTATGAAGAGAATGTTGGGAAAAGAACCATAAAAGGGGACAAGAGCAATGTTTAAATTAAATCCTCTGACCTTGACAGGAATAATAATCGTAGTAGAACTGTTTAAAGAGAACAACCTTCATTCGATGTTACTTACCCTAGAAGCTAACTAAAACATAACGAAATTTTAACTGCCAAACATACAATGAGAAATCAAGAAAAATGTGAACAAAAACTTCCAAGGTTTGAGTTTACCACTGCAGTAGATGACATAGATAAGAAAGCACCAACAAATACTCCCTCAGAAGGTTTACCACCACAAAACTGTGAAAAGCATGCAGCTGTAAACATCAAAGTCTTATAGATGAATAACTTATGAGAAAAAATAAATTGTATATTCACCATAATCGAGTATTATTCTAGAACCAGTAGCTTTACAGACAAAACTAATCTTTCAACAATTCTCAGACATAACAATGTTAGCAAATTTTTCTGTATATTAGTGTTTTATTTGCCCTGTTACACAAGGAAAAAAAAAACTTCCATCCTAAAAGATATTAATGAACATTAATCTCATACATTCTTAAATGAGGGACGTGAACAAAGAATTTCAAGTGAATTAATTTAAGTAGCAGTGATCTTGATTATTTAAATGATTCAAAACTTCTATGTGCTAAAATCCAAAGAATAACCAAAAAATTTGCAGGAGAATGCTAACATACCAAAACTGTTATTCCACACATACACATAAAGAGGAAAATTTGGAGAAGACCACCTAGAACAGCAACTGCTCGAACAACACGAAGCTGTAACATCAAAAAGAAAATGAGTTGGAAGACTACATCGGTTTTTTTGCACAAAATTATTAAGAAAGAGAAGCTACCTTTGTTGCAGAGAACTCCAGGCCCAGTGCAAAAAGAAGAAAAATCACACCAAACTGAGCCACTGTTTCAACCTGAATGCTTATCCAAATCAGAAAATAAATACGTGCACCTAGAATTAAATGTTACGGTAAACAATCCATTGAAAGAAAAATAACCACAAGATTCAAAAGAAAACAGAGGACTAGACACATGCACATATATCTCTCAGCTAAAATTTCAAATATAATCTAACAACCTTATCATGACAGGACTAATGTTCAGAGAATTGCATTTTGACCCAAAGTGACCTCAAAATACATAAACTCATTAAACGAAACAAAAGAAATGGAAGAAACAAAATAAATTGAAACGTCAAACTAATGGTGAATATCAATTCCCAAATCAACTATTCGTTACAATAGAGTATGGTCACAAATCAGCATATTACAGTAGCAACATACTTGCACCATTTCACTGACAAAGCTCAGGCCCCCAGGCCCAATAATTGATCCTGCAAGCAGATATCCAGTAATAACCTGCAAATTTCAAAAGGACAAAAGTAAGCTCAAATACATAAAACAGCAGATCATCATTAATAAAGCACCAGAGCAATGAAAACAACCGGTTGTCCAACACAGGCAAATGCAATGCCACCACAAGTTGCAGATACAATGACGACTACCAGATCTGATATCAACCTGAAACCATAGCAATTTGAATTAGTAAGATCAATTAATAAATTCCTGTTGCCATCTGATAGAAATATAAGAATAAGAAGAATAAAACTAACCTTAAATCCAGTGCCAGCAGAGGGTACTTGGATTTTGGATTTGATATGATAAAGACATTGTCCTGAGAATAACAATTTCAATAAATTTCATAAGTTTCAGATCAGCTTAAAAAACTTTTCACACACTGTCATCAAAATGCAATAGTTAACACCATCAGAAGAACAACATAAAGTGAGTGTCAAACAGTTCACGTGAGGCACACCTTGCTATCAATTAATGTGGGTGTATCCTCTGCTCGATTCTCATTGTCCAAATTGAAAACATTATGAAACTGAAAAGACCTACAATTAAAAAAAAAGATCAGTAGTTCTGATTTATGTGTGATAATTCATTAAAATACTCCTGTCAACAGAATTAAAAAGAATATTAAATCTCAACTGTGTTCAAGATATGAGCACATACTTCTCCTCGTTGGTCTCGTTTTTCTTTGACTTAAATCTAGCAACAGTTTCCAAAACCGCCTGGTGAAATTAAACATGTTACATTCAGCTATCATATAATACCAAGCTTGTTCATGCAATGTGGAAATTAAAGAATCATAAAACTTCAATAACAGACATTTCCAATACATCACCGTCATACCTATTAAATATATTCTCTGGTCCCTTTAGCTAAATGACAATGATTATTTTACTCAGATACTAACAAGCAGTTTCTGTCTTTATATAGCAAACGGTACACAAAGACTTACAAAAAAGAAATAAATAATAAAATCCTCAATCTAAGTGTTAATTTAAGGTCCAATATGCTCTTCATTGAAATCCATCATCCAACACAAACAACACCAAATCATACTATCAGCTAACAGATGTCACTGGACTGTAACAATATCCCATTTCGTCAATGCCACATACACTATCCTAAGAATCACTTATGACTGGTTAAAAACTAGTTACGAACCTGCTGTCCAGCAACACTGTTATTGAAGCTACCAGGATCAGTGGCTGCAAGAGGGAAAAATATACAGCAAATTATAATCATATTCTACATTTTCTCAGTGCTTTAACGTAATCCCTAGCTCGCATTTCACCGATTGGATTTATAACAGCCGAAATAGCTTCACACACTCAACCAAAAAAAATTCGAAAAACAGCACCATAAAAAGATATCATTAAAAAGGTTTTAATAGATTGAAATTTAAATTTCGCCATAAGCATTTCTAAAAATCTGCAAAAAAAAATCATGCAAATTCAAAGCTGATCTAGAAACTGAAAGCCCTTGCGAATCTTCCTAAAGACAAACAGAAATGAACAAAGTTCAGATCTAGTACGGACGTACATTCATTCTGGTCGGTCTCGTTAAACTCTTTCTCCAAAGCGCGATCAATAATATCAGCAAAGCTGTCTTCCTTGGATCTAGAATAGCTAGTAGAATTCAACTCGCTTGCTGCATTTACTTCCATCGTGGAGTCCGAGTCGGTTACCACCGTGGAAAAAAGTAACAGCGCAGAAACGAATGGCAAAACGAAGCCTAACCTCATTGCAGAGATGTTATGGCCTTCAGCAAAAGAGAAGAAAAGGAACGGTGCGTTTCACCGGCGATCGGTGTCCTCTCTGCTTCTAGGAATAAAAGAGCAGTTTTTTTTTGTTTTTTTTCCAGTTAGCTTAGATATGGAGTTTTGGAGCATGGATGTACGCTGGATTCGATATGACGAAACGGTCCCTGAGTTGTGTCTTGGGAAAAAATTAGGTACATGCAAGTTGCCTGTAGATTGTTTGATGTCTTTGATTATTGGGTCATGGAGCGAAGGTCGAAGGAGTAGACGGATGAGATGATTTGCAAAGTAAGATATTTGCTGGGACCGTTCTGAAATGTGGGCCAGGTTATGTTGACGGATGTGTGACCTGGGAAGAAAGTGGGCCAATATCAAACCTTTTTTAAAAGGATTTTGTAATGGACTAATAAAAAAAGGGGAAAAAGATTATATAATTTTTTATTAAAAAAATGTCCCAAAAAATAGAGATTTTTATATAACTGTACTAAAACTAAAAAAAATTTCAAAAAAATCCTTAACTCTAAAAACTTTCAAAAATATTTTTACAAAATTATTCTTTAGGGTTGTTTTTTTTCAATATTTTTTCCTTTTTATTAATTTTTTTAACTCTTTTTTTTATTTATATTTTTTTAATAATTTTTTTACTTTATATTATTTTCATTTATTCTTTTCAATATTTTTTTATTTTCTTCATTTTTTTTCAATGTTTTTTACTCAATATTTTTTCTATTTTTATAGTACTATATTTATTTTTTTTTTAATGTTTTTGTCTTTTTTCACAACTTTTTTTCTCAACATTTTTTATTTTTATTTTTAAAATACTATTTTTATTTTATTCTCAACTTTTTTTTGCTATATTTTTTTCTCTTAAAACCCTTTTTTTTAAATGAATAATTATGAAATAAATATCTTCAATTGTTGTTAAATCAAACAATAAATATCTTTTTCTATTGTAACAATAATAAATAAACAAAATTTTCTACTTTTATACTTCTAAAGAATGAGGATTTTATTTTTTTACTTTAACTTGTCTATTAAAATGTCTAACAACTTTTTAAAAAATATATTATTTGATACCTATTGATCCTCAATATGTAATAAGTTTACAATTTTTATGATATATTTGTAACATTAACAACAAAAAAATCTGTAAAAATAAAAAAATCAACAAACTGAAAGAACAAAAAAACTAAAAACAATAACTGAAACAACAAAATAATAAAAATTTATGTTGTTTATTTTTGTTGATTTTTTTATTTTTACACTTTTTTCATTATTAATGACAAAATTAAGGCCATAAATAAAAATTTTACTTTTATTAGTATTAATGATAATAATAATAATTTTTTATATATCTCATAATTTTTATTATTATTTTTTTAACAAAAATCAAGAAATATAAACAATAAAAACAATTGAAACGTACAACTAAAATAACAAAAATCAACTAAAATCAATAAAAGCAATAAAATTTTACAGTTGTTAATTTTTGTTCTTTTTCAGTTTTTTCATCATTAATAATAAAATTAAGACTATAAATATAATTTTTACTTTTGTTAGTATAAATAATAATTTTTTTGATATATTTCATAATTTTTTTATTTTTGCTATTGTTATTGAAAAAATAATTATTGAATACTATGTGTAATTTTTACTTTAATTAGTTTAATTTCTAAATTCTTAATAATTATGAAAAAATAATTATTGAAAACTATGAGTAATTTTTTGTTTAATTAGCTTTATTTTTATATTCTAAATAATAGTAAATTTCAAAATAAAAAAAAATGTTATTTAGAATATAAAATTAAATTATTTAAAATATACAAATCAAATAAATATATAAAAAAAATTAAATTAAAAAAATGACTTAGAGAATAATAAATAGATAAAAAAAGAATTAAAAAAAAAGAAGGAAACATGCCAAATGCATAAGATGAGGTAGGATTTTCAAAAATGACCCTTTTTTGCGACAACAAGTGAAAGCAATGAAACTAAATATAACAAAAGTGAAAGCAATGAAAACAAATTTGAAAGAAAAAAAAATGGGCATGCTATGAATGAAATTACATACGTTGATTGAGCCATGAGATGAAATTTCCGCAAAAAAGTATGTATTCCATAAATTTAGCATATCTCTAACGAATTTTCGAAAGTAATGATAAAAAAAATTAATCAAATGAAATATGTTTTTTTTATATATACATCCAATATCTAATATTTCGTAAAATTTGACTAATCTGAATATGACTCTGTCATGAGTATTTAACGTTTTTACATAAGTTAAGTCTCAAATCTGAGACTTAATTTTTAAACAACATCATACTTCAATTATCTAATCGAGTGCTCATGGATTATGAAATATATTTTTTTAATCAAATGATAATAATTCTAACTCTTAATATATTAATATTTTAAATAAAATTATACCATAAAAAATTATACTACTAAATTACTCAATATTTAACTAAATAAAATAAAAGTTGAGACATTAGAGAATATTTTAAAAAAGCAAATTTAGTTTAGATAAGGTAATAGAATTCTTATATAAACAACTTTCAAAGTAAGTGAATTAGGTTCGGTAAAGTTCCTTAAGATTAGTGCCATCTTGTGCGGCGGGGGTACATGAATCCAGTTAGTACTCTAACACCTATCCAAGCAAAGTAACAAATGAGGATCATTGGTTATTAATTAGGTAATACGCCATTATTATTATTATTATTTGTAAAAAAACTAATTATTCTCATGTATTTTCTTTAACTCAATACATTAGTACATGGAATTTTAACTTAACATATTATTGCTGTTGACATATCATTTAGTGTGATCCAAGAGCTAAGGTTTAATAATAAAAATTGAGAAATTTACAAAATAAGGCCTATTTGTTGAGTTGTTTACATGGGTTTAGCCCATGTTTTTATTTAATTACACGCATGTTATGTTATATTTTTATATGTGTTCTTTTTTTTGTTTTGATTTCAATTTGGGTCATGTATTCTTTTTCTTCGTTTCTTTTTCGTTTTTAGGCTGTTTTCTTCCCCCCTTTTTTTTTGAGAAATTTACAAAAGAAGGTTTATCTGTTTGGATGTTTATATAGGTTTAGCCCATGTTTTTATTTAATTACACGTGTATTCCCTTTTTTTGTTTTGTTTTCAATTTTTACCATTTTCTCTTTTTCTTCATTTCTTCTTCATTTCCAAGCCGTTTTCTTCTCCTTTTTTTTTTTTTGAGAAAATTACAAAAAAGGTCCATTTTTTTTGGATGTTTACATAGGTTTAGCCCATGTTTTTATTTAATTACATGTGTCCCTTTTTTGTTTTGTTTTCAATTTTGGCCATTTTCTCTTCTTCTTCATTTCTTCTTCGTTTCCAGTTGTTTTCTTTCATTTTTTTTTTTGCATTGTGCATCATTTTGGACGTGGTTAGTTTTGTGCTTACATTGATATTTTTACATTTTTTTTAAATCTTAAACGACGACATTTTTCTTGTTTGGTTTTTGATAGTTTATTAAATTTTTTATATAATGGTTGAAACTCATTTGGATTCTTCTAAATGTGTTG
The DNA here is from genome assembly GCA_947683625.1 of Mallotus nudiflorus. Taxonomy (NCBI): domain Eukaryota; kingdom Viridiplantae; phylum Streptophyta; class Magnoliopsida; order Malpighiales; family Euphorbiaceae; genus Mallotus; species Mallotus nudiflorus. Next base: position 1,934,007 of record CANTUR010000302.1, read on the forward strand.
ATAAATAAAAAAAAAAAAAAGTTTGCACTTTAAGAGTGAAGTTGTGAAGGATAAATGTTCAAAAGAGGAAATGGGTAGGAAGACTGTTTGTAGGAATACCAAAAAGGGTAAAAAGCCAGTAGAATATGATTCTACTAATTCTTTTGGTGAAGAGAAATCTCCAGTGGATGTTAATGTTGGTAATTAGAATGTTGTTAAGAAAATGGAAGTAAAAGTGCAAGAAGGTGGTGATAAGCAAAATATGAAATCTAAAAGGAAACCTAAATCTAGTTTTCTTAAATCCCCTGCTAAAAAAAAGGGTTTCTGTTTCTGTTAATGTTTATGAAGAGAGTTTAAGGAAGAGGGCTAAAGTTACTATTAACAAGCCATATGAAAATGTTGAGTTGAAGGTATGAATTTTTTTTTGAAAAAATTTGTTTGTATATTATTCGTATTTTATTCGAATGCTATTTTTTGTTGTTTCTGTTTAAATTATGTGCATATTATTCGTATTTTATTTAAACTTTTTTGTATATTATTTGTATACTATTGTCATTTTGGTGTATCTGCTTTTATTTTTTTTTTGTAATATATGTATATTTTGTTGCAAGATTAGGAGTCGTTGATTCATCATGAGGATTATTTCAGTTCTAAGGTTGGTTGTTCTTTGAGTTTTAATGTTATTTCTAACATTAAAAAGACTTTAAAGATGAATAATTGGCTATGTTTAAGGCTACAAGTTTTGGGTATTTTCTTGATCTTCCTAAGTTTGAAGTACAATGTTAGTTAATTCACTCTTTATTGCTTAGGGAGTTGAGACAACCAAATGTTAGAGAGTTTTAGTTTGATGTTTGTGGTACTATATTAAAATTTGGTTTGAAAGAGTTTGCACTAGTTAGTGGTTTAAATTGTGTTGATGATTTGAAGAATATAGGTGTTCATTGTGATCATAAATTCTTATTGAGAAGTATTTTGATGGTGTGGGTAAGATTACTAAGTTGTTTATTCAATATTGCTTGAATGCAAAAAAGTGGAAGAATAATTATAACTATTTAAAACTTACTATTTTGTATTTATTAAATCATTTTTGTTTTCTTCTAGTATGAATATAAGAGTTTCTAAAAAAAAATTGGACATTATTGCTATAGGATTGTTTGACTCTTATTGTTGGGGTTTGGATGTTTTCAATGTTACTATAGAGTCTTTGAAGGGAAGGTTTGTTTATAAGAATAAGAAATTGCATGACGAGTGGTTTATTATTTAAATGGACTTCCTTATGTATTTCAAGTATGGTCTATGAGTGCTAACCCCATGTTGTTAGTCTATTAGCCACATTTTCTAATGGCCATGTGTCGTATTTTTTTAATTAGTCTTGTAATAGTATACCTACTTTCAAGGTGCTACAGTGCATTATCTTTCGTGAATCTGCAAATAAGGTGATATGTTTTCTTTTATTTTTGTCTTTTTGTTGTATAACTTTTTTTTTATAGTTAAAGCTGTAAAATATTACTCCAATTGTTGAAGAAAAAGAGAAGCTAAAGTTGAGTGGCTTTTTTATAAAGGCAAATTTGCTATTGTTAGTGGTAATAATGAGAAAGACTTTAATGATGATTTTCCTGGTAGGCCACCAATTGAAGAGATGGGCCAGAGTTCTGTTGGAGGTAAATCTTAAGTTTATGGTTCTTATTTGAAAGAAATTATTGAAAAACAAAATGATTTGACAAAATAGATTATTATTTTGAGGAAAAATGTTTTTGTTAAGTTGGATAGAGTGTTTTGTTGTTTAAAGTTAGTTATGGATAAACTAAGAGTTACTGGTGATGATGAGGTATGGTTATTTTTTGTATTTTTTAAAAAAAATTTAGTGTTATATACGGATTATATTCTAATTTTTATAAATGTATTTTTTTCAAGTTGAGAATTTAAGTAGAAGGGAAGGTACTTATAAGGGTCTTAGAGTAGAAGGTGACAATGAGGAAGAATCTAATGATGGTACTGACTTTGTTACGGAGAATCTTGCTGATGTTGAAGTACGTTTGAATTTTATTAAATATTATATTATGATAATATACCATTTAGATTCGTATTATATACTTTTTTTATATTGTGTTTTTTTTTTTAGATTCTTTTGGTATTTTTTTTAACAGGTTGGTGAGAAAGCAAATAAAAATGAAAAAGAAGTGATGGAAGAAGAAGTTTGTGGGGGGGTTTTGATGATTTAAAAAAGGATAAATATAACAATAGAGATACTAATGGTGGAGTTTTAAGTTCTGGAGGTGATTTTTGTTCCTTTTTTTTTTTTAATTTTGTGTTTTAGTTACTTTTAAAATTGAAATTTTATTGTGTTTTTTTTATGCATGTGAAGGTGGTGATGGTGTTGGATTTTTTTGTTCTTCTCATGCTAGAGTTGGCGATAAACAAAAGAGTGATGATGCTGATAGGAAGAAAGCAAATGATGATGGTGCTACTAAGGATTCTAATGTAATTAAATCTTTATAATGGATTGTGATATAAGTTTTTTTCGGATTCTGATACGTGTATGTTATTTGAATCTATTTGGTTTCTAATACTATTTTATTTATTGTTTAATTTATGTTAGGTTGAAAAGGATGATATAGATGCTGATGTTTGTGACATTATTGAATCAACTGTTAAAGTTGTTGGTGAATTTTGTGATGATGATGTATGTGTTTATGTTAATGAATATGTTATTTTTATTTGTTATTGTATTTTTGGTTTTTTATTTTTTTTATTTTTATTATTTATTGATTATGTTGTATTTGTTTATTTTAGGGTAAAAAAAAAAGTTTTTGATGTTGCTAATGATTTTCAAACTCCTGCTGCAACTAAAAGAGAGATTAAAGCTACATATTTTATGAAATCTCCCCTTTTAAATGAATTTATTTCATTAGAAATTGGAGGGAAATAGAGGAAAATTCCAACTGTTGTTAAGGATTTATGTCCATTGCATAGAAATATTGATGATCCGATAGATTTTCAAACTCGTTGTGATTTTGATTCTTGGCTTGATTTTGGGTTCAAGAAGAAAAACAAGTATGTGTTTTCAAGTTTTTGTTTTGGTAATTTTTTTATAACCTTTACTAAGTTTTTATTTTGTTTTTATAGGAAAAAATTGTATTCTGATGATGATAATCGTATTACTCATGCTTTCAAATTTGAAGTTGATAGTATTGCTTCGAAGACCTAGTTTAATGTTTTAAATTATTGTGGCTGTTTATTATCATCTTCTATAAGTTTCCTAATTTTTATATATTTTGTTTGTTTCCTTTTTTATATATATTTTAACAACATGCTATGATTCTTAGTTTGATATTTTTTAACTTATAAATGTTGTTTGTGTTATCATATATCATTAATATTCGGATAATATACTATTTTAAGTTTCAGATAGTCTTTTTGAGTTGCAAATATAAATAATATTCTTTTTTTTATACAGATTTTAGTTTTTTTTTTTTTTATGTATAAGTGATATTTTTATTTTTTATTGGTTTTCAACATATTGATGTGATGTTTTATTACTTAAGGAAGAAATGAAAGGTTTTCAATTATTATTGTCTTAGTTTTATGACAGTTAATAATCAAGTTGACCAATAAATTCAAAGTATTTATTCGAGTTATTTGGCAAAAAATGAGGATTTTACACTTGTGATTGTAGATCATGTTATGGCAGAGTACATTCTGTTAGTGATATGCACTAAGTTAATCATGTATAACCATGTTTTGACTTTATCATTTTATTTAATAAAGAGGCATTTTTCATAATAATTTTATGTTATGATAATTACTTGAATAGTCAATTCTTACTAAGGTCATCAACTATGTGACTTGATAGTAAAACTCTTAAATTAAATATGAGTTCTATTCAAATTACCCCTAGTCATAATAATATGTTATGGCTAATATGATGTTGATTGATGATTATATTTTATTGATCATGAATATGAGATATTAAGTTAACTCATAGGTACTTAATTAGGAAATAATGTACTAGATTGACAAATCATGAGAATACTACATAGATAATTGTCATAAGTAATTATCATCATAATAATATTGATTTAGTCCTTTGACTTTGAAATCATCATGGATTTCTACATAACTATTATATATTTTGACTGTAATAACTCGAATATTTTAAATTATTTATATAAATATTGAGGTTTTCAAGAATACAAATTATCTTTATTTTATATTGTTATAATTGATATATTAAATTATTATATTTAAGAACTAAATTTAAAATTTCATTGGAAACTATTAACATTATTTTTTTCATATTATTTTGTCCTTATGCACATAGTTTATTATTTTAAATTGTCTAAATAATTATTTGTAGCACTACTATTATTGACTATTATAATGGTAGTTTTATTTTTATTTAGAGGTATATTAATAACATTATTATATACTTAAATTATCTACTATACACACACATATATATATATATATATATATATATATATATATATATATATATATACTCGTGGATGTATCCTATCTAAACTACTTTATATATATATATGTGTGTGTGTGTGTGGCTTAGGATTTTTGGGAGACAAAATTTTAGTCAACCTATCTCCCTTTCCCTTTCTTTCTTTCCTTCTTTCGTTCTTTCTTTTTTTTTTTCTCTGTCACACCACTTCCTCTGCCCTATCTTTGTGCTCCTGATCCAGCAGCTACCTGCCCTTTCTCCATCTGTTTCCTCTTCCTTTGGAGTCATCTTTGCAGTGCACATGAAGGAGGCTACAGCTGCAGCTGCTGCGTGAGGCAACAACACGACCAGAAAACAGCAGCAACTGCTGCGTGAGGCAGCAACACGAAGAAAGCAGTAGCAGCAGCTGCGTGAGGCAGCAAAACGAGCAGAGGGAGCAGCAGTAACAGGTCCAGCATCGTGCAGAGGTAGCAGCAGGCCAGCAGGGCAAATCAACAGTAAGAGCAGCAGCCCCCATTCCTGTTGCAATGACAACCATCATAACCACTGCCCCAACTTGCTGTCACCTGAAAATTCTGCAAGTTAGGCTTGCAGTGGCAGCCCTCCTTTGCTCTGTTTTGAGCTTGAAGTAAGTTAGTGAGTTAGTAGTTAGTTAGCTTTAGGTTAGATTTAGTTGTTTGTTAGTTGATTTGGTTAGTTTTAGGTTGTTTTGGGTTCTTTTGTTAATTATAAGTTAATTACTTAATTTTGCAGAAATTTATTTTAATTATTTGGGGTAATTTTTGGTTGACTAATGTATGTTTATTAATTGATTTAAGTTATTGAAGTCAATTTTAGTTAAGAGTCTATGAAAATTAATTTAGGTTAAATTAATTGAGTTTTATGGAATTTTGTATATTTATTTAAGTATTTTAAGTGTTATGTATATTTTATTAATGTGATTAATTAACTATTTTTGGTTGATTATTGCAGTAAATTAGTGTTAGTATTATGTTAGTAGTTATAAAATAATTTTTGTTAATTTATCTAAATTTTTTTTAGAAAATTATTATATTATGTAAATTTTGATATAATAGGTAAATGGTGTATTTTTGTTGATATTATAATTAAATACTATGTTTTAATTATTTTTGAGACAAAATGTGGTATTAAAATAATTTTATTTAGTGTTTTAAAAAATTAAATAAATTATATTATGATTTATTATTATTAATTTTATTATTTTTGGTGATTTACTAAATTTATATTTAGTAATTGCTATTTGTATATTTTTAGTGAACCTCGGTTGGGAATTGTGTTGTTTGGGGTCTCAACTCGAGGTGTTGTGCCACTGTAAATTTTGTAGTGTGTTTATTTGCATGGTTGATTCTACTTCGGTAGAGGGATGTCCGTTTTACAGAGAAAACTCTGTCGAATTTTTAATAGATTTCTCCTAAAATGTGACACCGGGTCAATCCTAAAATTTTTATTTTGAGTTCGAATCGAGTCTTTCTTAGAAACTTTAGAAGTTAGGTTTCTATTTTCTGATTGTCACCTCTTTTTCTGTCTTTTAGCTGTCCCTCCAGTCGTGTTTACTAGTCGAGGTCGGACACGACGTGCCAGAGGAGCATCTTTATCTTGTAAATTAATATTTGATTTGAGTGTCAGATTTTTAATTTAAATTATATTAAATTCTTATGAATTTAATTTTATGAATTCTAGTCAGCATTATTCATAAGGTGTTGCATGATGTAATTTATAGTTGATTTATTTTAATTTACTTTTATTTATTCTTTATTTATTATTATTTATGGTAATTTTCATTGTTTTATTTATTTTCTTTATTTTTTTTATATATAAATCTTGGTAGAACGGACTACCTGATGGGTTTCATCAGAACCGTGTACGAACCGATAAAATATGTGATTATTTATTTATATTACTGGGGCCGAAGGTCTGGTGATGCTTTGCTTTCGGACACCGCCAATAAAATTTTTATTTTTATTTATTAAATCACTGGGGCCGATGGTCTGGTGATGTTTTGCTCTTGGACACCGCCAGTGATATTGAATTAAGAGTTATGACTGCGGCTGTGTATCTTGGTGATGCTTTGCTCTCGGGATCCGGCAGTCTTGGACACAAGTGAGTCATGTGACTGTTAAAATTTATAAATCGAGTTCTACCAAAATTTTTTATACTGAAACGATTCAAAAGCCATTTAAATATTTATTTCTTCTCTTAAAAAAAAAGGATTTTACTATATGTACACCAATGGTTGAAATAAAATAAAATTATATTATATTTTCATAAAATTTATTTTAAATGAGGTTTTCAAATCGCATTTATTTCTTTATTAACTTACTTAGTGAGGTCCAATTCCCCTCAATTAAATTTTTTTTCAGGAGTTTAAAAGTTTACTGTTAGGCCTACCTCTCTTCGCCGTGTAGCTTCGTCACTGGCTATTCTACGTAGGTCTATTTAGTTATTGTATTTACTTTCGCGTACCGCAGTAGAAAAAATTGTACAATTGCATACTTTATTTGGGATTTCATGTATTTATAATTTATGTATTGAGATACTATTTGTATAACTGAAGTTTATGTATTTATGCATTGATATTATGATTTAAATTATATTGAAAAAAATCAGTTTGATAATGTGCATTGTGATTTTATTATTTATTATGAGATTTCAAAGTTTAAATATTCCGTAATATTTTTTTAAGGCTTACTATGGGTTTTGGTAGCTTTATGCTTTCTCATTCCCTAGTGCCGATCACGTGCCCCTGGGTTCGGGTCGTGACATTGACACAATCTAACATTGTCTTTAACAAGATGATTAAATAGATTATTGTTGGATATGAAATGAGTTATGTGAGGAATGTGAGTGATTGAGAAGAAATTTGTCCCTCATTTAATCTGAGTAAGATATCTAAGAGCCCCTTGATAAAATAGACTGAGGAAAATGCATGGTCATGATAAAGTGAATTAATAAAGAGTTATCATTCTAAGTTTACTTAGAGTTAATAAATAATATGATTGAATTATATAAGGATGATAGAAACTATGTCTTATATTCAATCAAGATATCATGTGACAAAGGGATTACAATATTTATTATAAATTAGGTTATGTCAGATTATTGACTTCACATGACTTGAGTAATCATAATGTCTTACTAGAGGCCACTTATAACTTGTAGGCCTAAATAGAGATTTAAAGTCCACTGTCAACGTAATGTGAACCTACAGGGTCACACACTTAGAACATGCCCAAAAATGGATATGGGTTTGAGAAGCCCAAATATGCTCTGCGAAAATAAATAAATAGTTTATTTATTTATTTAAGGTAAATGTTATCTTAAATAAATAAAATATTATTTTTGATTTAATTTTAAATAAAATCAGAACAATAATAATTGAGAAATTACTAAAAAGTGGTTTTGGTAAGTGAAACCCTAATTAGAGGTCTATAAATATGTTATATTCTCTAGGGTTTCACTAACTTAATCATTAGCCACCAAAATTCATTTTTCTCCTCTTAGAAAAACTAAAACACAAAGTGTTTTTGTTCTTGATTTGTGAGAAATCAAGAGAAATGCTAGCACATAAAGTTTTCATATTAATCAAAGACTGTTCGTGTGGACGCTTATGGAGGACGAATTCTTTTGGAGACATCTTGATCTGAACTACCAAAATCAAAAGCTTGAGGTAAGGTGTCACCAAAGTGAACCTCCTTTATGCCTTTCAGAAATCTTGCATCTTCTGCATTTGTAAAATTTGAAAACCCTAGTTTTAAATCAAGTAATCGAATTACTTGGATCCGAGTTAGGGTTTATGATTAAAACTTTTAATTTTCACTGCGTTTTTGAATCACGAAACCCAACACATTCTTGGGTATTTTATGATGTGCAACAAAGTTTGGTTTGATGATGATCATGTTTTCTTCCCTATCCATATTGCCAAAGAGAAGCATTGAGTTTTGGGAGTATTGCATATTAAGGATTGCCACATATATCTATACCTCTTTGAGAGGTCCAATGTATAATAAAGTGGTGTTATATTGTGTTAGAAGTTACATTGTTCTTTTACCATTATTTTTTTATGTTCTCAATTATTGGGATCATTGATATGATGTTAATGTCCATTCTTTTGTCATTGAATTGGGTGAGCCTTTTGAAATTACTTTGGTTGATGATCTGCCAACACAGGATAACAAGTAAGTTTTTTTTTTGTCTTATGCAATAATTGTAGAGCTTTTGTGGTGTCTTTTATTGAGTGCTTGCTTGAAGGTAGGAAAATTTCGACTAATTTAAATATCGAGGAGATAAAGAGTCATTATGTTGTCAACTTGTACTCATACGAAAAGCTAAAGCAAAGTGACTACATTGACAGTGAATATGATTATGCTGGAAGGCTGAAAATAAGAGACAAGGGGAAGAAGAATATTTTTTGAGAATGGAACCAATTTATGTTATCTATCTTTATGTTTATTTGGTATTTTTATAATGATGTTATGTTTTCATTATTGTCATGGATATTTGTAGCTTATGGATGTTTTTTGTGTAGTTTTTTAAAGTTCTAATAGTTTGCTTAGTTTTTTGACATTGGTTTTATTTTTAATGAAATTATATATTTTCTGTTTTTCTGTTATTCTTATTTATTGATTTATGTTAGTTTATTTTATAAGCAAGAAATAATATACGAATAATATTCTTTTTTTATAATATGTTTGAGTTGATGTCCATTTACTTTAATTATTTTACTTTTTAAATTACAATTTCTTTTTAATTTTAGTTTCTTAAAGGCATAAAATTAATTTTATTTTAAGGTAATAAGTTTGTAGAATTTTGTTTTTCTTTTGATGATATATCTATGATAGTGTATTTACTAATAATATTCGGAGTAGATATGAATAATATTCAAAATTGAATATCTGTGAGAGCATAATTGGATACCTATTTTGGATTTTTAAAAAATCATATGTGAATTTGATGCCTGTTTTTCAAATAAAACACACTATATATCAATTTTATGCTTCTATTTTTTTTAATAAACTACGTTAATTTTGTATTTGAAACAAGCTATATATGATAATTAAAAAATGTCAATTGATGTATGTGATATTTTAAAAACTGAACAAAGTATAAATGTGAAAAATAAAAATTTATTCTGAATTCATGTGTTCTGTGGTTTGTATCTGCAAGTCTTCTTGTTGTGTCCATAGTAGCCACATGTTCTGCATTTGTATTCACTTTTGTTTTCCCATGCAGCTTTATGTCTTATTTTCTTCGGTTTTCCTGATTGAATTCTAGTTCTTAGAGGCAACACAAACATGTTTGTTACTTGAGTTGGCACATTCCATGTGCTTCTTATTGGCAGCGGGTATACTATGACTTCATAAGTTGCTAGCATCATTGTGTTGATGAAGTATACTAAGCAATAGTTTTATGACTCTTGGTTTAGCTTTCTCAATACTGCCAATGCATGTTCACATGGTATTTGGTCAAGTTAGAACTTGTTGCATGTGCATGTCTTGTCTTTCAAATGTACTATGCCTATTTTTTCATTAATACAGACACTGTACAAGTTATCATTTACTTTTTGCACTTGAAATTATGCATATGAAACCAATGATATACTAATAATATTCTTTTTAATAAAACATATACCAATGAGAAACTAGTAAGATATGAATTAGATACTATTTGTGAAATTGAAAGTTATTAAATTGTATATATTATACAAAAACAGAACCATAGTTTCGTTAAACAACAAGATGAAATAGTATCTACACAACAATATCAGTAATTTAACAAACACACAATTTGTTTTTTAGAACATGCTATATATTTTATTTTTATATATAAACTAATGATTTTGATAAAATAAGAAGGCACTGAGCTGTTACCTTGAGTTTTTGAGATTTAATGTAATTTTCATTCAGTATGTCCTTGGCTTTCTTTGTAAGCTTTGTGAAAGTTCCTTTTATGATATTTTAGTTTGTTGTATACCATTCTTGCACCAAACTTCGCAAGTATTTTAGAAGAGTTGTGATTGGCAACTCTATTGCAGATTTAATTGCTGAATTCATGGATTCTACCATATTCGTAGTCATTATTCGATATATGTTATTGTTCGAATGCACTTTTGTCCACTTTTTTAATCCAATTTCTTCAAGGTAGTTGTGGACACGTACGTTTAGCTTCTTTATTTCTGCCATGTTGCTTTGGAACTCTTGTAATGCGTAACATTTCGCAACTGCATAGAAGAATTCTTTGATTTGTGTTGCATTCTTTTTTAACTTTGTTTTCTAGTTGTTTAATATGTGGAATATGTAAAACATATGTGAAGGTTCAATATAGACATTTTTTACTGCTGATGTGATGCTATCGTGTCTATCTGATATGATGCATAGTTTTTTTTTTTACTCCTAGTGCTATTCGTAGTTGTTTAAAAAACCACTTCCATGAATCATCATTCTTTGAATCAGCAATGCAGAAGCCAAGTGGAAAAATCTTACCTTGTGTGTCTTGTGTTATAGTTGTCAAAAGGGTTCCTAGGTATTTTGATTTGAGAAATGTTTCGATAATAACAATGATAGGAATGCAGTGCTGCCAACCAGTTATACTTGCTTTAAGCACCATGAAAACATAGAGAAATGTGTTTTCTTCTCTTGTTTTTAGTTGCACAACTGAGCCCTGGTTAGTTTTTGGTATCATATACAAAAATCTTGGCAGAATAGTATGTGACTCTTCTGGGTTTCTATGTATACTTTGAAGTGCTGCTTCCTTTAATTTGTATGCCTTCATGTAATTAATTAAAATTCCAAATTCTTCCTTCATGTCCCTTATTATATTAGCTGGTGTGTACATAGTTTTGGTGCTTGTGTATGTGGACTGAATGTGTTGAGCAACAAGTTGAGTACTAGCTTAGCAATGGTTTCTATGTCTAAGTTTTAGGCTGCATATGTGTGTGTCTATGAATTTTCTAATTTTGAAAATATTTGAACTTCTGTAGGCTGAAGCATTCAATGTCCAGTTGCAATTGTAATCCAAGCATCTTAAATAGTACCTTGAAGAGTTAAACCTGATTATTCTGTATTGAAACTTGTTTAATAGTGCGTAGAATATTAGGACTGTCCTTAATGTCTTATTGTCCTTAAATAGTTGCCTAACTTTTAATTCTTTTGAATTTATGTCGATTGTTATAACAAGTGGAGAAAGAGGACTCTGTATTTCATCTTCTCATATACTAATTATATTCTTATTATATACTATTTTCTAAAATAAGACACAAAGATTGACATAAAAATAAATAATATTCTTATAATATTATTAATTCTCTTTAGCATATACATAGTTGTTTCATAGTCATATATTGGCATTATTTTTTTTGAAATGAATAATATACTTTGAATATACTATTTTTCACATAACAGATAAATAGTTATGGCATGGATAAAAATTTTAGTTAAATTAAATTGAAATGTAAATAAAATCTAGAGATTTGTAACTGATACCAATAGAATTGTTGTCATATACTAATTCAATAACAAACTGTTTTAATTTTTTTAAAAAAAAATTAAAAAGCAAAATCTTGTTTGCATGTTATCAGAAATTTTTAACTTTCAAATATAAATATGAATAAATGTCAATTTCATCAAAATTTAAGTAATATACCTGCGAATCTTTGATTTTCGCTTTTTTTGGTTTCTTTTTGCTTTCTCTATTGATTTTGAATGATTGTGGTTGTAATGTATCTTCTTTGAATGATTGCGAATCAAATCAAGATATAATTGGTTTTAGTTTTTTTATTTTGTTTTGATTCGATTTTTTGTTTTGATTTTTTGTTCAATTTCGAAGAATTTTTCGAGATTTTTGAATTTTTGAAGAAGGATGTAAATAAAAAAACAAGAAGATTTTGATTTTCAAAATCAAGATTCAACTAAAAGATAATGCATGTTGGGTTGCGCAGGTGAAAGAATTTTATTGAGTTTTTTTGAGCTAAAAGAAAACAACGTGCTAATAGAAGAAGACAGAAGGAAGAAAATGACGGAGCTGGGGGAGAACATTTAAAAAGGACATGCCTATAATTTTTTTGGAAGATGTAACATGCGTGTAATTTTTGCAAAAGATGTAACAATTGATGTTAATGGCACTTATTTTTTGGATATTTATGTAAAAAGCCCATAAAAATTCAAATGAAATGAGTTTGATAGTGTAAAGTTTAGTCTTTTTCTTCTTTAATTGGCCCTTAATTTCATTGTCATAACTAAGGCGACACCTTATTGTGAAGCCCTTATTACTAAAGGGCACCTTAGTAATTTAAACATGAACTAAACACAAAATATAAAATTAAATTAAAATTTATGCTTAAATTCTAAAAATCATATCAAATCATTCCATGACTAAAATTAATTAAGTAAAAAAATACAATTAATTTAATGAAGATAAGACATTTCTATTGACACTTACAAAATCTACCCAAATAAAAAATAATAAAATCAAGTTAATTAGATAAATAAAAAATCAAATTTTAATTAAATATTTAAAATTAAACAAGAAGGGATCCAAAGAACATGTTGTAAATTCTACAGAGCATGACTAAAAAAAAAAAAAAAAGCAAACACTTATACTTTATCAAAGTAAGGTTCTAATTATACAAAGGCGATGCCTTAGTGATGAGGTGTCATATTAGTACCCTAAGATGAATTAGATGACACCTTTATACATTAAGGTGGCGCCTTAGTGTATTTTGATTTAAACATAATGCATAACTTAAACAAAAACTTGAAAAACAATAATTAAATTTTATAAGCAACAAAATAAACACATCCATACAAAAAATACACTAACTCACTAATACAAAATCAAAAGTTTTTAATTCCTTAAAAATACATGTTAAAATGTCATAAAATATTAAAAAACACAAAAATAATTTGAGAAAGGTGCTAATCTTTCGACAATGATTTAGCTTCGTGTCTTTGATCTTTAGAAGTTCCTTCAGTGTGTTGTGAGTCTCAATCAATGCAAAAATCAGCAACCTTCTTTTCCCCTTCTAAAGTTACTACTTGCAAGTTCCTTTCTTTCTCATTGTACACTAGTTTTCTTTTGAGTTACTACATACTCTTCTTCCTACCTTTTCTTTTATTCTCACTTCCCTATCTATTTCCTTTTTGTTCTCCTTTGTTTTCCTACTCGTTGGTTTTTTTCATTACTCTTTTTTTTTTTACACTTTTTTGTTTCTAATTTTTTTTCCAGAAGCCTCCTTTTTTTTTTTCATGTATTTCCCTTTTTATTTCTCCTCCAGAAAACTATCTCCTCCTTCTTCTCTACATTCTCTCCATATGTTCATGTCTTTCCACACAAAATAACAAAGAAAATCGCATTACAACATGGTTTTCTCTATTATTTAAAAAACAGCTCAACATCGCTCAAGCGCCGCCTTAGAACTAAGGTGTATCATCTTAGTGTTAAGCCGCACCATCTTAGTAACTCATCAAAATACTTTTCTTGAGTTACTAACCTAACAAGGGAGAAAGAACTGAACTTTACACTTATTTACACTTATTCAGACTCATTTTGTTAGATTTTCATTATTAGAGCTTTGCTCTTATATTAGGTCAAGTCACATGTTAACAATAGTATTTTTAAAATTTTTTAGATCCATATGATATTTTTTAAAAAATTTAAAACCTACAATATTTTTGTAAAATTTTTTAAAAAAATATATAGAGGTAAATGTTGTATTTTCCTGCCCGACATATGATTCTGATACGGACTACTTGGTATTTGTGTAGTTTCTGCCTAGTTTTCCAGCTCCAAACAGATAGCAGTCTAGATTTCTCACCCTCTTAAGTCTATAAATCTGTTCCAACCCAAATATTCAGGCTTCAGTTAAGCCCAACCCATTTATGCAATTGTTATAATTAGACCTCACGGAGAATAAGAAAATTCTTTTCTTAAAACAGGATAAGTGTGTCCCACCTTATAGATTGGAATGTTTAAAAAATATCACGAATCACACAAGTGTTGAAAAATTAGTGCATGTATGAAGTATCAAATTAGTGTTGAATAATTAAAATATGCATTTATTTATTATCTGATAGTATCTAAGTGCACATCCTTGAATAGATCTACTTCTTGTAACATATGCATTTCACGAGAAATGAAGCCAATTGCTTTCTAGACACCCATATGCATAGATGCACTAAATAGTGCGGTTCACTAGTCACTCAAACTAGATTTTTTAAAAAATCAGAGACATAGATGGACTAAACAGGATCAACTTTGATTCAACACCACCAACTTGGCTCTGACTCAACATGGAAATGTTGCTTAGAAAACTAAAAGGGTGATAAGATCCTCACAATATTTCATAACAAAATGGCAACTTTGATAAAGACAAAGGGAAGGATGATGAAATTACTCTTAAGGCAATTGATATATATATATATATATATATATATATATATATATATTTGGTCATATATACAATAAGGAGGGAGTAACATCAATTAAGGGTTACGAACTCTCAAACACGAAATCTCGTAAATGTCCGTGCTAATACTCGCGAGTTAATGTATGCATATAGGACTATAGGAGAGTTTCTAAATAAATAAAGAAATCCAACCGTCTCAGTCTCAAAAAGAAATCATAAAAATTACTAAAGAAAATGATACAGCGAAGAAGTTGTGCACAAAGCAAACCACATGCCTTCCTCTTCATGGAATGGTCAACAAACATGCATCATGTACAAGTCCTACACTCCTGTATAAAATACTCCTAACTCGTAAATATTTCCAAAGACGATGATGTTACAGGCACCTAAATTTAGGACGCAAGTCGCATGAAAATAACAAAATTTCTTTGATTTGGAAACAGAGCAGGGAGAAAAATATATATTTATTCAAGAGTATGGGACAGACGCCTAACAAGGGACAGAGATGATGAAAGAGGCACCACTACAAAAATGTCAGTAGGAAAAATCGCCCATTGGATGGTCTCTTCTTTCCCATCCCATAGTTTCCCTTAAGCTGTTTTTAGGCCAATGCCCACAGATTTCCCCACAAACTACTGATCTTTACACTATATTAAAAGTGCATTGGAAAACAAGTGGTGAGATTTACAAGGGGCTAGAAAACCCTATGAAAAGAGTTCTTTGAATATGATCATATTCAGTTGGACCATGTGCAGGTCGCGTACAGCTTCCTAACTCTCCTACTCAATTGGATGATCAGAGTCACTATAAAATATAATTGTAAGATTGCATAGATGTCGGTCTTAATGAATCAGTATAAGTATTTTCCAAGAAAGATGAAAGCAACTGCTGCAAGTTTGCACGCAGCCTGCTTGATTGACCTGATAAAAAAATAAACTAAAAATCCACCAACTCACTTCCATTGGTGGTGATGGTGAATTGGATATAGACCCATAGATTTTAATAATCTTCACTGTTTCCAAAGAATTCCAAGTTCATAATTCTCCATATCAACATTTACATTATGTTTAACTTGCAACTAACCTAACTGTTCCACTAATTAATCAAATACAGTATTATTAAGAGATGATTATTATTGGACCCCTCTCTCATAGGTCTTTAGCCTATATATACTTCTCTAAGTTACCTATCTTTTACAATCTAAATTGGAAATAGGAGAGCAAATGGAGATTCCGGCGATAGATTTTAGTCAAGTCGATGGTGAGAACAGGAGCAAAATGATGGCAGCTCTGCATGAAGCCTGCGAGAAATGGGGTTTCTTTCAGGTTTGAAACATAGGAAACTCTGTCTAAAATCACAAATTTCATTCAATTTGTTACTGACAGTTTTCTGCAGGTTGAGAATCATGGAATTGACATGAAGTTGATGGAGAAGGTAAAGCGGTTAGTGAATTCACACTATGAAGAAAACTTGAAGGAAGCCTTTTACGAATCAGAGATAGCTAAACGCTTGAACCCCAAAGGAAATACATCTGAGATAGACTGGGAAAGCAGTTATTTCATTTGGCATCGTCCAACATCCAACATCAATGAAATCCCAAAACTTCCGGAGGATTTTAGGTAAGTTTTCATTTTAATGAGAGCATATTTGCAGTGTGCACGTTCTCACAAAATCATTTTTCTAAGCCTAAATTATGTAACTTTAGTCTTTTTTAACTAAGATAGGTATGTTAGTTAATTAGTTAGTAGGGGAACAGGACCCAGGAAATGAACCCAAGATGGAGCACCCACAAACTTTGGGGCTTATGCCACTTAAATTATATAACTTCTACATTACAAAACATAGCACTTTAACTTATTGACTCAAACGAATTATTCGTGCAGCAAAACTATGGATGAGTACATTACCCTACTGATTAAGCTAGCAGAGAAGATTTCTGAGCTCATGTGTGAGAATCTGGGTTTGGAGAATGATGATATAAAGAAAGCATTCTCAGGAAAAAAGGGTCCTTCTGTAGGAACAAAAGTGGCCAAGTACCCTCAGTGTCCTCAGCCAGAGCTTGTGAGAGGACTACGAGAGCATACTGATGCTGGAGGTATCATATTGTTGCTCCAAGATGATCAAGTCCCAGGTCTTGAATTCTTGAAAGATGGAGAGTGGGTACAGATTCCTCCATCTAAGAACAATAGAATTTTTGTAAACACTGGCGACCAACTTGAAGTATTGACTAATGGAAGATATAAAAGTGCTCTGCACCGTGTAATGGCTGACAAGAATGGGAGCAGACTCTCCATTGCCACCTTCTACAACCCTGCTGGTGATGCCATAATCTCTCCAGCTCCCAAACTCTTGTACCCTAATAGCTACACATTTCAAGATTACCTAAAGCTTTATTCCACCACAAAGTTTTTAGATAAGGAACCCAGATTTGAATCCATGAAGAAAATAGCCAATGGCAACGGATACCATGGTATCCATGTCTAAGGAAACATATTCCACAAGTAATACCCTGTCATGGGTTTCTCTATCAGTTTGTACTCATTATATTTTCAGCATAAACATAAGACAGTTCTTGTCTAATAAGCAATTTTATGTGGAATCCGTTGATGCTTTCATATGACCTTCCAATTCATTTCTGAAATTTCAGATATAACAATTATTAGAGTAATCATCTAAAAAATACTACTCTGATGCCAATCTGAATTTAAGTGGTTCTTGTCTTAACCCAGGCACAGAAAAGGTAGGGAAAGAAAGCAAATAAAATGTGGGGAATGTTCAGTTTTTCAACTGTTGGTAGAAAACATCGCATAAGACCCACCAAAACGTTAGAGAAGAAAATGTGGTCAGTTCTATTATGAAAAAAAAAAAGAGAGAGAGACCATAATATAGAATAATTATCCCCTTGAATGTTACAGAGAACATGAGCTCAGAGAGTCGCAGAGATGCCTTTTTATAGCTAACTTTGGCATGTTTCCTTTAACTGTTATGTTTACATTCTGAAAACATTTAGAAAATAGAAATAACCTAAATGATTAAAACTACAGTCTACAGCTATATATAAAATGTTATCCCCTTGACTGTTATACACACATCATTTGCTTGAACAAAATTGTAGGTCATATAAAGACAATACAACAAGAGGGGTTCCTGGAGTAGTACTAATTTCTCCTTCAAATTGGAATCCGAAATTCTACGTAGCTTTCAAGCTTAAAATCTAAGTTTCATCTTCCCCAAAGTTCAAATGATCCTACATTAAGTACTGTAAAGAACACAATCTGCAGTTTTGTTGGTGCAGCACTGACTAGATGCACACCGAGAAAAATCTCTTAAAATTAATTTAACATCTAGAGGGTAGCTAATTTTGATAAAATAGATTTAGTAACAAGAGTATTGGTCTGCTTAACTGCTTTAGACAACACGAGCTTATGTGACATCAATAATAAAGAGCACTTAGTAATGAAACACAACAAAAAGTTGCCAAATCTTAGAGAATTTGAGAAACTGTGAGCCAATTTCTGAACTCGCAGAACAAGTTGATCAACTGCATCTTGAGTTAACTGAATATTAAGATTCAAGATATTGTGAAAAAGGTTAAATAGTGATTCTGTCCATACCAGTTCATTGGAAATCAGGCATTGGTGGCAAGGAAGACAAATGAACCTTTTTTCCCATTCTCCTCCACATAAGAGCTTCTGGCAAAATGAAGAAACGTGGACTGGATGCAAGCATTCCTTGATAATCCTTGTGATCACATCACATATGGGATTATTGATACCACCAATTCTCATTACCAATGGAAACAATAGCGCATATTCAGCAGCTCTCTGGTGAAGTTTGCAGTAGTCTATAGTAGCAGCTGCCAGCACGCGAGAAGCTGGTTCTTCAAGAATAAGCATCTTTGGAAGGATAATGGAACTCAGTATTTGGCTTTGCCAAGCAAGTTCTTCATGATCAGTTCCGTTTGATAGATGAGACACAAGGATTGAAACAATCTCATCATCTGCTCTCCAAGGTTCAATCAAACCCAGAATTGCAAAAGAATCTCCTCCTCCCCCATCTAAACAAAGCTGGTGAATTACATTTGCTAATTCAACAATTTTAGAGCAAGACTCAAAATTTACAACCTGGCTTCTTAAACTAACAGCCATTTCTTGAATTTCTTGCGCTAAAGGAGCCTTTAAAGGACGATCAATCTCCATTTCCTCCGCAACTTCCTCCAAATTATCACCTGCACCTTCTCCAACTTGACTTAATGAACCTTGTTCATTCCCATGACTACCAAACAGTTCTGTTGCATTCAATTCATCAACCGACAGAGGCAGCCAAGGGAAAACCAAATCATGACCAGCACTGACTGTATCCTTAAGCCAACCAGGCAATGACTCAAACTCTTCATCATCTACTCTCTCTTCTCCAGAATCCAAACTCAAACCAGAAATCCATTCATAATTTGACTCAGGCAATTGATCGAGCAGATTACGTGCAGCCCTCTTTACCCAGAAATCAACCCCAAAATTATCTGCCAAAATACCCCTGGCTAACCTAGACAAATCCCGCTTACAGAATCTCTCATGTTCAAAAGCAAGAAAAGACAGAATTCTCGACTGCACCATATCAGGCAGCGTCTGTATAAACATGACCCTGGAGACAAAACAAACAAACAGTTACGAAAGACAAATGGGTAACTTCCAAAATCAAAAGGGCCTTTGTTGATTGAGTAGAATTTTTCTACCTCTTTGTGGCTGGAGGAGATGAGGAAGTGACAATGGTATCGATTGTTTTGGTAAGTAAAGAGAGAAATGAGGAAGTGGTGATCGAGGTTGATGATGATGATGAGGCATTGAAAGATTGATTTAACCAAAGAGATGCTTGGGTTTCTGGGGTTGAGGAGCTAAGAAAAATATCAAACAGTGGAAGCCATCTCTCCATTTCTCAGCTTTGATTTGGTTGTTTTCTCCCTCAGTTGTTGTGACTTCGCAAACATATTTCTCAGAAAACGCGGGATAGTGATTTTAACCAACCGCTGTGGTCAGTTCATGAAGAAACCGAGCCATCGCTCGGGCCGATCCAAGTACAGTTAGATTAGACCGTAAATATTGGGACGAGACGGATTCCAGCTGGGTTCTTAGCCCAATTTGAGGCCCCCGAAAGAGGAACTGCTCCACGTTTATATTTTATGTAATTCATAATATTTTTAAATTTGCATGCGAATCGCAAATTATGCAAATGCTTCCTTTTCTCTAATGCAAAAACACGGCTTTCTCCTTTAAGCCGTCGGTTTTTGTGTTCCACCATCTGTTTTGATTGTCTTCTCCTTTCATGTTTTTCGTTTTTATCAATGGAAAACTTCTTCTCACTTATATCAATAAACAACTTTCTTCCATCGATTCTATGTTTTTCCCTCCACCCTATACCCACTAGCAAACTGACGGTGATGGTGGTGAATGATATTAGTAATTTTTCCATGGGTTCCAATTTGCTATGGTTTTATTATTAAGTTTGATTCCAATTGCATTGAGTTAATTTTGGGTGATTGTTTGGGATCTTTGATTGGTGCATTTCTAGGGCTTGTATGTGTGATCTTGTTATTTTGATCTAAAAGGTAATATTTTTTTCAGAGCAATGATTATAGTTTTTATAGGGATGTAAATGCGGAGTTCATGTTCTTCTTTTGCTGAGTTGTGGTTTTGATTGATTTCATGTTTCGTTAGTTTGTAACTCTCTTGTCAAGATCAAATTTGCACACATCATATTAAGTTTGCAACAATGTTAGTTTGTACTTGTTTGCAGTAGCAGCAGCAACAACAACTTTCTTGGAAAATATTTAAGAATGAAGATCATTAACATAGCTTCTGCAATGGGTGTGCTTTAAGCTTGTTTTCTAGCTCTCTTACTACTGTTCATGAATTGATTGGCTAATGCTGGCAGAGTATTTAAAGTTGGTGATGAATTAGGATGGCAAGAGCCTAGAGGTAACATCACTCCTGTTGTTTACAACCAGTGGGCTCAAAGCAATCAATTTGGATTTGAAGACTCTCTGTAAGTTTTGTTTCAATTAATTTCACTTTATAAATTTGTTACAATCAAACATTCTTTGATGTTCATCATATAGATAAATGTGTGACAAGCAAACAAATGCACCAAAAATATAAAATTTTCTTATGGTTTCTCGTTTTGCAGTGTTTGAAAAGGGTGTCGATTTGTCAGTTTTTGTAGTCGAGAAAGGTGCCGAAGTTGGTGCTCATATTCTCTTTGGTGATGTGATTGAGCCCCGTACGCTTGATGAACTTATCCCACTGTGGAAACAGGAAAGGTGCTTTTTCTTGAATTTTCTTTATGTTGCCAGTGGAAATTTCTTGGCTAGACATTGAAAGATAACTATTTCTTAGAGTATTTATTCTAGCATGATAAGATCACGTACAAAAGTCATTAACCTTATGATGTGGGAATATGGTACAACTCCACCTTTGATACATATATTGTGTCTTGTATATAAAACAAAATTTTGGATTCTCTAGCTCTTGCTTCATATGTTTTGTTTAGTAAATATAAGTGATGAATTAAATTATTTATATCTTCTTTTGAATATGTAAAAATTGTCATAAATATGGAATCAGTGCAATCGATTGCGTATAATATTTATCCAACATCTTGTTCACAGACTTGATATCTATTCATGATTGGTACTTTCAAAGAATGTTATAACAACTAGTATGTCGATAATGATGCTTTATAGATTGGCGATTTCATTCACCAGGCATGAAATTTTTCAATTGTACCACTGCAAGTGTTTCAATTCTTCCTCATGTTCTTTGCCAAATTTTGGTTGCAGGCACCAATCAGTGTCCCTGCTTCTTCCATTGAGGTGGAGAAATGGGGTTATATTTCCATTGCAGCAGAAGCAATCCTATTGTTGCATTCAACAATGGAAGGGGCACTTTCAATTTTAGTAAGTCAAACCCACCCACGTTTAGTACTAACTTAGACCAATCCATTTTGTCCATTTTTTTTAAAAGTTCTCTTTATATTTCATGCCATTAATAAATTTGAACCAGGATTTATAATTAGTAAGCTTTTTTTTTTTTCTAAACAATATTGATGTAATAACACTTATAAGAGTCAAATTGTTAATTACTCCAATTGCAATAAATTAAATCTCACAATTTTAATTTGTAGCCGATTTAGATAAACTAATTTCATAATAATAATAATAACAATAATAATAATAATAAATAATATTAGAAAACAAACATAAACAAAAATAATAATAATAATAAATTACACATAAAATTTTTTTAAAAAATCACAATATCTTACATTTTTATTTAGCTATTATTATTATTATTATTATTATTATTATTATTATCTGCATATGTAAAATAGTATCAGAAACTTAACATAAACCAAAAAGCAATAGAAATTAAAAAAAAATCATAGCAACATGTTTAACACTCTGTTCACCAATAAAACCTTATTGGTTAGAAAGAGGTATAGAATCATCCTTTTAAACAACTTGATCAAACAAAAAAAAGTCACCCACAAATAAAATATATATATATATAAATACATCTCCACTTAAACAACAAGCAGCTATTATAGTAGAATAAATAACACTCAAAAGACAATTAACATCATCAACTATAGTCTCTTCACCTTAAAAATAAGAAAAACATATCAAGAAAAAAAATTGAAAACCAAAATGAAACAAAAAAGATACTAAATTAGTATATGGAAAAAAAAAATCACGCCAAATGAGAATCATTTAATGTTTCATCATTATCTTTAACAAAACTATCTTTAATATTAGAATTAAAACCAACATTTTTAGACAATTTCTTATCACCTTTAAAATAAAAACACAAAACAAAATAACAAAAACTAAATAGAAACCAAAAAAGATACAAAAATAAAAAACAAAACATACCCCTACAAAATCTTTTAACTCATTATCACCACCAATAGTTTTAACAAACTCTGAATCATAAATACCCTTTTTACAACCAACAACATCTCCTAAATCAGAATTAGAAGCACCAAAAGCACATCTAACTTTCCTTACACTTTTAAAATAAGATAAGAAACTAAAAATAAAAAAAAAAACAACAAAATTAAATACATGCTACCTAATAAAATAATGGAGATGTAGGATATCAATTATTGTATCTCTCGCATGCTAAGCAAGTACCATCTGAGCTACGCCTATCTTTATCTTTCATTTACTGACACGTTATAAAATTAGATTATTATTTATTTCAGGATTGGTTCTTCAATTTGAAATTACAAAGCATTATTTTGTATTTTATAAACACATTAGACTACTTAAAATCTTAAAAATGTTAAAATTATATTTTTTGTGCTTCAAATATATTGATAAAATTGATTATATTTTAAAATCATCAGAAATTTAAATTATGACTTTATTTTCTTTACCCAAAGTTTTATTATCGCTTTTTAGAAATAGTCATATTGGTTCAGTTATAATGAATGTTACATTTTTTACACATTAAGAACTTCAACAATCAATGGGAAAAGGTATAAAAAACCCCTTATGGTTATGCCCTAATCTTAATTAACCCCATAACATTTTTTTAGGTTCAAATGCACCCCTATTGTTATTAAATTGTCATATACCCACTCCTTCCAACAGACACCATTAATAGAGCTGTTAACTATGTCTATTGGGAGGGGCGGGTATGTATCAATTTAGTAACGATAGGAGTGCATTTGAGTCTAGAAAAATGTTATGGGTCAATTGAGATTAGGGCAAAACCATGAGGGGTAATTATACATTTCTATTTAAATTCAATATTTTTCTATATTTAGTAAAATATTTGGTTCAGTTATATATAGTTATTAAAAATATTGTATGCATGAATAACATATTAAAAAGTTTTAAATATTATAGTTAAATATATATATATGCATATCACATTTAATATGAAATATTTAAGGTGTATGTTTTTTTTTAATAATTCTCAAGAATAAAAATTTCACACTTTAACTTTTATTTCTAACTTATTATATTTAAGTAAAAAATTCTTAATTTTAAATTTAAAATATTATTACTTTTATAACCAAAAAAAAAAAAATACTCTCATTAGTTAAAAAATTATTTATAAATTTAGTAAAAATAAATATCAAAACTCGTACAATTATTATTCATATTAAATTTATCAAAATTTCATTAGTACAATATGTCAAATTTGAGAGGGAAATAGTAAACCATTATTTCTAATGTCTATGAAATTTTAACTAATTCAATTAAATTTAGATAGAACCACTAAAACGATAGGGGTTTTTTACTAAACTAATTCAACTTGGATTAAACCATAAGAGAATGATAAAAATTTATCAACAATTAACTTAATGTGATTGCATACATTGTGATTTGAACCCAATATATTATTTAAGCAATGATAATTTATTCTAATAATTATTAGCATGTATCCATAACTATTTTTAAAAAATCACGATTTTTTGCAAAATTTTTGACAAATTTAATATGAATAATAATTGTACGAAATTTTATTTTTATTTTTACTAAATTTATAAATAATTTTTAACTAATGAGAATATTTGTTCATAAAAATAATAATATTTAAAACTTTTTAATATTTTATTCTTAATTAAGCATCAAACATTCAACATACATACAATATTTTTAATAATTAGATATAATTTAACCAAATATTTTACTAAATATAGAAATAATATTGAATTTATAAAAAAAATAGGGAAAAGATAGAATAACTCCCTTATGGTTTTGCCCTAATATCAATTAACCCATAATATTTTTTTAGGTTCAAAAGCACCTCAATCAATACTAAACTGACAAATATCCGCCCCTCCAACAGATACCGTTAATAGCTTTGTTAACGGTATCTATTGTAAGGGCGGATATGTGTCAATTTAGTAACAATAGGGGTGCATTTGAACCTAAAAAAATGTTATGGACTTAATTAAGATTAGGGCAAAACTATAAGGGGCTTTTTGTATCTTTTTCCATAATCAATTATGTATAAAAAATTTGTTGCATGTGAATTGCTTATATTTTGGCCATCACATTCTGTTTATTCTTATAACTCACTTGAGGAATTTATGAAATAAAATCCCAAAAAATATATAGATTAATGCTTCATCGATAAAAAAAAAAAGAGGAAAAATTAAGGAAAATAATTTTCTTAAAAAAGAGAAATAAAAAAATAAAGAGAAAATAAATATAAAAAAGAAGGGAATTACAAAAATTAAAAAGAAATAAGAAATAAGAAAAAAAGATAAAATAAAAATTTATAAAAAAAGAGAAAAAAGAAAAAAGAAAAAGAAAATAAAAATAAAATAAAAGGGAAGGAAAAAATAAAAGAAAAAAGGATAAAATAAAAATTTATAAAAAGAGTACAAAAAAGAGAAAAATAAAAGAAAAATGTAGAGAAATGAAAGAAAAATCAAAAAGAAAAAATATGAGTGCATTTTATAAAATACAAAAGACACTCTTGTAATTATGATAGGGTAGATTTATAAAAAATGAAAACTTAGAGTACTTTTGTTGATAACATTTAAAAATGAGATATTTTTATAAATGTCTTAATTTTTTTTGTCCAAAAGAAAATTATATTAATTAAACTTGAAGGTACAAGGAAAAAAGTAAGATTTTACAGAATATACAAATGATAATACCTAATCTTGCTCTTGAAGGATACAACATAAAAAAGGAGAAGAAATTAACAACACTAAAGAAAATAAAAATAGCCACAAATACACCGATACAACGGTGCCACATAAAGGGAATTTTGACAAATAAGTAGGCCAAAGCCATAATCTAACCTGAAGAACTATGAATTCCAAAAGGTAGATTGGAATAAATCTTTAGCATCCTCTATGAATTGGTGGGCATGCTAAACACATTAAATAAAGTAAGAAAATCTTAAATATTAGGTAAGGCAATTCAAGGATCTCCTCTAAGAGAATAAAATCTTGTCCTCCTTTCTTAGTATAAGCACTACCCACAAAGCTTCATTATAAACCTATAGAGAACAAAAGTACCAACCAAAAGAAGTGATACCCCAGTATATATTTCTATTTAACTAAGGTTTTTATTTCCCTGAATAAGGTTGCTTGTAGAGGAAGGGCACCTAAAACAAATAGGAAAAGGTTCCCAATTATGGAGACTCCCGAATAGGAAAAAACACTCTCCTAGTATGCATAGGATTTTCATAAAGAGGAATCCTATTCCTCTTAGGTTTGAGCATCGTTATTCCTATAAATAAGACCCTATATCCCTCATTCTCATTCATTTTATTCTTCTTATATTCATTGCTTTCTTTATCTTTTTAAAACTCTCTATATATTCTTTGACTTAGGCATCAAAGGGTTTGTGGGGATCCTCTACCACCTTACTTTACCCTTCATTAATCACTTGCAGGGTTGCCAGCTCAAGAGTTTTGGAAATAAGTGATTAAGTGGCATCGTCAATGGAAACTCTTAAGTTAAAAACCATTTAAGCATCTACCAACCGAGACCTTGGCATCATGACTTCTAGTCCACCACTAATCTCAACTCCTGATACACACATTAACCCATTTACTCTCAATCCTCCAATTAACCTATCAAATACCTACTCAAACGATAATTTTATCATCCCTTTTTCAACATGTCAGACCTTCATCTTAGGCTCCAATTGGTACATACACTCCACCTGGTAATACTCAAGGGTGGCTAGCTCTTAGCACTGACCTCCCTTACTATGCTCCTCTTTAACATCATAACAGACCCATACCTTCTATACTATTTATGAGCTTATCAGAAATACTTTCCATGAACACACTTAACCTATCCCTAATGAGCAAAGAAGCGATGATTCAAAATATTCAAACCTAGATGACCCTAATGTAATAATCGTTGAATGCCTTGACTTAAAGCGGCAATCCCAAAATAACTCACATAGGAAATAATATGATGCCACCAGCAGTAGCTCCAGAGGCATCTAGAGGAAATATAGAAAAACACAAAGCTCCAAAAGGAGAATCCAACTCGATAATCCCAGCCCTTGACGATTCAAAAAATAGCCTAAAAGGTTAAAAAGGTCATGCATAAAGCTCATGATGGGCCGAGGAAAGAAGATGAATGTGTTATGGAATGGAAGACACTATTCATAAATAAAATAATTTAGATGGGGATTCCAAACCAAATTCAGAATGTTGCAGTTAGATTATTTTGATAAAATTGGAGATCTACTCAACCATATATCCTCGTTTAGAACTAAAATGTTACTAAAAAATGTGAATGACAAAATCATGTGCAGAGTCTTTCTAAGTACACTCACCAAAAATGCTTATAAGTAGTTCCACCGACTCCCTGAGAATTTTATCTCCTCCTTCAAAGAGTTAGCTGAGAAATTCCAAACACGGTTCATCACCAACATCCTTTTAGCAAAAAATATCAATGATCTCTAGATGTGCCGATAGGAGGTCACTGAGTTACTAAGAAGCTATTTAGATTGATTCAATAAAGTAGCCATGTAAATTGAGAATTTAGTCGATGAGGTAGCCATAAAGGCTTTAAAGAATGGGACTCAACTGAGGAAGCTCAAGGACAAGATAATGACAACGGAACCTAACACCTTCATTGAGGTAATGGCTATGGCAATAAAGATGATAAAGATGGAAGAAGATAGGAGGATGCACCAAGACAATAAAAAAGCATCAATTAGGAAAGATGAAAGGTCAAGACCCAAAAGGTTGAGCTTCCAGCAATCCAACTTCAGAAACTGGTAGAAGGATTTAAAAGGGAAGCTAAAAGGTATATGTAATATCCCGTGTTTTTAAAATATTTTTACACTGTACCGGGATATACAGTGTTAATAATTTTTGTGTATATATTACGATATTTTCATGAGTTGATATGTATTTAAAACCTATTTTAATTACTGTGTATTATTTTCAGTGTTTTACGTAAAATTTTCTCGGGACTTTCATTTTCGGGGAAATTTTCATGTAAACAATGTATTATTAATTATTTTAAATGTATTTACGGACTTGCATGAACTCATACATATTTTTAAATTATTAAATAAAGCCTGTGTGTGTATATTTATTTAATTAGGGTTTATTATTACCTTAATATTTTATTAAGTATTTATTTATTTTATTGTTATTTAATTAATTTTATTTAGTATAAATTATTAAAATATTAAATTTTATGTGTGTGGTGTATATTTGATGTGTGTAATTTAATATTATTTTAATATATAGTATAAAGTATTTATATATACATATATTTGTCAAAAATCAAAAAGTTTGGAAAATTACCATTTTGCCCCCGATCATCCCTTTCTTCCCCGATTCTTCCCTTCTCCGTTTCCGGTCGCTGCCGTGCCGTTTCTTCACCGTGGGTGTGCCGTCCGGTGTGCCACCGTCTTCCCCGACCAATTTCGCCGCCTGAGGAGGCCATTTTCGGCGTTTGGAGATCGATTTTGGCCAGAGAAGCCGAAAATCGATCCACCGTCGATCACGTCGATTTCGGCCACCGTTTTTGACACTGCCAGTCTCTTTCTTCTCCTTGAGCTCCGGTGAGTGTGATTCTAGCTTTGGTTTGAGCTAAAATGGTCTAGAATTGCTTAGGTTTCGATTTTGTCAATTTCGGCCTATTAGGGTTTTTGATTTTTTTGAGCTTTGAATTGGATGATTCATGGAAACTTCCTTCACAAATGTTGTTCCTAGTAGCTTAATCTACATGTATGAATTTTTGTAGAATTTTTGGAGATTGTTTGGATTTTTGGGTATTTTTGAATATTTTAATATTATTTTCTAATTTTCGGAAATTAATTATTTAAATTATGAAATTGGAGTTTATGGTTGAATTAGGTGTTGAAATGAATTATAGGAATTTATTTGGAATTTTTATGAATTTCTAAGTATTTATTTTGAATTATTGAAGTTTATGTGATTTTGAGAAATTAGGTTAATTGTGTTTTTATTTGAATTTAATTGGTTAATTGAGTTTAAATATTGATATTATTGATAAATATGTTGAGAAAATTAATTTTTGGATAATTGTATGATTTTTGGTGAATTTTTGAAGTAATTTAAGTATATTTATATATATAGGGGTATTTTGGTAATTTTACCCTAAATTGTCTAAAAATGTAATTTAATCGGTTTTAATATTTATTTAAGGTATAAAAATGATTTCTATAAATTATTTAGTATTTTTAACTAATTAAAACTATTTTTCGTGAATTATTTTCAATTATATATAATATACGGTTTTTCTAATAAAATGAGTTTTATTCGGTTTTTACAGTGTTTTAAGGTTAATTATGTAATTTCTACGTATGAGATGTATTACTATGTTGAGAGGATATTTTTGGTATATCGGGAATATGTTCTGTGTTTGTGGACCCCGATCGGTGGACCGTAGTTTGAAGTCCGACCGTGGGATTTTGATTGTGTTGAGCTTGTATTTCGAACTGTGTTTCTTTGCAGGGTCGGCTCTACTCTTTTGAGTAGAGCGATGTCCGTTTTACAAGGGAGGTTCTGCCGGATTTTCGGTAGAATTCTCGTAAAACGTGATATCCAGTCGAACCCTAATTTCCGATTCTGTGTTTAATACTCTAGATTGAATTCTAGGATTTCTATTAGGGTTATTCTGATATCGGTTATTTATTGCTTGTTTAGTTGCGCCGAGACCGAGGGCTAGTGGACCAGGCCCGTCGGACCTGTCTCGTGGAGCGCATTAGGTGAGTTACTATTTTATATATATATATGCTTAGGATGCATGATTTAGAAATGCATGTTTTATGTTGATTAAATATGCATAAATAATTTGATTATTTCTTAAGTTTATATTAAGTATATTTTGATTTATTTTTGGTATATAATAAATTATATGCATATTTTGTGAATAAAATATATTTAAAATGTTTTTAAATATATTTCCAGCTTAATTTATAATTTGATTGAATGTATTTGATATATATATGCTCGAAATATACCTGGTTTACTTTTGGTATATTTCCGGTATATATATGGTTTATATTGTTATTTCATTTATATTCATGCATCATTTATTTTTGTGAATGAATGTTTTATATTTAAGAATGAAGGATATCAATAGAACGTGCTACCTAGTGGGCAGCACTAGGACCGAGTACATACCTGTACGCCTATAGCTTTAGGCTATATTACTAGCTATTTGTGGATATTGATTTGATTATGATTATTGATATGTGAGATGTGATTTGGAGGTGTGATTGCTGGAGCTCGGTTGACCAAGTGTCTCGGGGCCAATCACACTGGCAGTCAGACTGCTGGAGCTCGGTTGACTTAGTGTCTCGGGGCCAGTCTACTATCCATATGGATTAAGTGGATATACTTGGAATAAGTGAGCCTGTATGGCCAGAGTGTTGTTTAACACTATTTTCTGAGGTTGCGATATTCTAGGGTTCTATGTGATCCTTCATAAACTGGGATTTTTCAGTAAAATATATAAAAATGATTTTTCTGCATCTGTATGAATTTGCCTGTATATATACCTATTATATATATACTGTTGACTGTGTGCATTATCACTTAGTGTGTATGTATATATATTATAGTAATTCACTCAGTGAGGTCTGACTCCCCTCCGTTGACTATTTTTCAGGAGAGTCAACTTCTTCAGACCTCAGTAGCAGGTCGATACGCCGGATTTCTTCCGCCCCGGCTTCTTTATGTAAATTGTCTACTTGAGTCTTATTTATTTTATCTAGACACTGCAGTAGTTGTGAATTAAAGTATTGGATTTCATGTATTTTATTTTAAAGAGATGTATTATGTTGAAACTGGATTTGTATTAAAGATTATATATTTATGAGATGAGATTTTAATTTAAATCCAGTTGATATGAAAATCATATTATGATATTATGATTATTTTTATTTCCGCTGCATATAATATTATTATTGTTATGGCATGATTTATTTTATTTTTAGGCTTGCTACGGGTTCCGAATTCGAAAGAATTCCCGTTCCTTAGCGCCGGTCATGGCCCCTGTTTTGGGTCGTGACAGTATACACCACTAAATACCTCAAGATCCAAAATCCTCATGTAGGTAAGACAAAATGGAGTGGGCATAACCTCAGCCAAAAGACAAAGCCCAACCAAGAGAGCCATACAAGATAAGAGGTACTACTGCCAATACTACCAAGATTATGGGCACAAAACTAAGGTTTACCAATAATTAAAGAACACTATATAAAGATTAATACAAAATAGTAAACTCCATAACTTCATTGACACATCCAGAGGGAGCAGAGATTCAGATGGTCAAGACAAGGATAAGCCGGAATGAACTAGCCGGTGTTATTAATATGATTATTGGAGGAAAGGTCATAGAGAAGAGGCCTAAGAGATTTCACAGAGAAGAAGGGTCTGCCCATGAGAAAAAGCAGACTATTATGTTTAGTCCAGAAGATAGGAAACATGTTCAGCACCCTCATAATAATGCACTTGTAGTAAGCGCTTTTATCAATAATTACCTGGTGAAAAGATTACTGATTGATGATGGGAGCACTGTTAATGCACTCTCTTAGAATGCCTACAAAGCAATGGAAGGTTTTGTTACTGATTTGAAAGATATTTAGAATCCCATTACAAGTTTTTATAGAGGAACCATACATACAACCAATGGGACTAATAGTGCTGAGTCTAGAATTTAGAGACCAAGATACTCGAGAAGTGAAAACAGTTAAGGCTCAATTCAATGTGATGGATCTCTCACTTGCATACAACGACATTATAGGCTGACTACTTTATGAGATCAATGTAATCATGAGTATTCGATGTTTGACCATGAAGATTCCCATTGAAGACTGAGTCCTAACAATCACAGGGACCAACACATGGCCAGGCAATGCTACCAGATGGTATTCAAAACTCAGATGAAGGCATTCCTTATGGAATCTTAGGAAAAAAAGAGCTAACCCTGGGCTAGTTGACCAAGTTTAGACATTACAAATCACCGGTGGAAAGACGGTAAGGATCGACAACGAACTCGATAGTAAGGTTAAGAATGGAATAAGTGAGGTCCTCATTTAATACTCAAAAAAATTTGCCTCTCAAGCATCTAAAATCACTGGAGTAGATCCTTAGATCACCTTACATAGTTTAAACATCAAACCAGGAGTAAAGCCAGTCAATAAAAAAAAGAGGACCTTTGCGTACAAAAGACAAAAGATAATCATTGAAGAAATAAAGAAGCTGCTGGAAGATGGATTTATCAAAGAAGGAACACACCCAGAATAGGTGGTGAACGTGGTGTTGGTAAACAAGTCCAATGGCAAATACAGGATGTGTGTGGATTATACTGACCTTAACAGAGCATGCCCCAAAGAGAGCTATCTGTCGCTAATGATAGACTAACTGGTGGACTCGACTATTGGTCATTATTTGCATAGCTTTGTGGATGTTGTATAAGGGTACCATCAAATGCCAATGAAGAAGGAAGATCAGGATAAAATGTTATTCATCACCCATAAAGGTTTTTATTATTACAAAGTTATGCCCTTTGAGCTGAAGAATGTTGGAGCAACTTATCAAAGGCTGATGAATCATGTGTTCTAAAATCAAATTTGAAAGAAGTAAAGGTATATATGGATGACATCATCGTTAAAAGCTAACATGCAGAGTAGCATTCTATTGACCTCGACTAAATCCTTCGAATACTGAACCAATACCAGATCAAGCTAAATCTAGAGAAGTGCATTTTTAGAGTAAAAGCAGGAAAATTCTTGGGATTCATAATATCCCACAGAGGAATTGAAGCTAACTTCAAGAAGATAGAGGCCATTCTTAAGATGAAAGCTCTGACATCAATCAATGAGCTGCAGAAGCTAAATGGTAGAATAACAGCCTTAGGGTGTTTCATCTCCTGCTCAGCTAAGCGGTGTATACTACTATTTTGAAACTTAAAAAATTGTAAAACTTTTATATGGAATAAAGAGTGCCATATAGCTTTTGAAGACATAAAAAAGTTCTTGTCCTTATTGCCTCTATTCAGTAAGCCAATTCCTAAAGAAATACTGTACTTGTACCTCTTTATTAGCCAGGAGTAATTGCCTCAGTACTAATGAAAGAAGAAGGAAGTCAGTAAAATTCGGTATACTACATTAGTAAAATACTCAAAGGTTCAGAAATTTGATATCCCAATTTGGATAAATTAGCTATAGTTATCATCCACATATCTCAAAAACTTTGGCACTATTTTTAGGCTCATTCAATCATTGTAAGATCCAGTTTCCCTTTAAGAAAAATCTTATAAAGACCTAAAACATCTGAAAGACTAGTTCAATGATTAATATTGCTTGGAGAATTCAACATCAGTTATGAGCCTCGGCAATAGATAAAGGCTCAAGCCCTAGCAGACTTCATATAAAAGATGGCAGTAGAAGATTTTTCTCCTTCCGAGTGTCCAGAATAGAAGCTCTATGTTGATGGAGCTTCATCCATCCAAGGATCTAGTGCTAGAATCATTCTTAAAGGGCCACACAAAGTTATTATCAGATATGCAGTCCATATAAATTACAACGCCACTAATAATATAGCTGAGTATGAAGCACTCATCATGGGGTTACAGTTAGCTACCAAGGTTAAAGTTGAGCATCTCAAGATTTACTCGAACTCACAATTGGTGGTAAACCAAGTTAAAGGGACATTCTAGATTAAGGACCCGAGTATTGGCAAGTATGTTGAGAAAGTTAGAAAACTCCTAAAGAAGATTCAGCATGAAGAAGGACAATGGGAAATCATCCAAATCCCCAAAAGTAAAGATTCTAAAGTTGATCTATTAGTGGTCAAAGATAGTCAAACATTTAAAGAACTCGAGCTCACTAAAGCACTAATAAAGCCAAGCATCGAGGATGCAGAGATCATTGACATACAGGAAGTAACATAATGAATGAAACCAATAATTCAGTATCTTGAATATGGAGTACTTCCACAAGACAAGTTAAAAGCTCAAAAGTTAAAAATAAAGGTTGCACACTACTCCATCCGTAATGGAGAACTCTATAGAAGGTCTTTCTTGCACTAATGGTCTAAATGTGTATCGTCAGAAGAAGAAAATTACATGCTTAGGGAAATCCATAAAAGAATTTATAGAGCACATGAATCTCATTATTCATTAATCAGAAAGACATTATTATAGGGATGTTATTGGCCTACCATAACTTGAGATGCTCAAAAATTGACTCAAGAATGCCATGAATGTCAACAATTTACCCGCCTCAGCCATAAGCCTTTTAATCCTTAGCATCTGATTAGGAGTCCCTAACCTTTTGCAGAATGAGGGATGGACATTTTAGGTCCATTTCCTACTTCAACCTCCTAGAAGAAGTTTATAATCATGGCTATAAGCCACTTCACCAAATAGATAGAAGCTGAAGTTGTACCAACCATTACTAAAGCTCGAATCTAACACTTTTTCTAGAAAGAAGTCATTTTAGATTTGGAATACCACACACCTTGATAACAGATAATACGAAGTAGTTCAACAATGAGAAATTTAAAAATTTCTATTCAGACTTAAGGTTAAAGCTCCAATTTACCTCAGTAGCCCATCCACAAATAAATGGCCCGACAAAGGTCACCAATAGGAGTATTATGCAAGGGCTAAAGAAAAGACTAGACAAAAAGAAAGGGAATTGGGTTGAAAAACTCAACAACTTCATCTGGGCCTATAAAACCACACCTAGAACTTCCACTAGTGAAATGCCCTTCAAACTCACTTATAGGATGGATGTAGTAATCCCAGTGGAAATTAGATCAGCCAGTTACCGGGTCAACAAGAATTTGAATCAGGAAGTTAATAATATTAATACTCGAATATGTCAAGATCTACTTAAAAAGATGAGAGAGTAGGCCTCCATAGTAGTAAAAGCCTAGAGGCAGAGGGTCGTGAAATATCATAATCAGCAAATCCGACCAAGACACTTTAAAATTGGAGACTGGGTACTTAGAAGAGCTGACATTGGCAAAGGTAACTCCAGCACAGTCAAACTCGGACCTAATTGGGAGGGTCCTTATTAAATCATCAAGAAGACAACCAAAGGGGTATAAAAGATCAAGGATAGATAAGAGAAAGAATTACCCCAATATTGGAACTTATATAGTCTCCGAAGATATTATCAATAAATGTACTCATAATTTATTGAAATAAATATTCATTCATTATAAGAAAAGTTATACTACAAAGTATATTCTAAAATACAGATAAAATTATAAACTATAGTAATTTACAATTAGGTATTGGAAAACTCAAAAGAGGGGAGATTCATATCATAAGATTCAGACATATAGGCTGGATCGAATCTAGTAAAGATAGCACTAGCAAACATCTCCCTAGCAAGCCTTAAATCCTTTGGTTGCTCGAAGGAGGACTCATCAGCAATAGACTTGGTTGTTTTCTTAGGATTCTTTAACCGCTTGGAGGAAGTTTTGCTCTAAGCATCTTCTTCAACAACAATCCAAGCCAAATCGATGGGAGTTATTTTATCCAAGTTTGTGAAGTCCATATTCAAAACTTAGAAAGACTCTCTGACATTCAGATTTGTAAGCTTTGAGAAACCCTGCGACCATGTTCTGGTAGCATCTCTTGTCATCCTCTCGGGATTTCTTAATATCAACAAGTTTCTTCTTTAAATTCGCAATCTGGGAATCCTGCCCTTTAATTTTATTGTAAGTTAAGCCTGAATATGCTCTAACTCCTCTACCCTATTATGGTTAGTGTCATGACCTGAACCCAGGGCACGTGACCGGCACTAGGGAATGGAAAAACATAAAGCTATCGAATCCCGTAGTAAGTCTTAAAAGGAAAAAAATACGGAATATATAAACTTTAAAACCTTACAATAAATAATTAAATCACAATGCACATTATCAAACTGATTTTTCTTCATATAATTTAAACCATAATATCATAGTGCATAAAATAAATAAACTTCAATCATTCAAATAATGTCTCAATACATAATATTATAAATACATGATATCCCAAATGAAATATGCAGTTATACAATTTTCTCTACTGCAGTACACGAAAATTAATTTAACACAACTAAGTAGACCTATGTAAAATAGCCGGTGAAGAAACTACACGGCGAAGAGAAGTAGGCCTAATAGAAAAGTCCCAAACTCCTGAAAAAAATAAATTGAGGGGAATCAGACCTCACTGAGTAAGTTAATAAAAGAGCTGAACAATTTGAAAACCTTTTTGAAAACCGTATAGACGTAGTAAAAATTGTTTATAATATATATACATATATAGCTTTTGAAAAATCTTGATAGAACCCTAAACCCAATTCTAAATGGCCAACTGGGCCCACTTAATCCAAATAGATTGTCGGTCCCCAAGAGCAGAGGCATCAATCGAGGCACCAAGCTGTAGTCATCCACTTAATCCAAACACATGACACTGGCGGTCCTCGAGAGCTAAGGCATCCACCAAGGCACCCATCCCAGTCCATTTTTAACTTTCCATATCACTGGCGGTCCCCAAGAGCAGACGCTTCGACTGAGGTACCCGTCCCAATTTATAACCACAAGTCATACATATTTTTGGATCCATCTCTCAATCTCCACTATGTGCACATGGTCTTGGTGAAACTCACCAAGTAGCTCGTTTTACCAAAATTTCTCAAAACTAGTTTTTAAATAAATAAATTGCAATAAAATTCTTGATAATGTAAATAATACTAAAAATATGAGCGCACACAATTTTTAAAGAAAACACACACACATATCAGTTTATTAACTCATAGGATGAGCGAGATGGCTGATGACCACGCGTCTGTCTCAATCCAGAAGCTCCCGCTCCAGAACTCTCTAAAAAAAATAACATATTTATTTAAAAAAAAATCATACTTATGGAATAAGAAGGGAAATTAATAAAATTACAAGACTCTACAATGATTCAGAAAGATTGGATAAGACTCAATAGATTGGAATACCCTAATTTATGCTTAAAAATTACGGAAGATGTCACATTTTACGAGAAAATCTATCAAAATTTCAGCAGAGTCTCCTTTGTAAAATGGACATCTCTCTACCATAGGTAGAGTCATCCCTGCATAGAAAAATGCACTTCTAACATTCATAATCAACCATACTCGGGTCGGTTCTCCAATACTACACTTAGCCCGACCGAGTTCACAATCCAACCAAACATCACAATTTACTTCTAATTAATAAAATTCACATTTAATTGTTTAAATAGTTTAATTATATAATAAAATTAATTTAAAACCCATTTTAGTACCCAAAATAATATATAATATATTATTTGAAAACAATTTTTAAAAATTAGTATTAATTAGTTAAAAATAGTAAATAATTTGTAAAAATCCTTTTAATTCCTTAAATATTATTAAAACCAACTAAAATATATTATTTAGCTATAATTATCACAAAATTACGTATTTACCCTTATAATATAAAAATATACATAATATACTATTATTACTCAAAAATTCCCTAAAAATTATACAAATGCATAAAAATTATTTTCTCAACATATATATTATTAATATTAACTAAAACACATATTTAAACCAATATTCCAACAAAAATCCAACTCTAACCTAATTATTCAATTTTGACATAAACTATAAA
The DNA here is from genome assembly GCA_947683625.1 of Mallotus nudiflorus. Lineage (NCBI taxonomy): Eukaryota > Viridiplantae > Streptophyta > Magnoliopsida > Malpighiales > Euphorbiaceae > Mallotus > Mallotus nudiflorus. The sequence goes on from CANTUR010000302.1 coordinate 1,971,499, forward strand.
AATTCCTAAAAATTATATAATATTCTCAAAAATTATTTTCTTTACTATAAAATTAATATTAACTCATAATAACACCAAATATACCAAATTTATAATTTTAATAATTAATTTACAAAAATTAATAATAAAATATTCAAAAATTCACAAAAATTAAAATAAATTCCAAAAATCACACAAAAATTCATAAAGGTATATTAAGCTATCAGGAATCGCATTTGTAAAGGGAGTTTGCAAGATTCAATCTAGATCAAGCTAAAAAAAATTCGAAACCCTAGGACTCCATAAACAAAAATCAATAAAAACTCAATCAAATGGAGATTAAAGCTAAAACTAAGCTTAGATTAGTGCTCACCCATACAAGAGGAAGAGAAAGACACCGGAATCGAAAAAAATGGTGACCGGAAGTGATGGACGCATGGTGATAGGCAGATAATGGGACGGTGCAGGAGGACATGAAGAAGGAGGCTGTGTTTCTAAGGTTTCTTCACATTTTTTTTTCTCTTTTTTGCTGTGTGTGTCGGTGTTTAATGCATGCATGTATGTTTATTTTGTATGCATGCACGTGTATGTATATATATTAAATTAATAAAACATTATAATATAACAATAATACTTTAATATAAATCAATCTCAACCAGTCAATATACATACATACATATATATATATATATATATATATATATATATACACATATATATAAACACACATACATTAACGTATATAGATAAAATAAAAATATATTATAATAATACTAATAAAACAATTGATGTAATTTATCTAAAAATATAATATTAAAATAATAATGCACATAACTAAATATTATTGAAATAATACTATCCAAAATAATAATTGTAAATAATGCAAATTAAATGTCCAAAATAATAAATTTCAAAATAAAAATATTTACGTAGAAAATTATAATTAAATATAAAATAATAACCATTAATCACAAATAACGAAAATAAATCAATAAAATCTCCAAATTTTATTAACACTACATATCTCATTTTAAAATAAATTAATTTAAAAATATGGGTCATAATTGTCTCCCCTCCTTATAAGAATTCAGTCTTGAATTCAAGAAAAGAATAATTTACAAAGCTCAAGGGGGAAAGAGATACAGGAAAGAAGCTCGCATTTTAGCTTCAGTCTCCCAAGTACAGTCCTCAGCAGTATGGTTACCCCACAAAACTTTTACCATTAGTATCTCCTTGGTTCGCAACTGTCGAATTTGACGATCCACAATTGCCACCGGATACTCTTCGTAGGTAAGATCATCACTAAGCTCTACGACTTGAGGTTGCAGAATGTGAGATGGGTCAGGAATGTATTTCCTCAGTATAGACACATGAAATACAGGGTGGATTCTTGACAATTTTGGTGGCAACACCAACCTATACGCCACTTCACCCACTTTTGACCGAATCTCAAACGGTTCAATGTATTTAGGAGCTAGCTTACCCTTCTTGTCAAATCTCATGACTCCTTTCGTTGGAGAAACTTTCAGTAACACCATTTCTCTAACCATAAAGGATACATCCCTTCTCCTAGGGTCAGCATAGCTCTTCTGTCTGCTAAGGCTGTTTTTAATCTTTGTTATATGATGGAAACTTTTTCTAAAGTCACCTGTACCAACTCTAAACCCGTCAGCTGCCTCTCACCAATCTCTTAACATAATGGTGATTTGCACTTTCTACCATATAGTGCCTCATACGAAGTCATTTCAATAATAACATGATAGTTATTGTTGTAGGCAAACTCAATCAATGGCAAGTGCGAATCTCACTGTCCTCCAAAATCAATCATACACATCCTAAGCATGTCTTCTAACATATGAATGGTCCTTTCTGACTGATCATTTGTCTAAGGATGGAAGGATGTACTGAAATCCAATCTGGTGCTTAAAGCTTTGTTTAATTCTTGCCAAAAGACTAAGGTGAATGTGGCTCCTCTGTCTGACACTATACTTACTGGTACCCCATGTAGACAAACAATCATGTTGACATAAAGTCTTGCCAGTCTATCAGTAGAATATGTCTTCTTTACTGGTAGAAAGTGTGCTGACTTAGTTAGCCTATCAATAATCACCCAAATAACATCATAGCCTCCTGTAGTCCAAGGTAATCCAGTCACAAAGTCCATAGCTATCATGTCCCATTTCCATTCAGGAATTGGCATAGGTTGCAATAATCCCGAAGGTCTCTGATGTTTAAGCTTCACTTGCTGACAAGTCAGGCATCTAGATATAAACTCTACAATACCCTTATTCATTCCATTCCACCAATATGTATCTTTCAAATCATAATACATCTTGGTAGAACCTGGATGGATACTATAAGTAAAAAAATGTGCCTCTTCCATAATTTCTTTCCTTAAGTCATCAACATCCGGCACACAAATCCTAGTACCCAAACGCAACACACCTTTTATGTCAATCAAAAAATCTCTTGACTGCCCTTGTTGCACTTCATATGTAATCCTCTATAACTACGGGTCTCTATTCTGAGCTGCCTTAACTTGATCCAAGTATATTGATCGTACCCTGAATTAAGCTAAAAGGCACTTTTTAGTAACTTTTAACTGCAACCCTTGATCAATCAATTCATGCATCTCCTTGATAATGGCCCTCCTATCATAGCTGATGTGAGCAAGATTGCCCACTGACTTCCTACTCAAGGCATCAACAACAACATTCGCTTTGCCTGGATGGTACAAAATGGAACAGTCATATTCCTTAAGGAGTTCCATCCGTCTTCTCTGCCTCAAGTTCAAGTCCCTTTGCTGGAAGATATACTTCAAGCTCTTGTGATCAGTGTAAATCTCACAAGTAACCCCATACAAGTAATGCCTCTATATCTTCAAAGCAAACACAACAACTGCCATCTCCAGGTCATGAGTAGGATAATTTTGCTCATGCTTCTTTAGCTACCTTGAAGCATAAGTAATTACTTAGCCATTTTGCATCAATACGTAGCCTAATCCTACTCTAAAAGCATTTCAATACACCATATACCCTTCATTTCCAGAGGGTAAAGTCAGAATTGGAGCTGACGTCAAAAAATCCTTCAATAACTTGAAGTGCTCTTCGCATCAGTTTGTCCATACAAACTTATCACTCTTTTGGGTCAACCTTGTCAAAGGTGCAGCAATTTTGGAGAAATCCTTCACAAATCTCCTATAGTAGCCTACTAGACCCAGGAAACTCTATACTTCTTTGACTGTAGTTGGCCTCAACCATTCTGTAATAGCTTTTATCTTCTTGGGGTCGACTTGTATACCATCCTTAGAAACCACGTGGCCTAAAAATGCCACTTGACTTAACCAGAACTCACACTTCAAAAACTTGGCATACAACCTGTGCTCCCTTAAAGTCTGAAGCACCCTTCTTAGATGCATAACATGCTAAGCTTCACTCTTGGAATAAACTAAGATGTCATCAATGAAGACTATTACAAATTGGTCCAAGTATGGCCTGAACACCCAATTCATTAAGTCCATAAAGGCTGCTGGAGCATTGGTCAACCCAAAGGACATTACCAGAAACTCATAGTGGCCATATCTCATCCGAAATGTTGTCTTGGGCTCATCACCACTTCTGATCCTCAACTAGTAATATCCAGACCTTAAGTCTATTTTAGACAAGTATGTAGCACCTTGAAGTTGATCGAACAAGTCATCGATCCTTGAAAGTGGATACTTGTTCTTGATGGTGACCTTATTCAATTGTTTGTAATTAATACAAAGTCAAAGGCTATCATCCTTTACAAATAATACCGGAGCACCCCAAGGTGATGTACTGGGCCTTATAAAACCCTTATCGAGCAACTCCTATAACTGCTCCTTCAGCTCTTGTAATTCAGCTGGTACCATTCTGTAGGGTGGCATAGAAATAGGATTTGTACCAGGTATAACATCGCTACAGAACTCTATCTCCCTATCTGGTGGTAATCCCGATAATTCTTCAAGGAAGACATCTAGAAATTCACGCACCACTGGCACTTGTTCAATTACCCCTTTCTCTGTTTCAACATCTCTTACTACTTCCAAGTAGCCTTAACAACCACTTCTAAGCATCTTTCAAGATGTAATGGCAGACATGAGATTATGAGGCATAGAGCTCCTTTCACCTTTAAAATAGAACTCTTCTTCATTTGGGATTCTGAACAACACTGCTTTTTCCCGACAATTCACATAAGCATAATATCTCGACAACCAATCCATACCCAAGATGACGTCAAATTCCAACACATCAAGCAACACTAAATCTGCCAACAATTCTTTACCTTCAACTAACATCGAACAAGAAGGAAAGAAAATATTTGTCTCCAACTCGTCACTAAGAGGAGTCGATACAGATAAAGGAAAGGACAACCTAGAAGGCTACCACTCAATTCTTGAAGCAAACACAGGGGATATGAAAGAATGCGAAGTGCTAGGGTTAACCAATACTTTAGCATCATAAGAACAAACTGAGAGAATACCTACGACTACTACATTAAAAGTCTAAGCATTATGTGGTGTTAGAGTGAAAACCCGTACCTGGCCATGACCTACCTGCTGAGATGTTGAAGGTTGCATAAAATCATGAGCACTAGGTCTACCAATTGAACCTCGGCCTTGCTGGCCCATAAACTATGGCGGTCTTTGTTGTGGCTGTACTGGTGATCTATACTGCTATGGCATCGAATAAAAAGGTTGAGCCATTAATGAAGATGAACCCTGGGCATACTGTGGTTGATATCTAGAGTGAGGACAAGCTCTAGCAAAATGACTAACCTGCCCACATCTAAAGGAAGCACTCGATAACACATGGTATGGGCCTTGATGAAATCGGCCATAACTAGCACATGTACTAGCTCTAGACCCAGAACTACCCTATCCAAAGCTCTGCCCACTGCTGCTGCTGCTAACTCTAGTATCGAATTTGTGACCTTTGCCATTTCTTCTATTCATGGTATAACCATGTCAACCCACTCTGTGTGTTCTGGACCTTTTACCACCATGCTGTGAACTACCCTCAACCTGCTGACTCATGCTACCAACCTAAAATACTGGCTGCTGGTACCTAGGAGCTACACCATATCCACTACCACCAACCATGTAAGGATCTATCATGGTACCCTGACGGATGTGTCGCCTCTCAATCAGACAGGCCTCTTTTATCACACTCTCTAGGGTGTGGTCCTCGGTATGCATACCAATAAAAGCTGGCCCCAAACCAGTGATATACAACTCGATTGCTCTATAGGGATCTCTCCTGATATCCTCTGCGTGTCGAGACAACCTATTAAACTCCCTGGTGTAGTCCTCAACAGACCTATCCCCTCTGGTGATATGAAGCAATTGCCACCTGTAGGCATCCTTGGTGGCTGGAGGATAAAAAAATCTCAAAATGCGATCTTTAAACTCTAGCCAAGTCAACTCATACATGAACGGCTAAATCGGCTGTATAAACCAGTCTTGGGCTACCATTTGGACTGACAGCACAACAATCATGATCCATTGATAGTCTGTATGTCCTATCCTGGTACGTGCCTCAATAGCATTAATGAAGTCTAAGGTGTCACCAGTACCATCAAAAGAAACTCTACTAATCCGGGAGTAGAGAAGTGCTGCATAAGTGCCTGACATCTCCTGATTTCTCTATTGTATCATCTGTTGCACTAAGGGCATTGCTTGATTCAAAGTTACAAGACCTTAATTAATTCCTACTAGACCAGCTACAAAAGCTGTGGGGTCTACGGCTGGAGCTTCAGGCTCCATTGGCGGCTGATCCTGAACCTTAGCAGTAGTTGCCCTAATTCTACCTCTAGCTCTACCTCTACCCCTACAACGTGGAGCAGGAGGAAGAGCCTCATCATGTGCAGACTGCTCATCAAGCCCAAATGTCTCATCGGCAGCGGGGTCTGTTTGCACACGCCTCATTATGAAAAAAGACAGAGAAAATCAAATTTAAAACAAGATAAGATTTAACACATACGCGGAATTTAGAAATCAGGATATCACAAAGACAATTATCAACCTAATGTACTGCAGTAGTTACACGGAAAGATAGACATAGATAATTAATCAAACCACTCTTTGATACCAATTTTGTCATGACCCGAACCCAAGGCACGTGACCGGCACCAGGGAATGGAAAAACATAAAGCTACCGAATCCCAAAGTAAGCCTTAAAAGAAAAAAAATGTGAAATATATAAACTTTGAAACCTTACAATAAATAATTAAATCACAATGCACATTATTAAACTAATTTTTCTCTATATAATTTAAACCATAATATCATAGTGCATAAAATAAATAAACTTCAATTATACAAATAATGTCTCAGTATACAATATTATAAATACATGATATCCCAAATGAAATATGTAGTTATAGAGTTTTCTCTATTGTAGTACACGAAAATAAATTTAACACAACTAAATAGACCTACGAAGAATAGCCCGCGAAGAAACTACACGACGAAGAGAAGTAGGCCTAACAGAAAAGTTCCAAACTCCTAAAAAAAATAAATTAAGGGGAATCAAACCTCACTGAGTAAGTTAATAAAAGAGTTGTATGGTTTGAAAACTGTATAGATGTAGCAAAAATAATTTATAATATATATACATATATAGCTTTTGAAAAATCTCAGTAGAACCCTAAACCCAATTCTAAATGGCCATTTGGGCCCACTTAATCTAAATATATTGTCGATCCCCGAGAGCAGAGGCATCAACCGAGGTACCAAGTCGCAATTATCCACTTAATCCAAACATATGGCACCGGCAGTCCCCGAGAGCTAAGGCATCCACCAAGGCACCCATCCCAGTCCATTTTTAACTTTCCACATCACTGGCGGTCCCCGACAGCAGAAGCTTCCACCGTGACACCCGTCCCAGTTTATAACCACAAGTCATACATATTTTTAGATCCATCTCAATCTCCACCATGTGCACACGGTCCTGGTGAAACCCACCAGGTAGCCCGTTCTACCAAAATTTCTCAAAACTAGTTTTTAAATAAATAAATTGCAATAAAATTCTCGATAATATAAATAATACTAAAAATATGAGCGCACATAATTTTTAAAGAAAACACACACATAGATCAGTTTATTAACTCACAGGATGAGCGAGATGGCTGACGACCACTCGTCCACCTCAATCCAAAAGCTCCCGATCCGAAACTCTCTAAAAAAAATAACATATTTATTTTTTTTTAAAAATCATACTTATGGAATAAGAAGGGAAATTAATAAAATTACGAGACTCTACAATGACTCGGAAAGACTGGATAAGACTCAATAGATTGGAATACTTTAATTTATGCTAGAAAATTACGGAAGATGTCATATTTTACGAGAAAATCTATCAAAATTTTGGCAGAGTCTCCCCTGTAAAACGGACATCTCTCTATCATAGGTAGAGTCATTCTTGCATAGAAAAACACACTTCTAACATTCATAATCAACTATACTCGGGTCGGTTCTCCAATACTACACTTAGCCCGACCGAGTTTACAATCCAACCAAACATCAAAATTTACTTCTAATTAATAAAATTCACATTTAATTGCTTAAATAATTTAATTATATAATAAAATTAATTTAAAACCCATTTTAGTACCCAAAATAATATATAATATATTATTTAAAAATAATTTTTGAAAATTAGTATTAATTAGTTAAAATTAGTGAATAATTTGTAAAAATCCTTTTAATTCCTTAAATATTATTAAAACCAACTAAAATATATTATTTAGCTATAATTATCACAAAATTACGTATTTACCCCTATAATACAAAAATATTCATAATATACTATTATTACTCAAAAATTCCCTAAAAAATATACAAATGCATAAAAATTATTTTCTCAACATATATATTATTAATATTAAATAAAACACATATTTAAACCAATATTCCAACAAAAATCCAACTCTAACCTAATTATTCAATTTTGACATAAACTTTTAAAATTCCTAAAAATTATATAATATTCCCAAAAATTATTTTCTTTACTCTAAAATTAATATTAACTCATAATAACACCAAATATACCAAATTTATAATTTTAATAATTAATTTACAAAAATTAATAAAATAATAATAAAATATTCAAAAATTCACAAAAATTAAAATAAATTCCAAAAATCACACAAAAATTCATAGAGGTAGATTAAGCTACCAGGAATCACATTTGTAAAGGGAGTTTGCAAGATTCAAGCTAAGCTAAAAAAAATTCGAAACCCTAGGACTCCATAAACAAAAATCAACAAAAACTCAATCAAATGGAGATTAAACCTTAAACTAAGCTTAGATTAGTGCTCACCGGTGTAAGAGGAAGAGAAAGACACCGAAATTGAAGAAAATGATGATCGAAAGTGATGGAGGCACAGTGATAGATAGAGAATGGGACGGTGCAGGAGGATATGACGAAAGAGGCTATGTTTTTAAGGTTTCTTCATTTTTTTTTTCTCTTTTGTGCTGTGTGTGTTGGTGTTTAATGCATGCATGTATGTTTATTTTGTATGCATGCATGTGTATGTATATATATTATATTAATAAAACATTATAATATAATAATAATACTTTAACATAAATCAATCTCAACCACTCAATATACATACATACATATATATATATATATATATATAGACACACACATATATATAAACACACATACATTAACATATATACATAAAATAAAAATATATTATAATAATACTAATAAAACAATTAATGTAATTTATCTAAAAATATAATATTAAAATAATAATACAAATTAAATGTTCAAAATAATAAATTTCAAAATAAAAATATTTATGTAGAAAATTATATTTAAACATAAAATAATAACTATTAATCACAAATAACGAACATAAATCAATAAAATCTCCAAATTTTATTAACATTGTATATCTTATTTTAAAATAAATTAGTTTAAAAATATGGGTCATAACAGCTAGCCTTAGCTTCAGATCTCGCCTCAGTGTGTTTGTATAAGCGCCCAATATCAGATGATTTGAATTTGGTTACGATAGAAGACTCTAATGATGAAAATATTATAAATAGATCTTTAACACTTAAAGTTTAAAATCTCAAAATCGCAAATGCATTTTAAAAAGAACTTAATTGATTTTTTAAAGGGCCTAATTTGTAAAATTTTATTTCTTTTAGGGGTCTTTTTGTAATTAGAATAAAAAAAAGCGGATTTGAATTATGTAATTCTGATTGGAATTACATAATTCTTATCGAAATTACATAAAATCGATCGAAATTATATAATTCTGATTGGGATTATGCTATCTGATCATTTTTCGTCTGTGTTTTTTTTTTTTTGGTTTTTTCAATAAATAATTTTTTTTATTTTTAATTAGTCAAATGATGTGATAAATCCCTTTTCTATGATTTATTTAACTTTTTTTAGGAAATTAAAAGTCTTTATTAAACCAAAATTTTATCTCTGTGAATGGGAGAAGTCACAATATAATACGTGACCTTTAGCCAGAATTTTCTATATAAACCCAGCTCAACTCTCTTGTGGGGTGAGAGGCTTCTTCTTCTTTTCTTTTTTGGTGGGGGACGTAGCTTTAAACTCTAAAAAAAAAGAGCTTTTACGAAGGAGAGAAGATCCAAAATATATATATATATATTTTTAGCGTATTGTTCTTTTAAGAAGAAACAGTAGACCTTTTGGGAAGAGAAAATCAAGTATTGAGATCTATTCTAAAAATAACGGTGATTCATATCACTATGAGGAGCAAATCAATACTGCATTCATCAAATCATCTCCTTTTCTACCTTCTTCTATTTATTTTGTTTGATTATTTTGGTTTCATTTAATTTTTATTTTTATTTTCTTCAATTACTAATCATTGTTTATTTTCTTTTTTGTGTTTGTGTTTGCAATTCTAGATGGAGTTACATGATAAATTCATTGTAAAGAATAAAACTTATAAAGATTCATGGAATGCCATGGATTAGAACCCTATAAAATTCTACATAGTTTTTAGATTCCTTATTTATTTATTTATCTATTTTTTTTGTTGTTTTTGTGTTTATTTTATTTTATGGATTGTATTATTATTTTAATTTAATTTTAACAGATTATTGTAATAACTCCAATAGTAAAATAATGAAATCCTGTGTGTTGTGCGTTTTATTTTATTAATTGATTAATAAATTAGGTTTATGTGGTAAAGTTTTAATTAAAATTAATGGTGGTTGTAGTAAATTTAAGTTGCATATAATTTAATTAGGATTAGATATCATTGAGTGTATGATTAATGTAGTTTTATATATTATATAGTTTAGTTTATTATTTTCATGTTTTTTAATTCTTTTTTTATTTATGCATTTTAATTAATTGTTTGTACAATTATTTTATTTGATTTGTTAATTTTTACTATTTTTATTATGTTTTGCCGTGTTTTCTTTAAACTCGTGATTTTAAGTTTTTTTAATAATTAAATTCATCTTTTCTTTAATAGGTTCACTAATTTAATTAGGACTATGTTTAATTAATTAAAATTGATTTTAGACCCATAATTAAGTAGATTTTAAGTTAGAGATAATTTAGGCTTATTTAGTTAATTAGATATATGTCCACTTTAGTTTAATTTAATTAATTTATACTTAACTCATTAAATTAAAGCCTTTTCCATAATTTGTAAATTTAAGATCATTTTAGAATTAAAACATGTAGAATTAGGCCCACTACTTTAAATACTTAATAATTTGTAGATTTAGGCCATTTTTAGAATTAAAATAAATAGACTTAAGCTCACTTAATTAATTAAAATAGGAATTAAACCCATTAATCTTCAGGATCACTTGTAAATTAAAACATATGGATTTAACCCATTTAATTAAAATCAATGTAGATTGTACTAACTTAGGGATTATGAACTTAAATGAATGCATTGTTTATATGTTTTTCATGACAACTTAGCTTGAGGTTGATTGTTTGAATAAAGGTTTGTATGAAATTGCATGTAAATAAAGAATGAGATAGTAATTCATAAAGTAATTCTGAATGAACATGAGACTGAAAGAAGTTAGTATTCCATATCCAGAATTTTCTGATTGTGGTTTTAGCTTTCTTTTCGAGAATTAAGTACCACTACTTTTAATTTGTCTCAATTATTACCCTTGGTTGTGACTCCTTATCTCTATGCCATGTCTTTGTGATATAGTAGTGTGTTCTCTAGAGCCCTGAGCTCAAATAGTGTTGTAGTTGCAAAAATCTTAAACGCTCACTAAACCTCGCCGTCTACAATGGCGACTCCACTGGGGATAAGAGATACTGATTTTACTTATATTCTTTAAAATTATTTTATTAATTATTATTTTATTATTGCATTCATTTACATGTATAATTAATTGATGGCATTGGTTTATGATTCCATGATTCCACTAGCTTCATGGAATTATAGATTGGCTAACCATCACTCTTAGCTTTAACTCGATCCAAAAGATATTACTAGGCTCATCTGACCAAAGTCTATAACCCAAGTCCTAAAGGGGGGTAGTCTTCTCTCAAGTTTATAAAGGATTTCGGGTGTCTCTGACCTTGGCCTGTAACTCAAGTCTTAAAGGAGGGCATCTTGTTAAGGGAACCTTGACTGTTCACTAGACTTAAGCATATATAATGCCCTAAGTATTTCCCTTAGGATTTACCCAAATTACTTATTAATGTTGCCATGAGGTATTTCTATCTATAAAGGCCTAAGCCCATACTCTAGAAGTCCATTTGGGAAAATAAACATTGGACTAAACTTTTGTACCTAGAAATATTATTTCTATACTTTTACTACTTTAAGAGATTCGGTATGCACATTGGTTCTTAATATCCTTTGTTAATATTAAAGCCAAAACAAAAAATCATAACAAAAGAGACTCATCATTGAACTCATATATGGGAGGAATAAGGTTGGAAGGATGTTGTACACTTAATTTGTTATTTGTATACTTGATTTGACTTACTACTTGCTGCATAACAATTACATCATGCATACATGCATTACATATAGTTCATGCATTATATTAACACTTTATTTTTCAGCCATCATAAATTCATCTAAATCTTCCTGTGTTTAGAAATGGAAAGATGGCAGATTATTAAAAACTGATATGAGTCCACAATCAATAGTTAAAGAGATCCTCTTAAGATTAGAGAAGAGTCCTATCAGTCCGCTTTATCTAGAATCTATAACAAATTAAATAGAAGAGATGGAACAATAACAGGGAGAAAATTGGACCCTATAAGACATTAAGGGAGCTTTGATGGATGACATGAGAGCAATGATGCAAGATAAACTAAGACAAGCCTTAGTTGGGTTAATGCCACCAGCTGCACCTGCACCTGCACCCGTTACTATAATTCCACATGCTACTGTTGTGGAAAATCCACCTGCTAATAATAATATTGGGGGCAACCATTGAATGCTGTAAGAAATGTGCCTACTGTGGAAATGAAATAAAAGGATGTAGAGAACCTTATGGTAGAAAAAGCCAAGAAAGAATCAATTGAGTTAGTTCAAGAACTTGAGTCAAGGCAGATGCAAGCATTGACTCAAAATATGTCTAAAATAAAAAAGCTTATAAGAGGTCAAGGCATGGGTATCCATTTAATTTTGATGACATGATAAGCACTGATGGAGATAAAATTCCAGACAAATTTAAAATGCTTCAACTATTAAAGTGTCACGACCCAAAACAGGGGCCATGACCGGCGCTAGGGAACGGGAATTCTTTCGAATCCGGAACCCGTAGCAAGCCTAAAAATAAAATAAATATGCAATAATAACCATAAAAATATAATATGCAGCGGAAAATAAAAATCATAAATATTACAATATCATCCATATCAACTGGATTCAATTCAAAACTTATCACATCGCATATATAATCTCATAAATGTATAATCTTTATACAAATCCAGTTTTACTATAATACATCTCTTTAAAACAAATACTTTAATTCACAACTACTGAAAATCACAACTACTAAAAATCACAACTACTGCAGTGTCTAGATAAAATAAATAAGACTCAAGTATACAATTTACATAAAGAAGCCGGGGCGGAAGAAATCCGGCGTATCGACCTGCTACTGAGGTCTGAGGAAGTTGACTCTCCTGAAAAATAGTCAACGGAGGGGAGTCAGACCTCACTGAGTGAATTACTATAATACATATACATACACTCTAAGTGATAATGCATACAGTCAACAGTATATGAGTAATATGTATATATACAGGCAAGTTCATACAGATGCAGAAAAATCATTTTATATATTTTGTCTGAAAATCAACTTTTATGAAGGATCACATAGAACCCTAGAATATCGCAACCTCAGAAAAATAGTGTTAAACAACACTCTAGCCATACAGGCTCACTTATTCCAAATATATCCACTTAATCCATATGGACAGTAGACTGGCCCCGAGATACTAAGTCAACCGAGCTCCAGCAGTCTGACTGCCAGTGTGATTGGCCCCGAGACACTTGGTCAACCGAGCTCCAGCAATCACACCCAAACCACATCTCACACATATCAATAATCATAATCAAATCAATATCCACAAATAAGTTAGTAATATAGCCTAAATACTATAGGCGTACCGGTACGTACTCGGTCCTAGTGCTGCCCACTAGGTAGCACGTTCTATTGATATCCTTCATTCTTAAATATAAAACATTCATTCACAAAAATAAATGATGCATGGATATAAATGAAATAGCAATATAAACCATATATATACCGAAAATATACCAAACATAAACCAGGTATATTTTGAGTATATATATGTCAAATAAATCCAATCAAATCATGAATTAAACTAAAAATATATTTAAAAACATTTTAAATATATTTTATTAATAAAACATGTATATAATTTATTATATACCAAAAATATACCAAAAATATACTTGAATATAAATCATGTTATTTATGCATATTTAGTCAAAATAAAACATGCATTTTCTAAATCATGCATCCTAAGCATATATATATAATATAGTAACACACCTAATGCGCTCCACGAGACGGGTCCGACGGGCCTGGTCCACTAGCCCTCGGTCTCGGCGCAACTAAACAAGCAATAAATAACCGACATTAGAATAAACCTAACAGAAATCCTAGAATTCAATCTAGAGTATTAAACACAGAATCAAAAATTAGGGTTCGACTGGATATCACGTTTTACGAGAATTCTACCGAAAATCCGGCAGAACCTCCCTTGTAAAACGGACATCTCTCTACTCAAAAGAGTAGAGCCGACCCTGCAAAGAAACACACTTCGAAAAACGAGCTCAACACAATCAAAATCCTACGGTCGGACTCCAGACTACCGACCGGGATCCACAACACAGAACAATTCAGGAAATACCAAAAATCATACACTTATCCAAAATTAACTTTCTCAACATATTTATCAATAATATCAACATTTAAACTCAATTAACCAATTAAATTCAATTTAAAACACAATTAACCTAATTTTCCAAAATCACCTAAACTTCAATAATTCAAAATAAATACTTAGAAATTCATAAAAATTCCAAATAAATTCCTATAATTCATTTCAACACCCAATTCAACCATAAACTCCAATTTCATAATTTAAATAATTAATTTCCGAAAATTAGAAAATAATATTAAAATATTCAAAAATACCCAAAAATCCAAACAATCTCCAAAAATTCTACAAAAATTCATACATGTAGATTAAGCTACTAGGAACAACATTTGTGAAGGAATTAAGCATGAATCAATCAAGAACAATTCGAAAAAAATCGAAAACCCTAATAGGCCGAATTTGACAAATCGAAAACTAAGCAATTCTAGACCATTTTAGCTCAAACCAAAGCTAGAATCACACTCACCGGAGCTCAAGGAGAAGAAAGAGACCAGCGGTGTCAAAAACGGTGGCCGGAGGAGGGAGAAACGGCGGTGAGAAAATGGTGGTGGTCGGCGCCCGCGGGAGAGGAAGAAGAAGAAGAAGAAAAAGAAAAAGAAAGAAAAGGAAAGAAAAAGAAAAAGAAAAAGAAAGAAAAAGAAAAAGAAAAAAAAAGAAAAAAAATAAAATAAATTAAAATAATTAAATATTAATAAATAAATAATAATAAAATAATAAATTTTAATAATTTAATAATAAATAAAATAATTAAATAATAACAAATAAATAATAAAATATTAGGGTAATAATAAACCCTAATTAAATAAATATACACACACAGGCTTTATTTAATAATTTAAAAATATGTATGAGTTCATGCAAACCCGTAAATACATTTAAAATAATTAATAATACATTGTTTACGTGGAAATTTTCCCGAAAATGAAAGTCCCGGGAAAATTTTACGTAAAACACTGTATATAAGACACAGTAATTAAAATAGGTTTAAAATACATATTAACTCATAAAAATATCGTATAATGCATAAAAATTATTGACACTGTATATCCCGGTACAGTGTAAAAATATTTTAAAAAAACACGGGATATTACAGTCTTCCCCCCTTACAAGAATTCGTCCCCGAATTCCAAAAACAAGATTACAGAATCAGGAAGGAAAGAGATACGGGTAAGAAGCTCGCATCTCAGCTTCAGTCTCCCACGTATGCTCTTCAACTCTATCGCTACGCCACAGAACCTTGACCATCGGAATCTGCTTCGATCGCAACTGTCGAACTTGATAATCTACGATCACCACAGGTTCTTCCACAAAAGTCAAATCTTCACTCACTTCCACACTATCAGGTTGCAACACGTGTGAAGGATCTGAGATATACTTCCTCAACATCGAGATATGAAATACTGGATGCACCTGTGACATACTCGGAGGCAAATCCAACCGATATGCAACAGTGCCAACTTTCTCCAGAATCTCAAACGGTCCAATATATCTCGGTGCTAACTTACCCTTCCTGCCAAATCTCATCACACCCTTCATCGGAGATACCTTCAGAAAAACGAAATCTCCAACCTGAAACTCCACATCTCTGCGCCTAGGATCCGCATAACTCTTCTGTCTGCTAACTGCGGTCTCTAATCTGCGCTTAATCACGGCGACTTTCTCTGCAGCATCTTGAACCATCTCTGGTCCAGTCAAAACTCTCTCACCGATCTCATCCCAACTCAACGGGGATCTACACTTCCTTCCATACAACGCCTCATATGGTGCCATACCAATACTGCTATGGTAGCTGTTATTATATGCAAACTCAACAAGCGACAAATGATCATCCCAGCTACCTCTCAAATCCAAGACACACATCCTCAACATATCTTCCAGTGTCTGGATCGTCCTCTCAGACTGACCATCTGTCTGAGGATGAAAAGCAGTACTGAAATTCAACCTAGTGCCCATCGCTTCTTGCAACTTCTGCCAAAAACGAGAAGTAAACACCGAACCTCTGTCTGACACAATGGACACAGGTACTCCATGAAGGCATACAATATGCTTCACGTACAACTTCGCCAATCTAGCAACTGAATATGTGGCTTTTACAGGCAAGAAATGTGCAGACTTCGTCAATCTGTCTACAATCACCCAGATGGAATCGTATCCATCCTTCGAACGAGGTAAACCGACCACAAAATCCATAGCTATCCTTTCCCACTTCCACTCGGGAATAGGAAGAGGCTGAAGCTTCCCAGAAGGCTTCTGATGTTCGGCTTTCACTTGCTGACACGTCAAGCACTTAGCAACATAATCAGCAACATCCTTCTTCAATCCATCCCACCAGTATAGATCTCTGATACTGTGGTACATCTTAGTAACACCAGGATGAACGCTGTAGGCTGTAGAATGTGCTTCCTCTAAAATCTCTTCTCTCAAATCATCCACATCAGGAACACACAATCTACCACTGATCCACAACACACCATCATCATCAAGTGTGAAATCAGTGAACTTCCCTGCTCTGACATTCTCTGCAAGCTCTTCCAGAATAGGATCTCGGCTCTGAGCTGCTTTAATCCTATCCCTTAGTACAGATCGTACTTTAAACTGAGCTAACAGTCCACCTGATCTACTGATCTTCATCATCAGACCTTGATCCACCATCAGATGCAATTCCTGGATCAATGGTCTCCTCTCAACACCGATGTGAGCAAGACTACCTGAGGACTTCCTACTCAAGGCATCTGCTACCACATTAGCTTTACCCGGATGGTAAAGAATCTCGCAATCATAATCCTTCAACAGTTCCAACCATCTTCTCTGCCTCAAATTCAAATCTCGCTACTGGAAAATGTACCTAAGGCTCTTGTGATCAGTAAATATCTCACAAGTCACCCCGTACAAATAATGTCTCCAAATCTTCAAAGCAAAGATCACTGCAGCCATCTCCAGATCATGTGTGGGATAGTTCTGCTCATGCTTCTTCAACTGCCTCGAAGCATAGGCTATCACCCTTCCATTCTGCATCAACACACAACCAAGACCAATTCTAGAGGCATCACAGTAAACTGTGAACTTATCCACACTATTAGGCAAAGCTAATACTGGCGCTGTGGTCAACTTCTCCTTCAACAACTGAAAACTATTCTCACAAGCTTCTGACCACTCGAATCTAACATTCTTCTGAGTCAAGCGAGTCATAGGGGCTGCTATCCTGGAAAAATCCTGCACAAACCGCCTATAATACCCGGCTAAACCCAGAAAACTCCGAATCTCAGTAACTGAAGTAGGTCTAGGCCACTCAGATACTGCCTCAACCTTCTGTGGATCAACCTGAATACCTTCTTTAGACACTACGTGTCCAAGAAAAGAAACACTCTCCATCCAGAAATCACACTTCGAGAATTTAGCATAAAACTGATGATCTCTCAGTGTCTGTAGTACAATCCTCAAATGATATACGTGCTCTTCCATACTCCTCGAATATACTAGTATATCATCAATGAAGACTACTACAAACTGATCCACATACGGTCTGAATACTCTGTTCATCAGGTCCATAAAAGCTGCTGGTGCATTAGTCAAACCAAAAGACATCACCAGAAACTCATAATGACCATAACGAGTGCGGAAAGCTGTCTTAGGAATATCAGCTTCACTGATCCGCAGCTGATGATAACCCGACCTCAAGTCAACCTTAGAAAAGAACTGTGCACCCTGGAGCTGATCAAACAAATCATCTATCCTCGGAAGAGGATACTTGTTCTTCACTGTCACCTTGTTCAACTCTCTGTAGTCAATGCACAGTCTCAGGGTACCATCCTTCTTCTTCACAAACAAGACTGGTGCACCCCAAGGAGAAACACTAGGTCTGATAAAACCCTTATCCAACAACTCTTGCAACTGCTCCTTCAACTCTCTCAACTCTGCAGGAGCCATACGATAGGGTGGCATAGATATAGGAGTAATACCTGGAACCACATCTATACAGAACTCAATCTCTCTATGAGGTGGTAAACCTGGCAACTCCTCGGGAAAAACATCAGGAAACTCACAAGCAACAGGAACATCTGTGAGTGACAACTTCTCCACTGACGTATCCCTGACCAATGCCAAAAACCCCTGACAACCTTTCCTCAACAACTTCCTAGCTGAAATAACAAAAATAAGATTCTGAGGTGCTGAACTCCTGTCACCAATAAACTTAAATTCTACTTCACCAGGAATTCTGAAAATCACCTCCTTATTCCTGCAATCAACCACGGCATAATGCTGAGACAACCAATCCATTCCCAAAATAACATCAAACTCCATCACATCCAACAAAATCAAATCAACGGGTAATTCTCTATCTCCCACGAGAACTGGACAACCAGAAAGAACAATATCGGTGTCCAAGGAATCACTCAGAGAGTGGCAACAGACAAGGGAAAAGCCATCCTCGAAGCTTGCCAACAAGATTTAGAAGCAAAAATGGGAGAAACAAATGAATGCGTGGCACCCGGATCAAACAAAACCAAAGCATCCAGGTAACAAACAGAAAGAATACCTACCACGACTGCATTAGATGCCTGAGCATCCTGCTGAGTCAGATGAAAAACTCTGGCCTGGCCTCGACCTCCCTGCTGACTGGTAGAAGCCTGGCCAACACCTCTGGCACCTCCTCTAGTACCTCTACCACGACTCTGCTGTGGAACAAACTGAGTAAAACTCTGATGCTGGGCTGGTGGCAACTGAAATGGCACGGGTGCTGCACTAGCAATCGACTGCTGTGGGAATCGCAGAATCTGCTGCTGCTGATATCCGGGGTAAGGACACGATCTGGCAAAATGTCCTGCCTGCCCGCATCTGAAACATGTCAACGGTGTCAGATAACACGGTCCCTGATGGACTCTACCACAAGTCTGACAAACACTGGCCACTGATCCAGAACTACGACCACTGCTGCTGCTCGAAGCACCTGACCCAAATCTGAATGATCTACGCTGACCTCCACGACCATGTCTACTGCTCCGATGCACTCGCTGCTGCTGTCTCTGACTCTGCTGAGTCGAACCTCGCTGCTGACTACTCGAACCAACATGAAAACTCGAATATGGAGTAGCCTGCAATCCACTCGACTGAACTCCCAACTGGTAATAATCAGGCATCGCTCCCTGCCTAACTAACCTCAGCTCAATCTCCTTAGCTAGCTCAATCACCGACTCGAGAGTAAGACCTGCTGTGGGCATACCAGCAAAAGCTGAACCCAAACCAGTAACATAGGTAGTAACAGCGAAATACTGATCTCGCATCAGATCCTCAGCATATCTACCCAGACGAAGAAACTCTCGGGTATACTCCTCTACTGATCGATCTCCACGAGAAATACTAGTCAATCGAAGACGATAGCTCAAACGAAGAGGCTCTGGACAAAATCTCCTCATGAATCGCTCTCGAAACTGAGCCCACGTCATCGTCATCATATAGGGCTGGATCATCTGAATGAACCAATCCAAGGCTGGTCCCTCGACAGACAACTCAACGATCATGATCCTCTGGTACTCAGTATGAGCAGTCCGAGTCCTAGTCTCAATCGCATGCAGAAAATCTAAAGGATCAGAAGTACCATCAAAAGCAATCCTGCCAACTCGGGCATAGAACAAAGCTGCCTCAGGGTCAGACATACCCTGCTGATAGGCAGGCTGAACAGGCTGAACAACTGGAGGAACAGGAACATCAAACTCAGGCTCAACAGGCTCCTCGTCTTGTAACTCTCTCTGCCTACGGCGACCTGCCGCTCCTCGAGGTCTACCCCTGCCACGACCTCTACGTCTAACTGGCGGCTCAGGAGGTAAAACCTCATCCTGAAAAGACTCATCATCCTCGGCCTCAACGATCGGTGGAGCGACACGCGCTCGCCTCCTCATTCTGAAAAGACAAACGAAAAGATTCAGACAAAACAGACAACGGAGGAATAACGCTGAAAACTATAGCAAGGAATACTCATCAAGACATACTCGAACCTAATACACTGCAGTAGTCCAACAAAAAATACAACTTTAAAAACTAGGGCCACAACTCACATAACTAAGCCCTGACACAGAACTCCACTCTGATACGAACTTCGCTCTGATACCAACTTTGTCACGACCCAAAATAGGGGCCATGACCGGCGCTAGGGAACGGGAATTCTTTCGAATCCGGAACCCGTAGCAAGCCTAAAAATAAAATAAATATGCAATAATAACCATAAAAATATAATATGCAGCGAAAAATAAAAATCATAAATATTACAATATCATCCATATCAACTGGATTCAATTCAAAACTCATCACATCGCATATATAATCTCATAAATGTATAATCTTTATACAAATCCAGTTTTACTATAATACATCTCTTTAAAACAAATACTTTAATTCACAACTACTGAAAATCACAACTACTAAAAATCACAACTACTGCAGTGTCTAGATAAAATAAATAAGACTCAAGTATACAATTTACATAAAGAAGCCGGGGCGGAAGAAATCCGGCGTATCGACCTGCTACTGAGGTCTGAGGAAGTTGACTCTCCTGAAAAATAGTCAACGGAGGGGAGTCAGACCTCACTGAGTGAATTACTATAATACATATACATACACTCTAAGTGATAATGCATACAGTCAACAGTATATGAGTAATATGTATATATACAGGCAAGTTCATACAGATGCAGAAAAATCATTTTATATATTTTGTCTGAAAATCAACTTTTATGAAGGATCACATAGAACCCTAGAATATCGCAACCTCAGAAAAATAGTGTTAAACAACACTCTAGCCATACAGGCTCACTTATTCCAAATATATCCACTTAATCCATATGGACAGTAGACTGGTCCCGAGATACTAAGTCAACCGAGCTCCAGCAGTCTGACTGCCAGTGTGATTGGCCCCGAGACACTTGGTCAACCGAGCTCCAGCAATCACACCCAAACCACATCTCACACATATCAATAATCATAATCAAATCAATATCCACAAATAAGTTAGTAATATAGCCTAAATACTATAGGCGTACCGGTACGTACTCGGTCCTAGTGCTGCCCACTAGGTAGCACGTTCTATTGATATCCTTCATTCTTAAATATAAAACATTCATTCACAAAAATAAATGATGCATGGATATAAATGAAATAGCAATATAAACCATATATATACCGAAAATATACCAAACATAAACCAGGTATATTTTGAGTATATATATGTCAAATAAATCCAATCAAATCATGAATTAAACTAAAAATATATTTAAAAACATTTTAAATATATTTTATTAATAAAACATGTATATAATTTATTATATACCAAAAATATACCAAAAATATACTTGAATATAAATCATGTTATTTATGCATATTTAGTCAAAATAAAACATGCATTTTCTAAATCATGCATCCTAAGCATATATATATAATATAGTAACTCACCTAATGCGCTCCACGAGACGGGTCCGACGGGCCTGGTCCACTAGCCCTCGGTCTCGGCGCAACTAAACAAGCAATAAATAACCGACATTAGAATAAACCTAACAGAAATCCTAGAATTCAATCTAGAGTATTAAACACAGAATCAAAAATTAGGGTTCGACTGGATATCACGTTTTACGAGAATTCTACCGAAAATCCGGCAGAACCTCCCTTGTAAAACGGACATCTCTCTACTCAAAAGAGTAGAGCCGACCCTGCAAAGAAACACACTTCGAAAAACGAGCTCAACACAATCAAAATCCTACGGTCGGACTCCAGACTACCGACCGGGATCCACAACACAGAACAATTCAGGAAATACCAAAAATCATACACTTATCCAAAATTAACTTTCTCAACATATTTATCAATAATATCAACATTTAAACTCAATTAACCAATTAAATTCAATTTAAAACACAATTAACCTAATTTTCCAAAATCACCTAAACTTCAATAATTCAAAATAAATACTTAGAAATTCATAAAAATTCCAAATAAATTCCTATAATTCATTTCAACACCCAATTCAACCATAAACTCCAATTTCATAATTTAAATAATTAATTTCCGAAAATTAGAAAATAATATTAAAATATTCAAAAATACCCAAAAATCCAAACAATCTCCAAAAATTCTACAAAAATTCATACATGTAGATTAAGCTACTAGGAACAACATTTGTGAAGGAATTAAGCATGAATCAATCAAGAACAATTCGAAAAAAATCGAAAACCCTAATAGGCCGAATTTGACAAATCGAAAACTAAGCAATTCTAGACCATTTTAGCTCAAACCAAAGCTAGAATCACACTCACCGGAGCTCAAGGAGAAGAAAGAGACCGGCGGTGTCGAAAACGGTGGCCGGAGGAGGGAGAAACGGCGGTGAGAAAATGGTGGTGGTCGGCGCCCGCGGGAGAGGAAGAAGAAGAAGAAGAAAAAGAAAAAGAAAGAAAAGGAAAGAGAAAGAAAAAGAAAAAGAAAGAAAAAGGAAAAGAAAAAAAAATAAAATAAATTAAAATAATTAAATATTAATAAATAAATAATAATAAAATAATAAATTTTAATAATTTAATAATAAATAAAATAATTAAATAATAACAAATAAATAATAAAATATTAGGGTAATAATAAACCCTAATTAAATAAATATACACACACAGGCTTTATTTAATAATTTAAAAATATGTATGAGTTCATGCAAACCCGTAAATACATTTAAAATAATTAATAATACATTGTTTACGTGGAAATTTCCCCGAAAATGAAAGTCCCGGGAAAATTTTACGTAAAACACTGTATATAAGACACAGTAATTAAAATAGGTTTAAAATACATATTAACTCATAAAAATATCGTATAATGCATAAAAATTATTGACACTGTATATCCCGGTACAGTGTAAAAATATTTTAAAAAAACACGGGATATTACATAAAGTTCAATGGTTTTGGAGATCCGAATATTCACCTTAGCCAATATACCACAACCATGAGCACCACAAAAGCCCCATTATCTATGGTCGCTGAATTATTTATATTGTCCTTAGAAGGAATAGTTGTGAATTGGTATCATAGGTTAGAGAAATAAGTCCAGATTGATTGGAGAGAACTATATTCTACTTTCTTAAAGCAATATGACCATAACACTAGGCTGGAAGTGTTTATTCGGGATTTGTAACTGACCAAGTAGAAATTTAATGAATATTTCTTAGACTTTTTAACTAGATTCATGAATAAGGCAAGATTAATAAAGAACAAATTGGCTGAGAAGGATTAGGTTAGGATGATAGTCCAAAATATGTCACCCAATCTAGTTAAAAGGCTATAAATGATGAATCCTAAAACATTTATGGACTTTTATGATAATGGTTTGGAAGCTGAGAAAATTGAGAGTGAGAAAAAGAAAAGCTTTAGAACCACTGGAGTAAGGAACTACCTAATTAGGGGCACACAGCAAGGAACCACTAGTTAAGCTGTGGAAGTGCATATTGTACAAACACTAAGGAGATTCTCTAATTTTAACTAACCACTATCCAAAGTCCTAGACTGCTTAATGTAAAAAGACCTACTTTGATCCTTAACCTTTTCCAAACTACTAAAACCAAATGTCCTTGGCTATGACCCAAATAATTACTGTAAATTCCACCAAGTAGTTGGACATTCCACAGATACCTGCACCAACATTAAACATGAAATCCAAAACCTTATAGACTCTGGAAAGATAACAGGCCCTGAAAGTTCAAGCACTGAAAATAATCCTTTCTCAAACTACCAAAATGTTTCACCCCCAACCACCATGATAATCAATTTAGGAGTAAGTGAGGAAGAAGTGCTAAACTCCTTTAAGGACCTAGACCTTAAAACTAATGAGAAATCTCCTAATGCCCCTAAAGATGTGGAAAGAGTAGAATGGTTGTTGGGATTACCTTCAAGCCAATTTGACTATAAGATGTTTTACTCCAAACCACCTTTTTTTAATATACACTTAGAGTCAATCATGCCTACAAGATGGGGTGATGAGTTTGATGATGAGAAGCTACTAGACAATAAAGAAACATGCATAGTTGAGGTACAGAAAGATAAATTCATAGAGACAGTTGGTGAGAAAATGTAAGAACAACTACTTTGTCAGCCATCTAAAGGAAAACCATAATGAGACTCAACATCCCTAGCATCTAGAATAGAAAATAAATTTTCTTATTGTCTTCTTTGAATAAAATGTAGTTTATTTAGAACTTATTTTATTTTATTGATCGATGATATGAATTTTGATCATGCTTACTTATGTAATGTGCATCCTAATGGTACTATTCATTATGATATTGATCGCATCTACATGTTTGACATAAATTCAATCCAATTAGATTAATTCAGCATAGGCATAAATGAAAATTCAAAGAACATTCATATATCATATGATGTAACTTCTGAAGATAGGAAATTTGAGAAAAAAAATAAAAAGAATGATAAAAAAGAGAAAGAACAAAGAGAGAGAAAAAGAAAGGAAAAAAATAGTAAAATAAAAATTAAAGAGAAAAAATTCAGGACTGGCTGATAACAAAAGTTGTATCATGTGATGTAATGAATGTTCTCATTTTTGCCCTAATTAATGAGTAAAATTAAATCTGAAATTTTTGTTCAAATATCACATATTCATCCTTATCACACTGCATAAGTATCTAAATGGAAAGGCAATATATAATGAAAGCTAAATCAGAGCTTTTAGATCACTATTTTAGTTATGTTTTCTTTTTTGCCAGTGGTTTGTGATTTTGTTTGTAGTCTAGTGTCCTCTTATACATAAATAATTCAGGTGGCTCAATAACTTGCGTTGTAACCCATAGCTTATAACTATCATCAATTATGGCATCAACATCAAGTCTTATGTTCTTCTCAAGGATCCTTTGAAGCTATAGGTCTTTCATATTGTCCAAAAAATCCTACTTTAAGGGATAACCCTCAAAATCAATACAAACAGTGATGATGAACTAGAGATGACTACACTGGTAATAGAGATGTGATTGTCACGACCCAACTCGGGAGTCATGACCGACGCTAGAGAATGAGAATTCTTTCAAATTCGGAACCCATAGCAAGCCTTAGAAAATAAAAACATGCAATAAATAAATAAAAAGAACGACTGAATTAAATTTTTTCGAATCGATATATAAAAATAGATACTCAATATCCTTCATAAATAAATTAATGTTCATACAATACTCTGGGAACAAAGCATCAAAAATAAAATAATACTTTTCTGATAAAATAATACTACTATTATAGTTTCTAGAATACAAATAAGAGTTTAAAATATATATTTACATAAAATAGTCAAGACAGAAGAACACCGACAAAGATCTCTACTACTAAGGTCTGACAATATAAGATCTTTTGAAAAAAAATAATTGAGGGGGGTCAGACCTCACAGAGTGAATTATTATAATATATATACATGCAATCTAAACCATATACAAACAAGCATCCATATATATATATATATATACACACATATATGCATTTCATATAAATGTCAAACTCTGCTTTTATATATACAATAAATGTAGAAAACGCTTATTTTAATACATGAAGGATCAAATAGAACCCTATTTAATCGCAACCTCACTCAATAATAACTCTTTAGCCATACAGACTCACTTAATTTCAAATCAATTCACTTATTCCATTATGGACAGTAGACTGGCCTTGAGACACTAAGTCAACCAGCTCCAGCAGTCTGACTGTCAGTGTGATTGACCCCGAGATACTAGGTCAACCGAGCTTCAGTAACCACACTATCAATCACATCATATTTCAAACAATCAATCAAATATCTCAATCAAACCACAATTACCACAAGTAGTTCTCACTCAACCCTAAATCTATCACACCGGTACATACACGGTTTTAGTGCTGCCCACTAGGTAGCACGTTCTATTGATATCCTTCATTTAAAATTAAACATTCATATGGAAAAATAAATAATGCATATAACGATCATATTAATAAAATAAACCATATATTTACCAGAAACATACTTAAAATAAACTAAGTATACTTCACGTATATATATGCTAAATAAATTCGAAACCAACCATAAAATATGCCAAATATATACCAATAATATTCTAAAACATTCTAAGTCTATATCGAAGATAAAACATGCTTTTATTTTGAAATATATCAAAAATATATTAAAAATATGCCTAATTATATAACATGTATATATCAAAAATAAACCCTAAATATACCAAAGATATACTGAATGCAGATTGAAAATATGCAAACATATATATCGAAATATACTAAAAATAAACCGAAAATATACCAAATCATTTTATAAATTAAATCACTTTTAAAATATATAATGAAAATGAAAAATCCTAAGTCTTGCATCCTATATACAATGCGCATATATATAGTATAATAACTCACTAATTTGCGCTCCACGAGACAGACTCGATGGGCCTGATATGATAGGTCTCGTTCTTAACGCAGCTAGAAAATAAATAATAGTATAATATTAGAATATATTCTAACTTTACGCTTCTAGGATTACTATAGAAAGACTCAATTAAAATTTCAAAACTAAACTCGGATCAATTGTCACGTTTTATGAGAAATCTATTAAAAATTCGACAGAATCTCCTTTGTAAAATAAACGTGTCCCTACAAAAGTAGGGCCGAACTTGCACAGAAAACGTACTTCTAAAATCACAAAACACAACTGTAATATCCCGTATTTTTAAATATTTTAATACTGCATCGGGATATGCAGTGTTAATAATTTTTGTATATATTTATGATATTTCATGAGTTGTTATTTAATTAAAATTTATTTTTATTTCTTTTATGTTATTTTAAGCACTTTACGTAAAATTTTTCCAGGACTTGCATTTTCGGGAAAATTGACCTGTAAATTATTTATTACTATTTATTTTAAATAGATTTTCATATTTGCATGAGCTCATATATATTTTTAAAATTACTAAATAAAATATATATGTGTATTTATTTAATTAGGGTTTAATTAATTACCCTAGTATTTTTATTATTTATTAATTAGTTTTAATAATATTTAATTATTTTTAGTGTATAAATTAGTAAAAATATTAAATTATATGTGTGGTGAATATTTATTGTCTATATAATATTAAATATTAAAATAATATAAAGTATATATATATACATACATATACATATAATATTTATCAAAAATATAAAGTTTGGTTGAATTACAGTTTTGCCATTCATCCTCCCCAATATTCCCGATCACCCTCCCTCACAAATCCGGCCACTTTCACGCCGTTCCCTTGACGTCGGTATGCCTCCCGGCATGCCACCTCCTTCCTCCAACTGTTCCACCGCCAGTAGAGCCCATTTCCGACGTCGGGAAGCTTATTTTGGCCGGAGAAGCCGAAACTCTTTTCATCGTTGATCGACACGATTCCGGCCACCATTTTTGACACCGCCAGTCTATTTCTTCTCCTTGACCTCCGGTGAGGGTGATTCCAAGCTTTGTTTCACTTAAAATGGTCTAGATTTGCCTAGGTTTCGATTTTGCCAATTTCGGCCTATTAGGGTTCTTGATTTTTTTGAACTTTGATTTGATTGCTTCATGAGAAATTCCTTCACAAAAGTTTCTCCCCTTAGCTTAATATTCACGTGTGAATTTTTTTAGAATTTTTGGAAATTATTTTGATTTTTGGGTATTTTTGAATATTTTATTATTATTTTCTAATTTTCGAAAATTAATTAATTAAATTATGAAATTGTGTTTTATTATAAATATAGGTGTTGAAATGAATTAAATAAATTTATTTGGTATTTATTTTGAATTTCTATGTATTTATTTTGAATTTAATTAGTTTATGTAATTTTGACAAAATAGGGTTAATTGTGTGTTTAATTGAAATAATTTAGTTAATTGTGTTTAAGTATTGATATTACTGATAAATATGTTGAGAAAATTAATTTTGTGCAATTATATAATTTTTGGTGAATTTTTGGATTAATTTTAGTATATTTATATATATAGGGGTATTTTGGTAATTTTACCCTAAATTGGCTAAAAATGTAATTTAATTGGTTTTAATAGTTATTTAGGTTATAAAAATGATTTCTACGAATTATTTAGTATTTTTAACTAATTAAAACTGTTTTTCGTAAATTATTTTCAATTATATATATAATATAGGATTTTTCTAATAAAATGAGTTTTTATCGGTTTTTACTATGTTTTAGAGTAAACTACGTAATTTCTACTTATTAAATGTATTTTTAGTATACAAGGGTATTTTTGGTATTTTTATAATTATTCTGTGATTGTAGACCTCGATCGGTAAACTGTAGTTTGAAATCCGACCGAGGGGTTATGATTGTGGTTCTGTGTCTATTTTTTTGAAGTGTGTTTCTTTGCAGGGTCGGCTCTACTCTTTGAGTAGAGAGATGTCCATTTTACAAGGGAGGTTCTGTCGAATTTTTGATAGAATTCTCGTAAAACGTAATGTCCGGTCGAACCCTAATTTTGATTCTGTGTCTAATATTCTAGATCGAGTTTCTAGGATTTTCTGTTAGGTTTATTCTGATGTCTATTATTATTGTTTGTTTAGTTGCACTGAGACCGAGGCCTAGTGGACCAGGCCCATCGGACCCATCTCGAGGAGCGCAATAATTTGTGAGTTACTATTCTATATATATATGCTTTAGGGTGCATGATTTAAAAATGTATGTTTTATTTTGATTAATTATGCATAAATAATTCAATTAGTATTTAAGTTTATTTTTAGTTTATTTTGTTTATCTTTAGTTTATTTTCGGTATATTTTCAATTATATGCATGTTTTGCTAATAAATTAAGTTTAAAATATTTTTGAATATATTTCTAGTTTATTTTGTAATCTATCTGGATTTCTTTGACGTATATACATACTCGAAATATACCTGATTTATTTTTGGGATATTTCTGGTATATATATGGTTTATGTTGCTATTTTATTTAAATTCATGCATCATTTATTTTTATGAATGTATGTTTTATGTTTTAATGAAGGATATCAATAGAACGTGCTACCTAGTGGGCAGCACTAGGACTGAGTACGTACCGGTACGCTTATAGCATTTAGGCTATATTACTAACTTGTTTGAGGATATTGATTGGATTTGATTATTTGATGTGTGAGAAATGATTTGGGAGTGTGATTGCTGGAGCTCAGTTGACCAAGTGTCTCAGGGCCAATCACACTGACAGTAAGACTGCTGGAGCTCGGTTGACTTAGTGTCTCGGGGTCAGTCTACTGTCCAAATGGAACCAGTGAATATATTGGAATAAGTGAGCCTATATGGCTAGAGTGTTGTTTAACACTGTTTTGAGGTTGCGATTTTCTAGGGTTCTATTCGATCATTCATAAACTGTGATTTTCAATAAAAATATATAAAAAAATGATTTTATTGCATCTGTGTGTATTGGCTTGTATATATACATATTAGATATATACTGTTGACAGTATGCATTGCCATTTAGTATGTATGTATATATATTATAGTAATTCACTCAGTGAGGTCTGACTCCCCTCCGCTGACTATTTTTCAGGAGAGTCATTATCTTCAGACCTCAATAGGAGGCCTGTACGCCGGAATTCTTCCGCTCCGGCTTCTTTATGTAAACTGCTTTCTTGAGTTTTATTTTATTAATCTAGACACTGCAATAGTTGTAAAATTGTTAAAGGGTGTTGTATTATATTTGAACTGAAACTTGTATTAAAATATTTATTTATATGGGATGAGGATTTGATTTAATTTCATTTGGTGGAAATATTATTTTGACATTTATGATTTTATTCCGCTTCATAGTATTTTACTTAATTGTGTTGTTCTTATTACTATTGCATGTTTTATTTTTAATTTTAGGCTTGCTACAAGTTCCGGATTCGAAAGAATTCCCGTTCCCTAGCGCCGGTCATGGCCCCTGTTTTGGGTCGTGACAACAACACCTCGGGTTGAGATCCCAAACTGCACAAATCTCCAAAGGAGGTTCACAAAACAAAAATCAACAATATTAAATAATAAAATAATAAAAATCATCAAAAATCCATAAAAATATTAAAAACCTTTATTTTCCAACTAAAACATAAAATTCTAGTTTTAAAATAATAATTGCTAATAAAATTCATAAATGGAATAAAATTCCCATTTTACAATTAAATTAACATAAATTGTAAATAATTATTAAAATCACAATTTAACATCATAAAAATAACAAAATACCCATTTAAGCTCAAAATAATAAATACATTTATTATTTACATAATACTCCAAAATTATCACAAATTAACTAATAAAATCTCAAATATTATACACTATTAAAGAAAACCAACTTTTCAAATAATTAACCTAAAATGATTAAATTCACAAATAACTACATAAATAGTTTAATGATATAATAAAATTAATTTAAAACCCATTTTTAACACCAAAATAGTGAATAATATATATTTGAATATAATTTTCAAAAATTAATATTAATTGATTAAAAATTACAAATAACGTATAAAAATCATTTTAATACTCTATATAATCATAAAATCATTTAAAATATAACATTTGACTATAATTTTAACAAAAATCCATAATTAACCTATATTTTCAAAAATTCGTATTAATTAGTTGAAAATAGCAAATAATTTGTAAAAATCATTTTAATACCAATTATTAGTTCAAAATCATTTAAAACATATATATTAACCACAATTTCAACAAAAACTCATAATTAACCTATATAATAAAAAATCACATAATACAAATAATTTCCTCAAAAATTATATAAAATCATATAAATTATTTTATCACCATATAATATTCTAACATTAATAAAAACATATAATTAACCAATATTTTCAACAAAAATATAACTTTAACCCAAAATTCCAATATATACATAATACAAAAATATTATAAAAAATATTATATAATATTCTCAAAAATTATTTTCTCAACACTAAAATTAATAACAACATATATTAACACTAAATTAACCAAATTTATAATTAAAATAATTAATTAACCAAATTAACAAAAATTCAATATTTTAATAATAAAATAATAAAATAACTTCAGAAAAATCAACAAAAAATATAATTGAAAAGCTTAAATTTCATACATCATTATTTCAAAAAGAGATCAACACAAATCATACTCAGTCAAGCTTAAAAAAAATAAAAATGAAATAAGTCATAAATAAAAAAATCAAACAAAACTCACAATCAAGTGAG
Organism: Mallotus nudiflorus; assembly: GCA_947683625.1. Classification (NCBI taxonomy): domain Eukaryota; kingdom Viridiplantae; phylum Streptophyta; class Magnoliopsida; order Malpighiales; family Euphorbiaceae; genus Mallotus; species Mallotus nudiflorus. The sequence goes on from CANTUR010000302.1 coordinate 2,003,167, forward strand.
TTTGAGCTTGAATCATGCTTAGAATCATCTTCTCCAGAGCTCAAGAAGTCGAACAAGCTAAGGAACACAAGCTCTTACCATCGGGAAGTCACCAGCGACGTGGAGGAGCCTGCTGCTTCGCACAATTCAACGGCGCTCTGTAACCTTACTAATGGCGGTGATAATGGGAAGAAGATGAGGAGATGATGATGACGATGGGTTGAAGCTATAGCAGCTTCGACGTGAAGGTAAGGGGTGGTCTATCCCAGAGAAGGAGGAAGAAAGAACATAGGAAAAAAAAAAAAAGAAATGGGGAAAGGAAGAAGAGAGAATAGTTGACCTGATTTTAGCTTTCGACCATTTATATATATATATATATATACACACACACACCACATGGACACACACACATGCATTAATACAATAAAATAATACAACCATTGAAATTAATAACATTACTAAAATAATTGAATAATAAAAATAATATTCCTAATAATATTAAACAATAAAAATAATACCATGATAATAATAACACACAATAACATTTGAAAATAACAATAATATAAACAATATTTATGAAATAATTTAATAATACAATAATGTCAATCAATAAAAATAAAATAATAATAATGTACTTAAAATATTAATATTAAAATAATACTATTTGAAAATAACATTAATAATACTAACCCTAATATTTAAATAATAAAACTTCTAAAAAAAATACATATTTACATAGAAAATATTTTATCATAAAATAACATTTATTAATTGCAAATAATAAAAATAAATAAATATAACTTTTGAATTTTATTAACACTGCATATCTCAAATTATATTTAAATAATTTAAAAACACAGGTCATTACAATGATGGAGAAAAAGAAAATTTAAGCATGTAACTAGAACAAAGTGATTACACAAGTTAATGATTACATACTTCAACTTACAACAAGAGCAAGTTCAATTGATTTTAGTATCAAGAATCTCTTCAGTCAATTTACTCACTCTTATACATCTTCAATACATGAGACTATAACTAATAGGGTTAGTAAGACAATGGGTTAATAGGAGAAGTGAACAAATTGAGTTTCTTACACACATAAAGAAAAGGACTGCTAAAATAGCATTAATGAATTCAGAATGAAACCAGGGGCAAAATGTAGTTTCGGGGATAAGTCAGGGGCAAAATAGTAAATTTTTATTACAGGGCTGAAGAGTTAGCAAAAGAATACTGAGGGCAAAAAGAAGTAAATTACAACCAATATCCAATAACTCATCAATACAACATAGCCTAGTCATTTGTTTGATAAACTGTATTAGAAGCTCTAACATCAGAAGTACCAACCTTGAAAGATCCAAAGTTCAAACTTATAAGCTATCAATAAAGCATCTCATTTTCACATTCCAATATCAATAACATAGCTCTGTTTTAAATAGAAGACCTATTAGGATCATACATATTATACATAACATGCATACACTTGCATACATATGTTGTGATATACTTGCTCTGCATAATAAAAGTCTTTATGCCTAGGCAAGATTATGCAAATACTCAGTTACTAACATTCAAAATTAGTGTTGTAAAAGTGCAGAAAGGTAGTCAGAATGTTCACATATGAAGCATCTAAAGGAAAAAAAGGTAACACTATTCAGGTGAACCTGATGCTTAACAAGACTCTAGACCGCAGGAACCTAATTAATTATGGGCCCATCCAGTAAGGGAATCATCTTAGCAACCTCAAAAGGTTGGATAGGACGCTTAAGCTCCTTAGATTTAACATCCATCTCCATAGTCTCATCTGGAGCATCATCTGAAATATCCCTCCACAACACTAAGACTAGTGTAGGGTATGAAATATGGTGATGAGAAGGTCCAACATGTCAGCAATACATTTGTCAGCTCCATAAACGGGAAGAATGCATTTAAAACTTAAAATGAATGCACTCTAAAAAATTATTTGATCATGAAATAAGATCTCTAACTCCTGAACTTTTTTTGTAAGAGATATCAAGAAGAGCAATGAAGCCCTCTACCATAGCATTAATGGAATGGCAAAAATACAAATGCAACCTAAAGCCACAACTTCAAATATGGAGTATCATGACCTTTATGATCAGAGACATCATCATCATAATTAAAAGGGAAGAATACAAAAGAATAACATTGCATTTTGACAAATCTCTTCACTTGCAAATAGACTATACTAATATATGGTATTTTGTGCAGGGAAAAATAAAAGAGAATAAAGAAGGGGAAAGGAATCAATACATTAATAAGAATGAGCAAGATAGCATATGTCAAACACTCATCAAGATAATAAAGGGAAATAGCAGAACTTTATTTCCTTAGATTCAGTAATAAAGTACAATCTCAATAATAAAGTCCATAAATCAAAAAAAAATTCATCCACTTCACAAGATCATATGCAAAAAAATTATCTCATGACCTTAATCATAATGGCCCTTTTTTATTAGCATTGTAGAATTCAAATAATTAGTTAATATATTTGTATTGAGAGTTTATAAACTTTAATCAATCTAATGCTTGCTTTGCACCTAAATGAGGGAAAGAATATTCAAAAACAAAATTTATGGACTTGTAGTATAAATTGCTTCAATTTTATAGTATCATTTTAGTCTTTTTAATGATAAATGTGCATATAATCTACTTCAATGGTAAAAAATAAGTATGAGTACAAACTCCCTTAATGGTATCCACGCTGAGTAATACAAGAAAGGCGGGGAAATACTAAGAGGAGAATCAAAATAAGAGCAAGCGCAATTTATTCTAATGCTCATAAATGAGTAAGAGTATCAACATGAACCTCTTGCAGTATCCATGCTGAGTAATATAAGAAAAATGAAGGAATACTAAAAGAGGATCATGTCAAAAGCTGCTCTATTTACTGCAAGCCTCTATAAGAGTATGTGTATCCCAAGGACCTTTTTAACAGTATCCATGCTGAGTAATATCAGAAAGACGAGGGAATAATTGGATAAGGAAGAAAAACACAAAAATAACTCAAAGATTGTTTTAATACTCATAATTCGATATATTTATGCTCAAATTCCATAAGTTTTGTGTAGAAAATTTTCCTTAAAATTAGGTGTGGAAGTAAGCTCTTCACTTAGTAAAAAAATATGCTATTAGCATAAGATGGTTAATGATACCTCTAACTCTTGTGAATTGCAAATAAATGATAGTCATGAAAATAAAAAATAGTGAGATTCGTTAAGTGCACACTATCTCGTCATAAAGTGATTAATTTTCTCATAAATTTTTTTAAAAAAAGTAAAGTACCTTTTATAACAATCATCATGTTGAACTAACTTCAACAAGCCTTCAGGAATAGTAAGTTCAAAAGAAGATAAACCTAACATGTGGAATCAATACTAACGCCAATAAGTTAATCAAAGTCAGTAAGCAACAAAGGTAGTTGATCAGAGTAAGTTAGCAAAAATTCAAAGACAATCAGGCAAAATATTCCAATTACTCATCACAGTTGATTAACATAAAATCTCAAAATTCTATTCAACACAAAGTTCCAATGTGATGTCTGTATTTTACATACACTTGTCACGACCCAAAACAGGGGCCATGACCGGCGCTAGGGAACGGGAATTCTTTCGAATCCGGAACCCGTAGCAAGCCTAAAAATAAAATAAATCATGCAATAACAATAATAACAATTTAATATGTAGCGGAAATAAAAATCATAATATCATAATATCATTTTCATCAACTGGATTTAAATCGAATCTCATCTCATAGATATATATAATCTTTAATACAAATCCAGTTTCAATATAATACATCTCTTTAAATAAAATACATGAAATCCAATACTTTAATTCACAACTACTGCAGTGTCTAGATAAAATAAATAAGACTCAAGTAGATAATTTACAGCAAGAAGTCGGGGCGGAAGAAATCCGGCGTATCGACCTGCTACTGAGGTCTAAGGAAGTTGACTCTCCTGAAAAATAGTCAACGGAGGGGAGTCAGACCTCACTGAGTGAATTACTATAATATATATACATACACACTAAATGATAATGCATACAATCAACAGTATATATATAATATGTATATATACAGGCAATTGCACACAGATGCAATAAAATCATTTTATATATTTTATATGAAAAACATCTTTTATGAAGGATCACATAGAACCCTAGAATAACGCAACCTCGAAAATAGTGTTAAACAACACTCAAGCCAAACAGGCTTACTTATTCCAAATATATCCACTTAATCCATTTAGACAGTACACTGGCCTCGAGACACTAAGTCAACCGAGCTCCAGCAGTCTGACTGCCAGTGTGATTGGCCCCGAGACACTTGGTCAACCAAGCTCCAGCAATCACACCCAAACCACATCTCACACATATCAATAATCATATCAAATCAATATCCACAAATAAGTTAGTATTATAGCCTAAAGCTATAGGCGCACCGGTACGTACTCGGTCCTAGTGCTGCCCACTAGGTAGCACGTTCTATTAATATCCTTCATTAATAAGTAATATAAAACATTCATTCACAATAAATGATGCATGAATTTAAATGAAATAGCAATATAATCCATATATATACCGGAAATATACCAAAAGTAAATCAGGTATATTTCGAGTATATATATATCAAATACATTCAATCAAATTATAAATTAAGCTGGAAATATATTTAAAAACATTTTAAATATATTTTATTCACAAAATATGCATATAATTTAGTATATACCAAAAATATACTTAATGTAAACTTAAGAAATAATCAAATTATTTATGCATATTTAATCAACATAAAACATGCATTTCTAAATCATGCATCCTAAGTACATATATATAGTATAGTAACTCACCTAATGCGCTCCACGAGACAGGTCCGACGGGCCTGGTCCACTAGCCCTCGGTCTCGGTGCAACTAAACAAGCAATAAATAATCGACATCAGAATAAACCTAACAGAAATCCTAGAATTCAATCTAGAGTATTAAACACAGAATCGGAAATTAGGGTTCGACTGGACATCACGTTTTACGAGAATTCTACCAAAAATCCGGCAGAACCTCCCCTGTAAAACGGACATCTCTCTACTCAAAAGAGTAGAGCCGACCCTGCAAAGAAATACACTTCGAAAAATAGGCTCAACACAATCAAAATTCCACGGTCGGACTCCAAACTACAGTCCACCGACCGGGATCCACAAACAGAGAACATATTCTAGATATACCAAAAATATCCTTAAAACATAGAAATTCATCTCATACGTAGAAATTACATAATTAACCTTAAAACACTGTAAAAATCGAATAAAACTCATTTTATTAGAAAAATCGTATATTATATAAATAATTGAAAATAATTCACGAAAAATAGTTTTAATTAGTTAAAAATACCAAATAATTTATAGAAATCATTTTTATACCTTAAATAATTATTAAAACCAATTAAATTACATTTTTAGACAATTTAGGGTAAAATTACCAAAATACCCCTATATATATAAATATACTTAAATTACTTCAAAAATTCACCAAAAATCATAAAATTATCCAAAATTAATTTTCTCAACATATTTATCAATAATATCAATATTTAAACTCAATTAACCAATTAAATTCAAATTAAAACACAATTAACCTAATTTCTCAAAATCACATAAACTTCAATAATTCAAAATAAATACTTAGAAATTCATAAAAATTCCAAATAAATTCCTATAATTAATTTCATCACCTAATTCAACCATAAACTCCAATTTCATAATTTAAATAATTAATTTCCGAAAATTAGAAAATAATATTAAAATATTCAAAAATACCCAAAAATCCAAAAAATCTCCAAAATGTATATTAAGCTACTAGGAACAACATTTGTGAAGGAAGTTTTCATGAATCAATCAATTCAAAGCTCAAAAAAATCGACAACCCTAATGTGACCGAATTGGAAAAATCGAAACCTAAGCAAATCTAAACCATTTTAGCTCAAACCAAAGCTAGAATCACACTCACCGGAGCTCAAGGAGAAGAAAGAGACCGACGGTGTTGAAAACGGTGGCCGAAATCGGCGTGATCGACGGTGGATCGATTTTCGGCTTCTCCGGCCAAAATCGACCTCCAGACGCCGGAAACGGCTACCTCAGGCGGTGGAAATGGTTGGGGAAGATGGTGGCACACCGGACGACACACCCACGGTGAAGAAACGGCACGGCAGCGACCGGGAACGGAGAAGGGAATCGATCGGGGAAGAAAGGGATAGTCGGGGGCAAACGTGTAATTTTCCAAACTTTAGTAATTTTGATGTATATATGTATATATATATACTTTATACTATATATTAAAATAATATTAAATTACACACATCAAATATACACCACACACATAAAAATTTAATATTTTAATAATTTATACTAAATAAAAATAATTAAATAACAATAAAACTAATAAATAATTAATAAAATATTAGGGTAATACTAAACCCTAATTAAATAAATATACACACACATAGCTTTATTTAATAATTTAAAAATACGCATGAGTTCATGCAAGTCCATAAATACATTTAAAATAATTAATAATACATTGTTTACGTGAAAATTTCCCCGGAAATGCAAGTCTCGGGAAAATTTTACGTAAAACACTGAAAATAATACACCGTAATTAAAATAGGTTTTAAATACATATTAACTCGTAAAAATATCATATAATGTACAAAAATTATTAACACTGCATATCCCGGTACAGTGTAAAAATATTAAAAAAAAACACGGGATATTACAGTCTTCCCCCCTTACAAGAATTCGTCCCCGAATTCCAGAAAACAAGATTAAAAAGGAAAGAGATACGGGTAAGAAGCTTGCATCTCAGCTTCAGTCTCCCACGTATGCTCTTCAACTCTGTCGCTACGCCACAGAACCTTGACCATCGGAATCTGCTTCGATCTCAACTGTCGAACTTGAAAATCAACGATCGCCATAGGTTCTTCCACAAACGTCAAATCTTCACTCACTTCCACACTGTCGGGCTGCAACACGTGTGAAGGATCTGAGATATACTTCCTCAACATCGAGATATGAAATATTGGATGCACCTGTGACATACTCGGAGGCAAATCCAACCGATATGCAACAGTGCCAACTCTCTCCAGAATCTCAAACGGTCCAATGTATCTCGGTGCTAACTTACCCTTCCTGCCAAATCTCATCACACCCTTCATCGGAGATACTTTCAGAAAAATGAAATCTCCAACTTGAAACTCCACATCTCTGCGCCTAGGGTCTGCATAACTCTTCTGTCTGCTAACTGCGGTCTCTAATCTTCGCTTGATCACGGCGACCTTCTCTGCAGCATCCTGAACCATCTCTGGTCCAGTCAAAGCTCTCTCACCAATCTCATCCTAACTCAAAGGGGATATACACTTCCTTCCATACAACGCCTCATACGGTGCCATACCAATACTGCTATGGTAGCTGTTATTATATGCAAACTCAACAAGCGACAAATGATCATCCCAGCTACCTCCCAAATCCAAGACACACATCCTCAACATATCTTCCAGTGTCTGGATCGTCCTCTCAGACTGACCATCTGTCTGAGGATGAAAAGCTGTACTGAAATCCAACCTAGTGCCCATCGCTTCCTGTAACTTCTGCCAAAAATGAGAAGTAAACACTGAACCTCTATCTGACACAATGGACACAGGTACTCCATGAAGGCACACAATATGCTTCACATACAACTTCGCCAATCTAGCAACTGAATATGTGGCTTTCACAGGCAAGAAATGTGCAGACTTCGTCAATCTGTCTACGATCACCCAGATGGAATCGTATCCATCCTTCGAACGAGGTAAACCGATCATAAAATCCATAGCTATCCTTTCCCACTTCCACTCAGGAATAGGAAGAGGCTGAAGCTTCCCAGAAGGCTTCTGATGTTCGGTTTTCACTTGCTGACACGTCAAGTACTTAGCAACATAATCAGCAACATCCTTCTTCAATCCATCCCACCAGTATAGATCTCTGATACTGTGGTCCATCTTAGTAACACCTGGATGAACGCTGTAAGCTGTAGAATGTGCTTCCTCTAAAATCTCTTCTCTCAAGTCATCCACATCAGGAACACACAATCTACCACTGATCCACAACACACCATCATCATCAAGTGTGAAATCAGTGAACTTCCCTGCTCTGACATTCTCTGCAATCTCTTCTAGAATAGGATCTCGGCTCTGAGCTGCTTTAATCCTATCCTTTAGTACAAATCGTACTTTAAACTGAGCTAACAGTCCACCTGATCTACTAATCTTCATCATCAGACCTTGATCCACCATCAGATGCAACTCCTGGATCAATGGTCTCCTCTCAACACCGATGTGAGCAAGACTACCTGAGGACTTCCTACTCAAGGCATCTGCTATAACATTAGCTTTACCCGGATGGTAAAGAATCTCGCAATCATAATCCTTCAATAGTTCCAACCATCTCCTCTGCCTCAGATTCAAATCTCGCTGCTGAAAAATGTACTTAAGGCTCTTGTGATCAGTAAATATCTCACAAGTCACCCCGTACAAATAATGTCTCCAAATCTTCAAAGCAAAGATCACTGCAGCCATCTCAAGATCATGTGTAGGATAGTTCTGCTCATGCTTCTTCAACTGCCTCGAAGCATAGGCTATCACCCTTCCATTCTGTATCAGCACACAACCAAGACCAATTCTAGAGGCATCACAGTAAACTGTGAACTTATCCACACTATTAGGCAAAGCTAATACTGGCGCTGTGGTCAACTTCTCCTTCAATAATTGAAAACTGTTCTCACAAGCTTCTGACCACTCGAATCTAACGTTCTTCTGAGTCAAGCGAGTCATAGGGGCTGCAATCTTGGAAAAATCCTGCACAAACCGCCTATAATACCCGGCTAAACCCAGAAAACTCTGAATCTTCGTAATAGAAGTAGGTCTAGGCCACTCAGATACTGCCTCAACCTTCTGTGGATCAACCTGAATACCTTCTTTAGACACTATGTGTCCAAGAAAAGAAACACTCTCCATCCAAAAATCACACTTCGAGAATTTAGCATAAAGTTAATGATCTCTCAGTGTCTGTAGTACAATCCTCAAGTGATATACATGCTCTTCCATACTCCTCGAATATACCAGTATATCATCAATGAAGACTACTACAAACTGATCCACATACGGTCTGAATGCTCTATTCATCAGGTCCATAAAAGTTGCTGGTGCATTAGTCAAACCAAAAGACATCACCAGAAACTCATAATGGCCATATCGAGTGCGGAACGCTGTCTTAAGAACATCGACCTCACTAATCCGCAACTGATGATAACCCGACCTCAAGTCGACCTTAGAAAAGAACTGTGCACCCTGTAGCTGATCAAACAAGTCATCTATCCCCGGGAGAGGATACTTGTTCTTCACTGTTACCTTATTCAACTCTCTGTAGTCAATGCACAGTCTCAGGGTACCATCCTTCTTCTTCACAAACAAGACTGGTGCACCCCAAGGAGAAACACTAGGTCTGATAAAACCCTTATCCAATAACTCTTACAACTGCTCCTTCAACTCTCTCAACTCTGCAGGAGCCATACGATAGGGTGGCATAGATATAGGAGTAGTACCTGGAACCATATCTATACAGAACTCAATCTCTCTATGAGGTGGTAAACCTGGCAACTCCTCGGGAAAAACATCAGGAAACTCACAAGCAACCGGAACATCTGTGAGTGACAACTTCTCCACTGACGTATCCCTAACCAATGCCAAAAACCCCTGACAACCTTTTCTCAATAACTTCCTAGCTGTAATAGCAGAAATAAGATTCTGAGGTGCTGAACTCCTATCACCAACAAACTTAAACTCTACTTCATCAGGAATTCTAAAAGTCACCTCCTTATTCCTGCAATCTACCACGGCATAGTGCTGAGATAACCAATCCATTCCCAGAATAACATCAAACTCCATCACATCCAACAAAATCAAATCAACGGGTAATTCTCTATCTCCCACGAGAACTGGATAACCAGAAAGAACAATATCGGCGTCCAAGGAATCGCTCAGAGGAGTGGCAACAGACAAAGGAAAAGCCATCCTCGAAGCTTGCCAACAAGATTTAGAAGCAAAAATGGGAGAAACAAACGAATGCGTGGCACCCGGATCAAACAAAACCTATGCATCCAGGTAACAAACAGAAAGAATGCCTGCCACGACTGCATTAGATGCCTGAGCATCCTGCTGAGTCAGATGGAAGACTCTGGCCTGACCTCGACCTCCCTGCTGACTGGTAGAAGCCTGGCCAACACCTCTGGCACCTCCTCTAGTACCTCTACCACGACTCTGCTGTGGAACAAACTGAGTGGAACTCTGATGCTGGGCTGGTGGTAACTGAAATGGCACAGGTGCTGCACTAGCAATCGACTGCTGTGGGAATCACGGAATCTGCTGCTGCTGATACCCAGAATAAGGACATGATCTGGCAAAATATCCTGTCTGTCCACATCTGAAGCATGTCAGCGGTGTCAGATAACACGGTCCCTGATGGACTCTACCACAAGTCTGACAAACACTGGCCGCTGATCCAGAACTACGACCACTGCTGCTGCTCGAAGCACCTGTCCCAAATCTGAACGATCTACGCTGACCTCCACGGCCATGTCTACTACTCCGATGCACTCGCTGCTGCTGTCTCTGACTCTGCTGAGTCGAACCTCGCTGCTGACTACTCGAACCAACATGAAAACTCGAATACGGAGTAGCCTGCAATCCACTCGACTGAACTCCCAACTGGTAATAATCATGCATCGCTCCCTGCCTAACTAACCTTAGCTCAATCTCCTTAGCTAGCTCAATCACGGACTCCAGAGTAAGACCTGCTGTAGGCATACCAGCAAAAGCTGAACCCAAACCAGTAACATATGTAGTGACAGTGAAATACTGATCTCGCATCAGATCCTCAGCATATCTACCCAAATGAAGAAACTCTCGGGTATACTCCTCTACAGATCGATCTCCACGAGAAATACTAGTCAAATGGAGACGATAGCTCAAACGAAGAGGCTCTGGACAAAATCTCCTCATGAATCGCTCTCGAAACTGAGCCCATGTCATCGTCATCATATAGGGCTGGATCATCTGAATGAACCAATCTAAGGCTGGTCCCTCGACAGACAACTCTACAATCATGATCCGCTGGTACTCGGTATAAGCAGTCCGAGTCCTAGTCTCAATCGCATGCAGAAAATCTAACGGATCGGAAGTACCATCAAAAGCAATCCTGCCAACTCGGGCATAGAACAAAGCAGCCTCAGGGTCAGACATACCCTATTGATAGGCAGGCTGAACAACTGGAGGAACAGGAACATCAAACTCAGGCTCAACAGGCTCCTTGTCCTGTAACTCTCTTTGTCTACGGTGACCTGTCGCTCCTCGAGGTCTACCTCTGCCACGACCTCTACGTCTAACTGGCTGCTCAGGAGGTAAAACCTCATCCTGAAAAGACTCATCATCCTCGGCCTCAACGACCGATGGAGCGACACGCGCTCGCCTCCTCATTCTGAAAAGACAAACGGAAAGATTCAGATAAAACAGACAACGAAGGAATAACGCTGAAAACTACAGCAAGGAATACTCATCAAGACATACTCGAACCTAATACACTGTAGTAGTCCAACAGAAAACACAACTTTAAAACTAGGGCCACAACTCACATAACTAAGCCCTGACACAGAACTCCGCTCTGATACCAACTTTGTCACGACCCAAAACAGGGGCCATGACCGGCGCTAGGGAACGGGAATTCTTTCGAATCCGGAACCCGTAGCAAGCCTAAAAATAAAATAAATCATGCAATAACAATAATAACAATTTAATATGCTGCGGAAATAAAAATCATAATATCATAATATCATTTTCATCAACTGGATTTAAATCGAATCTCATCTCATAGATATATATAATCTTTAATACAAATCCAGTTTCAATATAATACATCTCTTTAAATAAAATACATGAAATCCAATACTTTAATTCACAACTACTGCAGTGTCTAGATAAAATAAATAAGACTCAAGTAGATAATTTACATAAAGAAGCCGGGGCGGAAGAAATCCGGCGTATCGACCTGCTACTGAGGTCTGAGGAAGTTGACTCTCCTGAAAAATAGTCAACGGAGGGGAGTCAGACCTCACTGAGTGAATTACTATAATATATATACATACACACTAAATGATAATGCATACAATCAACAGTATATATATAATATGTATATATACATGCAATTGCACACAGATGCAATAAAATCATTTTATATATTTTATATGAAAAACATCTTTTATGAAGGATCACATAGAACCCTAGAATAACGCAACCTCGAAAATAGTGTTAAACAACACTCAAGCCAAACAGGCTTACTTATTCCAAATATATCCACTTAATCCATTTAGACAATACACTGGCCCCGAGACACTAAGTCAATCGAGCTCCAGCAGTCTGACTGCCAGTGTGATTGGCCCCGAGACACTTGGTCAACCGAGCTCCAGCAATCACACCCAAACCACATCTCACACATATCAATAATCATATCAAATCAATATCCATAAATAAGTTAGTATTATAGCCTAAAGCTATAGGCGTACCGGTACGTACTCGGTCCTAGTGCTGCCCACTAGGTAGCACGTTCTATTGATATCCTTCATTAATAAGTAATATAAAACATTCGTTCACAATAAATGATGCATGAATTTAAATGAAATAGCAATATAATCCATATATATACCGGAAATATACCAAAAGTAAATCAGGTATATTTCGAGTATATATATATCAAATACATTCAATCAAATTATAAATTAAGCTGGAAATATATTTAAAAACATTTTAAATATATTTTATTCACAAAATATGCATATAATTTAGTATATACCAAAAATAAACCAAAAATATACTTAATGTAAACTTAAGAAATAATCAAATTATTTATGCATATTTAATCAACATAAAACATGCATTTCTAAATCATGCATCCTAAGTACATATATATAGTATAGTAACTCACCTAATGCGCTCCACGAGACAGGTCCGACGGGCCTGGTCCACTAGCCCTCGGTCTCGGTGCAACTAAACAAGCAATAAATAATCGACATCAGAATAAACCTAACAGAAATCCTAGAATTCAATCTAGAGTATTAAACACAGAATCGAAAATTAGGGTTCGACTGGATATCACGTTTTACGAGAATTCTACCAAAAATCCGACAGAACCTCCCCTGTAAAACGGACATCTCTCTACTCAAAAGAGTAGAGCCGACCCTGCAAAGAAATACACTTCGAAAAATAGGCTCAACACAATCAAAATCCCACGGTCGGACTTCAAACTACAGTCCACCGACCGGGGTCCACAAACACAGAACATATTCTAGATATACCAAAAATATCCTTACAACATAGAAATTCATCTCATACGTAGAAATTACATAATTAACCTTAAAACACTGTAAAAAATCGAATAAAACTCATTTTATTAGAAAAACCGTATAATATATATGTAATTGAAAATAATTCACGAAAAATAGTTTTAATTAGTTAAAAATACCAAATAATTTATAGAAATCATTTTTATACCTTAAATAATTATTAAAACCAATTAAATTACATTTTTAGACAATTTAGGATAAAATTACCAAAATACCCCTATATATATAAATATACTTAAATTACTTCAAAAATTCACCAAAAATCATACAATTATCCAAAATTAATTTTCTCAACATATTTATCAATAATATCAATAGTTAAACTCAATTAACCAATTAAATTCAAATTAAAACACAATTAACCTAATTTCTCAAAATCACATAAACTTCAATAATTCAAAATAAATACTTAGAAATTCATAAAAATTACAAATAAATTCCTATAATTCATTTCATCACCTAATTATACCATAAACTCCAATTCCATAATTTAAATAATTAATTTCCGAAAATTAGAAAATAATATTAAAATATTCAAAAATACCCAAAAATCCAAAAAATCTCCAAAAATTCTACAAAAATTCACACATGTAGATTAAGCTACTAGGAACAACATTTGTGAAGGAAGTTTTCATGAATCAATCAATTCGAAGCTCAAAAAAATTGAAAACCCTAATGTGACCGAATTGGAAAAATCAAAACCTAAGCAAATCTAAACCATTTTAGCTCAAACCAAAGCTAGAATAACACTCACCGGAGCTCAAGGAGAAGAAAGAGACCGGCGGTGTCGAAAACGATGGCCGAAATCGACATGATCGACGGTGGATCGATTTTCGGCTTCTCCGGCCAAAATCGACCTCCAGACACCGGAAACGGCTACCTTAGGCGGCGAAAATGGTTGGGGAAGATGGTGGCACACCGGACGGCACACCCACGGTGAAGAAACGGCACGGCAGCGACCGGGAACGGAGAAGGGAATCGATCGGGGCAGAAAGGGATAGTCGGGGGCAAATGTGTAATTTTCCAAACTTTAGTAATTTTGATGTATATATGTATATATATATACTTTATACTATATATTAAAATAATATTAAATTACACACATCAAATATACACCACACACATAAAAATTTAATATTTTAATAATTTATACTAAATAAAAATAATTAAATAACAATAAAACTAATAAATAATTAATAAAATATTAGGGTAATACTAAACCCTAATTAAATAAATATACACACACATAGCTTTATTTAATAATTTAAAAATACGCATGAGTTCATGCAAGTCCATAAATACATTTAAAATAATTAATAATACATTGTTTACGTGAAAATTTCCCCGAAAATGCAAGTCTCGGGAAAATTTTACGTAAAACACTGAAAATAATACACCGTAATTAAAATAGGTTTTAAATACATATTAACTCGTAAAAATATCATATAATGTACAGAAATTATTAACACTGCATATCCCGGTACAGTGTAAAAATATTAAAAAAAAACACGGGATATTACAACACTGCACTTCATCTCAGTTATATGCTACACAATAGCTATAACACAATTTTCATATTCACCTTATTATATGCTACATAGTAGCTATAACATAGTCTTTAGATCCACTTTGTTATATTCTACACAGTAGTTATAACAAAAATCCTAAATAAACACAACTTGCTAAACACTACATAGTAGTTATAGCATATGATCAAATCACTTTTTGCTAGACAATCCACAGGAATTATAACACATTTCAAATCTTTTTGCTAGACGCTCCACAAGACCTATAGCACCATTATCATAATTTTTTAGACACTCCATAGGACCTATAGCATATTTGTCTTTAGCTATACACGACACGGTAGTTATAGCATATTTTCCCTAAATGTTCCACCAAGAAGTATAATGAAACTTTTAGTTACATTTATTAGACATTCCATAGGAATTATAGTACATTCACTAAACACTATACAATAGTTATAGTATATTTTCGCTAGACATCCTACAAGGAATATAGTGAAAATCACGATCATTAGACGTCCCATAGGAAAAATAGTGAAAATCACAACCACTAGACTTCCCACAGGGAATATAGTAAAAATTATGACAATTAGACATCCCATAGGGAATATAGTGAAAATCATGACCATTAGAAATCCCATAGGGAATATAGTGAAAATTATGACCACTCGACATCCCATAGGGAATATAGTGGAAATCACGACCACTAAATGTCCCACAGGGAATATAGTGAAAATCATGACCAATAGACGTCCTACAGGGAATATAGCAAAATGCACTCAACACAGTGTCAACCGCTACTGAACACAATGATAACATCACCGCTATATGTTTCATAAGAACTGTAGCATGTTTTCAAATTACACTGAACGCAGTGTCAATTGCTATTCACTGAACACAATGATAGTATCACCGTTATATGTTCCATAGGAACTATAGCTTGTTTTCAAAATACACTGAACACAGTGTCAATTGCTATTCACTAAATACAGTGATAGCATCAATGCTATATGTTCCATTAGAACTATAGTCTATTTTCAAAATACACTAAATATAGTGTCAATCTCTATTTACTGAACATAATGGTAGTATCATAGTTAGAAATTCCACAGGAATTATAGTGTTCCTTAAATCGCATTCAACACTACATAGTGTTATGCATAGTCATGGCACACAAGTAAGTATCCTAACTCTTTACTTTGAAATTATGTGCTTATTTGCTTTGCCGCAATTTGTCAAGCAAATAGCGACAAAGGGGGGCAATTGTAAGGACCTAATTTAGGGATGATTTGAGTTTAGATGCGATAGAGGACTCTAATGATGAAAATATTATAAATATATCTTAACACTTGAAGTTTAAAACCTCAAAAGCCTAAATGTATTTTAAAAAGTGCTTAATTGGTTTTTTAAAAGACTTAATTTGGAAAATTTTATTTTTTTAGGGTTCTTTCTGTAATTAAAAGTAAAAAAAAAAAAAAAAAAGAGGATTAGAATTATGTAATTCTGATTGGAATTATAATTCCGATCAGAATTACATAAAACTTATCAAAATTATGTAATTTTGATCCGGATTATGCTATTTCGATCATGTTTCGTCTGTGTTTATTTTTTATTTTTTCAGTAAATAAAAAATTTATTTTCTAATTTTTAATTGGTTAAATGATGTGATAAATCCCTTTTCTAGGATTTATCTGAATTTTTTTAGTAAATTACTTTAGTTTAAATTAGATATAGGTCCACTTTAGTTTAATTTAATTAATTTAGACTTAGCCTATTAAATTAAAGCATTTTCTATAACTTGTAGATTTAAGATCACCTTAGAATTAAAACATGTAAAATTAGGCCCACTACTTTAAGTACTTCATAATTTGTAGATTTAGGCCCATTTTTAGAATTCAAATAAATAGACTTAGGCTCACTTAATTAATTAAAATAGGAATTAGGCTCATTAATCTTCATGATCACTTGTTTAAAACATATAGATTTAGCCCATTTAATTAAAATCAATGTAGATTAGACTAACTTAAGGATTATGAACTTAAATGAATGTATTGTTTGCATATTTTTCATGACTAGTTAGCCTGGGGTTGATTATTTGAATAAGTTTTTATATGAAATTGCATGTAAATAAAAGATGGGATAGTAATTCATAAAATAATTCTAAATTAACATGAGACTGGAAAAAGTTAGTATTCCGTATCCAAAATTTCCTAGTTATGGTGTTAGCTTTCTTTTAAAAAATTGAATACCACCACTTTCAATTTATCCCAATTATTACCTTAGGTGACGACTCCTCATCTTCATACTATGTCTTTGTGATATAGTAGTGTGTTATCTAGAGCTTTGAGCTTAAACAGTATCGTAGTTGCTAAAATCTTTGACACGCACTAAACCCCGCCATGTACAGTTTGGTTTGGAAAAGTTCCAATGCTACCTTTGCCTTCTCTAGTTTCTTCTCAAAGTTAATGACTATAGTGTCAACCTCCATCTCTTTCTTATTGTACTGACTCTTAAGATAATAATAATTGTCCTTCGCCAACAGCCAAGCCTAAGTCATCTGAAAGAAAAGATAAGCATTATCAATTTAGGTACTCATAAACACAAATCAAATAGAGTGGAATGGATTTTCCCAATCACGAAGTTGTACAGCTCCTTTTTATCTACATCCGTCTAGCACTAGATGTCATTAGAAAGCCATAGAGACTTAGCATAATGATCCCTCACTTGATCATTCAGGATGCTCAGAGGCTTCATCTTTTTAGGATCCAAGATCTCATGTCTGAAAACCCAGACAGCTTTGGGTGCGTGACGAAGACCTCTGCACATAACTCCTTAACATATGTTTCAGATACCGTTTTCCTCAACCCCCAGACTTCTCCACCTGAGAAGATTCAGCTATCACTTTTCCCTTTTAGTGGGTCGTATTATAAGAGGAAACCTCAAGAGTAGGGGGCTTAAATGTAGAAGAAGAGATCTATAAATCTTCTTAAGTCTCTAGCTCATCATTTACAAGTTGAATCTCATCCGCAAAGGCAAAAAAGTTAGCCATCTATAAATAAAAAAGAAAAAATAAAAGTCAGAGTAATACCTTATGAATCTTATAACTTACCATTAAGTTGTATGCAGTTAGGATAGACTCTTAGAAGGTATCTTCTAAATAAATTTTCAGTGGATCTTACATCAGCTATGCCATGAAGATGAAGCCTTATGACTATCTTTGTATGCTTATCAGATAGTCTTGGAGGATGCTTCACCTTGTGGTAGTCGTCAGACCACATCTGTTGGATATAAATGAAGTTCAATGAATGTTCAATAATAAAAAACTTATATCTTCACTTCTAATGGAGATTTGAAAGCTTTACAAAGAGGTTATGATTCAGAATAACTAATAGAGAGAATATCAGCTTGCCCTTTTTCCTATTCAAATTATAGAGATATCATAGGACATCCAAATTTGGCTCTCTACCCTCCTCGTGCATCAATTCTATGAAATCGGTCAAAAATTTGGTAACTATTAGGATGAAGTTGCCTAAGAGCTATATTGTACCTATTCAAGAAACTCCTAATAAAAGGATTTAAAGGGAATTTTAATCCCCTTCTAATTGATAGAAGTATACTACTATTTTATCAAAATCCAACATAGGGTTATGGGCTTTAAAGTTCTTATCTACAGTGTACAAAATGAAGTCTACTAGAATGTTAAAATGTATCCGATACCATTTTAGCATTTTCTTATCTATCCTAGAGACAAACAAGTCAAAACTAACTTACTCTCGTTGATCCATGGATCATATTCAACAAATAAGAAAAAGAATAATATGGACGAGAGAAGAAGTTTCACTTAGAAAAGAAGGATGCAAGTTTAATGAGGAAGGCTTTGGAACACATAAGAGAGAACTTAGGAAGGAAAGAAGACAGCAAGTAAAGTGAAAAGTGCAAACAAACAAATGGGTTTAATCTATTTATAACATAGCAAAATATTTTGGAATGACTATCATTGCCTTTATGAATATTTTTGTCTCTCTTATAGCAACGAGGGTAATTCCAGGAGAGAAAAAAGCCCACTAATTAAGCAGTTATTGTTATGGCAACTGAACCATCTTATCTTCTGATACACGAACAAGCATGATGGTTATACAATTCAAAATTCAAAGGAAAATGAAAAGACATGGTGGTTGATAATCCCGCTCCTCTCACTGCCAGCTATCTCCTCCATCGACACTCGAGTTGCACTTTTAATGCACCAAGATTCAAAGTCCAGTAACTAAAGTTGACACCCTTAAGTCAACTTTAGAAGCCTCGAGTCATAGCACCGAGTATCTAAGCCTCAAGCATATAAGTTCAGCAACTGAAGCTGGCACCCTCAAGTCACTTTTATAGTACTGAGGTTCTAAGCATGTAAGACTTGAGTCATAGCATCGAGCATTTAAACCTCAAGCATTTAAGCCTCAAGCATTTAAGTCCAGCGACTAAAACTAGTGTCACAACCCAAACCGGGAGTCATGACCAGCGCTAGAGAACGGGAATTCTTTCAAATCCGGAACTCATAGCAAACCTTAAAAATAAATATACATGCGATAAATAAATAAAAATACACTAGAATTAAAACTTAAATTGATATAAAAATAAATATTCAAATGTCATTTCATAAATAAAATATTCATATAGTATTCTGAATACAGAAATCTTAAACTGGTACAACACACTACTAATACAATAATTCTACTACTGCAGTTTTCTACAATACAATAAAAATCCAGATATGAAATTTACATAAAATAGCTGGGCAAAAGAAGACTGGTGTAAAATACTACTGGTATGGTCTGACGAAGAAGACTCTCCTAAAAAAATGGTTGAGAGAGGATCAGACCTTACTGAGTGAATTATTATAATATATAGACATGCACCTCCTAATGGCATATGCAATCAAGCATCAGTATATATATAAATATAAATATATACAAACATTTCACACAGATGCTGAAATCCACTTATATATATATAAATGCAAAAAACATTTGTTTAAGTGAATGATCAAATAGAACCCTAAATATTCACAACTTCAATTAAAATATCTCACTAGCCATCAAGCTCACTTAATTCCAAAGTAATTCTTTTATTCCATTTTGGATAGTAGACTGGCCCCGAGACACTAAGTCAACCGAGCTCCAGCAGTTTCATGTTAATGTGATTGGCCCTAATGGAGCTCCCACAATCACACTACTTACTCACATCAATATTCTCAATAATCAAAATAATCAAATTTCACCTCAAATGATTCTCATAATGACAAATCTTAAATCTAACGAACCGATATGTACATAGTCCTAATGCAACCGACTAGGTAGTACGTTTTATTGATATCCTTCAAATAAAATCATATATTTATGGAAAATAATAAAATACATAATTAAATCACCAATAACATTCATTTCATAAAGAAATATATCAATTGTATCCCTAAATATATGCCAGGCATATACTAAAAATATTCAGATATATATGCCACTTATATACCAAAATATACCACAAGTATACAAAAAATATACCGAATATACATTAAGCATATATCAAAATATACTGAATATATACCAAAAATATACCAACATATAAATGGCACATTTATACCAAATATATACTAAAAACAAATCAAGCATATATGTCACAAATGTATCAAGTATACCAAAAATATACTAAAAGTATACCAAAAATATACTTATTCATTTAATAAAATAATTCATGTTAAAACATGAAAACTCATAATCATACAACTACATGCAATGTATATATAAAATAATAACTCACAGGTTTACGCTCCTTGAGACTGACTCGACTGGCCTAGTTTGATAGGCCTCGATCTCAGCGCAACTAGAAAATAAATAACAATAATAAAATCAGAAAATATTCTAACTCATACTTCTAAGAATTCTAAAGGAAGACTCGATTTAGGAATCGAAACTCAGACAAACACAGAAATTTAGGATCGACTCGATGTCATGTTTTATGAGAATTCTTCTAAAAAATCGGCAGAACCTCCTCTATAAAACGGAAATATCTCTACTGACAGTAGAGTCAATCCTGCAAGGAAATTTTCCTTTCACGTACGTCCTTGCTTGGCCATATTATACTTTTCTTATCCTTTCATGTCCTTAGGATAAGCTAAGGACTCTAAGGGTGCATGGTCCTTAGGGCCCCTTTTATCGCCCCATTACATTCTAAAACACAGATTGCACAACACTTTGGGTTAAGACCTCAAACTACACAATTCCCAACCGAGGTTAACAATTCATGATAAAAATAAATATTAAATAATAATATATTAAAATCATTAAAAATCCATAAAATCAATAATAAATCACAATATAATTTATTCACACACCAAAACACTAAATATCATTATTTTCACAATAATTAAATAAAAATCTCAAATAAAAATATAATATTAATAAAAATCCATTCTTTCAATAATTCAACATAAAATAGTAAAATGCACTTTTACATACTCAAATAGTTTAAATACATAATAAAGTAATTAAAAAACCATTTAATCACCAAAATAGTAAATAATTTATTATTTGAATATAATTTTTGAAAATTAGTATTAATTAGTTAAAAATAGTAAATAATTTGTAAAAAAATTATTTTAATATCATATAAAATTCTAAAATCATTTAAAACATATTATTTAACTATATTTTCAATAAAAACGCACAATTAACCTATATATCCAAAAATCACATTATATTAATAATTTTTCAAAAATTATATAAATTCACCAAAAATTATTTTATAAATTCTAAAATTAATATCTTAAATTAATAACACTAATTTAACCAAATTTCCATCCAAAATAATTAATTAACATAATTATCAAAAATTCAATATTTTAATATTAAAATAGTAAAAAATACCCATAATTCAAATTAATTCAAAAAATATATACAAAAAAAATATATTTAGGTAGCCTAAGATTCACACATCAATTTTTCTAAAAGGAAAAATTCATGAATCAATCAAATTCAAGCCTTAAAAAAATAAAAACTCTAAATGACATAAACTAAATTTCAAAAAAACTTACAATCCAGACATCTTAAACTTAAACCGACTTGAGAATCGAGACATACATATCGAGAGGAGTCTAACGAGCCCAAGAACTTGAGCTAAAACCATAAAAAAAAGTTTGGTGCTACAGTAACTCTTCTCGATCCCACGTGATTTCTAATGACTCCAAGGCTTCAGACAATGTCGAGAAAGTGAGAGGAGGAAGATGGCAAGCTCAAGTGGTGTTGGTGGTGGTGGCTGATGAAGCTTGGTGGTGCTGCAATGGCGGAAGGCAGGGGAGGTAGAAGAAGATGAAAAAGAACAAGAAAAGAAAAAGAAAAAGAAAAAAAAAATGGTGGGGGAAGGTTTTACCCGTTTTTTACTATACTTACCCACTATATATATATATATATATATATATATATATATATATACACTACTTATCAAGTACACATTCACATGTATATATATGTACATGTCACACACAACACATGCATTAATAATAAAATAATATTAATTAATAATAATACTAATAATAATAATAATTAATAATAACAATAAAAAAAATAATGCACATGCATGATACACATGCATGCTAATAATAATGAAAATAATAATAGTAATAATAAAAATGACAATATTATTATTAATAACTTTAATATTTTTAAATAACAGAACTCCCAAATAAATTATTTTACGTAAATAAAAATTTTAAAATAAATGAAGAATATATACAATAATGATAATATATAAATAAAATTTAAAATTTTATTAATACTGTATATCCCAAAATATATTTGTATTATTTAAAATATCAATTCATTATAGCTGGCACCCTCAAGTCGCTTCTATAGTATTGAGATTCTGAGCATGTAAGTCTCGAGTCATAGCACAAAGCATCTAAGCCTCGAGCGTCTAATTTTAACGATTGAAACTAGTACCCTCAGGTCGCTTCTATAGTACTGAGGTTTTGTGCGTGTAAGCCTTGTGTCATAACATCGAGCATCTAAGCCTCGAGCAACTAAATCTAATGGCTAAAGCTAGCATACTCTGGTCGCTTCGATAGTACTGAGGCTATACGGCACTTGGGCTACACTTTTAATACATTGAGCATAGAAATTCTAGCTTTAGCTAGTTTCACCAAGTTGTCTCCATACTGGCAGGCTAATCCTTTACACCAAGCATTTTTATTGCAGGCTCTACGCACTCAAGTCCAACTGACACTTCAATGATGTTCTTATACGATGATTTCAAAACTTGGTACCGAGCTTCATCTTTTCCTGTGATTGAGGCGGGCCACCTCAGCTCACCCTTCTATATTAGACGCAATAATTCAAGTAGTCTCTCTCTAGATAGAGGAATGAAGTTTCCATCACCTTATAGATCCAGATACATCAAACATAAATATATGAACATACTTTCAGCGGGGACTCTTGATACCCTATATACATGTTTCTATTTAACTAAGATTTTTACTTTCCTGAACAAGGTTGCTTGTAGAGGAAGGACACTTAAAACAAATAAGAGAAGGTTCTCAATTAAGGAAATTCCTTGATAAGAAGAAACGTTTTCCTAATATGCATAAGACTTTCATCAAAGAGGAATTTTATTCCTCTCAAGTTTGAGCATTATTATCCCTATAAATAGGATTTTATCTCCTTCATTTTCATTCATTTTATTATTCTCATATTCATTGCTCTCTTTATCTCTCTAGAACTCTCTCTCTATATTGTTTGATTTAGATATAAGAGGGTTTGTAGGGATCTTTTTCACCTCTCACCTTTCCTTTTGTTGATCACTTACAGTATTACCAGCTCAAGAGTTTCAAAAACAAATTAACATAAAACAAAAGAGAGATAAAACCCTAGTTGATTCACTCATTATTTTGATAAGATAAGAAAAGCTATATACAAAGGAAGAAGAAGGGACCAATTTTAGGCCAAAACTGGCTGGAAATTGATTGAGGAGATAAAAATAAAAAAAATAAAAAAAATGGATGGGTTTCTCAAAGAGAAGAAATCTCCAGCAGTTGGGAGAAAAGAAAAGAATTATTATCATTTTCTTCCATATAATTCGTATATTTTTGACAATTTTTTAAGATATAGCCAGCAAATAGAAAAAAAAAAGTAGGAAATTTTTTTGGGCATTTTTTATGGTAATTATTTTTAAAATATGGTGGTTATTTTAAATAATTAAAATAATCACAGAATTCCAAACAAAAAATCACATTACAAACTCATCAAATTACGACAACTCAATTAAAAAATTTGTAACTGCTGCTAGCATCATGCATGGTTATTCTATACCTAATTTTTTTATATTTTTATATTTTTTAATGCGAGTGCTTATATAAATTCAGCCAATGTAAAAATTTTCTAGTTATTGTGTCTCCAGTCATACATACACTTTAACCTCGTCTTGAAGCGAAGTCAAATTCACATTACAGTACATAAATCTCCATCTACAACTCCTTTCTCCGCGGCCGCGACCTCTCCCCTCATACTCTCTTCGACCACCACAGCCCAGCCACCATGGGAGTAGCCAACAACATAACAGCAGTACTGAATTTCGTAGCTTTCCTCTGTTCGATCCCGATCATAGCCTCAGGCATATGGTTAGCTTCAAAACCAGACAACGGGTGTATCCACCTCTTCCGGTGGCCAGTAGTCATTCTTGGCATCCTTATCCTTATTGTATCTCTTACTGGCTTTGTGGGTGCTTACTGGTACAAAGAGACTCTTCTTGCATTCTATCTTTGCTGCATGGCTATACTCATTGGACTTATGTTGATCTTGCTGGTGTTTGCTTTTGTTGTCACACGCGCTGATGGTGGGTATGATGTTCCTGGTAGAGCTTATAAAGATTATAGGCTTCAAGGGTTCTCTTCTTGGTTGAGAAATCATATTGTGGATTCCAAGAATTGGGTAAAGATTAGAAATTGTTTGGCTGAAAGTGATGTCTGTTCTAAGCTTACCCAGAATTATTTCACATCTGATCAATTCTATGCTGCCCATATCTCCCCTCTTCAGGCAAGTTCTTGTTTCTTTCTTCTGCAATCCATAAATTTTTCA
The DNA here is from genome assembly GCA_947683625.1 of Mallotus nudiflorus. Taxonomy (NCBI): domain Eukaryota; kingdom Viridiplantae; phylum Streptophyta; class Magnoliopsida; order Malpighiales; family Euphorbiaceae; genus Mallotus; species Mallotus nudiflorus. The sequence continues at coordinate 2,028,284 of CANTUR010000302.1, forward strand.
TGGTAAATTTTGGAATTATTTTGTACTACGGAAGGAATTCTGTTAGAAGTTGAGTGGATGAATAGTGGGTAGCACCTTATCTTTACTTGTTTTGTCATATATACCTAAGCTTAAAGAGATACATATTTCATATCTTAAAATGGAGTTGATGTTTTCATGGGGAGAAATGAAGATAAAATTGGTATTTTGAGATCTAGATTTCAAAAGTTATTCTTTTATCATTAGGAGGCAGAGGTAGAGAAACAGAGAAATGAATATGTAAGGTTTGAGTGTAAGCAACTTCTTATAAAAATTTTATTCGTTGCTTAAACCGTCACATTTTTGAGTCTCCTAAGCCTTGAGACCAGATCCTTACCTGCCACATGAGTAAAATGTGACTGCAAGTCTGCAACTGGTTTTCAAACTGTTAGTCAATTCTTTTTGTTGTATCCATCACACTGGGACTGAGGAACTGATGTGGTGGTTACACGAAGTTGCTGGAATAGGACACGGCTAGCTGGGAAGGTACCATGTAGTTCATGGGAGGGCCCATTATGTTTTTAAAATATGGTAGGACCTGTATCTATGGGATTATTATTGTTGAATTGGCACGTAAAGCAGATTAGGAATTTGCGGTCCAGAAAATTAGTTAAGGACCTTTTTTTGATCTTTCAAATCTCCAATCATAATCACCATCAGCTTGACTTTATATTTTGATAATGCAATTAGATAGAAACAAAGCCATGTCATGCTGTGAAAGGCATTATTGATGCTCTAAAGATGATGGAGAAGATATGGTTATTGAAAATGAACCAAGAAAGTTAGTGCCAGTAGACTGCCTATCTACTAAATTATTGTGAAAAATCATGAAATTTAGACCCAACAAGAGTTGTCATTCTTGCTTTATTTATTAAGGTCATAGATTTGTCTTTATTGCGGAAGATAAAGAAAAGAAATTGCATATTTGTGAAATTTATATGGTTGCCAGCTGTTTCTTCTTGTATTGGTGTTTAGTGACACAGTTTGGTGGGGTGGGGCGCTTTGCTTTTCTTTTCTTGATTCCTTTTTTTTCTTCTTTTAATTGTTTCGTGCTGTAAAACTATATGTTACAGTCAGGGTGCTGTAAGCCTCCAACAGTTTGTGGCTACAATTATGTGAACCCAACAATGTGGTTGAACCCAGCAAACCCAACAGCAGACCCAGACTGCTACTTATGGAACAACGATCAGAGTCAGCTCTGCTACAACTGCAATTCTTGCAAAGCTGGTTTGTTAGGAAACTTAAGGAAAGAATGGAGGACAGCCAATGTCATTATCATTGTTGCAGTTGTGGTGCTCATATGGGTGTATCTCATTGCCTGCAGTGCCTTCAAGAATGCTCAAACGGAAGACCTTTTCAGCCGATATAAACGGGGTTGGGTTTGATCTTGTTGCCAAACACAACCCACCTCCTTGCACTATTATGTTCTTGTATCTTCTTTAATTTTATCCTGTTATGCGTGTGTCCTTTTCATCAGTGTACATATTCCTTTTCCTTTCTACGTTTCTTATCAAGAATCTGTGGACTGACAACGGACACTGCCTTGGGATGGAGACCAGTTTTTTATTAGAATCTCAATTTTTTAGCTTTCACAGGAATTGGATTCTTCCATTTCAGTGGCTATGTAATCATGGTGGACTCAATATTTTATGTTTCTGTATTGACTATTTGTCACATATTCTCTACACAAGCACATGCTGTACCACAATTTCTAATTTTTTAATTTTAACATGGGCAATCAATGGAAAGGCACAAAAAGCATCGACATCACCGACAGGTCAAGCAGTACTTTTTGATCTTGCAAATCTTCTACAAGCTTTTTGTTAATATATGATTATAATACGAGAAACAAGAAACTCACCAATAACAATGTCTTGTTTGTCTTTTTTCAATGATTTAAGCTTTCCAATATGACCATATCGACCAACCATTATTCTAAGTTACCCACTTTTGGTGTGCCATACATGCTGCTCTCTGTGTCACATATTTTTGGTGTTCCCATCAACTGATAGTGTATGTATTGAAATAATGTACGTCCAATGTTTACATGGTATTGAAGAATGGTGCTACTGATAATTACAATTGCACGCAATCGCACAATATCAAGCCTTTTAAAGCATGGATCTATAGGGATTTCTACGCCTATTAATGGCTAAAGTTGTGTAATGTGATAGATGCGCCTGTCCTAAGCATAACTCTTACAACTAGCACTAAGAATCAATTTGGCATGGTTCATTAACTGCAATTTGGACAAAGCATAAAATAGTGCCCAAAAAAGCTAGGCCGGAGATTGTTGACCTGTTAACTTGCAGCTTAAGCTGTGGAAGCCTTCCTAGAATAAACAACATACATTGGATCCGTGCGTCCGGGATTGGGAGATATATCTACTGCCTGTAGATACAACGCAAATCAGTAGGCAAATCCTCAATAAATTCACCATCAATCAGGATCAGCATTCACATGGATATGCAGAACATATATTAAAGCTCATCCGTACGGCATGCCAGATAACATTAACTAAAACTTGAGGATGATGCAGGCAACATATTGTTCTGTATATGGCTCCATAGACTGGGAAAGAAAGTGTTCGCAAAATATTGGGGAAAAATCAAGAGTGAAGAAATAATGAAATTCATTTTTGTCCCCTTAAGCTGACTTTAACAGAACCAAGTCATAATGTTATAGCAAAAAGCTGGATAAGTTTATGTCCATTTTCTTCTTATCGCTTAATACACTACAAAAGCAACTGCTTACCTGAGGAGGTTCAAATCCTCCAGCATAATGGAAATATGACCCAACAATCATTACATGATCAGCATCACCAGTTGATGTCCAAATGGAGATTGCTTTTGTCCAAAAGCAACGATTAGAAAAGCTGATATACAATGGAATTCCACAAAATTAAAACTGGTTGAATGAAAGGAAACAAGTGCATAATTGAAGAATAAAAAAGGTTTACAGAACTATAGAACAGTTAAACCTGACTTTTCTTTTGAAGAGAATGGTTTTTCTATCTCATATGAATATATTCAACATATAATTTCTGCATTTAGCATTCCTCAATTGAGCCAGCCTTTAATTATAACTCAAAATTCCATTTCTGATGACCAAGGAAATTTATTGGCAAATGCTTGGCTGGAATTTTTCCAACTTCGTTTAATTTAAATTTCACTCTAATTCAAAGTATATCTGACTATAAAATATTTTTAATCTTAGCTGAAAGGTCAAAGACATGCATCATGGTGACCACCGTGCTTAAATAGATGATGGAAGGCCATGAATGAACAAATTATTATCATAAGTTGGATATGGAGAAAAGCTCTCACCTCATTATAGCCAGTCCACCAGGCTTAAGTATCCGGCCCATCTCTTTGAAAACCTCAAGAGGCTTTGTTAGGTAATCAACGCTGACCTGTGAAATGTTTCGGGGAAAAAAAAAAAAAAGTGAAACATCTAGCATATTTATATTCAAATCTCAAGTTTCAGAAACTCTATTCTGAAAGAAATAGCACTACCAATTGCAGAATACAGTATTAAGAGGTGAGATAACTGCACATACCGTATTAGTTATGACATCAAAGGAATTGTCCTCAAATGGAAGTTTTGGGTTCACATTTATGTCTTGAACAATGTACTCTGTCAAAACCTATACATATATTAAGAAAATTAGGTGGAATGTTATTCATGCGATGAAAATTAGTTGAGAGCTACTACGGCCAGAAAAGTCAATGCCACTATGTACATACAAGCTCAGACACCATACAATTGCAAACAGACAAGGGTTAGAAATAGTGTCACTCCAAGACAAACCAAAAAAAAAAAATCATTTTCATAATGCTTATACAACCAGTTGAAACTTGAAATTGTGCCTGAGGATTCTTAATCAAGAATCATAATGTTGTCAAGAAATAGAAAGAAATTTCAGCTTAGTGGGAGCAATTTTCAACACTGGAAAGCATATTACAATATCTTTTTATTTCTCCTACATTTATATAAACTTACTAGAAAACAATATGATATGTGAACAACAATATCTTACTGGATTGCGTTTGAGTTCTTCTTCATTCATGCCTTGTCCAACTATTCTATTTTGCTTGTATCCTTTTGGATAATGACTGACCTACATGAAAAAGCAGTGAACAAGGTTATGTTAACACATATTCAACCCAACATGAAGCTAGAATACATATAAAAACTGGCTCACCCAACTGCTACACATGTCCAGGATGCTAATTCCTGGAGTGTTGCTTGGAGGGAAAACTTCTGAGTAAAACTTTGTCAGTGCAGCAATGGCTGGATCATCAATGTGGGTCACAAATCGGGGAGATTCATAGAACAATGAGTCTGGTGACCTAAAACATCAAGATTTGTACATAAAACAAAGGTGATTGAAGCCAGCAGCTAATAGATGCTTCAAATTGTTAGCTAAAACTAATTCTGATCAGCTGAACTGAATAAACAATTTGGTGTCAAAAATGAACCAACGTCGTTATCATATATTCATGGACATAAGGAAATTCAAGGCAGCCAAACATTTAACAAAGAAATAGACCAACATAGATGTTGGTCTAGTAAAGTTAAGAAAAAATGCAGATTTGAGACTTTACTCATCAAACCGCTGGAAATCCTCCTCCTTGAAAGGAAACTGCTCAGGCCATTCCACATTCTTCAATACCTAAGAAATTAAAGGAAAGATTAAAAATTGAAGGTGACAGTCAGCAACCAAATTCTCCATAACTAAATCAACCAAATTGACCAGAGATGATTAGAAACCTTCAACAACTTGATCATAATTTCTCTCCTTTTTCTTCTACCCATTACGAAAAGAACTCAAAATTTTAGCTATTCACTAGCTAAAAACCATTTCACTAACAAAATCTGAGAACCATGAAAACCCGGGAACCAAAATTTTTTTTTTTTCGAAAAAATAGGACTGCAAATAAATATGAAAACAAAGTGGAAGGCTGAAAATTTCACCTCCTCAATAGCACTCTTTTGCCTTGCAGAAGCAATGAAAGATTTGCCACCACCAACACCAGCAGTACTCATAACTTGTGCCCAAAAACAAGCCCCTAATCCCAAAACAAGCCTACGAGGCGCTTTCAATCTACCATTCAACGTCCTCAGGGATTTTGAATTGAGACAAGAACAGTAACTGGGATAAACAGTAGCAAGAACTGGCAGCTTCTGTTGCAGTTTGAGACACGAAAGACTTGCCATTTTTAACATTTTATAGGTGTTTATTTTTGCGCATTCATATGTTGAGATATGGTTTGGCATAGAAGCAACCATAAGATGGTGTCTTAACCATACCATGGCAACCTTGTGCGGTTCAGATCAAGTCTTGAGTTTGTGTTGCGTATGTAGTCTGCGTGTCGAGCTATGATGAGTCGAGACTCAGCGACAATGCCAAATGGCCCAAATCCTATTGAATACATCAGCTATTTCGATGCTACTTGTGCTTGCCACTTTCAAGACAAAAAAGAGGTGGGCTGACTCGTGGGGTGTCCATGGCAATGATCAAAATAATTTTAGCTCATGCAAACGCATCGCATCATCCATGTTTGTGACAACTTACAAGGGCTGCTCAATAATTCAGGAAAGTTTAGTTCCTCCTCTGTTTCGTGCATTTGGGAAGTTCAATTCTGGTTTTCATTTTCCGGAAAAGAGTGGAGATGGAGTGGCAGAGGCAGAATTGGAAAATTATCTAAAAAATTTAAAATTATAAATAATTAATTTTAAGAGGATAATGAACTAAAATATAATAGTATTTACATTTTGGTTCATTTAAGAGGATATGTTAGTCTTTTACAAATATAACTTTTAAAATTACGGAATTTGTAAATTCTATCAATTTTATTAGAATTTCATTTAGTTATAATAAATTTTATAAATTTAAAAACATAAAATTGTAAATAAATTTTATAAGTTATTTATTTAAACTAAATATATATTATTTAAAATTTTAAATAAATTCTATAAAATTTTGTAAATTCATTTATATCAAATAACCTCTTAATATAAAATAATTAATAGTCATGTTAGTATTGGAATAGAAAATCGAACTTGGTTGTTCAGATTTCCTATCAAAAAACTATGTCACTACATCAAATAGAACTTGGTTGTTCAGATTTCCTATCAAAAAACTATGTCACTACATCAAATAAGAAATTAATGGCATTTGTATTAAAAATTATTCTCTCGTTTCAAATTAATTGTCACTTTTTTAAATAAAATTTTTTTTAATTATTTATCACTTTTATATATCTAATGCAACATTTATTTTTTTCTTTTTTATTTTATCTTTGTGTTAACTTTATCTATGTTAATTGGTTTTGTAAAATTCTATAAATTTTTCTAATATTTAAAGAGTGGTAATTTAGTTTCATTAAACTATTTGTTCCCTATAATTAAGTTTATTAAATATTTTCTTAATTAAAGTGAAATACTAAAAAAAATATATAATTAATTTGGAATGGAAGGAGTAATGTATATAACCAATGCATATTGACATTTTTTTTTTTTTTTTGAGATAGAGAGCTTATTTTATCTATCCCGTTGAGTATAAAGCAGAAGGCAGATGACTGGTATTGGTTTCGGGAGAGGAAGGGAGTGGTTTCAGTGAAGAGTGCTTTTAGGAGTTTGTTAAATGGGGTGTATAAGGATCCTGGACCTGTGACAGGAACTCAATGGTCTGGCATTCGAAGGCAAAGCCAGCAGTTCAGGTTGTTCATAGTGCAACTGCTCTTCTTCAGCAGTGGTTATTAGCGCAACATAAAATTGAGCAGAGGCAGACAGATGATACGCAGGCTACGGTTAAGTGGAAGCGTCCTCGGGATGGTTTTCGAACGTGTAACGTTGTCGGTGCAATTTTCTCAGCCTCGAACAAATTTGGTTGTGGGATGGTTATTCGAAACGCTGCGGGTCAGTTGCTGAGGGCTAAATGCAACGTTTTTAGTTGGCCGAACATAACTCCTTTGATGGCTGAAGCTTTAAGTCTGAGAGAGGCTCTTAGATGGTTGAAAGAGTCTCAATTGCAGAATATTAATGTGGAGGTAGACGCGTTAGCGGTGGTGCAAGCAGTCTATAGTGTGGGAGTAGATGTCTCTCCGTTCGGTCGAATTATAGATGATTGTAAGTTGTTGATTAACGAAATCACAGCTTGTAAGATTTCGTATATTAGAAGATCATTGAACCAGGTAGCTCACTGTCTAGCTAAAGCTTCGGTTTCTCAGTCTGGTCCCAAGGAATGGCTTTAGAGCCAGCCACCTTCTTTTTATATCTGATGTTTTGAATTTGGATATGCAATAAACATCTTTTCTATTAAAAAAAAAAATTGCATTTTTTTCATGTTAGTTCACTATATTTAAATATTTCATTATCAATACATTTTAACTATTTTTTTTTCTATTATACTCTTATTGACACATACGCTACTTTTAGGAATATACAAAATTAATAATTAATTGAGAAAATTAATATAATGATAGTATACTATTTTACACATATATTAATTACATTTCTTCATCTATTTGGATAATTTTTAAACGACAATTAAAAAGGGACATAAAGAATAACTTTTAAGATATTTTATTTTTATAAATTCAATAATAATATCAGTTAATTTCTCCTTCCCGATACGATAATATTGAATCTTGTATCGAATTAAAAAAAAATTATATAGTATTCAAATAAATTTCAGACTATATTTTTTCAAGGGAAAAAATATATGTAGTGACCCGCTACTACACAGAGTGAGCCGCCACAAAAACAGTCATACCCTAGTAATGTCCATTCCTAATTAATTTTACCTTATGTTGATAAGGTAAATAGACATATCATAAAAAAAATTTATTTAAAACGAACGGTTATGAGTATCATTATTATTTTTTTCTAATTCTCCTATACAGTTGAGCATGCTAATTTAACATCAATTAAAATATCTTAATTATTTGTTCATTGAACATCTAAATCTTGGATCACATGGAAAATAATGCTGTCTTCATAGTTAGATGGGGAGGTATGGAAGTGGACAATAAAGCTCCAATTTTTAGTGACAAAAGAAAATAGTAATTTTTGTGTTAGAAGAAGGTGTGATGAAGTAAGAATGATATGTATAGTAATAACAAATAAACAAATGCTTGCAAGCTTGCAGCAACTACTCCACAACACATAACATAAGCATCCAAACAATATGTGAATCCAATGTCAGCATCAATTGGATAAAAAAGGCATATGTTTTTTGATCTATCATAATGTCATCTCATGTGGATACCTTCTTTTGCCCCACAACAAATCATGCGAAATTAGTGTTTAATTGGGAAATTTCTGTCCTATACGCTAAGCAACAAAATTTTGTCTCATTGAATTGATGCCAATTTTTATTTGGGTTGCAAAGCATAAACTTTTCGAGTGTTGCAATGGTCATGAAGAAGTAAATACAACCTAACATCTTATGTATAATTTTTTACATTCGGAGTTAATGCTCTTCTTTAATTAAATGAAAATAAATTTTACAAATCGATAATAATAAAATTAAAACTCTCTCCCCCTCTTTCTTCTCTCAGCATCTTCTATCTTCTCTTCTTAATAGTTTTTCTAGTGGATAATAGTTTTTAGAGTGGTTTTGACTTTTTGGGCCAAAAATCAATTATTTTCTTTTCTTTTTTTTAAGATAAATAAGTTTTGAGGGTCGTTAAATATATACTTTGAATCAAAATTGGAGTGAAGTAGAATAAAAAAATGGAATAAAAATTTTAACAGAATGCATAGATTTAGAAGAGAATTATAATTGAAATTAATTTTATTTATATATGAAAATATATTAAATAATAATTATTATAAATTTATATATTTTATTTCATTAAATTAAAAATATTTTATTTTATAAATTTTAATAATATATGACAATATTTAAAACTTTAATTAATTTATAGTTAATTTGATTTAATTTTATGAAAATAAAAAATAATTTTTTACCCCTATTAAATAAATGAGTTATTTCTATTGATGGAATACATTAGCATTTTTATGTAAAATTTTAATGCATCAATTATTAAAAATTTGAATTATTTTGATTTTCATTCTTTTTTTTTTCTATGAAACAAATCAGCATTAGTTAAATAATTATAATTTTCATCCCTTTGCTTGGTAGCTTCCCACTCACATGCATGAAGTTGACTGAACCTGATAAAAACAATTCATGGATCCCTATCATAAATTAATGGTAAATTGCCTGAAAACTGTAGTGACAATTGCTCAATCAGTAGGCTCCAATTTCCATGATTTTTTCTCAATGGAGAAGGTTCATGCTTACACTCAACGAAACCCGTTTTGTCTTTTTATTTGACCAACTCTGCAAGAATATGCATTAGATACGCTATAAATATAAATTTTCTGGATATAGCAAAACTTCATAGCCTGACTTGAAGATAGTAATATCAGGTTTGTAATTATGGTCATGCTTCTAATTTTCCTGCCATTTAGCACACGGATTTATAATCATCATAATTCCTTAACAAAGAAAAAAAATTCATCCACTCATTCTTTTTTTTTTTTTTTTAACACAAATCCACTCATTTATTTTGTTAACAAAGTAAGAAAAAATAACAGAATCCCAACTATTAGTGTGACTTAGTTTTATAGGACAAATTTTATTAATCAGATTATAAATCAAATAATTTTTTTTTAAAAAAATTTACGATACATAAATTGACACTAACTATGATAAAATATTAATACAAATCCAATAAAAAACATATTAATTCATTATTTCAATATTCAATAATCACATAAAATTTAATTGTATCAAAATTTGAAGGAATAAATTTCTCTCAATATTATATTTCTACTAAAATTTAGACTCAAAATCTTATTTAATGAATCTAAATTTCTTGTCACTTAAATTAATATATATTTATATTCAATACATTAATTTAATAATTTGTTTAAATGTTTTTAAATTACATAATATGAAATAAATTTTTCATTTTAGAGTAAATAAAAAAAAATACCAACTTTTGTTGGTTCAAATGATGAAAAATTTAAATTTATTTTTCGGTCAGAATTGTATTACCTATTGAAGGTATTAAATAAAAAAAATAAAAAAAAATTTGGAGATGAGGGAATATTTTTCTGGAGTTAGCAAAATTTATCCTAAACTTAGGCCACTAATTCTCCTATAAATAATTTCACTCACTCTCCTCCCTCTTCCCCCCTTCTCCTCTCCACCTTCTTCCTTCTGATTCCTGGAAAACTCTAAAGCAGCGTTTCTCTGATCACGCCCTCCAACTCAAATCTCCAAGAACAAACCCACTTCAGAAATGGACAGACCCAGGCTCGTGATCGAAGCATCTGAGGCCGAATCAATGGCGCAAAAATTAGGCCTTACAGTTCTCCAGCTCCTCCCTACCCTTGTCAAATCCGCCCAATCCTTGGCTCGTCCGGCGATCTCCAACTTCTACGTGGGTGCAGTCGGACTCGGATCGTCAGGTCGGATCTTCCTCGGAGCCAATCTCGAATTCCCGGGTCTCCCTCTTCATCAGTCAGTCCACGCTGAACAATTCCTCATCACCAACCTTTCTCTCAATGCTGAATCTAATCTCAAATACGTCGCTGTTTCAGCCGCACCTTGTGGCCACTGTCGGCAGTTCTTTCAAGAAATCCGCGACGCCCCTGACATCAAGATCCTCATTACGGACGAAAGTAAAATTAACGAGAACCACAACGACGACGATAGTGGTGGAGATGTGAAGCAATTTGAATCGTTTTCTGGCTTGCTGCCGCACAGATTTGGACCATACGATCTTTTAGATAAGAGCGTTCCTTTAGCTTTAGAACAACATGATAATCATTTGATACTACAAAATGATGATACCCACAATTGTAAACTAATCCCAAACGGGTTTAGGATATCTGTTGATGATTTAAAGTTTGAAGCCTTGGAGGCTGCAAATAGGTCTCATGCGCCGTATAGCGAGTGTCCATCCGGGGTGGCATTGGTGGACTGTGAAGGTAAGGTTTATAAAGGGTCGTACATGGAGTCTGCAGCTCATAATCCAAGTTTAGGACCCGTACAGGCAGCGATTGTGGCTTATTTGGTGGGTGGAGGCGAGGAGTATGAGAAGATTGTTGCAGCCGTCTTGGTGGAGAAAGAAGAGGCTGCCGTGAGACAGGAGTTCACGGCGAGGTTGCTTTTGCAAGTGATTTCTCCTAAGTGTGAGTTTAAGGTGTTCCATTGCAACACAAAGTCTTAAATTGAATCAGTCAGTCAAATCATCTTTGTTGCGTCTCGTGGCCAATTTGTGCTTATCATTCTATTGCTCAATCTCTTTGTATTGATCTTGAGTGCAAAATTTCTTGGCCTTTAAAATATGTAGATGGAAATAAGTGATTTGGTTTATAGTTTAGTTGGCCGAGATTTTTAAAAAAAAGTATGCATAATTAGCAAGCAATTTGTACATTAAGGTAATAAGTTGCTCTGTTCTTTCTTCTTGGTATTGTTCAAGTGTTCTGTGAGATAATGAAGCTTTGAATAATTCAAACAAATAAAAAAAATCACCCAATTCTCAAAATCAACTAAAAAAATGGTAGCCACCAAAGAAAATACGTGCAACAAAAGCAAGATTTACAATTGAATAATAGCAAGTAATACTTCCACATGTAGTGTATGACTATAGGGAGGCTCACGGAATTTGACAAGCATAGGAACATGAATTGAAAAGTAGTTGCGGCTACTGATGCTTGTTAAGTACAGACATCCCAAAAGTGGCTGGGTCCGCTGCCTCCAGAATTGGCATCAATGCAAGTATCAGCGTAGTGTACAATGCAAGTAGCAGCGTAGTGTACTCTGAGTGGAGTTTTTCTGCGTTGGACTTCCAATATTCACCACAACTTCGCTTTGTAACATCACATCACACTTTGAGCGATTATAATTGAGCACAGGTGTTAGCACTGTTGCAAAAAAAGTGGATATTAAAAAAGTTTTCTTGATTGGTTTTTTTCCTTGGTCCTTTTAACTTTGGTGTGTATCAACAAAGAACTAGTGGAAATTGCATTTCATATGTTAGCAAAGTTTGTGGCTAGCAGGAGACGAAAGGAAGATGCACTATTGCTAAATGATGATGCTGGAAACAAGGTTATTGGTAAAAAAAAAAAAAAAAAAAAACAGAGGAGATTAAGAAAAAAAGGAACCATTCTTTTGATTGTGCAGAGATTGATTATAGGAAACTGTCTAGATTGCATGAATACAAATATGAAGATATGAAAAACAATGATTTCAAATTAAAGTGTCTAAGTAGCATGAATAAGAAAAAATGAGGATATGAATACTAAAAATGTCAACTAGTTGAAGTATCCGTGCAATATAGGTCACTGGAAATTTAGGGACTGATAAAAGAGAATGAAGCTCCTAACAGTGCACACAATCTCAGCGCTAAGCAAGGGATCTCATTGTGCAGAAACGTTGTTTAATAGTAAGTAAGAATATATCCATCATGTAATAATAATAAAATTTAGAAAAAAAACAATCAATTGATATAAGGCTCGAACGTCTATATCTAGCAAATTCGAATGATTAACATGTGAATTGCATGAATAACATTCATGACATTGATGTTATGAAAAGTAGCATACTATGTCAAGCTGAAGAATATGGAAATCGCTGATGCATAAGTTGCTAATAATCTATCATTTATCTCTATATTAGTCAACAATAATTGCTTTCATTGTGATTAATTAAATCCCGTTATGTACAACAAGATTTCCTTTTCCTATATTTTAATGAAAGTTAAATCAAAGGTATGGAATACAAGAAAAGAATGGAAAGTGAAATAAGGGAACAAGCTGTTATCAACCATTTCAAGGAATGATTGTGCAGTAAACAGCAAATCCATCATCGAGGAAGAGAAAATCTTATTGTTGTGATTCTTTATAGTTACATGGATTGAATAGTGATAAACATTGCTAAGAGGCTGAAAATGAAGAAGATGCAGCATTTTTAAGAGGCACGATGCCTGCATTATTGCCACTGTGCAATGTGCCTACCGATCCAAATCCTTCTTCTTCTTTAATGTACATCAAATCATCAATGCTCCTAAAAGCCCCATGAACAACCACTACCACCATCCCTATAAAGAGGGCAATAATTATGTTATCACTTACACTTGAAAGCAAAAGCACCAAGACTGTGATTGTCAACAATAATGTCATCACAGCACTATCAGACATGAAAATGCCCAAGACTACCAAGGGTTCATCACGCAGAAAATACAGAAACAGCCATGCTGCCATCATGATTATAAATATTATCAATGAAATGGGGTGCCAGAGCAAGCTGAGGAAGAGAATGAGAAGTATAACGATAACGTAATTGTAACGAAAGTATGCAGCATTTGTTGTGATCCTTTGAATAGTGTCATCAAAAGTAGCAGGAAGGGTGAAAGACTGCAGCTGCATCATTTCCCTCAATGGTCTTCTTGTACCAAGGCTTGATTCAATCCGTTCTTTAGCGTTTAAAAAGGTGTGAAGTTTTGATGATGGAATTGATTCCGCAGGTATTGTTCCATATGTTGTCATTGTTTGTGATGATCGCCAAACGGAGAGAAAGACAGAGAGAGACAAAAGGGGGAGATTCTAAGGAAATGCTAGCGAGGATTTTGGAAAAGAATAAGGTCACAATGGTTTTTTTGGTAAGGTAAGGAGAGATGCATGTTAAATATAGTTGAGATACACCAGTCATTGACCAATTGTCCTGATGGTTTATGTTGTACCAAGTTATGACAAGATAGATGTCACAGGTTAAAATCATTGATCAAGTAATTAACCAAGATTTGAGATCTTGGTTCATTAGGTGCATGCCCCAGAAGCACTAGATTATACAATAAGAGCTTTAAAGAAAGCATAACCTGTGCCTAAACAGAAGACCTCAACATCAAATTTTATCAAGATAATGCCCCATTCTCACGGATCCAACCATCTAAAGAGCAAATGCCTCAACAAGAAAGGGCCAAAAAAAATACATTAAGAAGAGATTTTAAGAATGATAGGATCTTCAATCTGACAAAACAATTCATGGAAAACACAATGGATCCTGAAAAACAATAAAATACAGCCCAGAAAAACATCATCAAGCAAAAGTCACCACTTTGAGGCTAAATTTGCCAAACCTGTGACATGTACAGTATAGGAAGAGAAAACAAGCTAGAGTAGCAGAGACCCCAAAAGAAAGTAAGCAAAGAGGTGGTCTTTCACTAATTGGGAACCTCTCCTCTAAGAATCCTCCAAGGACCATAGTAGAACTTTGGCTTCATGAGAGGCACTGCTTCACCAGGATGTTCTTCCCAGTACTTCTCCTGCAATCAAAACACCATAACAAGCACAATTCTTTGATTAGATCAGAGCAAATATAAACCCATTCATGATCAAAATGATATAATTGAGTTGACCCACAATGATCTCAAAGATAATGACTTTTTTTTCCTACCTTGTGGAGTTGCTCGGTGATGGCGGAGGCGATGACACCGGTATAGAAAGCGGCAATATAAATGGTAACAAGAGGAGTAAAAGATTTAGGTCTTCTGTAGGGTTCTATCATATCCCAAAGAAGGGTTTTTTCCCATTTTGTGTACTTATAATCTGCATATTTCCTCCATAGATAGTTCGCCATTGTCCTTTTCTTTTTGAGCTTCTTCCTGCAAATTGTGCACTCACTCACAGTTACAATAGAATAGATATGTAGAAAAAAAAAATCAAACTCCACCGTATGTAACAGAGATCAAATGAGAAACCAAGTAAATAAAGAAATGGAACCCTAATTTCATCGAATCTAACGGCAGAATTTCAAAACTGTGTACAGATTCTAGGGCTTTTTAAAGTATAAAAATTGAAACCTAAAAATCTGGAGCAGTAATTTTTTCGGATTACAAAAAGCAGGAACTAGTGAGTGAGGAAGAGCAGGTGATATACTGACACGGAGTCACTGTGATTGAACTTAAACGACGTCGTTTTACAATTGGTACTTTTTTTTTTTCCCAATTCCATTTCATAGAATTAGAAGGCAAGGAACCAATTTCAGAAGGGGCAAAGGGGCAAAGCCGTTTTGCTAATTTTATGGTCAAACAAACTGAAAAGTTATAATGTTTTTCTGATTTCTAAGCCCTTCTCAAAACGGTAATATTACAACCGTTTAAAAGGGCAAAAATGCACCTTTGCTTTTTTTAGTATAAAAATATCAATTAAAATCCAAAACTTTTTTTCCTTCCATCCATACCGTCTCCATCTTTCATACACATAACACACTACTATCACTAAGTCTCCACCTCCACACAATCTCCCACTACGAACAACAACATCGCCACCACAACAACTATCTAACCACATGATAACGTGACCTACAACAACTCAACAACCTTGAAAAGATTATCTATTACATAAAAAGAGATGACCAAATCAGCAATGAAGCAAGCAAACTTATAAAGCGCTGGGCATCGAATGAGCAACTACTACACATATTTGGAGTAGCCTTGGTGCAGTAGCTTATGCTTAAGCAAGTTCTTTATGACCTTGTAGGTGCGTCCATGTCTATCATAATTGTAAATAATGTCGTTATTGCCAACAAAATAAATAAATACCCATTATATTTTATGCAATCATCATTTAAAAACCAAACAATTAATTCCAACAAATTACATATATTGAGAATGCTTTACAGTTTACGACTTCCACATTAACCCAAACTTGCTGGGTTAATGGTGTACAGTAAAAAAAGAAGAAAAATCTAAGTGGTGGGTGCAATACATCCAGATCCAGAATGAGTAACGACTTCCACATTAACCCAAACTTCAGTGAGAGACCAGTTAACCAAAAGAAAATGCATGATCACATTGACATGAATTTTGGAAGAAAAGCCGATGCAGAGATGGTTTCATCCCACTCAAGTCCATCCCACCATTCCTTGCTTCCATACACTGTCGGTGACGCCAAGCTATTACGAGTTTTGAAAGGTAGCTTTTTCAGCCGTGGACAATCAATCACTGCAATAGTTTCCAGGGAAGGAAATGGTAATGCCCAATGAGTGATGCTCCTCAGTTTAGGTAGGTTTCGGAGGGATACAGTTCTGAGGCTTGGAAATGCCATTACTCCTGTAATTGGCATCACCTCCATCTTCACTACTTCTTCCATCTCGTTACAGTACATCAGGTAAACCATTTCTAAATTTTCAAGCTGAAATATCCATGACACATCCTTCAGCTTATGGCAGTGCCAAATATTTACAGAGCGAAGATTTTGCAGACACTGCTGAGTCACAGGATTCTTCCACACTATTAATAGTTTGGGAAGGCCATGCAATGCAAGAACCTCCAGGCTGCTAAGCCAATTGTCTCCTGCCTCTTCATCAACTTGCAAATACTCTAAGTCATAACAGTTGTTGATGCTCAGCCTTCTCAAGCTTCTGCCGAAGTTGGAGTTTGATGATATTTGTAAATAAAATAGTCCTTCACACTTTTTTATGTACAAATATTGTATGCATTTTAACAAGCTGCTGAAATTATCAAGCTTCTTCAGTGTCTTTGATTCGTTAATAGTGATACCAAGTGTTGTCAGGTGCTTCAAGCATTTCAAGTCTGCAAACCCAACTTCATTCATGGCCTCAGAATTATGTTCTTCCCAACCTGCATAACTGTAATAAAAATTCAGGACTCGCAATTGCAGAAGGCCTGATAAAGCCTCCTGTGGAATTGATCTAAGAGAAGTTGCACGTTGCAGATCCAAATGCTTCAACTTTGAAAGTTGTCCAAGTTCTTCAGGCAATGCCGTTATCTTTGTTCCTGACAAGTCAAGGTGTTGCAACTCCACTAATCTATGGATAGACGGAGGGAGTTCCCGGAGGCTAGTTAATGACAAATCAAGAACTCTTAGAGAAGGCATAAACTGGAAAAAGCCATTTGGAATATTGCTCAAACCACTATTATATTGTAGCAGCAAGGTTAATAAATAAGGGCATGCAGGTATTTCTGCTAGAGCAGTGATTCCATTGTCCATTAATGAAACTCTTTGTGCTCCACTCCACCTTCCAGCCCTTGGTGCTGCAGTCAGCCCCATATTGGCCTCTACTAGTATTAGACCCTTGTTCAATCCGCAATCAGTCGCAATCCATAAGGCAAAACTTCTGACAACGTCGTGCATCTTCACTTGTGTCTTATCTTGGCCAGTTTCTAACAAGCATGAAACTTTCAGAGATCCAATTATAGCATGTCCTTTATAATGAACATTACTGTCATCAGAACTGTCTAGAAATCCTTCTCCTATCCAGTACTCTATAAGCTGCTCTTTATCAATAGAGTAGTCTTCAGGATACAGCGCACAATATAAAAAGCACGACCTCAAAATATCAGTCTTCAAATTGTCATAGCTGAATTTAAGAAGAGTAAATACATCTTCCATTCCTCGAAGTTCCGATGGAGATCTGCTTAGCACCTCTACTGCATACTTCCATTCTTCTTCGGCCTCTTTATTCGCCATGGCTCTACCTATGGTAATTAAGGCAAGCGGCAGGCCTCCACATTTTTTGACAATGGTCTCAGCATAAGGCCTAATAGATTCCCACTCCAAAATGGCCCTTCCTCTAACCTTGTCACAGAAGAGTTTCCATGAATCTTCCTCTCCCAAGAACTCCACTTTCATCTTTCTATGAGCATCCAAGTCACTACAGACATCCAGCGAACGTGTCGTAAATATCACCTTGCATTTGTTTTCTTTATTTGGAACAGGAATTCCTATCATCTGAAGATCGATTCCTTCCCAAACATCATCCAACAGGAGAAGGAACTTTTTCCTTCTGATTACTCTATATATTTTTTGTGCTCGCTGCTCCTGGCCTTCACATTCTTCCCAAGATAGGCCTAACCTGGCCCCTACAGCTCGTTGGATATTATCAGCAACAAAATCCTTTGAGACCACAACCCATATGATCACATCAAAATGGTGTGATTTTGTGAGAAATTCATTGTTAATAATCTTCAAAAGAGTAGTCTTCCCTATGCCTCCCATTCCATAAATTCCCACTATCCCAACTTCATCCCCAACAAGAAACTCTTGAACCTTCTCCAGTGCCATACTTAAGCCGACAGCAGGCCTAATGGGTATCGGATCGACTGGTTTTGGAATCAAATACTCTGCTATAACATTATCAAAAGCACCTTTTCCAATAAGTTCATTAATTTCTGTCTGCAACCTTGAGACTTTCTTGCTCACCTTGTATCTTGACCAAGAATTTGGAACAGTACAGCACATAAAACATTGCTTCCTCTGCTCAAGATCTTCAGTGATCAAGCTTGCTTTAGATTCAACATCGTTAACTCTTGCAAGCCAACCTTTGACTTGGCTTGTGCAGGTCGATCCTTCCATCTCAGCACGATCAACCTGTCTCTGAAAGTCATCCCTTTTGTTCTTCAATTCCTCTAGTAAGTTTATGAGGAACTGAGCCTTTTGGTTCACATTAACAACATAACCTATTCTTTCACTGATTGTGGTGCATGTACTGCAAACAATACCAACCAAAGGACCTAAAGCTTCCATGGATGAAGTTTCTCTGCTCTTAAATAAAGAAAGAAAGAAGACACAGAAAAAAGATAAACAGAATTAGAACAGATTGTTTGGATGTAGTAATTCCAATCTGAAATTTGTTGATAAGCTAGCAACTATTATAAATAGGAAATTGACTGCTCACAAAATGTTAAATTTTCTATAGCTGCGATTTTAGAAAAGTCTCAAGTTGACTGACCTTAATTTTTTAACACAACAGAATTTTCTAATACAGCAATAAAAGAACTGACTAGCAATTTTACTGGATACATTAATAGCGAAATCATGTATTGTCAGGTTCTTCGAGAACTCAGGGTCTGAAAAACCAACTTCATCCACAGCCTCGGAATGATGATCTCCCCAACCTGCATAGCTGTAATGATAATTCAGGAACTCTTAATTGCGCAAGGCCTGATTTGTGGAACTAAAGAGAAATTGTGCATTGCAGATCCAGATCCTTCGAAAGTTTTCCAGTTGTCCAAGCTCTTTTATCTTTGTTCCTGACAAGTGAAGATGTTTGGAAGTTCAACTAACCTATATATATGGATGCATGGAGCTCTCAAAAGACTAGTTAAAGACCAATCAAAAACACCCATTTGCAGTTTTGGTCTTATATTGAAGCAGGAAGGTTAATAAATTGTGGGCATACAGTTCAGATACCCCTGCTAGAGCAGTGATTCCATTGTCCATCAATGGAACTCTTTGTGCTCCATTCCAACTTTTAGTCCTTGGTGCTGCAGTCAGCCTCCCACTAGAATTAGGCACTTGTTCAACCCGCTATTGGTTGCTATACACAAGACAAAAACTTCCGACAAAACCATATGCATCTTCATCTTGTTTGTTTGTTCACCATCTCCTAGCAGGCACGCAACTTTTAGAGATATAAATATGCCATGTCCTTTATTATGAATAAATAAATCACTCTTGAGATTTTGCATTTGGTATTGTTTACTGAATAATAAGTGAAGAAAACACAAATATGGATAAACAGGGAAATTACTCAATTCTGGAGAAAAACATCAAAATCATATTAGATCGTCTTCCATTCTGCTTTTGGTTGTAATTTGTCAACGAGAACTCTTGATTAACTAATGATTGCAAGATGGATTTTGCACTTTTGCCAAAAGAACAATGTGATCGGAAACAAGAATAGCCTAATTAGAGCTTAGCTGATAATAAGAAAGAAAAAAAAAGAGGCAAACAGGAAAGTTACATGACATTTTTTGAGCTAATTGAGTAGAAACAAGAGGTTGTCGTTATCCCTAAAGAAAAAAAAAAAGAAATTTACAGACAAAATATATATACAAATACCTACTAATATTTCATGCCTGAATCATGTCTCTTGAGTGGCAATTAAAATGGAAGAAAGTAGAAAAAGATGGGTTTCTATATTGCGAGGTAAGTTCTTATCATAGTTGCCCCAGTAGGATCAGACAGCAGATGCCTAACAAGGGACATCCTCAAATCATTTGGTGCAATAACAAACATATAGAAGGCAAATACTATGAGATCAGCTGACGACAGACTCGAGCCAAGGAATCCTTGCCACATCCTGCACAAAAGCACTTGCATCAGTTATTTTGAGATATTGGTGCACAGCACAGCACAGCAAGTATTTATATATTTTCATGATTTTAATGATGCCAACGCAATTGTCAAAAAATCAAAGAAAAATCTTAATTCATGTTTCACCCAGTGTGTAAACAATGACATTTATTAACATCTCAGGCTGGTAACAAGTTTTTACTGAATAAATAACCTTCCACTACAGTAATTTGGCAACTAAGCCCATTTGGCTTGTCCATAAATAGTTTTATCAAACAACCAGAACCAGAGAAACTTCTGCAAAAGTGTCATTCTTAAGACTTAGTTGAATTCCGTCTGAAGCACACTTGAAGCACACATAGCTTCTTTCATGAGTCCTAAGTGACCCAGGAATCCTGGCATATCAAGAAGTGTTTTCTCTCCCCACTCCTTATTACCCTGCTATTCAATCTACCAATAATCCACTCCAAACTTCCATTATTCCCTAGAAGAAGATGCACCGTACATCACAACTTTGACGGGTCATGGCATTAAGAAATATACAACTTCATCATTTAATTAATCTCAGGCTAATTAAAATTTCCATATGCTACAACACCTCCCTGAAAAGCAATTTGGATGTTGGATTCAAGAAAAATAAAAGCTCAGCCAAAGTGCGCATTGGAAATATATGTTACTTGGGAAAAAGGCACATTAAAAACTAGAGACACTGGTCAAGCACATAAGAAAAGATTCATCAGAATTTCCTCCACTGTTATCTGTCACTTCCTTTACTGCCTGTCTGTCTGTCTGTCTGTTCACAGGTTTTACTCCTAGCCTTTACCTCTTAATAAGCTTTGCAAGATGCTAAACCACTACCTTATCAAGATGCACTATACAACATCTAACAGCCCTAAGTGTTAAGGATTAAGTTGATCTTCCAGAGTATGCCACATTTGCATATTTCAAGATCAAAACCTTCTTTTGGATATAAATAGAAGCCTAAGCATAAAAACCACATTGTAACTAGTGAAGATAGCTAGTAAAATAAAGATAAATGAGAGAAGTTAAACCATACCAACTGGGCAAGCGGAAAAACGTGTGAAAAAATGTCCTAATGCCCTCAATATCCAGTTGTATTATAAGTGCTAGTCCAAACAGAAAGAATGCCCTTTGACGTTTCCTTTCTTGTGGCCAAAGAGTATTCCAAGCTGAGAAAAGTTATGTATTCATCATAAATACCTCTTCAATTACATTCATTTGGATGCAAATGGTATCATTTAAACATGACAAGAAATGATTGCATTACTTCTTTTACAGGTGTAGTCAAGCATAACATACCTTGCATTGAGATCGCATTACTTCTTTTACGAGTAAGCTTGCCCTTAGATTGATCTTGTTTCAATATACTTGCAATTACAGAAGCATAATTTGGAGCCTCTGACAATGATCTGACTACAGAATAGCCTGTTTGGGAAAGGAAGAAATTAAGTCTCAATCAAATTTGGTTTTCTTGAAGAAATTAGAGATTATATCAATCTCTTTTTACCTGTGGCCGGATGCACCATGCTAGCTGCAGCACCAAATGCAAGGTTCTTCTGCTCAGTGTTAGGCAATGAACCACCAACTGGAATATAAGACCATTCCTGCATAAGAGATCAGAAAACTTCTGTTGTTATTTGATATTGACTGTGCATCCATAATACATAAGAAAGAATGCTTGTTAAAAGAGCTAATCCTAAACACACAAAATGCTTCTTAGTGCAAGTGAAAATAGTTGTAAAAATCGCGAGTCCCATAACTTGCTGCTGACAGGAGGAACTTGAGAATCGCAATATGTATCACACTTTGAAATGAAGACGCAATCAGCTTGCATTGGGGCAAATAAATCCCTGTTTTGGTATTGTCAATTGGAAAACAAAAATATTTCTGTTTTGATATTAAGTTAAAGATTGAAAGAGCGATGAAAAGAGTTCTACAACTGCATTATCTATAAGAAACAATGAGAACAGTTACACGACTGCATTACAAAGATTACCTCTTCATAGGTTTTTATAATGCGGATTCCCATAGTCTCTAACCTAGACATGAGTTTTCTCTTTAACAAGTCAAAAGGCATAGCATCTTTGGAGGCCAAACAAGTTTCCTGCAGTGTTTTGTAATTCAATACTTCACATATAATTGCTATGAATAAATGTGCATTTACCCAACACAAATAAAATGAGCAAACCTCAAAGAAAACTCTTGTTGATGACATGGGCATAGCATAAAGAAACGTTGGATATTCAGCCTCTACACAGGGAACTTTATGTTTAATGTAGTCTCTGTAATCCATGAAGACCATGAGGCTAGGATCATATGGATTGTTTTCCACCTGTCATTATAAAAAAGCTGACAGCGTCACAACTGGTCAACTGTTGTTCTCTGGGAATTTTCTGAAATCACCAATCTGTTATGACTTGCGAGAACAGAGACATGCAAAATAAATCCCAATTACTCTTGAACACCAATAACCATACTTTAACTAAATCTAAAGTGTTTCCATAAAAAATTGAAAAAAAAAAAAGTCAGCTAACCTAATCCTAATTTACTATCCACCGTTGTTCTTTTCCTTTTAAAAAAGGCACAACATGGCAGTATGAATCTGTATATGATACATCTTCCTATAAGTAACAAAGTGCCATGCGAGGAAAAAGACAGAAGGGGCCAATAAAAAGTCAGCTCCAAAATTACAAAGGCTAATGAAGAATATATGAAAAATAATAAAGATTTCTATCCTGAAATAGTGTATCCTAACTCATACCTCAACCTCTACTCCGTAAGCTGTTTGAACAGAAACTCGTGGACCTCCCACTTCATATTGCAATAGTTTTCCTGAAGCTGCTCCAGATGCAACAGTAGCAAGCCTATAATGATACATTAGAAACTTGACATGGGTGTAAAGTTAAGATAAACTCGTGTATGCTATTATAATACAGAAATTAATATAACGAAATCAAATTTTACCTGCATGGAACAACAATATCATGTTCACAAGCAACAAGACTATGGCCATCAGGAGCTTCAATAATTCTCTCCACTTTTGAACTAAGATACGAAACACCTGACTCGACACACCTATAAAAAAAACTCGCATTTCATCACCAAATGAGACAAGTAAAGATAAAAATGAAAACTTTCTACCTACCCGCCACTCTTACCTCCTTAATAATTCTTCATGAAGCAAATGCCTACTAACCCGTCCATAAGCACGACCGATCAAAATAGGATCATCATCATCATCATCAAGGTAAACTATAGTATCCCTCCAGACATGCTCAATACATCTTTCAAGTCCAAGATCTAATATCAAATTGCAAGGGTAGTTTTGTAAATAATCTAGCATGAAAGACAATAAAATATATTTAATATATATGTGCACCTTTAAATTCATCTTCCCAGACGCCATAATTATTAGTAAAAGGAAGATCAGGACCAATAAGGCCAACATTTAATCCTAAATTAGCTGATTCAGCAGCGAGAGCTAAACCAGCCGGACCACATCCAATCACCACCAAATCCAATACATCATCATCTCCAACAGGTATCGGCCGCAACTGCATAATAAACACCGAAGAATACTATATTTATTTAACTATTCACCGCTTGCGATTTTTCAAAATTGAGCTACTTCAGTTCAGAGTTTAAAGAAGAAAAAAAAAAAAAAACCTTATCGGAAAGTTTAGACTGCTTATCCATGGATTTATTCTGCTGCATTTGAACGAAAACAAGTTCAGAACCTCCAGCTTTTATGTAATCTTCTTCATCAGCGAATTCTTTTTTATTGATGACCACACAACTACTGTCGCTCCCTGTAGTGCTCGCTCTCACTTGATATAAACGACACCGTTTTTTTTCCGAGACACCTTTGTGTTTATTCTCTCTTCTCACCGTTCTCCTTCTTGACCGTCCCGCCGGGCAAGTAAACACCGCCATTGCTGCGAAATTCCGAGCTCCTAAACACTCCATTTTTGTTCAAAAAACTCTCTATTTGGAAACTGCAAAGAAGAGAAAAGCACTAGGTTTCTAGTTTCACGCCATTTTTACAGTAAGCATGAGAGAAGAAGATGAGGATCATGAGCTAAGCAAGCAACGAAAGTGAAAGCTGGGAAAAAAAAAAAAGTGTTCAGTTTTCTCTGCTTTCTACATCTCTTCGTCCAGACTTTGGGGATAGGAAGTAAGGCTGACGTGGATAACTGTCATCTGATAATTGCCACGTGGATGGTTAAGACTGGTACAGCAGTTCAAAAAGCAATTCGTAATCTTTAAACAAGTGAAACGTCGTCGGATGAACAAAACGATGTCGTTTTTCTTTTTCTTCAAGTACGATCTCAGAATATTAGGGCTGACATTTGCAACGGTTTCGTCCGTTGGTGATAGTAATTAGGAGGAGGAGGAGGAGGAGATTGGCAGTAGACATGAAATCAAAAAAGTCTGGTTAATTGAAGAAAGTTGAAGCTTACAAAGGAGTTAAGAAACAAAAATGGGGAATCCCAAGCAGAAGTGGACAGCTGAAGAAGAAGAAGCGTTGCGAGCAGGTGTAGCCAAACACGGCACTGGTAAATGGAAAAATATTCAGAAAGACCCCGAGTTCAACCCTTACCTCTTCTCCCGATCCAACATCGATCTTAAGGTTCTCTCTTTATTTTGTAATAATCTTTTTTTTTTTAATTGCGGTTAGTCCTTTTTGATCTTGATGAGCTATGAAACTCTGGTTTTCAACGGTCAAAGTCATAGATTTGGTGAAAATATCGTGTTCTTTCGTTAGGATAAATGGAGGAATATGAGTGTGAGTGCTGGTAGTCAAGGTCCAAGAGAAAAATCTCGGACGATGAAACCGAAACCTAACGTTGCTGATGCTCCTGCTGCTACTGCTATTGTCGCTTCTTCAGTTCCAGTTTCCAATGTACAAATGACTGCTGCTGCTGCTATTGCTACTCCATCTGAGGCAGATTCTATGGTAGAAGATGATCCTAATAAAAACATTGTTGATGGTAAAACTGCTCCAAAGTAATGCACTGTTCCCATGTTATCACTGTTTAACTCACTAAAAAAAATTATGTCGTTTTGACTAAACTACTTGATTTCCCTAGGTATAACGCAATGATTTTTGAAGCAATTTCAGCTTTGAATAAGCAACAGGGAGCTGACACCACTGCTATTGTCAGCTACATTGAGGTCTGTTGTCACTGTGTTATTTTTCCTGTTTAGATTAGATTTATTTGCTATACCCGTAGCTATTGTTTGAGGTTATAGGAAAAGAGTTATTTACTTCATTAACATTTATACAACAAGGTTATGAATATAATGTTACAGAGCCTGCTTCTCATATTCCTTCTCGTTTCTCATCAATTTTGAGTTTCGTGAGTATATGCTTAATTGCTTACATTATAAAATCGCTCGTATTTAAGGCATTCTGTTTGGGGAGTAAAAATCTACACTCTAACATGCATCCTTTGCCCAGTTCTGGAGGCTGCTATGCCAGAAAAGTTTTAAACTGATAACAATGGATATATATAAAAGTTTAAGTATAGGCATGGGGCAGTATTTGTTCAGCGAAAGGTTATTAACATTTGACTAGTTATGTTTGGAATTTCAATTATTGTCGCTACAAGACTCACCTTTGCTGATCTGTGTTGCTGCTAGCTCTTCTGTTCTTTTTGCCCTTTTTTACTTGCTTTTATTATATGTCATTTTTTCATATTCTGTTTCTATAATTCATGCAGCAAAGACAAATGGTGCCACAAAATTTTAGAAGGCAATTAAGCTCAAAGTTAAGAAGATTGGTAGCACAGGAAAAACTTGAAAAGGTGAATGAATTCTATCATTGCAATTCAATGCTACTTCTTACTTGATTTTGACATCAACTTCTTTACTGCTTTATTTGATCAAAATGCAGCAACAAGTTTTACTATTTTTATTTGAAGTTTTTTTTTTTTTTGGCTTTACTACTTTATTATTTCCAATAGCATCTGTTTTCTTGCTTAGCTGACTCCTGTGTTTTCTTAAAATAAAAAA
Source organism: Mallotus nudiflorus (assembly GCA_947683625.1). Classification (NCBI taxonomy): domain Eukaryota; kingdom Viridiplantae; phylum Streptophyta; class Magnoliopsida; order Malpighiales; family Euphorbiaceae; genus Mallotus; species Mallotus nudiflorus. Next base: position 2,054,465 of record CANTUR010000302.1, read on the forward strand.
TGGGGAATAGAAATCACAACACAGAACAGCATCAAGCCTTTTATTTTATTTTATTAGTAAATGGTTTCAATCTGAGAAAAGTGCAGGTTCAAAACTGTTTTAAAATAAAGGAAAATTCCTCACTGGAGACAAAAACACCTACACCAAAACAGAAAGATGTTCGGCCTAGGCATATACAAAGCACTAGTTGCATAAATTCTGGGGATACCATGGAAGAAGCAGCAGTGGCTGCTGCTTACAGGATAGCTGAAGCAGAAAATAAATCGTTTGTTGCAGCTGAAGCAGTTAAGGAGGCAGAAAGGGTTTCAAAGATGGCTGAGGATACAGATTCTCTACTCCAATTAGCCAAAGAGATATTTGAGAAATGTAAAATCGCAATTTGTTTCTATTGTCATTCCATTTCCACCTTGTACTAATAAGCTTCTTGTTTTTTTGAACTCTACAGGTTCACGAGGTGAGGTCATGCTTATTGCTTAAGTTACAGATAGATGCCCTCTCAAATGAGAAAGATTTGGCTTAGAATGCATGTAAATATTTGTCTTCTTTCTATATTTTTGCTAGACGTGATAAAGGTAACTGAACGGGCTGTTTTGTAGTTATAGTGTCCTGAAACTACAATATTTCTAATAGGATAATAGGATTTGGTTGTAGTTATTTATAAAGCGAACAATTTGCCTGTTGAATTTTTTTAGCAGTTATGTTGCCAAAAAATAAGACTACCCTAGCATTTTCCTGAGTTCTGTTTATAGATATTGTAAAGAGGAAAATCACCTTCATGTTGTGCTCATAAACCATGTTGAAGCAGAAATGTTTATAAACGGCATTATGCACTGTTGTGGAATACAAAATACGAAGTGAAGTCACATGACATATATAGCATCCAGCAAAACTCAATCTACAAAGAAAAACATGTGTAGACCATTGTTCATTAGATGGTTCTAACTTCTAGGCAAAGCTCAAAGTCCGACGTGAATGCCTTCCCTTCCTTGGTCATTTTGAGGATCAAATGAAGTTACATTTGAATAAAATGCCAAAACCAAATCGGATTCTACTTCTCCGAAAAAAAAAAAGGAAAGAAAAATCGGATTCAGATGGCAAATTCAATCTCAATTATGCTGTAGCGCATTACAGTAGCCTATAAAACTTACTTTCTTTGAAAACAAAAGAAGTGTTACAGGCAAAAGAATAAAGATGCACAGTTTCCTGTTTCTTTTTGGGGAAATAATGAATCCTTGGATCATGCATCAATTGGTGTGGGCGCTCCGGGACTCATATCTTCAAATTATGAATACCAAACTACAAAGAATATTATTGGTCAGACCATAATTGAAGAGGAACCTATATGTCTTGTACATGAGCAAGAGATGGTTATATTTGTCATCACATCCACCATGAGTCAACCATAATCAAAATGAAAATAAGTAATCGAATGCTTGCATAAAACACAAGAAAACTAACTGTTGGCATCTCTTACAAAAGCACCTGAATCCAGTTAAGCAAACAATCATGCAGTCATGGCATGGATGCCCCATGTGAGCGTAGAAAATGACAGCAAAACTAAAAAATGTAAAGGGCACTTTAGTTCTCAACATTATTTGTTCCCAGATAACAAAATGAATGACCCCCAACATTACAAACGCCTGAACAGAGATTTAGGCTTGAAAAAAACAATAGGATCTCTTTTTCATACACAGCAAAATCTCTTCTTCGTGTCTGCTCAGGAAAACTAAAAGAAAATGTTACCCACATACCTGATCAGCAATCGAAACTAGAGCGTGCACCTTCAGAAATGAAATTATAAGAGTACAAGCCCAAGTTGTGATGGTGTCAAGGCATTTCGAATTCGATAATTGTAAAGATAGTAGTGAAGTTGCCCATCACCTGGTCCAAATTTCAGCTCTTTCAGAAAAGACTCATTGTGCATGACATCTAAAGCATTGAAAACATCAAAATCCTTTTGCTTGGCCACAATGAGTGCATCATTCATCAGTTGAAGCAATGGAGTCTTAGTGGCCACATTATAATACGAATAAGCAGCTTTCAAATTTGAGTAATTCTGGTTGCCAAGGATAGATGATGGAAGAGTGTAGAAGCTGCAGAAGTCAGTGATCTCATGATTCTCTGGACTTTCAACCAAGAAACTATCAACCACGTTCTCAGCTGGAAGAAGCCAATGCTCCACATCATTCTCATCAAAATCTGGAGCAACAACAAACTGGCTTAAGTAGTTTCTAAGTAACCTCGTAACAGCAGGTACATCACGAAGCTCCATTTTCCTAAATCCAGGAGTAACTGGTGAATCCGGTAATTTATAAAGCTTTATTGTCCGGCTCATTGTCATCCTTGCTCCAAGTCTAGAAAAGCCAACATCAATAAGCTTCTTTGGGTTCAATGACCTATGCCAATATTGACAAGTTGTTACTGGCGTTGGAAGAACCACACCAGCAGTATAAGCAGCCTGCCAAATATTCTCCAAATGAACCCTCCTTGTAACCTCCTTAATCATAACAGGGGCAAGTCTCTTTGACCTAAGCTTCTTATGCACACATAAGAAATTGATCTCAGCCATGTTAACGACCTCATCACGCACCCTAATCCTTGCAGGTACACCAGTTATAAAAGCAACCAGCTTCTTCGAGGCTTTAGCACGGACACCAATATGCCAGCTTCGATAATAACCAGGAGGATGCAAAGCCCACCTTAAGAATTCCTTAGAATAATTAAATCTAAACATGTTCTCATCATCCTCAACATAGTTGTTCTTCAAGAGGCTGTACACTTCATCACAAGTCTCCTCCAAGTTGATGTCACAAGTAGTCCATTCATATGGAGCAGGGAGATTGTAAGGTTCTTGTTTCACTTCAGACAATAGGGTAGGAGGTTCAATAGGGCCCTCTGGCAAACTTGTGTCACCGAGCTCTTTGAACTGGCCTACAGGCTGGGTTTCCCAAAATTTGTGTTTCTTGCCCACAGAAATGGAGTCTTGAAACCTATGCACCAAGCTTTCAAGTGCGCTATCGTCATTGACAATTGATTTTTTCTGAGAATCTTGATCTGGGTTTTCCTTAGGAGACCCAGTTGATAAATTATTGTTGTCATTATCACCCATGTCAACAATATCAAATTTCAACAGAAGCGGTTTCTCAAGTGATTATCTGAATCCCCTATCAACAGAAAAAAAAAAAAGCACTCACTAATATGGCAATCAAGTATAGACAATAAAATGATCATTTCCACTCGACTATTTTATAACTCAGATTTTATTGGAATCTTCCCAATTTTCAACTTTTGGTTTAGTACTCTTCTCCTAGGAACCCATAACCTAAGAAATTCCAACAAAACAACACTGAATTCAAAAAGCTAAGAGATCTATGAAAACAAGAAAATTTCAAAAAAAAAAATTACCTCGAAGCTTCTCAAAGATCTGGCCTTGATTCTGAGAAGAGTCTGCTAAAACTAAAACCAATCAGATCGTCAAATAGCTACTACTGCTATTTGCTTCGGAGGCTGCCAAGAGAGAGCACTGTTGTTTTGCTTGTGGAATTTGGGGGATTTAACCAATGCGTGGCTTTGGCCGCCGCTCCGTCTTATTTTGGGAATTGTCCATAAAAGATCCCTTGATTTTGTTTAGTGTCCATATAATGTGTAATGTTTGTGCGGTCTCCAATTTGAGTCAATAATAATTACTACCACCAACTTTTAAATTTAACAATTTACATAACTAACAATGCATGATATGTTTCAAAAGGTTGGTCAAATGGTACAAATTCTTTTCAAGATATTAATAAATTGGGGTTCAATCTTTATCTCTTTATTTTTATTTCAAAAAAATCCATAATATAGTCAAATATAAAATGATAGTTCAAAATACCAACATGTAAAGGAATAATTGAGCAATAAAAGAATATTAACCATAAAATATTTTAATCGTTTATATTATAAAATATAAATAGCAGAACTGTCAATCCTGAAAGAAGTTATATTTTTTCAATTAAGTTTTAGAAGAAAAAAGCTTTACAACGAAGTTATAAAACTAATTAAAAAGTTTGGCATTAGTCATAATCTGTTAAATCTAACAAAACTTTATGATGTGTTAGTCAGTTGAGTTTATTGCATTAATAAATATCTTAACTTTTGCTTATATTTTATTTTGATTGTAGATTTTTATTTTATTTTTTTCAGTTAATGAAATTTTATTTGTATTTCAAATTAAAATATCTCAAATATATCTTATCAAATTTAGTATATGTCGCGACTGAAATAAGCATATTCTTAGTACATTTAGTACGTAAATATCTCATTAAACATCTTAATTATCTTATGGGCTCTAAAATTTTATATTTTTGTCATTTTATTACAATTTTCACATATACTAAATTTTATTTTTTTAGAGCCCACAAGATGTTTAAACTGTTTAATAAAATGTTTACGTAGCGAATATACTTATTCTAGCTATCACACATACTAAATTTGATCGGATATATTTGAAATACTTTAATCAAAAATAAAAATAAAATTTTCAATAATTAAAAATTAAAAAAAAAATTAAAAATCTATTACCAAAATAAAATATATAATAAAAATAAAGTTCCATTAATGCAATAAATCATAGTTAACTAGTGGAGGAACACCATGGCAAATGGATATTACATGGTTGTTGATGTGGTAATAAGAAGTCCAAGCTGAATGACATATCATCAAGTTATGTTATGTTTGACAGACTATGACGAATACCAAACTTTTTAATTACTTTTAGAACTTAATTGTAAAATTTTTTTTTATGGGACTTAATTTTTTTTTTAGGACTACTAATGGTGTTATCCTTATAAAATAATGTAGGGGATATTATATAAAAAACTCCAACCTCTAGGGTATTTTCAAATAAAACCATATCCAATTTTTTCTTTCAAATCAAATTACAACCTTTAAAACGTTATTAAAAAAACTCTCTTTGAATTACTATACTAGTAACATGAGATGAAACTATTTTTTTTTTATCCATGAGGCCCACTTAAATGACTATACTAGTAATATAAGATGAAAGCGATACATTTGCTCCTAAATTGATGTTTTTATTTATCTAAATAGCTTACTAATCCAAATTGAAACACTCAATTGGAGAAGAGAAAATATCAATTTGGGGGCAAATGTATTGCTTTCATTTTCTGTTACCAGTATAGTCATCCATGTTGGCCTTATGGATTAAAAAAATAGTTTCATATCTTGTCACCAATATAGTTATTTAAGGACTTTTTTTTATAACATTTTCAAGTTGTGGTTTGATTTGAAAGAAAAAATTAGATAGGATTTTATTTGAAAATACCCCCAAAGGTTAGAGTTTTTTATGCAATTTCCCCATTATGTATTATTAACAAAATCATTAATGCTAATTTCATTTTATAAATATCTTGGTTCTGAAAGCTAATAATTATTTGTTACTAATTAAAATTAATTATTTCAATTATCAAAATTATGAAAATCAATATTAGCTATAAAAAATATACTAAAACATTTGCAAAATTTCAAACACCTGGTCTATAAAAGAGATAAAAAGAAAAACATGTCAGTGTCTTCCCCTTTAAATAAAAGATAATAGGATTAAAATATTTTTTATTTATTTTATATGTATTATTTAATAGTTAAAATTGGGACTAATGCACAAAGAGGCCCTCAAACTTATGGCGCAAGGCTAAGTATTCCCATTTCTACTTTTGTTAACAAATAAGCCCAAATGTTATAAATCTCGACCCTTTAAACTCAAATTCAGGCAAATGGATATTGAAAAGAGCACGTGATCAGCACATGCTGGACAAATAGTAAAAAATTAATATTTTATTAAAATCTTAACTACTTAAAAATAAAAAAAACTATTTAAAAGAATTCCCAAATTTCTTCCCCAAATTGAAACCCTATAATTTGTTCCCCCAAATTGGCATATGAACCGTAGAAATTACTTCCCCAAATTATCGATTCTAAATCATCTGCAAAATAAAAAAGAAAATTTCAACAGCATCTCGACAATTAATGTCGTCGTCTTATTTTCAACATCGAGAATGAGAGGTCCAGAATCTTCATCAAGAATGCGAGTGCCTCACTGTGTTAGTCTGGAATTTGATTATGAAGGGCGAGCAAGACTCTCTTATTGTAATTTGAAGGCACCAAGGTGGGTAGCTTAAACTGAATAAAATGCAAGAAGAAGTTTTTATTCATGCATTGTTAGCTTCGAGGTAAAAGAGTAGTTACATGTCTTTTGTGTATATGTAATATTAGAATAATTGTAATTATAATTGGAATGTGTTTGCAGAAGAAGAAAAATGGAAGGAATAGAAGATATAGAGACAAAAGGGGATGCGAGTATTTTCAATGGCATGATGAGTTGTTTAGTGCTTTATTAAAGAATTACAGGAAGAAAATGTGAATTTGAAGTTTGAGAATGCAACATTGAAGTTTTTAGGTGGTGACAAAATTCAACAAGAAGAATTAAGTGAATTAGAGCTTCAATTTAGCCAGATTAGAGGACAAATAACAAATACCCAAGAAGGAGGCTAGAATTACAAATGGAAGATATAGTTTTGTGTTTTGATTATTAACTGGTTATTTTTGTATATGTATTATTGTTGTTGTACTTAACAAGTAAGTGATAGGTGTTTTTGGTGTTAGGTAATTAGGATGTAGAGCTTCAACCTTGTAGTGCTCTTATTTTGTAATAGGAATGGTATGTGCTTAAAGCACATGTCAAAAGCTATAATAGTTTGTGCCTAAAGCACATGTAAGTACTAACATGTGAATGAACACTTTGTTCAAATGATGATGGTATTTATTATTATATTTTGAATATTGTTGTGTCAATAAAATATGAAATGTTTTTATAATTTCTTAAATAGATTGTTTTTGTAAAGTGTGAGCAAATATAAGTTAAATTGAAATGCTAACATATATGGTAATGAAAGGCAAAAAAATGTTGTTATTTTCTTACCATAAATATATTCATAAATTATAAACAACTTATGTAAAAGGATATACATATACTTATCTTCCTATAATGACCACATATATCATGATTAATTATCATTTACAAAAAGGTAGTTTATACTAAGATTCACAAACCCTTTCCAAAATCCTTAAGATAGATTAAAAGTTCCCAAAATACTATGATTTATAAAAAGTGTCCAAAAAAACTCAAATTTTACTAATTTGAATAACTATACTAAGCAACCAGATTATATAAATCTTAAGAATTGACATATATACATTGTGGTTATTTCCAAGGTGCCTTAGGATTTGGACCCGTGACTTGTTTTTTTGCCTGTAACTTAGGGATCCTTTTAGTTAATGGTCTTGCATTACTCACTAGTGGCCTTGGTTCTGGATTTAAAGTCTGCAATGACACAATGTTTATTGTACCTACATTATGTCCATGCTTACTAGCTTTACTATGAAAACTACTTCCATTATCTGTACATCTCTTATGCCTTTGTAATTAAAGTTTATCTCTTTCAAGTGTAAGTTTATCCCCACTGACAACAAGAGCCCCTCTCCACCTTAAATCTTATACTCGGAACCTGCCATAACTTGGATTTGCTTAATATTTGATCTTCTTATGATCATAAGTGGTGACAAGTCTTTGATTCTTTGTTAGTACCTTGTTACCACTGTGTATCATCCTTTCTCCTTGCATTCCAAGCTAATTGGAAATTATCAAAAGCACATATCGTTAGTGCACATCATCACATTGGACATATATTAACTGAACTAGTTTATAAATTTTAATAAAACACCCTTATATAATCTTAAAAACCAAAAAAAAACATATATATGCAATGACTACTTTTTAAAAACTTATACATATGATATGCCATAATATATGTATGATATTCAACATAATTTGAAATTAAACTTACATTTAAGATCACTTTTCCTATAACATCATCATGCAAAATGCCAACTCCATGATCTTTTTTTATAATAACCATAAACTTATGGTCCTTTTCCCTTTCCAATATAATCTTTGTCGGATTGATTTATGGACTTGTGAATTCATCGATGGTTCATTTATCTAAATTCCTTTCTGCCATGCCATATTTTTTTACTAAAGTGTGGTCTCTATACCTGTCCCAGTTGAAGCAATGACTAGATTTGAAGCACTTGAAGAACTAACTGGTTTAACACCTTAAGTAGGTGTTAAAGCTATTAGCGGGCACGCTGGTGTACTTGATTCAGTTAAAGCCCCAGCAGGCCCTATAGTTACTGAAGCAACTGCTTCTAAATGTTAACTCATTTGTGGAAATTAAGCCAACTTACACATATGTTGAAAACTTTTATAGGTCATACCCAACCTATATCACCTTTCAATGGTACCTATCAGACTAGCTGGCCATTGTCTCCACCGATGCACCAACACCAATGAGTAGAGAGCCCTGCTTCGGTGACATAGTTCACAAGTGAGAGTTCTCATTGGTGCTCTACCCTAATTAACGGTAAGGGACAACTAGCTGTGATACCAATTGAAAAATTTTATGGGTCATACCTAATCTATATCACCTTTCAATGGTATCTATCAGACTAGCCGGCCATCGTCTCCACCGATTCACCAACACCAATGAGCAGAGAGCCCTACTTCGGTGACACAGTTCACAAGTGAGAGTTCTCATTGGTGCTCTGCCCTAATTAATGGTAAGGGACAACTAGCTTTGATATCAAATGAAAACTTTTATAGGTTATACCCAACCTATATCACCTTTCAATGGTACCTATCAGACTAGCTGGCCATCGTCTCCATTGATGCACCAACACCAATGAGCAGAGAGCCCTGCTTTGGTGACACAGTTCATAAGTGAGAGTTCTCATTGGTGCTCTGCCCTAATTAACGGTAAGGGACAACTAGCCTTGATATCAATTGAAAAGAGTCCTAGAGGAGAGGTGAATAGGACTATCAAATAAAAATGAGAAATTAAAAGAATTCTTTACAAGAATTAAATAGCAGTTGAGAAGGAAGAATGAAGAACACAAAAATTTAAGGAGTTCGGATTCAACAACAATCTTACGTCTCTACCTAACTTTTCCCCAAGTTAGGATTTTCAATCACCCACAATCTTATTCACAAGATTGAGACTATACAAGAGTTTTATGACTCACTCTTATAACCTTACAACATGATTTTTCAAGGCTCACTCAAAAAATCAATACCCAAGTGTTTCAATGGACAATACTTAAACCAATTCTTTTAGAAATAAATCTCACTTCCCTTATAATCTAACCTAATATTTAAGATGAAGATAAATTCTATTTCTAACACACACCCAACTCTTATAAGAGTCATACAAATAAAGAATTATTTAAGAGAATTTGATAGCTCAATGAAAGCTTAAGAAATAATGAATGATAAACAAGTTTTTTTAACTTCCATTCAGCTTTAAAGGTATTTATACTAAAAAAATATGGTTATTGGAGGTGCAAATGATGTGTCCAATGTCTATATTTTGAATTATTGAGACTGATGTTGTCAGACAACTATTAATGGATTGAAACCATAATTGGCTCCTCAAGACGTTTGAATTTGCCCACACTTTCTTCATAAAAGCTGTAGATATTTGAATTATCTTTCCATATCAATTTAAATCACCTAAATTGGACTTCTTTAGCTCAAGATATGTCCAAAATACTAAGGATTATGCAATCTATAATGCAAACTGCGGTCAGATAGCTATACCCAAATTGAAGCTGTGATTTGCTCCTGAAGAAATTTGAATTTGCCCATATTTTCTTCATAAAAGCTATAGATATTTGAATTATATTTCCATATCATTTTGAATCACCTAAATTTAACTTCTGTAGCTCAGGATATGTCCAAATTACTAAGAGTTGTGCAATCTAAAATGCATAATACTATTCGACAGCTAGACACAAGTTGAAGCCGTGATATGCTCCTGAAAAAATTTGAATTTTTCCATATTTTTTTCATGAAAGTTGTAGATATTTTATTTATATTTTCATAGCATTTTGAATCACCTTAATCATACTTATGTAACTCAAGATATGTCCAAAATACTAAGAGATGTGTAGTTTGAGATGGCAGACGTATACGTGGATTTCAACTCAAAATTTTCCTAACCAAATGAACTTGGATTTTAATAAATAAGCCTAATTCAGAAAGCTCAATATGTCTACTTCAAATGTTAAAAAGCTCATTTTCTCATTTAAGAGTTCTTAAGATGTCAAAAGCCTTCTTGAATCTTAGAGGTTCAATTTGCTTGAAAAGTCACTATTTATCCAAATGTGTATATGCTTGGTATATGTATGGTATATAATTTCCTACACACTTAATTGAAATTATTAGTATAAAAATTGTTTATCAAAGTCCAAAATTTGAAGTTTGATCATGCAAATGGTCAACATATATAATTTAAACAATTACAATGTATTGAATTGCAAATACTTTTTAATTATAGTTCCACTTACATTAGCTATATTTGGGCAGCCTTTCTTGTTATGCCTTGTCTCTTTACACATTAAGCATGTCATAACAGATCCCTTGCGAGACATTTTCCTACTCCATTTGGGTTCTTTCGGATCTTTCCTTCTAGATATTTTAGGTTTACCTACACTCTTTAGCACTTCAGGTGGTAACAATGGTGGTATGCCTGTCTTTGCCCACATGTTTATGCTCTTTACTAGTTGCATACAATATTGATATACTGCCAAATACCTTTCTTTGTTTTACCAATTTTCTATATACTCTTTAAGAACTTTTCCACTATGGTTTAATGCACAAACTCTATAAGGGCATGGAATCCTAATGAGATACCAAGATCGATATGTGCAACTCCTACTCTCTAAATTAGCTATATGTCTATCACTTCCTTGACTAATTTTGTACTCTTTATCCCATTCCACTCTATAGCGTACATTGCAGCTATCTTTATATTTTTTTTCAATTTTGCACATGCACTTGGACTTATATTGCAAAACCATTTTTGGCTACATCTCTTTTTTCATGAATTCTCTTCATATAATTAACTCTTACAAAATCTAACATGGATAGTAAATGTTTTTGTCTTTCTTTCACTAATTGACCATTAAATGATTCACACATATTATTATAAATAGTGTCACATTTAGAATTAAAAGAAAAGTAAGACTTGCACTATGTATGAGGAGGGTAACTCAGTAAGTGTTCAGCAGAACCACTCCTTAAGCTATCAAGTTTCTCTAGCTTATCTGTAAATATTTGCTCAAATGGGCTCTTTACACATCTCTAAAAATTTTATCTAAAATCAATTCCTTTTTATCTCTTCTGCCATGCCATAAATATATGTATTACACACCATCGATGCTCCGCCATAGGCATTTCTTGCTTAACTGCTTCTATTAAACCCTATATATAGCATACCAATATTAGATTATGCTAATATAATTTATTAAAAGAAAATAATAATACAAAGTACAATAATTTAAAGGAAAATATAATGCACACCTTTTGTCTAACACTTATTATAATTAATTAGTTACTATCATCCAAAATATGAACTTCTTTCAAATGCTTCAAAAACCATGAGTAATTTTCCTTTGTTTCAAACCTCACCACAGCTGATGCAATTAGATATCTTTGGTCATTTGCATCCCTTCCCACTGCTGTTAGCAACTCTCCTTTACATAAATTCTTAATGAAGCACCCATCAAGTCCCAAGATTGGTATGCACCCTACTCTCTAGCCTTGCTTTAAGGCCTGAAAGCAAATGTAAATTTTACTAAATCTGCTTGTCTCTTCTTCATAAATAACTTCAACACTGCTACCAGGATTAATCTATCTCAACTCCTCTATATAATCCTAAATTTGTCTACAATCATCCTTGTAGTCCCCTTCAAGCTTAATCATTATCATCCTCTTCACTCTCTTAGTCATGGCTTCATTTATCTCAAGCTTTAGGTGCTTATTTGCATGTTCACAAACCTGGGCATAAGTCATTTTAGGATGGTCTTTAATAATGTCTCTAAAATATGATACAAGATATTCACATGAAGCCCTTTTATTTTTCCAAATCCTTGTACATTGATGGTTTGGATTGTAAGTCTTAACAAGGAAATCACCACTCTTTTTTTTAAAACTTGCATATATTATCCATAGACAAGCATGTTTACATCTGCACCTAACCCTAAAATTTTCATTCTTTTCATATTTGATTTTAACCCCTCTTACAACTGCCAACTTAATTCTCTAACACTTTTGAATACCATACCCACTAGAAATGTAGGCACTTTACTTTCAGGATTATATATAACCCTTTTTTATTTCCTCCTTCGAATGTTTCCATGTCTTTCTGCACCTGAATCCCCTTCAAAGTTGTTCTCATCATCACTGCCAATAAATTCTAGATCAGTAGCAACATTTTCAGGTGCAAGATCATCTTCAAAGACATGTTCATCAGAACTAACATCTTCAATAGGAGGTTCTTCATTGTTGATACAGTCATAATATTTGCCTTCAACTTGCCTTTTCTTAGATTTTTTCCTTCATTTCTTAAATTTTTCCTTGCTTCAACTAGTTCTTCATTAAATGCATCTGAACCACTATCATCAGCTACATCTATATGCTCTTTATCTTATTCATAATCATCATTTTGTTTGATCTGATTAGCTTCTAAATGGTCTGTCATATTATTACTTTCATTATCAGGATTTTGTACATAACTAGTGAATGCTGCCTGCACATCATCCTTTGGCTATTCTTGCACCTCATCCCGTGGTTGTTCATGCACATTAGAACTTGTCTATTCATCAACTGGAGATTTTAGTTTTCCCTCTTGTGTTTCTTTGTCATAATTTCTACTCTACTTTTCCACACTAACTTCAAATAAAACTAATCCTTCATCTACAACCTGAATATTTATATGGTCATTCCTAGTTCCTAAATCATTCCCTTGCTCACTACATGCCATATTTATTACTCCATTATCTCTTAACTCCACATTAAATGACTTCCCCTTATATTCAATTACTTCCTCACTTAATGCAGAGTCACTAACAGTTAAGTCACATATGTCCCCATAATGTACCTCAACATCTCCATTTAAGTCAGAGTTTCTATCTTTTATTTCATTACCCTCTGCAACATTTTCATCATTTACATCTTCCATGTCTTTATCATTGCTAACCACTATATATTCTAATGCTAACAGTGGCAGAATTTCAGGTTCATTAACAACACGTTCAAGAAATAACTCCATATGCACTTCACCAAAAACTTCACTTATAGGCAGAATCTCATAAATAAAGTCATAAATAAAAATAAACCTAAAACCATTATCCTTTGAACTCCCACTATGTAACCAATAAACCTTTATTATTTTACCATACCCCATTCTCCTTATCTTTTTCTCAATCCTAAAAAAAATTATTCTATCAATATCATAAACTTTCCATTTTATTATTTCACCATTAACATACTTGAGTTTGGGATCCTTTAGGAATTTACCACTATGATGTATAGTGAAAATTATAGGAACATCATTACCACCCATCATCTTGCAATGAAATTAATAAAAAGATTTAATTTTATTTTTTTTATAAAACTAAACTAGATTTTTTATCGTTAAAATAAATACAACATTACCTTTTTTCAATCAGATAATTTCAATACTCAATTACCTTTCATAGCCCATGCATCTTTGAATTTGCAGCACTCCCTTCAATGTCTCTTTGTGCATTCAAAATGCAAAAATATGGCAGGGAAGCTCTCTATTTTTTTCTTCTTTCTCAGCTTATAGATCCCACAAGAGAAGCATTAATGTGCTCAACCACTCCCTCCTGAAGTTCTATACATGATGGACACCTTACATTCAATTCGCGCTAAAACTATAGTTATAATTAGCTTATTTTTTTTTCAACAATTACCTTGGTAAAGACAACTACCATTCTAGTTAATTGGCTTATTAAAGTATTGCCCTCAGCTTCATTCATGTTCCTTATGCACAATATGATACCCACACATTTTTTTTGTCTGAATTTGGGTTTAAGGGCCAAGATTTATAACATGTAGGCTTATTTATTAACAAAAGTAGAGATGGGCCTATTTTGCCTCATGTCACAAGCTTGAGGGCCTTTTTGTGCATTAGTCAGTTAAAATTTCCATGTGTATTGTAATTGTACATGTATCATACTTCATCAATAAAATTAAAATATATAACCAATGAAGTTTGCATCAAATGGTCCAAGTGGAGGTACCAAGGATAGGTTATTAGTTCAAGTCCTAGGGATGCAAAAATTAAGGTTCTTGGTGCTTAAGTCATCCTGTAGGTAGTTTTAACACTTTATATAATACTAATAATAATATTATTATTATTAGTTAATAAATAATATATATTATGGTAGTGATGCGGAGCAACAAGTCTCAAAGTTCTGGGAATTCATTATTAGTTAATATATAATAGATATTATGATAATGATAAAGAGCAATAAGTCTCAGAGTTATTTGAATGAATTTGAACAACGATGGATAGATATAATTATTTATTATTATTATTATTATTATTAGGATTTAATTTTTATTCTTAGAATTTGACTTTCCTATATTGTTAGGAATTTGATTTTCTACCTTAATTAGAATTGTTTTATTTTATTTCCTAATTAAAATTAGGGTTTGTAGGTTTATACCGCCCTATAAATATGTAAGTTTTAGGGCTATTAGAGTTATTTTTGATGAATTTTAATAGAATTTTCTATTTTCCTTAATTTTTGGATATTCTTTGAGAATTAATGAATTTTGATACCCATTATTTTGGGTATTCTTTAAATCAACAAATTAATAAAAGGTTGTTTGATCGATATTCATATGCGAATCATTGACAATCAATAATTGTCCCTTTTAATTTAGGCTTCCACTACGTCAACTAATATCAGAGCCGAATTGATCATTATTAATCATGGCAAGAAAATTATAATGTGATGATAATGGGTATGAACATGATTTAGACTCAGTTGGGGAGATTAATGACAACAAGGAGGAAGAAGAGTATTATAAAGAGAGTTTATTTTATGATACTGACGATGGTGAGGATGCAGATGTAGTTATTGAAGATGAACCAATATTCAATGAAGAATATGAGGGCGATGTTGAATATATTGATTTCATTAGCATTGATAAAATTCTTTATTCTTATATTCCTTTAATTTCTATTTTGAAAAAATTACAAGTTGAAGTAAATTTATGATGTTCTATAGCAAATTTATTTTTTAATATTTGGACAAAATTTGAGTTTCTACCCTAAGGAATGATGTGGAGTAACAAGTTTTGGAGTTTTTAGAATAAATTTGAAGAATAATGGATAGATATAATTATTATTATTTATTATCATTATTATTATTCTTAGAATTTGACTTTCCTATATTGTTAAGGATTTGATTTCCTACATTAGTTAAAATTGTTTTATTTTATTTTCTAACTAAAATTAGGGTTGGTATGTTTGTGCCACCTTATAAATATGTAAGCCTAAGGGCTATTGGAGTTAGTTTTGATGAATTTTAATAGAATTTTCTATTTTCCCAAATTTTGGATATTCTTTGAGAATGAATGAATTTTGATGCCTATTATTCTGGGTATTCTTTAAATCAATAAATTAATAAAAGGTTGTTTGATGGGTATTCATATGCAAATCAACGACAATCAATAATTATCCCTTTTAATTTAAGCTTTCGCTACGTCAACTAGTATTAGAGCCGAAGTGATTATTTTTAACCATGGCGAGAAGATTACAATGTGATGATGATGTGTATGAATGTGATTTAGACTCAGTTGGGGAGATTAGTGACAACAAGGAGGAATAAGAGTATTATGAAAAGAGCTTATTTTATGATATTGATGATGGTGAGGATGTAGATACAGTTATTAGAGATAAACTAATATTCGATGAAAAAGATGAGGTCGATGTTAAATATATTGATTTCATTAGCATTTATAAAATTCTTTATTCTTATATTTCTTTAATTTCTATTTTGAAGGAATTATAAGTTGAAAATGAATTTATGATGTTCTATAGCAAATTTATTTCTCAATATTTAGGCAAAATTTGAGGGTGAATATTCTCTACCCTGAAGGAAATAATGTGGAGGAACAAGTTTCAAAGTTCTTTGAATGCATTTGAAGAGCAATGGATAGATATAATAATAATAATAATAATTATTATTATTATTATTATTATTATTATTTAATTTTTATTCTTAGAATTTGACTTTCCTATATTATTAGGAACTTGATTTTCTACCTTATTTATAATTGTTTTATTTTATTTTCTAATTAAAATTATGGTTGGTAGGTTTGTATCATCCTATAAATTTGCAAGCATTAAGGCTATTGGAGTTAATTTTTTATCAATTTTAATAGAATTTCTATTTTCTCCAATTTTTGGGTATTCTTTAAGAATCAACGAATTTTGATGCCTATTATTCTGGGTATTCTTTGAATCAACAAATTAATAGAAGGTTGTTTGACGAATATTCATATGCGAATCAATGACAATCAATAATTATCCCTTTTAATTTAAGCTTCTAATACGTCAAATAAATAGATAGATATATATCTATATATATAAGATATACAGAGTGATATTTTGAGTTGTAATACTCTATTGTTCAATATATATATATATATATATATAGTCATTGGATGCCGTTTTAAGAAGATGAGGGATACAAGTATTAATATTGCTTAGGAGTTGAGCCGATACACTATCAAGTTTGAGCTTGACTCAATGTTTAAATTCAAAGCTCGAACTTAATCAAGCTTTTTTTTTTATGAAACTCAAGTTCAAGCTTCACTTAATTAATTAAATAAAATCTTAAAAAATATTCAAACTCGACTTGTAATATGATTCTATTGGGACTTGTTGAGATAAATAGTAAGGAGGAAGAGTGCCAAGTTGAAACTTTACCTCTAAATACAACTATTGAAGACCTGTGCATTAATCAATAAAGTGAAGAGTTTCCATTTTCATTTAGGAATGCTTTGGGGAGGACACCTATGAAGTTGAAAAAACAAAAAAGCAAAATAAGTGTTAAAAATGAGTTGAATGAGCAAAGTGAGATAAACAAGGGGTTTAATTCCATCAACATAACTCTGATAATTTTGGGCTAAGATTTTAAAGTTGGATGCATGTTCTATCTCTATTATAGGTAGGTTTTGTATAAACTTGATTTGATAAAATATATTTATAATTATATTAAAATAAAAAGGTTTTTTGCACCAATGGTACCATAACTTTTGCATATATTTCACTTTGATACCAGATTTTTATTTTTTTAGTTATTGAAGTTTTATTTTTATTTTAGGTTAAAATACCTTGAACATATTCAATCAAATTTAGCATACATGGTAGCCGAAATAAGCATATTCTTAGTATATTCATCACGTAAGCATCCCATTAAACTGGCTAATCATATTTGGGTCATAGAATGCCATATTTTTTCTTTTATTAAGGTTTTTATCTATGCTAAATTTTATTTTCTATGACCCACGGATGATTAGACTGCTTAATGAGATGCTTACGTAACGAATATACTAAGAATATACTTATTTCGGTTGTCTCATATGCTAAATTTAATTAGATATGTTTGAGATATTTTAACTTAAAATAAAAATAGAATTTCAGTAGTTGAAAAGAAAAAAAGAAAAATTTAGTAATAACTTGAATATGGCAAAGTTAAGGCACAATTAGTGCAATAAACCATAAAATAAAAAGATCAAAAGAGTTATATAAACTCGATTAGACTTTATTAATTTACAAACATATTAAGTCACATCTCTAGGAACTTGAACTCAAATTGAATAGCTCTAACTCGAGCTAAACTTAATAATAATCGAGTTAATCCTGAATAATTTGTGAGTGGGCTTGACTTAGTTACACCTGAATCTTAAAGCCTACTTGGATTGGGGGGTAAAGGAAGGAAGGGAAACATTTACTCTTGTTTGGTATGAAAAATGGGTATATTAATGAAAGGGAAGGGAAAGGATGATGTCCCCTTAGTCATTTTTCTTACACCCCATTTTGGGTGTAAGGAGGGGGAAAGGATGAGATAGGGTTATATTCTTTTTTTTTATATCAAAATTACCCTCATATAAAATATTAATGTCATGTATAAGAAATGATATTTTTATATTTTTATTGTTTACCTCCCCTTAATTACTTTTCCTCCTCTCATTTCATTCCTAAATAAAAGAAGAATTATTATGTACACTTACCTCTCCTTCTTCTCACTTACCTTTTCATAAGGGTGTGCAACGATTGGGTCAAGTAAAATAATGGTAGAAACTAAGCGGTTTTAATGAGGAAAAAAATAGGACTGACCTAAATCAATTTAAAAGAAAAAATCAATATTTCGAAAGTCAAAATTGGTTGGATCAAGTCGGATCAAAAATCGAGTTGGACTTAGTTGAGTTGAGCCCTTTTTTAGGCTCTAATTAAAAAATAAATAAACTATATATTCATTCCATTAATCATTTGGGCCAAGCCTAAATAGTTACATTGTTCAAAATACACTTTTTTTTAACACTTCAATATACACTTGTTTGACTACTACTAATTTAGATATAAAAATTAATACCTAATCTTAATATAAAAGAATATTTAAGCAAGGGCACTACATTTTTGCATACAAAAAATAAAAGCAGAGATAATTTGCAAGCTCAAGATTAACAATTTCTTTCCACCCCTATAACTAATAATATATAAAAAGCTTCTATATGTGCAAAACCCCCAGAAATTAGACTGCAGAATACTCAAAAAATGCAACTACAGTAGGTTAATAAAAAAAGTTGAAATTCACCTACATATTAAAGGAACAACAACACACAATTTCAATTAGAATAAAATCATTGTTCTAATATAAAACAAGGTTATTAAAAAAAAGTAGGTAAAGGAGGCTCAGGATGTTATTTTCAGAAAGCATTTCGAATATGACCCAAATTGCTAACAACAAAGAAATAGCCACCTAGTTACATACAGCAAGAACTCTAACATATTTAAAAAATACAGGGTGGTGGAAGCATCATCACTGCCAAAAAACACAAAATAAAAGGCTCAGAATTAAGCATTTACAATTCAAATCAAGAATGCAGCCATATTTCTAATAGCTAAACAAAAAAACCACCAAAGAAACTTAAGCATGCATTCATTGAAGATCATATAATCCTAGGGGTGGAAGCATCATCATTGCCTCTGTTTTATGCACACACACACAGTTACTACAATAACAACACAGACACAAGCACTGCAATAACAATATAGACAGAAGCACCTCAACCATTAAAAAAAGGCACTTCAGGTCAAGTTAGTCATAAATAGTATACACAGCAACAACATTTTAAAAAGAAGGCAGGCAGCTTTAGTAATCAAATAACCACATATTAATAGAATTAATAATGGATAATATTAATAGAGTAATTATCATCAGTGAGCAATTTAACTGAGCTAAAGAAGGGCCACTGCCCATTGGATTAAGATCTGTAAAGAAAAGAAAATAAGAGAATTAGAATTTAAACAAGCATTGTATTAATATAATAAACAAATGAAAGTAATTGAACATATTTTAAAAACATAACCTTTTTCAAATGACTCTAAATCCTCTAAAGATTCTTCCACCCTAACAGTTTGTTTTGGCATTCTAAGCCAATCTTGTGTACATATCAAAGCTTATATTATTTTTGGAGTTAAAGAACTCCAAAAATAATCAAAAACTCTACCTCCAGTACTGAATACAGACTTAGAAGCAACAATAAAAACATGAACAACTAAAACATCTTTAGCCATGCAAGACAAAATTGGGAACCTCTCAGAATTCAACTTCCACCATCTGAAGATATCAAAAGTTCTTTTATCTTCCACAATATCCTTACTAAGATATATTTCGAGTTCAGATCATTTACTTCCACTTAAACCATAATCAAACTTATGCTTTTTGAATTTTTCTTTCATTAAAAACATAGTAGTATTTCTAGAAATAGGCAATTGAGGTTCAAAAACTATCTGGCTAGACTGTGTACTAACATAGACTCAGAGGCAGAAGAAGAGCCATAATTTGACAAATAATCATTAAATAACATATAGAGATCAGACTTTATTTTCAAACACAGTGTGCTTCCCAACATTAAACTATACATTTAATTCATAGAGAATTTAACCAATTCAAGTTTATACAGAGGATCAAGGATTGTAGCAAAAAAAATCACAGAGTTCATTTTCTCTAGATCTTCCTAATATTTATCAAATTTCTGCTTCATGCTATTGCACATATTCTTAATAAACATATTAGAAGATGATTACATCTCAATAATATTACAATTCAAATCACAAATTTTAGAAAAGAAGCTATTTGCAATCGCATAATTTGAACCAGATATTCTTAGTGTCATATCATAGAAAAGCTTAAACATATTTATCAAAAGTCTTCTGAAACACACAACCAATTAAGAAAGCCTAGAATATCATCCCCTAAATCATGTCTATAAGAAGATTCAGTTTCTTCATATTTATCAAAAAATTTCTGAAATAAGTAGGTAGTTTTAAGCATTAAGTGGGTGGAATTCCACTTTGTAGGGACATCAAGAGACAATGAGCATTTCGACTTAATCCCTAATAGTTCAGAAAGCACTCTAAATTTACTCAACCTAGATGGTGAGTTTCTCATGTACCTAACCGACTCCTTTACATTTTTGACAGAAGAATTAACTTCTTTTAACCATTATTCATAATTAGGTTCAAGATGTGAAATTTTAGAGAAATTTCACATATAGATAAATTTTAGTCTAACAACAGAGGCACCCCAACTTAACATTTTCTTTTTAAAATACCCTACAATAGTGTCATTAAAGGATGCATTATCCATTGTGATTGAGAATACATTTCTAATTTGTTATGACCCATATTTTTAAATTATTTTATTTTATAATGAGATATGCAGTGTTAATAAGATTTGAAAATTTTATTGATCTATTTTCGTTATTTATGATTAATTACTATTATTTTATATTTAATTGGATTTTCTACATAAATATATTATTTTGGTTGTTTAATTTACATGGTTATTTTAATATTATTATTTCTATTATTGTTTTATTAAATTTCACTATTTATTTTGTTATTAAATTATTTTATATTTGTATTTTTATTTTATGTATTATATTTATATATTATAATTAGGGTTTATATTTATTATTTCATGTGTATGTGTATATTATAATATATGTGTGTGTGATTATTTGTGTGCCATATATATATGTGTGTGTGTGTGTGTGTGTGTGTGTAAGATATTTTTATTTTTTTATGTGGTGGAGATTTTTTTTAACATAAAGTTTTATTATTATATTATATTATATTATGAAGTTAATAAATAATATATACATACAAATATACAAGCATATATACATAAACGAAGAAACAAACGCAGAAACAACATTGTGCATCTTCCCTCCCCTGTAGGTCCCGATTTCTCACTAGCAGAGTGCCTCTCCAACATCCAGCAGCCACTATAGTTTCCTATTGCCTTCCGCCACCCTTCCTCCTTCTTCTCCAGTGCCGGCATCGACTGGAACGGTAAGAGACCGAAACTTCCATCTTTTCTGGCCATCTTCAATTCTGACCACCATTCTTCGCGTTTTTTATGCCATTTGACTCCTCTAACTCTAGTGAGCATGAATCTAAGCTTGGTTTAAGCTTTAAGTACCTATTTTTTGAGTTTTATTGAATTTTAGTTTTTGCGCTTTAGGGTTTTTTATTTTTTTTTAAGCATGATCTTGATGATTCACACAAATTTCCTTCATAAAAGTTGATATTGGTAGCTTAATCTACATGTCAGTAGTGAGTTGTAATTTATATTTACTCTATGTGATTTTAATTCAGAGGCCTTTTGATGAATATTGTATTAAATATTTTATTATTATGATATGACAGAGTTTATTTTTACTATATTAATTTGAGATTTTAATTATGATGCATATTTATTTACTTTAATTATTACATGTTTTTCCTTTAAGGCTTGCTATGGATTCGGATTCAAAAGAACTCCCGTTCCCTAGCACCGGTCATGGCCTTTAGTTTGGGTCATGAAAAAATTGGTATTAGAGTGGAGTTTATATCTGGGCCTAAGTTGTTAGAGTTATGGCCCTAGTTTTTATGAGTTGTGTTTTCTTTGAAACTACTGCAGTTAATTAGGTTCAAGTATGTCTTCGATAAGTATTCCTTGATTTAGTTTTTTTACATTATTATTAGTTGTCTGTTTTGTCTTAATCTTTTTGTTTGTCTTTTTAGAATGAGGAGACGAGTGCGTGTCGCTCCACCGGTCATTGAGGCCGAGGATGATGAGTCCTTTCAAGATGAGGTTTTACCTCCTGAGACGTTAGCTAGGCACAGAGGTCGTGGCAGAGGTAGACCTCGAGGAGTAGCAGGTCACCGTAGACAAATAGAACTATAGGATGAGGAACCTATAGAGCCTGAGTACGAGGATGCTCCTATACCTCCAATTGCACCACCGATTCATTCTATCTATCAGCAGGGTATGTCTGCCCTTGAGGTAGCATTATTCTACACCAAAGTTGGCCGTATAACATTTGATAGGACTTATGATCTGTTGGACTTTTTGCACACTATTGAGACGAGGACTCATATTGCTCACACCAAGTATCAGTGGATCATGATTGTCAAGCTATCAGTAGAGGGACCAGCCCTGGATTTGTTCATACAGATGATTTAGCCTTACATGATGATGATGACCTAGGTGTAGTTCAGAGAGCGATTTATGAGGAGATTCTACCCAAAGCCACTCCGTATGAGCTACAGACTCCGACTGACGAGTATATCCAGAGGTAATAAATCTGTTAAAGACTACACTATAGAATTCCTTTGACTCAGCAGATATGCAGAGGACTTTATGAGGGGTCAGTATTTTATGGTTACTACGTATATTACTGGTTTAGGTTTTGCTTTTGCTGGGATGCCTACAGCAAGCCTTACTCTGGAGTCAGTGATAGATTTGGCCAAGGAGATTGAGCTGAGGCTAGTCAGGCAAGGAGCTGTGCCTGATTATTACCAGCTGGGCACTAAATCAGGTGGATTTCAGACTACTCTGTACTCAAGTTTTTAGATTGGTTTGAGTAGTCAGTAAAGAGGCCCAGTCTAGTAAAGCTAAAGATAGCAATAGAGAGTGCACAGGAGTAATAGACATGGTCATGGAGGTCAGCGTAAATCAATCAGATTTGGATCAGGTGCTTCTAGCAGCAGCAGTGGTCGTAGTTCTGTGTTAACTGCTAGTGTTTTTCAGACATGTGGTAGAGTTCATCAAGGATCGTGTTACATGACACCGTTGACTTATTTTTAATGTGAACAAATGGGAGACTATGCCAAATCATGTCCCTATTCTGGTTACCAGTCACAGCAGATTCTGTAATTTCCACAGCAGTCGATTGCCAGTGCAGCACTAGTTCCTTTTCAGTTACCTCCAGCTCAGCATTAGAGTTCTACTCAGATAGTTCCTCAGCAGGGTCATGGTAGAGGCACCAGAGGAGGTGCCAGAGGTTTTGGCCAGACTTCTACCAGTTAGCAGGGAGGTTGAGGACAGGCCAGAGTTTTTTATCTCACTCAGCAGGATGCTCAGGCATCTAATACAGTTATGACAGGTATTATTTTTGTTTATTAACTAGATGCATGGGCTTTATTTGATCTAGATGTCACGCATTCATTTGTTTCTCCTGTGTTTGCTTTCAAGTCTTGTTAGCAAGCTTCAAGGATGGCTTTTCCTTTATCTGTTGCCACTCCTCTAAATGACTCTTTGGACACTGACGTTGTTCTTTCTAGTTGTCCAATTTTTATCGGAGGCAGAGAATTGCCCACAGATTTAGTGTTGTTGAATGTGATGGAATTTGATATTATCCTTGGTATGGATTGGTTGTCTCAACACTATGTCATTATGGATTGTCAGAGTAAAGAGGTGATATTCAAATTTCTTGATGAAAAAGAGTTTAAGTTTGTTGGTGATAAGAGTTTTGCACCTTAGAATCTCATTTCCGTTATCACGGCTAAAAAGATGCTGAGGAAGGGCTATCAGGGTTATTTGGCATTAGTCAAGGATACTTCAGTGGAGAAGTTGTCACTCACAGATGTTCCTATTGCCCATGAGTTTCCTGATGTTTTTCCTAAGGAGTTGCCAGGCTTACCATCTCACAGAGAGATTAAGTTCTACATAGATATGGTTCTAAGCACTACTTTTATTTCTATGCCACCCTATAAAATGACTCCTGCAGAGTTGAAAGAATTGAAGGAGTAGTTGCAAGAATTATTGGATAAAGGTTTTATTAGACCCAATATTTCTCTTTGGGGTGCACCGGTCCTGTTTGTGAGGAAGAAGGATAGTACCCTGAGACTGTGCATTAACTATAGAGAGCTGAATAAGGTGACAGTGAAGAACAAGTATCCTCTTCGAAGGATAGATGACTTGTTTGATCAACTTTAGTGTGCACAGTTCTTTTCTAAGATTGATTTGAGGTTAGGTTATCATCATTTTCGGATCAAAAAAGTCGATGTTCCTAAAACGGCATTTCGCACTCGATATGGCAACAATGAGTTTCTGGTGATATCATTTGGGTTGACTAATGCACCAACAACATTTATGCATTCGATGAACAGGGTATTCAGACCATTTATGGATCAATTTTTAGTAGTCTTGATCGATGATATACTGGTGTATTTGAAGAGTATGGAAGAGCATGTATATCACTCGAGAATTGTATTGTAGACACTGAGAGAGCACCAGCTTTATGCTAAATTCTCAAAGTGTGATTTCTGGTTGGAGAGTGTTGCATTCCTTAAACATGTAGTATCTAAAGAGGGTATCCAGGTTAATCCATAAAAGATTGGGGCAGTGTCTGAATGGCCTAGACCGACTTCAGTTACTGAGATTTGGAGTTTTCTGGGTTTAGCTAGGTATTATAGGAGATTTGTATAAGATTTTTCTAGAATTACACCTCCTATGACTCACTTGATTTAGAAGAATATGAAGTTTGAGTGGTTAGAAGCTTATAAGAACAACTTTCAGTTGTTGAAGGAGAAATTGACCACAGCTCCAATTTTGGTTTTACCTAATAGAGTGGATAAATTCATAGTGTATTATGACGCCTCTAAAGTTGGCCTAGGTTATGTGTTGATGCAAAATGGTAGGGTGATAACTTATGCTTCGAGGTAGTTGAAGAAGCATGAACAGAATTATCCTACCCATAACCTAAAGATGGCTGCAGTGATCTTTACTCTCAAGATCTAGAGACATTGTCTATACTGGGTGACTTGTGAGATTTTAATTGATCATAAGAGCCTTAAGTACATTTTCCAGTAGAGAGATATGAATCTGAGGCAGCAGAGATGGTTGGAATTGTTAAAAGATTATGACTGTGAGATTCTTTACCATCCAGGTAAGGCTAATGTGGTAGTAGATGTCTTGAGTAGGAAGTCCTCAAGTAGTCTTGCTCATATTAGTATGAAGAGGAGACCGTTAATCCAAGAGTTGCATTAGTTAGTGGATCAAGGTCTGATGATGAAGATAAGTAACTATAGTGGAGTTTAAGGTGCAATTTGTATTAAGAGATAAAATTAAGGCAGCTCAAAGTCGAGATCCTATTCTGGAAGAGCTTGTAGAGAATGTTCGAGCAGGGAAGTTCACTAATTTCACACTTGATGATTATGGTATTTTGTGGATCAGTTGTAGATTGTGTGTTCCTGATATGGATAATTTGAGAGAAGAGATCCTTAAGGAAGCACATTCTACAGCCTACAACATACATCCAGGTGTCATTAAGATATACCACAGTATCAGAGATTTATATTGGTGGGATAGACTAAAAAAGAATGTAGCTAATTATATTACTAAGTGTCTGACATGTCAGCAAGTGAAAACTGAACATCAGAAGCCTTCTGGGAATCTTCAGCCTCTTCTTATTTCTGAGTGGAAGTGGAAAAGGATTGCTATGGATTTTATGGTTGGTTTACCTCGTTCCAAGGGTGGATACGATTCGATCTGGGTGATAGTGGACAGGTTGACCAAGTCTGCACATTTCTTGCTTATGAAGGCCACTTATTCTGTAGCTAGATTGGCGAAGTTGTATGTGAAGCATATTGTGTGCCTTCATAGAGTACCTGTGTCCATTATGTCAAACAGAGGTTCAGTGGTTACTTCTCATTTTTGGCAGAAGTTGCAAGAAGCGATAGGCACCAGGTTGGATTTCAGTACTACTTTTCATCCTCAAACAAATGGTCAGTCTGAAAGGACGATCCAGACAATGAAAGATATGTTGAGGATGTGTGTTTTGGATCTGCGAGGTAGCTGGGATGATCATTTGCCACTTATGGAGTTTACTTATAATAATAGCTACCATAGCAGTATTGGAATGGCACCATATGAGGCTTTGTATAAAAAGAAGTGTAGATCCCCTCTGAGTTGGGATGAGATTGAGGAAAGAGCACTGACTGAACCTGAGATGGTTCAGGATGCTGCAAAGAAGGTTATTATAATTAAGAGGAGATTAGAGACTGTAGTTAACAGACAAAAGAGCTATGCGGATGCTAGACATATAGATGTGGAGTTCCATGTAGGAGACTATATTTTTCTAAAAGTTTCTCCGATGAAGGGTGTGATGAGATTTAGTAGGAAGGGTAAGCTAGCACCGAGATATATTGGATCGTTTAAGATTTTAGAGAGAGTTAGCACTGTTGCATATCAGTTGGCTTTGCCTCCGAGTTTGTCCTAAGTGCATCCAGTGTTCCATATCTCGATGTTGAGGAAGTATATTTCAGACCCTTCACAAGTGTTGCAGCCCGATAGTATGGAAGTGAGTGAAGACTTAACGTTCATGGAAGAACCTGTTACGATCATGGACTATCAAGTTCAACAGTTGCGTTCAAAGCAAATTCTGATGGTCAAGGTGTTGTGGCGAAGCAACAACGTAAAAGAGCATACCTAGGAGACCGAAGCTGAGATGCGAGCTTCTTACCCGTATTTCTTTCCTCCTTGATTCTTGTATTATTCTTTTCTTTAATTTGAGGATGAATTCTTATAAAGAAGGAAGACTATTATGACTCATATTTTTAAATTATTTTATTTATAATGAGATATGCAGTGTTAACAAAATTTGAAAATTTTATTGATTTATTTTCATTATTTGTGATTAATTACTATTATTTTATATTTAATTGGTTTTGCTACGTAAATATATTATTTTGGTAATTTAATTTGCATGGTTATTTTAATATTATTATTTCTATTATTGTTTTATTAGATTTCACTATTTATTTTGTTATTAAATTATTTTATTATTTGTATTGTTATTTTATGTATTATATTTATATATTATAATTAGGGTTTATATTTATTATTTCATGTGTATGTGTATATTATAATGTGTGTGTGAGTATTATAATGTATGTGTGTGTGATTATTTGTGTACTATATATATATGTGTGTGTATAAATATATAAATAAGATTTTTTTATTTTTTTATGTAGTGGAGATTTTTTTTTAACATAAATTTTTATTATTATATTATATTATGAAGTTAATATATAATATATATATACAAATATACAAACATATATACATAAACGAAGAAACAAACACAAAAATAGCATTGTGCATTTTCTCTCCCCCGCACGTCCCAATTTCTCACTGGCAAAGTGCCTCTCTGATGTCCAGCAGCCACCACTGTTCTTGTCGCCTTCTGTCACCTTTCCTCCTTCTTCTCTAGTGCCGACATCGACTGGAATGGCAAGAGACCGAAACTTCCATCTTTTTCAGCCATCTTCGATTCCGATCACCATTATTTGCATTTCTGGTGCCGTTTGATTCCTCTAACTCTGGTGAGCATGAATCCAAGCTTGTTTTAAGCTTTAAGCACCTATTTCTTGAGTTTTGTTGAATTTTAGTTTTTGAGTTTTAGGGTTCTCGATTTTTTTAAGCTTGCTCTTGATGATTCACACAAACTTCCTTCACAAAAGTTGATCTTAGTAGCTTAATCTACATGTCTATATTTTTGTTTGAATTTTTGAATTTATTTTAATTTTTGTGAATTTTTGAATATTTTACTATTATTTAATTAATTTTCATAAATTAATTTATTTAATTATAAAATTTGTTGATTCAGTGTTTTTATGGGTTATTATTAATTTTAGTGTTGAGATAATAAATTTTGTGATTTTTATGTAATTTTTATAAATATTTTTATATTATGTCAATATTAGAAAATTAGGTTATAGTTGGGTTTTTGTCGAAGTTATTGATTAATAATGTGTTTTAGTTAATATTAGTAATATATATGTTCAGAAAATAATTTTTATCCATTCATATAATTTTTATAGAATTTTTTAGTAATATTAGTATATTATATGTATTTTTGTATTATAGGGTTAAATACATAATTTTGTTAAGATTATAGTTAAAAAATATGTTTTAATTGGTTTTATAATTATTTAAGGTATTAAAATAATTTTTACAAATTATTTACTATTTTTAACTAATTAATACTAATTTTTGAAATTTGTTTTCAAATAATATATTATATATTATTTTGGTAATAAAATGGGTATTTAGTAATTTTTAATATGTATTTAGGCTATTTTAGTTATTTGAATATATAAAGTGAATTTTTACTAATTAATATTGAATTATCGAGAAATTTGATTTTTAATAATATTATATTATTATTTCGGGATTTTTACGTAACTATTGAGAAAATAATTATTTTTTGTGTTTTAATATTAAATATGCTATATTTTGATATTTTAAAGATATTATGGAATTTATTGATTTTTAGTATATTTATTATATTATCTGAAAATTTAGTAAATTATGGACCTCGGTTGGGGAAATTGTGCAGTTCAGGATCCCAACCGAGAATTGTGTGAATTCCGTGATTTGAAGTGCATTTTTTTTGCAGGACTGACTCTACTTTTTAGTAGAGCGATGGCCGTTTTACAGAGGAGATTCTACCAAATTTTTGGTAGAATTCTCGTAAAATGTGACATAAGTTCAATTCAAAATTTTGTATGTCTGTGTTCTGTATCTTAAATCGAGTCTCTATAGAGTTTAAATTAGATTTATTCTAATTTCTATAATTATTTTATTGTTTAGTTATGTCGAGACCGAGGCCTAGTGGACCGGGCCCGTCAGACCAGTCTCGTGGAGCGTAAACCTGTGAGTTATTATTTTATATATACATTACATTTAGGTTGCATGTTTTAGCACATATTCATGTTTTGATTATATTTATTCATAAATTATTTTATTAAAATATTTAGTATACTTTAAGTATATTTTTAGTATATTTTGAAATAAATGCATGTTTTATCTTTGATATATACCTAGCATGTTTTTATTATACTATTGGTTTATTTTAGTATATTTCATGATTGATTTGAATTTATTCGACATATATATACTTGAAATATACTTAGTTTATTTTAGGAATATTTCTGGTATATATATATGGTTTATTTTGCTATTATGAATGTCATTCTACATTATTTATTTTTTTTGAATGTATGTTTTATTTTAAATGAAGGAAATCGATAGAACGTGCTACCTAGTGGGCAACACTAGGACTATGTACGTACCGGTGCGATAAATTTTAGGGTTGAGTGAGAATTATTTGTGGAATTATGATTTGATTGGTAATGATATGATTGATTTGATTGAGATGTGATGTGATTAATGGTGTGATTGTTGGAGCTCGGTTGACCAAATGTCTCGGAGCCAATCACATTGACAGTCAGACTGATGGAGCTCAGTTGACTTAGTGTATTGGGGTCAGTCTACTGTTCATATGGATTAAGTGAATTTATTTAGAATTAAGTGAGCATGTATGACTAGAGTGATGTTATTGTTGATTGAGGTTGCGATTAAATAGGGTTCTATTTAATCCTTCATAAATTTATGATTTTTTCAGTATTATTATATAAAGTGATTTTCAGCATGTATCTGAAATGCTTGTATATATATTTATTATATACAAATGTTTAATTGCATTTGACATATAGGAGATGCTTGTTTATATATATTATAACAATTCACTCAGTCAGGTATGACTCCCCTCAGTTGACATTTTTACATGAGAGTCTTATTCTTTAGACCTCAACAGTAGACCTATTCGTCGGACTTCTTCCGCCTCGGCTCTTTTATGTAAATTATATACTTAATTTTTATATTGTACTCTAGAAAACTGCAATAGTCATAATTTGTATCAGTAGTGAGTTGTATTTTATATTCACTGTATGTGATTTTAATTCAGAGACCTTTCTCTGAATATTGTATTAAATATTTTATTGTTATGATATGATAGAGTTTATTTTTACTATATTAATTTTAGATTTTAATTATGATGCATATTTATTTATTTTAATTATTGCATGATTTTCTTTTAAGGCTTGCTATGAGTTTCGGATTCGAAAGAACTCCCATTCCCTAGCACTGATCATGGTCTCTGATTTGGGTCATGACATAATTCCTCACTCAATCAAAAAATTCTCTAATGCTTTACAGATGTATTCCCCTTTATGAGAGGTAATAAGGACAAAAGATATTATTTATTTGTGAAAATTCCACCCATCATCAATATAGTGAGCATGCATACATATATATTTGATTCTTTGAATCGATGTCCAAGAATCAGTGGTGATACTAATTCTTTGACAGTGTGACTTAAAGAAATTTTTAAGCTTAAGCCTCTCATTGGTAAATATGGTATAACAGTCCCTACTTATAGTCCCAGATTACCACAAACTGATCCACATATGGTCTGAATACCCTGTTCATCAGGTCCATAAAAGCTGCTGGTGCATTAGTCAAACCAAAAGACATCACCAGAAACTCATAATGACCATATCGAGTGCGGAATGCCGTCTTAGGAACATCGGCTTCACCAATCCGTAGCTGATGATAACCCGACCTCAAGTCAATCTTAGAAAAGAACTGTGCACCCTGTAGCTGATCAAACAAGTCATCTATCCTCGGGAGAGGATACTTGTTCTTCACTGTCACCTTATTAAGCTCTCTGTAGTCAATGCACAGTCTCAGGGTACCATCCTTCTTCTCCACAAACAGGACTGGTGCACCCCAAGGAGAAACACTAAGTCTAATAAAACCTTTATCCAACAACTCTTGCAACTGCTCCTTCAACTCTTTAAACTCTGCAGGAGCCATTCTATAGGGTGGCATAGATATAGGAGTAGTACCTGGAACCACATCTATACAGAATTCAATCTCTCTATGAGGTGGTAAACCTGGCAACTCCTCTAGTACCTCTACCACGACTCTGCTGTGGAACAAGCTGAGTGGAACTCTGATGCTGAACTGGTGGTAACTGAAATGGAATGGGTGCAGCACTAGCAATCGACTACTGTGGGAATCGCGAAATCTGCGACTGCTGATACCCGGAATAAGGACACGATCTGGCAAAATGTCCTGTCTGCCCGCATCTGAAGCATGTCAGTGGTGTCAGATAACACGGTCCCTGATGGACTCTACCGCAAGTCTGGCATACACTGGCCGCTAATCCAGAACTACGACCACTGCTGCTGCTCGAAGCACCTGACCCAAACCTGAACGATTTACGTTAACCTCCACGGCCATGTCTACTGCTCCGATGCACTCGCTGCTGCTGCCTCTGACTCTGCTGAGTCGGGCCTCACTGCTGACTACTCGAACCAACATGAAAACTCGAATATGGAGTAGCCTGTAATCCACTCGACTGAAATCCCAACTGGTAATAATCAAGCATCGCTCCCTACCTAACTAGCCTCAACTCAATCTCCTTGGCTAACTCAATCACAGACTCCAGAGTAAGGCCTGTTGTAGGCATACCAGCAAAAGCATAACCCAAACCAGTAACGTAGGTAGTGACCACGAAATACTGATCTTCCATCAGATCCTCTGCATATCTACCCAGACGAAGAAACTCTCGGGTATACTCCTTTACAGATCGATCACCACGAGAAATACTAGTCAATCGAAGACGATAGCTCATACGAAGAGGCTCTGGACAAAATCTCCTCATAAACCGCTCTCGAAATTGAGCCCAGGTCATCATCATCATGTAAGGCTGGATCACCTGAATAAACCAATCTAAGGCTGGTCCCTCGACAGACAACTTAACGATCATGATCCGCTGGTACTTGGTATGAGCAGTCCGAGTCTTAGTCTTAATCGCATGCAGAAAATCTAAAGGATCAGAAGTACCATCAAAAGCAATCCTGCCAACTCGGGCATAGAACAAAGCTGCCTCAGGGTCAGACATACCCTGCTGATAGGCAGGCTGAATAGGCGGAACAACTGGAGGAACAGGAACATCAAATTCAGGCTCTATAGGATCCTCGTCCTGTAACTCTCTCTGCCTACGGTGACCTACCGCTCCTCGAGGTTTACCTCTGCCATAACCTCTACATCTAACTGGCTGCTCAGGAGGTAAAACCTCATCCTGAAAAGACTCATCATCCTTGGCCTCAATGACCGATGGAGTGACACGTGCTCGCCTCCTCATTCTGAAAAGATAAACAGAAAGATTCAGGAAAAACAGACAACGGAGGAATAACGTAGAAAACTAAGCAAGGAATACTTATCAAGGCGTACTCGAACCTAATTCACTGCAGTAGTTCAATAGAAAACACAACTTAAAAACTAGGGCCACAACTCATATAACTAAGCCCTGACACAGAACTCCACTCTGATATCAACTTTGTCACGACCCAAAACAGGGGTCATGACCGGCGCTAGGGAACGGGAATTCTTCGAATCCAGAACCCGTAACAAGCCTAAAAATAAAATAAAACATGCAATAATAATAACAATATATAATGCAGCGGAAATAAAAATCATAAATATCCAAAATAATATCCATCTCCCATATATAAATCTTTTGATACAATTCCAGTTCAAATATATTACGACATCTCGCATAAATATAATACATAAAATCCCATAATTTAATTTACAACTACTGTAGTGTCTAGATTATAAAAATAAGACTCAAGTAAGCAGTTTACACAAAGAAGTCGGGGCGGAAGAAATTCGGCGTACAGGCCTGCTACTGAGGTCTGAAGATGTTGACTCTCCTGTAAAATTGTCAACGGAGGGGAGTCAGACCTCACTGAGTGAATTACTATAATATATATACATACACATTAAATGACAATGCATACAGTCAATAGTATATATCTAATATGTATATATACAGGCAATTACACACAGATGCAATAAAATCATTTTATATATATTTCATTGAAAATCATCTTTTATGAAGGATCAAATAGAACCCTAGAATATCGCAACCTCGAAACCAGTGTTAGACAACACTCTAGCCATACAGGCTCACTTAATCCAAATATGTCCACTTAATCCATTTAGACAGTAGACTGGCCCCGAGACATTAAGTCAACCGAGCTCCAACAGTTTGACTGCTAGTGTGATTGGCCCTGAGACACTTAGTCAACCGAGCTCCAGCAATCACACCCAAATCATATCTCACACATCAAATAATCATATCCAATCAATACCCACAAATAGTTAGTAGTATAGCCTATTTGCTATAAGCGTACCGGTACATACTCGGTCCTAGTGCTGCCCACTAGGTAGCACGTTCTATTGATATCCTTCATTAATAAATGTAAAACATCAATTCATAAATAAATGATGCATGAATTTAAATAAAATAACAATATAAACCACATATATATACTGAAAATATACCAAAAATAAATCAGGTATATTTCGAGTATATATACGTCAAATAAATCCAATCAAATTATAAATTAAGCTAGAAATATATTTAAAAATATTTTAAATATAATTTATTAACAAAACATGTATATAATTTATTATATACCAAAAATATACCAAAAATATACTTAAATACAAATCACATTATTTATGCATTTTAATCAAAATAAAACATATATTTCTAAAATCATGCATCCTAAGCATATATATATAAAATAGCAACTCACACTAGTGCGCTCCTCGAGATGGGTCCGACGGGCCTGGTCCATTAGGCCTCGGTCTCGACGTAACTAAATAAACAATAAATAACCGATATTAGAATAAACCTAACAGAGAATCCTAGAATTCGATCTAGAATATTAATCATAGAATTGAGATTAGGGTTCGACCGGATATCACGTTTTACGAGAATTCTACCAAAAATTTGACAGAACCTCCCCTGTAAAATAGACATCTCCCTACTCAAAGAGTAGAGTCGACCCTGCAAAGAAACACACTTCGAAAAACAAGCTCAAAACAAATCCACAATCCCTCGGTCGGACTCCAAACTACAGTCTACCGACCAGGGTCCACAAACACAGAATAATTCTGAAAATACCAAAAATACCCTTAAATAATAGAAATTCATTTTATATGTAGAAATTACATAATTAACCTTTAAACACATTAAAAACCGATAAAAACTCATTTTATTAGAAAAACCGTATATTATATATATTTGAAAATAATTCACGAAAAATAGTTTTAATTAGTTAAAAATACTAAATAATTTGTAGAAATCATTTTTATACCTTAAATAACTATTAAAACCAATTAAATTACATTTTTAGCCAATTTAGGATAAAATTACCAAAATACCCCTATATATATAAATATACTAAAATTACTTCAAAAATTCACCAAAAAATAGTATAATTATCCAAAATTAATTTTCTAAACATATTTATCAATAATATCAATAATTAAACTCAATTTACCAATTAATTTCAAATAAAAACATATTTAATCTAATTTTCCCAAAATTACATAAACTCAAATAATTGAAAATAAATACATAGAAATTCATAAAAATTCCAAATAAATTCCTATAATTCATTTAAACACCTAATTTAACCATAAAATAAAATTTCATAATTTAATTAAGTAATTTCCGAAAATTAGAAAATAATATTAAAATATTCAAAAATACCCAAAAATCAAAATAATCTCCAAAAATTCCAAAAAAATTCATACATGTAGATTAAGCTACTAGGATCAACATTTGTGAAGGGAGTTTTCATGAATCAATCAATTCAAAGCTCAAAAAAAATCAAAAACCCTAATATGGCCGAAATTGAAAATTCGAAACCTAAGCAAATCAAGACCATTTCAGCTCAAACCAAAGCTAGAATCACAGTTGCAGGCGGTGGTTGGTGATGAAGAAGTGGTCGGGCATGGGAAGAAGAAGAAGAAGAAGAAGAAGAAGAAGAAGAAAAGAAAAGAAAAGAAAGGAAAAAGAAAAAGAAAAGAAAAAGAAAAAGAAAAAAAGAAATAATAAAATATTATGTATATATTATAATATAGTGTATAAATAAAATATGTGAAAAAATTGCACACCACACATTATTATATTAATTTAATAAACAAATAATAATAAAATATTAGGGTAATATACTAAATCCTAATTAAATAAATATATACACACATAGGCTCTATTTAGCAATTTAAAAATACGTATGAGTTCATGCAAGTCCGAAAATATATTTAAAATAATTAATAATAAATTATTTACGTGAAAATTTCTCCGAAAATGAAAGTTTCGGGAAAATTTTACGTAAAGCACTGTAAATAAGACACAATAATTAAAATAGGTTTTAAATACATATCAACTCCTAAAATATCATAATATATATATATGGAAATTATTAACACTGCATATCCCGGTACAGTGTAAAAATATTTAAAAACACGAAATATTACATGCATGCTGCACAAATAAAAAAAATGATGAAAAATTAATAATTTTTCATAAATAATTAGAAAAAAGTATTATCCAGCATAAATCTATATAATATAACATATATAACACTAAAAATTTTACACAGATCAAATAAAATTCCTAAAAAATAAAAATTTATCACAAAGAAACACAAAACAATTATCATCACCCATAGATCTAATATATAACATATATATAAAAAAAAATTTACACATATCAAAAAAAATTTGAAAAAATCAAATTTTTTCATAAATAAATACAAAAAATTATCATCGACCATAGATCTAAACATTATAACATATATACAACCAATATTTATATAGATCAATAATAAATTTAAAAAAATAAAAAATTTTCAAAAAATTTTATCATCGACCATAGATCTATAAATATAAATACATAACATAGATTAAAGAATATATTTTACACATATCAATATAAATATACTCATATAATATATTTTTAAAAATATAAACTATATTTTTATACAAATAACCACAAGAAATTGTGAAAATATCAAAAACCCACAGGAATAACAAAATCTGTAATGTATTACCAATTTATCATTAATAAACAGAATGTCATTTACGATGACAATTTGTTAAAAAAATCATTATGATTTCAAAAATATGAAAGGAGACTGAATCGAAATTGAGAGAGCAGAGGAAAGAAAGATAAAAATCAAAAGTTATTAGAGTTTCCTTAAGATTCAAAAGAGACATGAAGGTTAAAGGAATAAAAGAGATGCTATCTTAAAAAGAGAGAGATAAGAGGAAAAAAGGCTCTAAAAGAACGATATCAAAGAAGAGAACTGTAAAATGCAGAAAATTAGGATTATATATATATATATATATATACATACTGGCCCAAGTTTTAAACGGCGTTATTCTAATAAAAGATAATATTACAAATTCAAACTGATCAAGAAATAAAATGCCTTTCCCGATCCATTACCCAAAATCTGAATATCTATTCAATCATCACCTGAACCGAATCATCTCTCCTCTCGATAGCTAAACCAGTCACAATTCTCAAGTCAAATCCATTCAAAAATTCAGATTCAACAGTTCTTACTTACCCCTACATTTTCATACATTTTCTTACCTTCTTTTAATTACTCTTCCTCTCCGGCCCATCCAAGCAGACCCTTAAGGGTTTCTTATGGTTTGCTCAATTAAAATCAAACGGCACCGTTTTGATTCAGCTGGCTCAATTCATTTTCGAAATTTTCATCGCAGACCATCGTCGGGAGCTTAGGACCGAACCAGAGTGAAGCCGATCCACCTCGATAACGCAGAATGTGCGGGGACGCGACGAACTGGGACGAAGATGCATACAGAGAAAGCATATTAAAGGATAGAGAAATGCAAACCCTGACCGTGTTTAGAACCGCATGGGCTCCATCTTCCTGTTCCAACCCTAGCCCTGACACAATCGTGGTCGCCTCCAGTGACGGTTCAGTCGCTTCTTATTCGATCTCCTCTTTCATCTTCAAGCTCGTCCGTACCTCTGTTTTCATCTTTCACATTTTTATTACCCTCTCCATTTTTAGCTGCCTTTTTTCACTGATTATTTTTTTTTTTTTACAGACAGTAGGGTTTAGCAGTGTAGAAGCTGAACCTGATGCGTTGATTCAAGGACATGATGGACCTGCCTATGATATTAAGTTTTATGGCAAATGTGAAAATACTTTGTTATTGAGGTTTTTTTTTTTATTTATTTATTTTTTATTTCTCTACCATTTTTGCTTGCTTTGATCGCTGTAACGTTATCTTATATTGCTATTTCATTGTGTATAGCTGTGGAGATGATGGTCGGATTCGAGGATGGAGGTGGAAGGAATTTACACAATCAAAAGGTAATATTACATTGTATTTTACTTAATTTAGTGCATTACTATGTTTTATTGTTCATGATATGTGATAGTCTTTTTTTTTTTTTTTTTTTTTGCCAGGAAATAGCATGCAGCCAGTACTTGATTTGATGAACCCGCAACATAAGTGAGTATAAGAGAAAAAAAAAAAGACTAAATGTGCTATTCTGCATCCTTTTATAAGTTAAAGACAATGTAGTTTAAGTTGGCATTCTGAATAAGCAAATAATGTTTATCTTTAACATGCTTGATACTCGGTATGTTTTTGTGATTTTACAATTTGATGCAATGCCTGAAGTGACATGAAATTGTGTGTTATTGTAATAAAATTACTGCAAGCTTTATTGTTTGTGTGCTGCATGTAATATGATCAATAATTTTGGACAATGCTATAGAGGGCATATCTGTGATGCATGAACATAGAACTATAGAAGATTTTACTGCAAATTTGTTTGTTAATGCCAAGTTGCTCAAATATTTTTGCTGCAAAATTGTAATTATTATGGCTCAGGGGCAGAGGTTGCTCTTTTGTTCACTTGTATTCTGACACTGCATTTGTTTCTCTGCTGCTGTCTTTCAGAGGTCCTTGGGGTGCTCTTTCCCCAATCCCTGAGAACAATGCCATAGCTGTGGATTCTCAGGTTTGAGATAGTGTTTTTACAGATATTTATTTACCTACACAAATTTATTAACTGTTCTTGATAGATCAGTTGATAATCATTTTTCAAGCAGAAAAACTCACATTCTCACCGTGATCTTTCTTTTATGTTAGGGGGGATGTATTTTTTCAGCTGCTGGTGATTCTTGTGCATATTGTTGGGATGTGGTATGTATTTGTTCAAGGTGAATATATTATTAATGTTATTATCTTCTCCATTGAAATGTTTGCGAATTTTATTCAATCCTTAATGGCTTCTCGTGTGTTTCATCTCTATCTGGAACTAATACCAACATGTTTATTTATTTAATCTTTTCAGGAGACTTGTAAGATCAAAACAGTTTTTAAGGGACACTTGGACTACTTGCACTGTTTAGTTGCCCGTAACTCTACTAATCAGGTCTTATTTGTCCTTTGTCCTTTTGGATCTTTAGTCATTTCTTAACTTGGAGTAGAGGAGCCATGCACAGTAGTACAGGCAGCTGTATGTTTTGAGTTGGAGATGCAATTCATGGTTTCTAACTCTATCAGGTTCATTTTTTCTTCTTGTGTTTCAGATCATAACTGGTTCAGAAGATGGGACTGCTAGAATTTGGGGTAGAATACAGCCTTTAATTTTTTGAGGATTTAAGCCATAATGTTAGCATGAATGATGTTCCTGTTGTTTATTGTCTCTGTTGTTTCCTCAATGTTTTATGCAGCTTTATTTGAAGAGGAAGAATCTGCACAGAATTAAATCGTTGTTGCTTTAAGTTCTTATAAAGCAGAGAAATTTTAGATCATAATAACATCAAAAATACCAAATAATTGTAATTACTAGATTATCCAAAGTGACTTGACAAATTTTTTACTGCTGCTATAATTCTATGCTAGTTTTAGTTTTAGTGTAAGCAACTGCAAACTAATCTGACAGTCATATAAGTTTATAAATTCTTTGCTTGCAATTACTTGATTGTTAGACATTGTGCTTAGTGGAATTTGTTTGTGATTTGTGTTAGATTGCAAAAGTGGAAAGTGCATTCAAGTAATTAACTCAGAGAAGGACAAGAAGTTGAAAGGTTCCTCGTGTGTTAGCTGCATTGCTCTTGATGCAAGTGAGACCTGGTTGGTAAGAATTCAGGCAGTCAAGATGTGGTTGCAATATATATATATATATATATTTTTGTGATATTAGTTATTTTGGTTTCTTGGGGTTTATTGAGTGTCCTCATTCAACTGCATTTATTTTGTAGGCTTGTAGCAGTGGTCGAAGTCTATCTGTTTGGAATCTTCCAGCTAATGAATGTGTTTCAAAGGCTGCTGTTCGGGCTTCCATACAGGATGTTATATTTGATGAGAACCAAGTGAGTGACTTCCACATCTGACAATATCTAGTTTGTGCACTTCTGTCGCTGAAGCTCACATTTTTTTCTAAAAGGCATAGGGCTTTTATGCGATTTGTACAGAAGTTATTGGCTACTGTAATTTTCTTGTACTCAAGTGCCTAGTGATTCTTTTATAGCACCAATTTTATGTCATTTAAGCAATTTGATTGCTAATATACTATTATGTCTCATATACCAGCTGGGGAGGGTTTGAGTACAGATTCATATACTTTCTAAAAGCTGTACCAGAATGTGTTGGGAAATCAAAGCAACTCCTTACTCATTGCATTTGGTTTAACACTCTGCATATGGCTGATTTCAATTTGATCTGGTTTTTCCAAGTTCATGGATCAGTGATTAGCAATTATACAGTAACTGTACTAAATGGTTCCTGTAGGATCTCTGCATTAAATTTCTTCACCCAACCCCAACCCCAACCCCAAAGCACTCATGTGCTCACAATAAATAGTTGGTGTTACAGGCTCACACCATAGTATTTGTAGTAGTTGATATAGTTGTACTAATGGTTCTTATGAATGTTGATATATTAAGACACTTTATTGTTCATTCTTCTGGAATTTTTATTGAATCTCATGTTCATGTCAGATTTTAGCTGTTGGGGCAGAGCCTCTACTCAGTCGTTTCGACATAAACGGAGCAATTCTTTCACAGATACCTTGTGCTCCTCAGTCGGCATTTTCTGTCTCCATGCACAAATCAGGAGTACATTTCTATTTACTCTGCGTAGACAATTTAAATATTTTCCCCCTTTTTTGTCGTTCGTGTTGCTAACCGTTTTGCTTTGTTCAGGCAACTGCAGTTGGAGGATATGGAGGTCTTGTTGATGTTATATCCCAGTTTGGTAGCCACTATTGTACATTCCACTGCAAATGCCTATAGAGATTTCATTGAGATTAAACAGTTTGATGGATGGAATTTCAGTCGGCTTGAGTGTGCAAAGATCTAAGAAGTTAGAAGGGGAAGTTGCCTAGATAATTGAGAATGCATCATAGCGCAGTGGAGCATGAAGTGCTATAATTGTAAAGAGAGCATTTTCTTAACTTTATATCAGTAGAATTCATAATGTTTTGTTTCTCTAGGATTTTAGATATCAAGTTTGATTAGAAGAATTTTACACCATGTACAAAAAGTGGATTATACTCATGCATTGTGACAGGCATTAGTTTAAAATTGCGGGTTGTGCTGCATCCACATCCCTATGTGTTTTCTGAATACGCAATAACATGCAGTAATCAAATGCTTACATTGCTTTACAAATCTTTCATGCATGAGTGCATATTCCTTGGAGAAAGATACTGCAGCAGCATCAGCATCAGCATCAGCATGTTAGCAACTTAGGATCATGTTTTGAAACTCTCATAGATCATGGGAGCCTTGCAAGTCATGCAACAGGGCCCTCCACTTCCAGTTTGGAAATGGATGGGAATTGGGGGGGCCTTCACCCGCTGAAATAATGGTTGTAGGCTTTTCTGGCAACAACCAGAATCTGATATTCTCTAAACCAAAAGAATATAAAATGTCAAATCCATTTTGCAAGTTATACTAAGCTCCGTTATAAGGACAAAACTCTTCTAATATTTTGTTACTTTTTGCGACTAAATTATTAATATTCAAATTTCATTAGATTCTAATTATTTCAATTCGATTGAAATAAAACTATAAGGGTGATAAAATTCTCTTAACAACTATGATTGTATACATTAGATTAGATCTCTGACTTTCTGTCTGTTGATTTTAAGTGTCTGTTGATTTTAAGAGTCGTTGGTGTACTTTTTTTTTTATTTTTCATATATAAGATTTAAATTCAAAATTTTATTTAAGAAATTTTAAACTTTTTAAGACTTGAATTAATAAATGTTGGTATTATTGTTATTATTGTTGTTGTCGCCGTTTTTGGAGGTATATTATTGTTGTTGTTATTACCTATTTAGATTTGTCTTAGGAGGGGCTTTCTTTTTTTTTTTACTTCTGTTTTCAGCTTCATGTTGCTGGGCCTGGAAGCCCACTTTCAAGAAGAGAGATGATGTGAAATCTAATGATTGTCTAGATAAATAGGGGAACCCTCACGACATAATTTCTCTTGACATTACAATCGAAGCAGTTTGTTGCTGTTGCTTGTTGCTGTTAAGCTGTCTCTTAACTCCGCGCTTTAGATTCGAGGAGAACAACCCTAATTTTCTCGTTCAGTTATTGTCTTCTTCAATCAAGTCTCACTTTTTTTTCCAATCAACGATCATCAGGTACCACATATATATACACATATATATCTTCGATCCAGCGTTCATCGTATGCTCGATACGTTTTTGTGGTCGTAATTTTGTAGGATTAATGTTACAACTAAAATCATTAGTCTCTTTGTTAGCTTAACAAGAATTTACAGTCTGCTAGTTTTTTTTTTTTTAAATTCTATGTTGTATTAAGTAAATTGGTGTTGGTGGTTTTGTTGCAGGTATGGCGGGAGTAGCACCAGAAGGATCGCAGTTTGATGCGAAACAATTTGATACAAAGATGAATGATATGTGAGTTGTTAATTTTTTCAATTTTAGCTGTTTTATTTATAGGATGCATTGTAATTCTTTATTTTTTTAAAAAAAAATTGTGATGTGATAATGCATTGCAGCCTTGAGGGAGAGGATTTCTTCACAACATATGATGAAGTTTATGAAAGTTTCGATTCTATGGGTTTGCAAGAAAATCTCTTGAGAGGCATTTATGCCTATGGTATGCTTATTTATCTTTATGCTTTGTTGATTATATTGATTTTGAATTGGAAGTTATCTATTTTTTTTGTTTTGTGGATGTGTAATCTATGCATCATACAGGTTGCCTTTAGATTCTTGCTGCTTCTTGATATGAGGTTGTAATGCTTAGAGTTCTAATTGTGCTTCTATAGGTTTTGAAAAGCCCTCGGCCATTCAGCAAAGAGGAATCGTTCCCTTCTGCAAGGGGCTTGATGTGATTCAACAAGCTCAGTCTGGAACAGGAAAGACTGCAACTTTCTGTTCTGGAATTCTCCAACAACTTAACTATGGTTTGGTGGAATGCCAGGCCTTGGTCCTGGCACCTACTCGGGAGCTTGCACAGCAAATTGAAAAGGTTATGCGAGCGCTTGGGGATTATCTTGGTGTCAAGGTGCATGCTTGTGTTGGTGGAACTAGTGTTCGTGAAGATCAACGCATTCTGTCTAGTGGGGTGCATGTTGTTGTTGGCACACCCGGTCGTGTGTTTGACATGCTGCGAAGACAGTCGCTTCGTGCTGACTCTATCAAAATGTTTGTGTTAGATGAGGCAGACGAAATGCTTTCTCGTGGTTTCAAGGATCAGGTCATTTTTTTTTTCTTCTCAAGTTTTTTTTTTGCAGCTTTTCATATTAATTTTCCATGCATTTCTATTTAATATGTCATCATACGGCTGTCATTCAAAATAGATTTTGCAAACTGCAATTAGACAGCGTGGAAAAAAATTTCCTGCTTGGTCTTCTTGTGTGTATGTTCTGCACTATTCAAACCATTGTTAAAACCAAATTTGCAGTCATGCTTTAGGAATATGATTGATATCTGTACTGTTAAATTGTTGCACTGACCTTGTTTCTGCTTTGTCCATCAGATCTATGATATCTTCCAGCTTCTGCCATCAAAAATTCAAGTTGGTGTTTTCTCTGCAACAATGCCACCTGAGGCTCTGGAGATCACGAGGAAGTTTATGAACAAACCCGTTAAAATTCTTGTGAAGCGTGATGAGCTCACCTTGGAGGGTATAAAGCAGTTTTATGTCAATGTGGAGAAGGAAGAGTGGAAAC
Organism: Mallotus nudiflorus; assembly: GCA_947683625.1. Classification (NCBI taxonomy): domain Eukaryota; kingdom Viridiplantae; phylum Streptophyta; class Magnoliopsida; order Malpighiales; family Euphorbiaceae; genus Mallotus; species Mallotus nudiflorus. The sequence goes on from CANTUR010000302.1 coordinate 2,097,944, forward strand.
TCGAGACATTGTGTGACCTTTATGAGACCTTAGCTATTACCCAGAGTGTCATTTTTGTCAACACCCGCCGCAAGGTTGACTGGCTAACTGACAAGATGCGAGGTCGAGACCACACAGTCTCTGCTACTCATGGTGATATGGACCAGAACACAAGAGATATCATCATGCGTGAATTTCGATCTGGGTCATCTCGTGTTCTCATCACGACTGATCTTTTGGCCCGTGGTATTGATGTCCAGCAAGTCTCCCTCGTTATAAACTATGATCTCCCTACACAGCCAGAGAACTATCTCCATCGTATTGGACGTGGTGGACGGTTTGGCAGAAAAGGTGTTGCAATCAATTTTGTGACAAGGGATGACGAGAGGATGCTGTTTGATATCCAGAGGTTCTATAACGTGGTGATTGAGGAGTTGCCATCAAATGTTGCTGATCTCCTCTAAATGAGATTTTGTCTTCCCTTATCAGTAGAAAGTCGATTTCATGTTGTGCTTTTGTTTTTCTCCTTTTTTATTTGAAGTCTTGCTTTTATAGGTCTAATTCTTCTTTTAAAATCCTGGCTGTTGACTAGTTAGTCATATTAACTTAAAATGTTCCAGCAATGTTATAGATGGCATTGTGGATTTTTGTTGCATATATATCCCCTTAATGGTGAATTATGGATTTTTTTGGCGCTTCAGGTTTGTGCGTGACTTGTGATGCCTTATTTACCCTGGTCTTTGATTCAATTTCCAGGTGCGGAAACTGGAAATACTTGTTTCTGTTCGGTTGTTTTGTTCAGTAGCAGGCTGTTAGGTGCATAGGTTTGGTACAGATCACATGTTGAAGCAGAAACACTATTACGTTTTGTGCTGAAAAGTTCTTTTTCATGGTAAATTGATTATGCAAGCACTTGATTGTACTTCGCCGACAATTTACCGTGGTTAAGATGAAATCTTCTGTCCAAACTAGGCTTAGTTCTGCTGCATTTTCCAGGTAAAATTACCTTTCGACTAAGTTTTGTTGCTTCCCATTTTTAGATTGCTTAAATCTTTAAACCAAGTCTTCTATCACTAATTTGGCAAGAGGAAGAGGTGAGAGTCAAGCTGCAACTTGGTTTATTAGATGAAACAGCAAGAAGATAAAAAGATGCTATAATCAAGCAACCAAAGACTAATCTTAGCATAATATAACAGTTGGCGATATTGACCAAAAAAAAAAAAAAAACAGTGGGCAATTTATGCACCTGTTTTGTTATATATAAAAGTAAGGCACAATAACTTGTCCGTTTAGCACATGAACTATTTTTGTCATTTAAACATTTCAATTTGTCTAAAATACTATTTATTCAACTTGCCTAAAACACTACTTATAAATCCTTTTCTACCTACGTGGCAACGCTTGTAAATTTAGTCCCAGATGATCTCAATTAGCTCAGAGTTTAACATTGATGAGATACAAATATTAGTGGGAAACAATTATTTGCAGCCTTCATCTTCGTATATTGATTTTTCATCTTCTTTATGCCTTTTCTTCATCTTCATTTGCTTTTGCTTTTATTTATATTTCTTTTTCATTTTTCTTTCTTTTCTTTTTCGAATTCCTATCAACTACTTGGAGTTGTTACAACACTCTAGCTCCCTTGATGATTATGAAAAACAAGAAATGAAGTTTTTTGCAAAGATGATTGGTGATTAAGAAGAAGATGAAAAAGCTAGCACTCATTTTCAACTGCCCCATCAAACAAAGGCTAAATGCAAAGCTAGATAGGCACTACTCCAATAAAAATGGTGATTTAACAAAGATAGCCTATAATACAATTATTCTTTATGACAAATCTCAATATCCATCAACACCCATATAAAATAGAATGCATACACCTAAAGTGAACAGACATGGTGAATTTGGGTAAATTTTGGCAATGTTTTCATCTGTGGTTCGTGGTGGTGACGGACATGGTGAAGTGATAGACAGGAGTATTAGTTAATTGTATTTAATAACCTTTTCCTTTCTCTACAATTCATTCAATTCAAATAACAATTTACGTTGATGGGTTGTCAATTTAATATGTTGAATTAGTTTAATTGAATTAACGATTTTCAATTATTCTTTTATAATGTCTTTCAAGTGTTTGATAAAAAAATTAAGAGAAATGGTAGACTTTCAAGCAATGAAAATTTTCTACCATTAAAGGGATATCATTTTGAGTCATGCACTTGCTTATGAGTGGATGTTGAATATAAGTTTTCCAATAGAATATTTTTTCAATTACGATAATTGCTCATTTCTTGGAGTATGACAATAGGAAAATGTAGATGATTGGTATTCATTAGTAGAGTTATTGTATATGTATTGTGACACCATTAACAGAATGTTGTGTACTTCTACATTTTTTTCTGGAGCCTTCTTTTACAGACCGCCCATTTTAGCAAACTAAGCAGGCCCATGATGGTGCAAATGAGCTGAATTTTGACTAAGGCATGCCTAGCCCAAGGTATGTGCAAGGAAACTCTCTAGAAGGTGCTGGAACATTATAGAGAATGGGCATGGGAGTGTACTGTCTAACCCTGCCAAGGTGTTATCGAGAAACTTCCCATGCTCAAGCAAGGAGGGTTGCATTTTAGAAGCTTCCCATTCACCCTGACTCTAAAAGCTTTTTGTACATAAGATATTTGTAGAAATATCTAGATAAAATAATTATGCCACATGTAATGGAGGTGGAAAAATTGTATAAAGGCCACCCCACATACTTGTAAAGATGATGTGAAACTTAATAAAGCTCTACACATTTGCAAACTCTATTGCTTAACTTTAAACTCGTCCTAAACCCTTGCTACCCTATTTTGCTCATTCAAAATCCACTCTAACTCACATCTAGGCTTACTTAGTTCTACTTCTCTCGTAAGTGTGACTAAGTGCTACGTGACTTAGCTAACCTCTAAAACTAAGTTTGTGATAGGTGGTATTAGAGCAACAGTTTCATCATAGGTACTGTTAGTTATGTGGTTTGAGCATGGCAAAAGAGGAAGGAATTATCGCTGGTTTGATGGAAGAGGCACTGAACAGACCTATGGGCGTGAAGAGTAGCGCTCACAATAAAGGCGAAGCAAATTTAAGGCTCAAACATGTGAGCCTATAGAGTCCCGAGTTGCTAGCCTCAAGAGGGACTTGGCTAGCATATCTACGACTATTAGTGAGCTTAGTGATCAGGTTGAAAACCTCATCCACGAAAATATAGAGATCACCAGGGTTGCCAAGTTCATGATTGAGGAATTTGGTCAAGCCTTTATGGGAGAACTACGCTCCCTAAACCAAGAGTTTGCTGATTTGCGAAGGAGCTTTCAAGACAAAGTGAAAGAGCTTCGTACATAGATGGATGCTCTTCGTCAAGGCAGTCCGCCCTCTACAAGCACTGCTGCCACTACTAGTTCTGCTGCCCCTCATAGTTTAAAGGTCCTCAAACCTGCCATGTACAATAGCACTCGCAATGCCACTAAAGTGGAAAATTTCTTATTCGATCTTGAGTAACATTTTGAGGCCATGAATGTCACAGATGATTTCTTAAAAATTAGCAATGCTACCAATTTTTTAAGGGATGCTGCTTAATTATGGTGGAGAAGGAAGCATGTCGATAGAGAAAAGGGGCTTTGCACAATCAACACTTTCGAACACTTCAAGGTTGAACTACGCAAACACTTTATGCCTTGCAATGCTAATGAAGAGGTGCTTAGCAAGCTACGTCGACTGAGGCAAATGGGTAGCATTTTTTACTACGTTAAGGAATTCACCACTTTGATGCCAAAAGTCACAGATCTATCTGACTATCAACTCTTCTTCGACTTCAAAGATGGGTTGAAGGATTGGATTAAGATGGAGCTTGATCGACGAGGAGTTCAGTACCTTAATGAGGCAATTGCTACTATAGAGAACCTCAAGGAATACTCCATTCAAAATAAGAGCAAGAAAACTAGCTCATCAAAGAGTAGGGGTGTAATATCCTGTGTTTTTTAAATATTTTAATACTGCATTGGGATATGCAGTGTTAATAATTTTTATATATATTTATGATATTTCATGAGTTGCTATTTAATTAAAATTTATTTTTAATTATTTTATATTATTTTAAGCACTTTACGTAAAATTTTCCCAGGACTTACATTTTCGGGAAAATTGACACGTAAATTATTTATTATTAATTATTTTAAACAATTTTATGGACTTGCATGAACTCATATATATTTTTAAAGCACTAAATAACGTATATATGTGTATTTATTTATTTAACTAGGGTTTAATTAATTACCCTAATATTTTATTATTTATTAATTAGTTTTAATATTATTTAATTATTTTTAGTGTATAAATTATTAAAAATATTAAATTATATGTGTGTGGTGTATATTTAATGTGTGTGAGTTTATATTATTTTAACATATAGTGTAAAAGTATATATATATACATATACATTTAGTATTAAACAAAAAATAAAGTTTGAGTTATTTACGAAATTACCATTGAAGCTTCTCCATCTTCCCCGATCGTCCCTCACGCGAATCCGGCCACTATCACGCCGTTCTCTTACCGTCGGTGTGCCACCTCCTTCCTCCAGCTGTTCCGCCGCCAGCAGAGCTCATTTTCAATGTCGGGAAGCTCGTTTTGGCTAGAGAAGCCGAAACTCTTCTCACTGTCGTTCACGGCATTTTCGGCCACCATTTTCAACTCCACCGGTCTCTTTCTTCTCTTTGAGCTCCGGTGAGTGTGATTCCAAGCTTTTTTTCACTTAAAATGGTCTTGATTTGCTTAGGTTTCAATTTTGGTAATTCGGCCATTTTAGGATTCTTGATTTTTTTGAACTTTGAATTGATTGATTCATAAGAAATTCCTTCACAAATGTTGTTCCCCTTAGCTTAATATACATGTGTGAATTTTTGTAGAATTTTTGGGAATTATTTTGATTTTTCGGCATTTTTGAATATTTTATTATTATTTTCTAATTTTCGAAAATTAATTAAATAAATTATGAAATTGTGTTTTATGATAAATATAGGTGTTAAATTAATTATAGAAATTTATTTGGAATTTTTATGAATTTCTATGTATTTATTTTGAATTTAATTAGTTTATGTAATTTTGGAAAAATAGGGTTAATTGTGTTTTTAATTGAAATTAATTGGTTAATTGAGTTTATTTATTTATATTATTGATAAATATGTTGAGAAAATTAATTTTGTGCAATTATATTATTTTTGGTGAATTTTTGGATTAATTTTAGTATATTTATATATATAGGGGCATTTTGGTAATTTTACCCTAAATTGGCTAGAAATGTAATTAAATTGCTTTTAATAGTTATTTAAGGTATAAAAATGATTTATACAAATTATTTAGTATTTTTGAGTAATTAAAACTATTTTTCGTGAATTATTTTCAAATATATATATAATATACGATTTTTCTAATAAAATGAGTTTTTATCGATTTTTGCTGTGCTTTAGGGTTAATTACGTAATTTCTACTTATTAAATGTATTTCTATGATATAAGGGTATTTTCGGTATTTCTATATTGTTTTGTGAATTGTGGACCCCGATCGGTAAACTATAGTTTGGAGTCCGACCGAGGGATTGTGGATGTGTTTCTGTGTCTATTTTTTGAAGTGTGTTTCTTTGCAGGGCCGGCTCTACTCTTTGAGTAGAGAGATGTTCATTTTAAAGGGGAGGTTCTGTCGGATTTTTGATAGAATTCTCGTAAAACGTGATGTCCGGTCGAACCATAATTTTGATTCTGTGTCCAATATTCTAGATTGAGTTTCTAGGATTTTCTGTTAGGTTTATTCTGATGTCTGTTATTTATTGTTTGTTTAGTTGCGCCGAGACCGAGGCCTAGTGGATCGGGCCCATCGGACCCATCTCGAGGAGCGCACTAAGTGTGAATTACTATTCTATATATATATGCTTAGGGTGCATGATTTAGAAATGTATATTTTATATTGATTAAATATGCATAAATAACTCAATTAGTATTTAAGTTTATTTTTAGTTTATTCTTGGTTTATCTTTGGTTTATTTTTGATATATTTTAAATTATATGCATATTTTATTAAACATTTATACTTAAAATATTTTTAAATATATTTCTAATTTAGTTTGCAATTATATTGAAATTATTTGACGTATATATACTTGAAATATACCTGGTTTATTTTTTGTATATTTCTAGTATATATATGGTTTATGTTGCTATTTTATTCAATTCATGCATCATTTATTTTTATGAATGTATGTTTTATGTTTTAATGAAGGATGTCAATAGAACGTGCTACCTAGTGGGCAGCACTAGGACCGAGTACGTACCGGTACGCTTATAGCATTTAGGCTATATTACTAACCATTTGTGGATATTGATTGGATTTGATTATTTGATGTGTGAGAAAGGATTTGAGAGTGTGATTGCTGGAGCTCGGTTGACCAAGTGTCTCGGGACTAATCACACTGACAGTCAGACTGCTGGAGCTCGGTTGACTTAGTGTCTCGGGGTCAGTCTACTGTCCAAATGGATCAAGTGATTATATTTGGAATAAGTGAGCCTGTATGGCTAGAGTGTTGTCTAACACTGTTTTGAGGTTGCGATTTTCTAGGGTTCTATTCGATCCTTCATAAACAGTGATCTTCAATAAAAATATATACAATGATTTTATGACATCTATGTGTATTTGCTTGTATACATATATATTATATATACTTTTGATTGTATGCATTGGCATTTAGTATGCATGTATATATATTATAGTAATTCACTCAGTGAGGTCTGACTCCCCTCCGTTGACTATTTTTCAGGAGAGTCATTTTCATCAGACCTCAGTAGCAGGCCTGTACGCCGAATTTCTTCCGCCCTGACTTCTTTATGTAAATTACTCACTTGAGTTTTATTTTTATAATCTAGACACTGCAGTAGTTGTATAAAGTCGTGAGATATGTACTTTAAATATTTGAATTGGATTTGTATTAAAAGTTTATTTATATATATGAGATAAGGATTTGATTTAAATCCCACGGTGAATTATTATTTTTATATTTATGATTTTATTCCGCTGCACAATATTTTACTTAATTGTGTTATTATTACTATTGCATGTGTTATTTTATTTTAGGCTTGCTACGGGTTCCGAATTCAAAAGAATTCCCGTTCCCTAACGCCGGTCATAGCCCTTGTTTTGGGTCGTGACAAGGGGAGCCCAAAAGAGGGACTTTAACAAAGGCAATTAAAAACCCTCTAGCAACAATGCTAAGCCTGAAAAAGGCCCCTCATTAAAAAATAAAGCTTCTACCTCTAAGCATCCCAAGTCGTGCTTCATTTACGATGGACCATATTGGGTAAAGGACTATCCTAATAAAAAAGCCATGAATGTAATCATGGCAGAGTTCAACAAGGAGAAGCCCCAAGATGAACCCCAAACTAGTATGGGTTCTTTATAGCACTTGGGTACTCTTTTGAAGCTCCACTCCCCTTTAGTCTCTAAGAAGAGAGGCTTGCTCTATGTTGATGCTTCCATAGAGGGCAAAGCTGTTTGCCATATGCTGGACATGGGTGCTACGCATAACTTCATGGATGTACATGAGGCAAAGCGCCTAGGCTTAAAACTGTCTAAAGGGATTGGCGCAATTAAAGCTATCAACTCGAAGCCAAAGCCATGACATTGTTGAAGGAGTAAAGGTGAAAATAGGCGATTGGCAAGGTACGTTAAACTTCACCGTTGTGCCCATAGATGATTTCAAGGTTGTCTTCAGTCTAGCATTTTTCTATAAGGTCATTGCCATTCCGATCCTTTCCATGAGCTCCTTGATAATCCTTGAAAACTTTATTGTTCAAGTGATCCCCTTAAAAAGCATGGCAAAATTAAAATCTTCTATGATTTCTACCTTGTAATTCAAGCAGGGCCTCAAGAATAAGGAGTGCTACGTCATAACTATGAAGGATCTTAACAAGGATGATGATACTGTACAACCTGGCCTTTCTTTGCCACCATCCATTAGGGCAGTCCTTAATGAGTACAAGGATGTGATGCCTCCCAAACTGCCTAAGAAGTTGCCACTAAAATGAGATATAGATCACTACATCGAGCTTGAGCCTTGTGCTAAGCCCCTTACCATGGCACCTTATTGCATGGCACCTCTAGAGCTCACTGAATTGAGAAGACAACTCTAAGGCTTATTAGATTCAGGCTTCATTCAGCCATCAAAGGCCTTATATGGTGCACCAGTCCTTTTTTAAAGGAAAAAGAATGGCTCACTGCGGATGTGCATAGACTATTGGGCCTTAAACAAGATCATTATAAAAAATAAGTATCTGATTCCTTTAATAGTTGACTTGTTTGACCAATTAGGGAAGGAATAGTACTTTTCAAAGCTAGATTTATAGTCTAGTTACTATTAAGTTCGTATAGCCCTTAGTGATGTGCCGAAGACAGTATGTGTGACGTGATACGGGGCTTTTGAGTTCTTAGTCATGCTTTTTAGCCTTAAAAATGCCCCTGCCACCTTCTATACCCTCATGAACAAAGTACTTTAGCATTTCCTTGATAAGTTCATGGTTGTTTATTTAGACGATATTGTGGTGTATAGCAACAGCCTCGAGGAGCATGTGCGATACCTCAAGCAAGTATTTCAAGTGCTCCGCGAACATGAGTTGTACATGAAAAGGGAGAAATGCTCATTTATGAAGCAAGAAATGGAGTTCCTTAGCCATAAAATCAAAGATGGCAAGCTTATGATGGATCCAATGAAAGTTCAAGCCATCCAGAAGTGGCAACCCCCTTCGAAGGTCCCTCAGTTGTGATCTTTTCTTGGGCTAGTGAACTATAATCGGTGGTTCATCAAAGGCTATTCAGCCATTGCCGCCCCATTAATATACCTCCTTAAGAAGAACAAGGCATGGAATTGAAGTGATGAATGCCAAAATGTCTTTGACACCTTGAAGAAAGTAGTGTCAAAAGAGCCCGTCATAACGCTGCCTGACTATGAAAAGCCATTTAAGTCACATGGATGCCTCTGAATTTTCCATTGGAGGCATGCTCATGTAAGATAGGCACCTAATTGCTTATGAAAGTCACAAGTTTAATGAAACGGAGAGGCGGTATATTATCCAAAAGAAGGAGATGACTGTTGTTATCATGACCCAAAATAGGGGCCATGACCGGCGCTAGGGAACGGGAATTCTTTCGAATCTGGAACCCGTAGCAAGCCTAAAAATAAAATAAACATGCAATAATAATAATATTAAATTTGTAGCAGAATTAAAAATCATAAATATAATAATAACATTTCCATCAATTGGATTTAAATCAAATCTCATCTCATATATATAAATCTTTGAATACAAATCCAGTTTCAAATATAATACAATATCTCACATAAATAAAATATATAAAATCCCATAATTAATTTATAACTACTGCAGTGTCTAGATTATATAAAAGTAAGACTCAAGTAAGCAGTTTACACAAAGAAGCCGGGGCGGAAGAAATCCGGCGTACAGGCCTGCTACTGAGGTCTGAAGATGTTGACTCTCCTGAAAAATTGTCAACGGTGGGGAGTCAGACCTCACTGAGTGAATTACTATAATAAATATACATACACACTAAATGACAATGCATACAGTCAACAGTATATATCTAATATGTATATATACAGGCAATACACATAGATGCAGGAAAATCATTTTATATGTTTTTATTAAAACCGTCATTTATGAAGGATCAAATAGAACCCTATGATATCACAACCTCGGAAATTGTGTTAGACAACACTCTAGCCATTAAGGCTCACTGAATCCAAATATATCCACTTAATCCATTTAGACAGTAGACTGACCCCGAGACACTAAGTCAACCGAGCTCCAACAGTCTGACTGCCAGTGTGATTGGCCCCGAGACACTTGGTCAACCGAGCTCCAGCAATCACACCTCCAAACCATATCTCACACATCAAATATCATATTCAATCAATATCCACAAATAAGTTAGTAATATAGCCTAAATACTATAGGCGTACCGGTACGTACTCGATCCTAATGCTGCCCACTAGGTAGCACGTTCTATCGATATCCTTCATCATTAATAATATAAAACATTCATTCACAAATAAATGATGCATGAATTTAAATAAAATTATCAACATAAACCATATATATACTAGAAATATACCAAAAGTAAACCAGGTATATTTCGAGTATATATACGTCAAATAAATCCAATCAAATCATAAATTAAACTAGAAATATATTTAAAAATATTTTAAATATAATTTATTAACAAAACATGTATACAATTTATTATATACCAAAAATAAACCAAAATAAACTAAATATGACTTAAGAAATAATCAAATTATTTATGCATATTTAATCAACATAAAACATGCATTTCTAAATCATGTATCCTAAGCATATATATATAGTATAGTAACTCACCCTAGTACGCTCCACGAGACGGGTCTGACGGGCCTGGTCCACTAGCCCTCGGTCTCAGTGCAACTAAACAAGCAATAAATAATAGACATCAGAATAAACCTAACAGAAATCCTAGAATTCGATCTAGAGTATTAAATACAGAAACAGAATTAGGGTTCGACCGGATATCACGTTTTACGAGAATTCTATCAAAAATTCGACAGAATCTCCCTTGTAAAATGGACATCTCTCTACTCAAAAGAGTAGAGCCGACCCTGCAAGGAAATACACTTCAAAAAACAAGCTCAACACTCAACCACAACCCCTCGGTCGGACTCCAGACTACAATCTACCGACCGGGGTCCACAAACACAGAACAATTCTGAAATACCAAAAATATCCTTATAACATAGAAATACATTTTATACGTAGAAATTACATAATTAACCTTAAAACACAGTAAAAATTGATAAAAACTCATTTTATTAGAAAAATCGTATTTTATATATAATTGAAAATAATTCACGAAAATTAGTTTTAATTTGTTAAAAAAAATACTAAATAATTTGTGGAAATCATTTTTATACCTTAAATAACTATTAAAACCAATTAAATTACATTTTTAGACAATTTAGGGTAAAATTACCAAAATACCCCTATATATATAAATATACTAAAATTACTTCAAAAATTCACCAAAAATTATACACTTATCCAAAATTAATTTTCTCAACATATTTATCAATAATATTAATAATTAAACTCAATTAACCAATTAAATTCAATTAAAAACATAATTAACCCTAATTTCCCAAATTTACATAAACTTCAATAATTCAAAGTAAATACTTAGAAATTCATAAAAATTCCAAATAAATTCCTATAATTCATTTCAACACCTAATTTAACCATAAAACACAATTTCATAATTTAAATAATTAATTTCCGAAAATTAGAAAATAATATTAAAATAATAAAAAATACCCAAAAATCCAAAAAATCTCCAAAAATTCCACAAAAATTCCAAAATGTAGATTAAGCTACTAGGATCAACATTTGTGAAGGTATTTTTCATGAATCAATCAATTCAAAGCTCAAAAAAATCAAAAACCCTAATGTGACCGAAATTGAAAATTCGAAACCTAAGCAATTCTAGGCCATTTCAGCTCAAACCAAAGCTAGAATCACACTCACCGGAGCTCAAGGAGAAGAAAGAGACCAGCGGTGTCGAAAATGGTGGCCGAAATCATCGTGATCAACGGTGAAGAGAAGTTCGGCTTGTCCAGCCAAAATCGACTTCCAGGCGCCGAAATCCTCTGCTACAGGCGGCGAGGAAGGCTGGAGAAGGAGGTGGCACACCGGACGGCACACCAACGGTGAGAAATCGATAGTAGCAGCGACCGGACGGCGAGGAAACGATCGGGAGGGAGAAGAGAGAAGTCGGGGGCAAAATGGTAATTTTTCAAAAACTTGATTTTTTGATATATTATATGTATATATATATACTTTATACTATATAATAAAATAATATTAAGTTACACACATTAAATATACACCACACACATAAAATTTAATATTTTAAAATATAATAATAAATAAAAATAATTAAATAACAATAAATTAATAAACAAATAATAAAATATTAGGATAATATTAATTAAACCCTAATTAAATAAATATTTATACACATAGGCTTTATTTAGTATTTTAAAAATACGTATGAGTTCATGCAAGTCCGAAAATATATTTAAAATAATTAATAATAAATTATTTACTTGAAAATTTCTCCGAAAATGCAAGTCCCGGGAAAATTTTACATAAAGCACTGTAAATAATACACAATAATTAAAATAGGTTTAAATAGATCTTAACTCGTAAAAATATCGTAATATATATACAAAAATTATTAACACTGTATATCCCGGTACAGTATAAAAATATTTAAAAATACAGGATATTACAGTCTTCCCCCCTTACAAGAATTCGTCCCCGAATTCCAGAAAGAAAAGATTACAGAATCAGGAAGGAAAGAGATACGGGTAAGAAGCTCGCATCTCAGCTTCAGTCTCCCACGTATGCTCCTCGACTCTGTTGCTACGCCATAGAACCTTGACCATCGGAATCTGCTTCGATCGCAACTGTCGAACTTGAAAATCAACGATTGCCACAGGTTCTTCCACAAACGTCAAATCTTCACTCACTTCTACACTGTCGGGCTGCAACACGTGTGAAGGGTCTGAGATATACTTCCTCAACATCGAGATATGAAACACTGGATGCACTTGTGACATACTCGGAGGCAAATCCAACCGATATGCAACAGTGCCAACTCTCTCCAGAATCTCAAACGGTCCAATATATCTCGGTGCTAACTTACCCTTCCTACCAAATCTCATCACACCCTTCATCGGAGATACCTTCAGAAAAATAAAATCTCCAACCTGAAACTCCACATCTCTGTGCCTAGGATCTGCATAACTCTTTTATTTGCTAACTGCGGTCTCTAATCTGTGCTTAATCACGGTGACTTTCTCTGCAGCATCCTGAACTATCTTAGGTCCAGTCAAAGCTCTCTCACCAATCTTATCCCAACTCAAAGGGGATCTACACTTCCTTCCATATAACGCCTCATACGGTGTCATACCAATACTGCTATGGTAGCTGTTATTATATGCAAACTCAACAAGTGACAAATGATCATCCCAGCTACCTCCCAAATCCAGGACACACATCCTCAACATATCTTCGAGTGTCTGGATCGTCCTCTCAGACTGACCATCAGTCTGAGGATGAAAAGCAGTACTGAAATCTAACCTAGTGCCCATCGCTTCTTGCAACTTTTACCAAAAACGAGAAGTAAACACTGAACCTCTATCTGACACAATGGACACAGGTACTCCATGAAGGCATACGATATGCTTCACGTACAACTTCACTAATATGGCAACTGAATATGTGGCTTTCACAGGCAAGAAATGTGCAGACTTCATCAACCTGTCTACGATCACCCAGATGGAGTCGTATCCATCCTTCAAACGAGGTAAACCGACCATAAAATCCATAGCTATCCTTTCCCACTTCCACTCGGGAATAGGAAGAGGCTGAAGCTTCCCAGAAGGCTTCTGATGTTCGGCTTTCACTTGTTGACACGTCAAGCACTTAGCAACATAATCAGTGACATCCTTCTTCAATCCGTCCCACCAGTATAGATCTCTGATACTGTGGTACATCTTAGTAATGCCCGGATGAACGCTGTAAGCTGTAGAATGTGCTTCCTCTAAAATCTCCTCTCTCAAATTATCCACGTCAGGAACACACAATCTACCACTGATCCACAACACACCATTATCATCAAGTGTGAAATCAGTGAACTTCCCTGCTCGAACATTCTCTGCAAGCTCTTCTAGAATAGGATCTCGGCTCTGAGCTGCTTTAATCCTATCCCTCAGTACAGATCGTACTTTAAACTGAGCTAGCAGTCCACCTGATCTACTTATCTTCATCATCAGACCTTGATCCACCAACAGATGAAATTCCTGGATCAATGGTCTCCTCTCAACACTGATGTGAGCAAGACTGCCTGAGGACTTCCTACTCAAGGCATCTGCTACCACATTAGCTTTACCCAGATGATATAAGATCTCGCAATCATAATCCTTCAACAATTCCAACCATCTCCTCTGCCTCAGATTCAAATCTCTCTGCTAAAAAATGTACTTAAGGCTCTTGTGATCAGTAAATATCTCACAAGTCACCCTGTACAGATAATGTCTCCAAATCTTCAAAGCAAAGATCACTGCAGCCATCTCCAGGTCATGTGTAGGATAGTTCTGCTCATGCTTCTTCAACTGCCTCGAAGCATAGGCTATCACCCTTCCATTCTGCATCAGCACACAACCAAGACCAATTCTAGAGGCATCACAGTAAACTATGAACTTATCCACACTATTAGGCAAAGCTAACACTGGCGCTGTGGTCAACTTCTCCTTCAAGAACTGAAAACTATTCTCACAAGCTTCTGACCACTTGAATCTAACATTCTTCTGAGTCAAGCGAGTCATAGGGGCTGCAATTCTAGAAAAATCCTGCACAAACCGCCTATAATACTCGACTAAACCCAGAAAACTTCAAATCTCTGTAACAGAAGTAGGTCTAGGCCATTCAGATACTGCCTCAATCTTCTATGGATCAACCTGAATACCTTCTTTAGACACTACGTGTCCAAGAAAAGAAACACTCTCCATCCAAAAATCACACTTCGAGAATTTAGCATAAAGCTGATGATCTCTCAGTGTCTGTAGTACAATCCTTAAGTGATATACATGCTCTTCCATACTCCTAGAATATACTAGTATATCATCAATGAAGACTACCACAAACTGATTCACATACGGTCTGAATACCCTGTTCATCAGGTCCATAAAAGCTGCTGGTGCATTAGTCAAACCAAAAGACATCACCAGAAACTCATAATGACCATATCGAGTGCAGAATGCTGTCTTAGGAATATCGGCTTCACTAATCCGTAACTGATGATAACCCGACCTCAAGTCGACCTTAGAAAAGAACTGTGCACCCTGTAGCTGATCAAACAAATCATCTATCCTCGGGAGAGGATACTTGTTCTTCACTGTCACCTTATTCAGCTCTCTGTAGTCAATGCCCAGTCTCAGGGTACCATCCTTCTTCTTCACAAACAGGACTGGTGCACCCCAAGGAGAAACACTAGGTCTGATAAAACCCTTATCCAATAACTCTTGCAACTGCTCCTTCAATTCTTTCAACTCTGTAGGAGCCATTCGATAAGGTGGCATAGATATAGGAGTAGTACCTGGTACCACTTCTATACATAACTCAATCTCTCTATGAGGTGGTAAACCTGGCAACTCCTTGGGAAAAACATCAGGAAACTCACAAGCAACAGGAACATTTGTGAGTGACAAATTCTCCACTGACGTATCCCTGACCAATGCCAAATATCCCTAACATCCTTTCCTTAATACCTTCCTAGCCGTAATAGCAGAAATAAGATTCTGAGGTGCTGAACTCCTATCACCCACAAACTTAAATTCTACTTCACCAGGAATTCTGAACGTCACCTCTTTATTCCTGCAATCTAACATGACATAGTGCTGAGATAACCAATCCATTCCCAAAATAACATCAAACTCCATCACATCCAACAATATCAAATCAGCGGGTAATTCTCTATCTCCCACGAGAACTGGACAACCAGAAAGAACAATATCAGTGTCCAAAGAATCGCTCAGAGGAGTGGCAACAGACAAAGGAAAAGCCATCCTCGAAGCTTGCCAACAAGATTTAGAAGCAAAAACGGGAGAAACAAACGAATGCGTGGCACCCGGATCAAACAAAACCCAAGCATCCAGGTAACAAACAGAAATAATACCTGCCACGACTGCATTAGATGCCTGAGCATCCTGCTGAGTGAGATGAAAGACTCTGGCTTGACCTCGACCTCCCTGCTGACTGGTAGAAGCCTGGCCAACACCTCTGGCACCTCCTCTAGTACCTCTACCACGACTCTGCTGTGGAATAAACTGAGTGGAACTCTTATGCTGGGCTGGTGGTAACTAAAATGGCACGGGTGCTGCACTAGCAATCGACTGCTGTGGGAATCGCAGAATCTGCTGCTGCTGATACCCAGAGTAAGGACATGATCTAGCAAAATGTCTTGTCTGCCCTCATCTAAAGCATGTCAGTGGTGTTAGATAACACGGTCCCTGATGGACTCTACCACAAGTCTGACAAACAGTGGCCGCTGATCCAGAACTACGACCACTGCTACTGCTCGAAGCACCTGACCCAAATCTGAACGATCTATGCTAACCTCCATGGCCATGTCTACTGCTCCGATGCACTCGCTGCTGCTATCTCTGACTCTGCTGAGTCGGACCTCGCTGCTGACTACTCGAACCAACATGAAAACTCGAATATGGAGTAGCCTGTAATCCACTCGACTGAACTCCCAGCTGGTAGTAATCAGGCATCGCTCCCTGCCTAACTAGCCTCAACTCAATCTCCTTGGCTAACTCAATCACAGACTCCAGAGTAAGGCCTGCTGTAGGCATACCAGCAAAAGTTGAACCCAAACCAGTAACGTAGGTAGTGACCGCAAAATACTGATCTCACATCAGATCCTCAGCATATCTACCCAGACGAAGAAACTCTCGGGTGTACTCCTCTACAGATCGATCTCCACGAGAAATACTGGTCAGATGGAGACGATAGCTCAAACGAAGAGGCTCTGGATAAAATCTCCTAAAAAATTGCTCTCGAAATTGAGCCCATGTCATCGTCATCATATAGGGTTGGATCATCTGAATAAACCAATCTAAGGCTGGTCCCTCGACAAACAACTTAACTATCATGATCTGCTGGTACTCGGTGTGAGCAGTCCGAGTCCTAGTCTTAATCGCATGCAGAAAATCTAATGGATCGAAAGTACCATCAAACGTAATCCTGCCAACTCGGGCATAGAATAAAGCTGCCTCAGGGTCAGACATACCCTACTGATAGGCAGGCTGAACAGGCTGAACAATTGGAGGAAAAGGAACATCAAATTCAGGCTCTACAGGCTCCTCGTCCTGTAACTCTCTCTGCCTACGGTGACCTACCGCTCCTCGAGGTCTACCTCTACCATGACCTCTACGTCTAACTAGCTGCTCAGGAGGTAAAACCTCATCCTGAAAAGACTCATCATCCTCGGCCTCAACGATCGGTGGAGCGACACGCGCTCGCCTCCTCATACTGAAAAGACAAACGAAAAGATTCAGACAAAACAGACTATGGAGGAATAACGCAGAAAACTAAGCAAGGAATACTCATCAAGACATACTCGAACCTAATACACTGCAGTAGTTTAACAGAAAACACAACTTGAAAACTAGGGCCACAACTCACATAACTAAGCCCTGACACAGAACTCCACTCTGATACCAACTTTGTCACGACCCAAAACAGGGGCCATGACCGGCGCTAGGGAACGGGAATTCTTTCGAATCCGGAACCCGTAGCAAGTCTAAAAATAAAATAAACATGCAATAATAATAATATTAAATTTGCAGTGGAATTAAAAATCATAAATATAATAATAACATTTCCATCAACTGGATTTAAATCAAATCTCATCTCATATATATAAATCTTTGAATACAAATCCAGTTTCAAATATAATATAATATCTCACATAAATAAAATATATAAAATCCCATAATTAATTTACAACTATTGCAGTGTCTAGATTATATAAAAGTAAGACTCAAGTAAGTAGTTTACACAAAGAAGCCGGGACGGAAGAAATCCGGCGTACAGGCCTGCTACTGAGGTCTGAAGATGTTGACTCTCCTGAAAAATTATCAACGGTGGGGAGTCAGACCTCACTGAGTGAATTACTATAATATATATACATATACACTAAATGACAATGCATACAGTCAACAGTATATATCTAATATGTATATATACAGGCAATACACACAGATGCAGAAAAATCATTTTATATGTTTTTATTAAAACCGTCATTTATGAAGGATCAAATAAAACCCTATGATATCGCAACCTCAGAAATTGTGTTAGACAACACTCTAGCCATTAAGGCTCACTGAATCCAAATATATCCACTTAATCCATTTAGACAGTAGACTGGCCCCGAGACACTAAGTCAACCGAGCTCCAGCAGTCTGACTGCCAGTGTGATTGGCCCCGAGACACTTGGTCAACCGAGCTCCAGCAATCACACCTCCAAACCATATCTCACACATCAAATATCATATTCAATCAATATCCACAAATAAGTTAGTAATATAGCCTAAATACTATAGGCGTACCGGTACGTACTCGGTCCTAGTGCTGCCCATTAGGTAGCACGTTCTATCGATATCCTTCATCATTAATAATATAAAACATTCATTCACAAATAAATGATGCATGAATTTAAATAAAATTATCAACATAAACCATATATATACTAGAAATATACCAAAAGTAAACCAGGTATATTTCGAGTATATATACGTCAAATAAATCCAATCAAATCATAAATTAAACTAGAAATATATTTAAAAATATTTTAAATATAATTTATTAACAAAACATGTATACAATTTATTATATACCAAAAATAAACCAAAATAAACTAAATATGACTTAAGAAATAATCAAATTATTTATGCATATTTAATCAACATAAAACATGCATTTCTAAATCATGCATCCTAAGCATATATATATAGTATAGTAACTCACCCTAGTGCGCTCCACGAGATGGGTCCGATGGGCCTGGTCCACTAGCCCTTGGTCTCGGCGCAACTAAACAAACAATAAATAATAGACATCAGAATAAACCTAACAGAAATCCTAGAATTCGATCTAGAGTATTAAATACAGAAACAGAATTAGGGTTCGATCGGATATCACGTTTTACGAGAATTCTATCGAAAATTCGACAGAACCTCCCCTGTAAAACGGACATCTCTCTACTCAAAAGAGTATAGCCGATCCTGCAAGGAAATACACTTCGAAAAACAAGCTCAACACTCAACCACAACCCCTCGATCGGACTCCAGACTACAATTTACCGACCGGGGTCCACAAACACAGAACAATTATGAAATACCAAAAATATCCTTATAACATAGAAATACATTTTATACGTAGAAATTACATAATTAACCTTAAAACACAGTAAAAACCGATAAAAACTCATTTTATTAGAAAAATCGTATTTTATATATAATTGAAAATAATTCACGAAAATTAGTTTTAATTTGTTAAAAAAAATACTAAATAATTTTTGGAAATCATTTTTATACCTTAAATAACTATTAAAACCAATTAAATTACATTTTTAGACAATTTAGGGTAAAATTACCAAAATACCCCTATATATATAAATATACTAAAATTACTTCAAAAATTCACCAAAAATTATACACTTATCCAAAATTAATTTTCTCAACATATTTATCAATAATATTAATAATTAAACTCAATTAACCAATTAAATTCAATTAAAAACATAATTAACCCTAATTTCCCAAATTTACATAAACTTCAATAATTCAAAGTAAATACTTAGAAATTCATAAAAATTCAAAATAAATTCCTATAATTCATTTAAACACCTAATTTAACCATAAAACACAATTTCATAATTTAAATAATTAATTTCCGAAAATTAAAAAATAATATTAAAATAATCAAAAATACCCAAAAATCCAAAAAATCTCCAAAAATTCCATAAAAATTCAAACATGTATATTAAGCTACTAGGATCAACATTTGTGAAGGTAGTTTTCATGAATCAATCAATTCGAAGCTCAAAAAAATCAAAAACCCTAATGTGACCGAAATTGAAAATTTGAAACCTAAGCAATTCTAGACCATTTCAGCTCAAACCAAAGCTAGAATCACACTCACCGGAGCTCAAGGAGAAGAAAGAGACTGACGGTGTCAAAAATGGTGGCCGGAATCGTCGTGATCGACGGTGAAGAGAAGTTCGGCTTGTCCAGCCAAAACCGACTTCCAGGTGCCGAAATCCGCTGCTACAGGCGACGAGGAAGGCTGGAGAAGGAGGTGGCACACCGGACGGCACACCAATGGTGAGAAATCGGCAGTAGCAGCGACCGGACGGCGAGGAAACGATCGGGAGGGAGAAGAGAGAAGTCGGGGGCAAAATGGTAATTTTCCAAAAACTTGATTTTTTGATATATTATATGTATATATATATACTTTATACTATATAATAAAATAATATTAAGTTACACACATTAAATATACACCACACACATAAAATTTAATATTTTAAAATATAATAATAAATAAAAATAATTAAATAACAATAAATTAATAAACAAATAATAAAATATTAGGGTAATATTAATTAAACCCTAATTAAATAAATATTTACACACATAGGCTTTATTTAGTATTTTAAAAATACGTATAAGTTCATGCAAGTCCGAAAATATATTTAAAATAATTAATAATAAATTATTTACGTGAAAATTTCCCCGAAAATGCAAGTCCCGGAAAAATTTTACGTAAAGCACTGTAAATAATACACAATAATTAAAATAGGTTTTAAATACATCTTAAATCGTAAAAATATCATAATATATACACAAAAATTATTAACACTGTATATCCCGATACAATGTAAAAATATTTAAAAATACGGGATATTACAACCGTCATCCATTGCTTTTTCACATGGAGACATTACTTACTTGGCAACAAGTTTACGATTTTGATTGAAAATGTAGCTACGAGCTACTTCCAGACTTAAAAGAAGTTGAGTCCTAAGCAAACTCGCTGGCAAGACCTCTTGGCCAAATTTGACTACAAGCTTGAGTATAAGCCAAGCAAAGCCAACATTGTCGCTGACGCATTAAGTAGAAAAGCAGAGTTGGTTGCCATTGCCTCCAACACTGTTAAAAGTGACCTTTTTAATCACATAAAGGAGGCTTACAATAAGACAACTTGGCCAGGAATGTCCTCAAGCTTTTTGTTTAAGGGAAAACTCAGAGATTTTATAAGAAAGATGGCTTTCTCTTTACCATTGGTAAGAAAATGTATGTGCCAAAGTGGGAGAATTTGTGACATAAGATATTGAAGGAGTGCCATGACTCCTTATGGGCTAGACACCCCATTATGGCTCGCACTCTTGCTCTAGTCCAGCAAAACTATTATTGGCCACAACTTAAAGATGATGTAGAAGCTTACGTGTAGACTTGTCTCATATGCCAACAAGACAAGGTCGAGCAATAATAGCCTGCTAACCTTCTTGAGCCCCTTCCCATTGCTAAAAGGTCTTGGAAAAGTGTCTTGATGGATTTTTTTATTGCCTTGCTGAAATCTAAAGGGTTCAGTAGCATTATGGTTGTGGTGGATAGATTCAGCAAGTATACTATTTTTATCTCTGCACCAGTAAATTGCAAGTTGGACAAGGCTGCTTGCCTCTTCTTCAAAAATATTATAAATCTTTGGGGCTTACCCAAAAGCATCATCAGCGATAGAGACCCTTAGTTTACCAAAAAATTTTGGCGAAAGTTGTTCAAGTTATTTGGTATGGATCACAATTTTTCCATAAGCTTCCATTCATAAAGTGACAGCCAAATTGAGAGGATTAATGCCTTGTTGGAACTATATTTGAGTCACTATGTGAGTGCACATTAATGAGATTGGGCGAAGTTACTAGATGTGGCCTAATTCTCCTATAATCTCCAGTGAAGTGAATCTATGGGCAAGAGTCCCTTTAAAGTTATTCTGGGATAGCAGCCCTTGAAGCCAAATGCCATTACTACCAACTATGGAGGAGTTAACCCTTCTACTTATAAGTTTATAAGGGAGTGGCATGAAGAGGCAGACATCATAAGAGCTTATCTTGATAAGGCAACAAAGCATATGAAAAAGTGGGCTGATGTTAAGAGACACCCAAGGGAATACAACGCTGGTGACCTAGTGATGGTTAAGGTCCTACCTAACCAATTCAAGTCCTTTCACCAAGTGCACAAAGGCTTGGTGAGGTGCTATGAAGACCCTTTCCCGATCATAAGAGAGTTGGCGATGTTGTCTACTAACTCCAACTCCCCTTTAAGCTGAAAATCCACAATGTCTTCCACGTGAGTATGCTTAAGCCATACCACAAAGGACAAGGAAGACCCCAGCCGTAGCGAATCCAAAAGAGCTCCAACGACAGTTGTCACTAAATTTGATAAATAAGTTGAGTGCATCCTTGCAGATAGAGTGATAAGAAAATAAAAAGTGCCAAACTACTCTGAGTATTTAGTGAAATGGAAAAATCTACCAAACCTGGAGGTTTCATGGGAGCATAAGGATTTATTATGGTAGTTTCCCCAGCATATCCAAAAATACAACGCTCAAAGCACGACGGGGACGTCGCGAGATTGAGTGAGGGAGGGTGTTACAACCCACCCATTTTGGTAAACTAAGCAGGCCCAAAATGGTGGATATAGGTAGAATTTTAACTAAGGCATGCCTAGCCCAAGGTGTGTATAAGGGAACTCTCTAGAAGGTGATGAAATATTGTGGAGGATGGCCATGGAAGAGTGCTATCTAACCTTGCCAAGGTGCTATCTAGAAACTTCCCTTACTCAAGCAAGGAGGGCTACATTCTAAAAGCTTTTTATTCAGCCTGACTCTAGAAGCTTCTTGTACATAAGATATTTATAAAAATATCTAGATGAATTAATTATAGTCACATATAATAGAGGTGGAAACCTATATAAAGGTCACCCCACATACTTGTAAAGATGATAAGAAACTTAATAAACCTCTACACATTTACAAACTCTATTGTTTGACTCTACACTCATCTTAGACCCTTAATGCCCTACTTTACTCATTCAAAATTCACTCTAACTCACATCTAGGCTTACTTAGTTCTACTTCTTTTACAAGTATGACTAAGTGTCGCGCGACTTAGCTAATCTTTAAGGCTGAGTTTATGACACTTTGCTGTAAATGGTGGTCGACATTCTATGAAATCTTGCATTATTTTTAATTAAAAGAAATTAAAATCTTGTATTTTTTTATTGAACCCAAGTTGTGAAACTCCTTTATTCTATTTTGTAATTGGTTGAAGTACAGGGTTTTATGAAGCTGAAAGAGGATTGCTTTGGAATTGTATATCCTTTAATTTTTTATTTTTGTTATGGTGTTGGGGTTTAACACACATTACACATTTATTGGTGTAATTTTTTGACACAATACATTTTGTTATTTATATATATATATATATATATATATATATACAGAGTTATTTTTTTTGTGGGTTTGTGTTTCTTTTTATTAAATGGCGATGGATGGAAGCTTCAGTCTTGAATTTGCAATAAAAAGGTTCTTGTTACATTTTCTAGAGCTTGGAAGAATTTATAAGCTCAATGACCTTGTAAACAAGGTAATTGACTATGGTTATATTCTTTATTGACTGTAAAGGGAGTGGGAATTTTGGTTTGAAAGACTTGCTAGGCTTTCCTTGTAATAATTGGATTTTTTTTTTTGCTTGTAAGTTGGAGGGAAATTGATACTTATTCATTTATTGTTATCTATTCTTTGTTATAACTGACTTATTTTATTTGAAAATTTTATGATTGTTATAATTGGTTTCATATCGATCAATCAAGTTCATTTTTTTTGTTTGAATGTGGGTTGTTTAGGGACATAAATTGATGGAAGGAGAAGTCATAAATTTAGTAGCATAACTGTTTTTGAACCCAAATTAGATAGTCCCTTTGATTGGGCATTTTAGACCCTTGGCTCAAAAAATCATAAACAAAACTGTTTCCTTGCTTGGCCAGTTAAATATGAGGTCCAACTTGGAAAACTCAGTCATATATCTAAAAGACTTTGTTAATGCTGAAGTTGCTTATATTATTGATCATTTTAATCAAACTGGAATGGGTTTGATTCTTCACGAGTTTGCCTACCTAGCTTTCTATCGTGCACTTGATTTGGATCATTCTTTATTGGGGTAAACTGAAATACTCTATTTTTTTTATCTCTCATGCTTTGTTATGTTATGTTTATGTTATAGGAAAGTGTGTAATATGGTTACGTAAATGGTGACCTTAATTCAAGTTAAACATATGATTTGTGTATTTTTCTTCTATATTGAAATATATGCCTGGTTACTTTTTGTAGGTGTGTTTCGGCTTACTTTAAGTTTGCTCCACCTCCTTGGCTGCATTGAATTCTTGTCTAAACTGTACAACGAACATTCCTTAAAAACTAGTAGCTTTGGATTCTGTATACAGGGTTGATAAATACATTACAGGAGGCCAAGAGGGACCACCTTTTCTTTTTGCCCATATTATACAAGGGAACCTATTGTCAACACCATAAGATTCATGTTCAGCCATCTTCTCCACAACTTCATCCTCCTCAGTTGAATCATCGAGGGCCAATATTCCATCAATTAGATTCTCATTATGCTAATGTTAATGCTCAGATGTGCGAGAGATATTTATGGCCTTCATCGAGACCGTGAGAACCCATTTTCTTCTTATTCCTTTTCTTATTCGTTCGATGACAAAGCAAAGCAAAGCATAGTAAAAAAAAACCTAAAAGAGCAAAGTAGACAAGTGACATGCACCTCTTATTTTTACTTATTGGGCATAAAGTGGTTTATAAATAGTGTTTTATGTGAGTTGAGGTGTTTAAATGGTAAAAATATAAATTCAGATGGTAAAAATGAGCAAGTTTAAGGGGCTGTGTATGTATTGTGCCTAAGAGAGATATTTCTAACATATGCTAACTATAAGAAATTTTTAGAATATTCATTTTAAGCCAGTGTAGCATCTTTTTACGTTAAAGTTAACACCAACTTATTTTATTTGTATATTCAATTTCAATTTTAAAAGCTGTTATATTTATATTCTAGATATTTTAAAGATTGATCCTTTTTCAATTTAAATGTTTGATCAATATGTAATTTATGTTATTTTAAATATGAATGTTAATTATAAAATTATTCAAAAGATAATGTAATATAGATTTTATCAAACATGACCGTTGTTACAGTTCATATAATTAAAATCAATTATATTGATTAAAATTGTAACCTAAACTTATTTTAACAATTATTTTTATACAAGTTGTTGTTTTTTATCGTCCAATATTAAAATAAATGAGCACACAATTTAGATTTCGCTAAATATTTGAAGTCTAATTCAAGTGGGTAGAGCTTTTTATTTTTAAAATTGAAAAATTTTAAATTTAGTTTCTCTTATAATTCCCATTACAAAAATAATTTTTAAAAAGCTAATTACTAACATTCTTCCTTCCCATTCTAGTGAAAATAAACGTCAAATGTACCAAAATTAAATTAATTATCCACTAAGTAAATTTGGAAGAAAAAAAATAGAAAGGAAGGAGGGGGATGAGATGTTTCCTAATTTCTTCGCAACTAAGTCAAGAGGTGGAGACAAACAAGCACGGGGAGGAGGAGGGGCTACGGCCCTAATTAAAACGACATCATAACACGTTCTTGGACTTCTATTTTTCTTCTCTCACGATGGCCTAAAAATCTAGAAACGGAACTTCTATTTTTTATGGTTATGGGAGTTCGGAACTATTTGGCTCTATTTGCCTTGTTTGGGAATTCGGATCGAGTCCCAGAAGTATCTAATTGTTCACTTGCACGCATATGGTATTAAAGATAATACATAATTACCTAAAAATATTACAAATTAGTATTTTTATTTATAATAATTTTTAGAATTTTAAATTTATATTTAATGTTTTTTTATCAATCCAACAAAATTGAAATAATTTAAATTTTCCATCATGCCAACCGCAATAAATTTAATTGTTTTTGAAGCATACAGGGAATATTATATTAATGTAAAACAACTATTTTATATTGCTTCATGTTTCATGCTGGTCCAATAATGCAACCAAATTAGTTGTTCGAAAATAAAAAATAAAAAAAATAATGCAAGCCAATGTTTTCAAAAAATTATTAACAATAGAATTATAGCGGTAACATGCACATTATCTATTACCTATCCAAGATTAGAAAATTGGGCAAAATTTTTTTTTTTTTTATTTGACCAAGGGAAAAATTTACTTTTGATTCTTTCTCAAATATAAAAATAAAAAAATTATTTATTTTTTTAAATTTATTTTTTAACTTATAGATTAATTATTTTAATTTACTAAAATATAAATTATAAATTTTAAAAATAATTTATAATTCAAATAATGTTATTTTGATCTCTACAAATATTATTTAAATATTTGAAATCAATTTTAAAAAAATTAAAATATCTGAATAATTAAAATATTAATATATTTTTATAAGATTAATGTTAATGACAGACTAGGCCAATCTTATATCCTATTTTGTTTAGCAACGCAATGTAAATCCTCAGCCAAAAAAGCTCTATAAAAATAAAAATAAAAATAAAAAAAGAAAAAGGAAGTATCCTTTCGTTGTCTCATCTCTCTCGCGACGCCTCAGTCCTATTACGTCAATCATTGTCCTTTTCAACTCTAAAACGAAAAAAAATGGGTCGCGCATTCATCACCTCCGTCGCCAAATCTCCATAGCCTTTTGTAATTCTCCTCCAAATCACATTTTAAAGGAAAAAGATATATTTCTTCTGTTCCTCCCCTCCACCGCCACCTCTCTATTGATATGACATGTACTCTCGTCATCGTTCTTTTTATACGCTCTATCTTCTTCTATGTTCTCTGCATTAAATCGTAATTCTTATTCGTCTTCTTCAGCTTCTCTCTTTTGACATATCTGTCGCTTCTGCGCACCGTTTTAATCTCGAATGGCGTCGGTCGAAACGCCAGAGACTCTTACGTCAGCTGCCGTCCTCTCCTCCTCCGCCACTTCTGATCTTAACCTCTCTCTCCGACGAAGGCGAGTCGCGACTAACTCTGATGGTGCAATTGCTGAATTAGCTTCGAAGGTTCACGGTAATGACCGTGACGGTGACGACGACGACAAAGGCAAGGACAACGACATGGAATCTGAAGATTGTGGAAATAAAGTAATCTTGGATCCTGTAGCTGCGTTCACGGAATTGGAGACGTTAAAAAGTAATGCAAAAGAGTGCGTCGTTAATAATAGCAGTGACAATAACAACAAGAAGGATAGAATTGAAAATCGTGGAGGATCGGATATTAAATTTACTTATAGGCCTTCGGTTCCAGCTCATCGGACTCTTAAAGAGAGTCCACTTAGCTCTGATTTAATATTTAAACAGGTAAGTTACTGTCCGATTTTCTATTTTTTAATTAAAAATAGTTAATTTGCATTTGTTTAAGTTATTATTTTACTGTAGAAGTTGAGTTGATACTGAAAAGGAGTAAAATTTTGTGTTATTGAGCTGGTGAATTTATAGTTTTGGGACCATTTCTTGATTTAAGCTGATATTAGGAATTTAAGGAGCAGTGGGTGGTTGGAAATGGATGAAAAGAACTTATAAATTTGCCTTCTCTTTAATGCTTAATTTTTATTTTATTTTATTAATGATGAAAAGATGCATAATGGTGTGTTAACCTTTTTTTTTTTTTTAATATGTCAGAGTCATGCAGGTCTCTTCAACCTATGTATAGTAGTTCTTGTTGCTGTTAATGGCAGGCTTATCATTGAGAATTTAATGAAGGTTTATGATTAACTTTGTTTTTCTCAATTTCATTTTGTAGTAATAGTGACGTGGAATTTCTGTAAGGAAAGGCTTATTATGTAAAGTGGGTTTCTGTTATCTTTCTGTTTTTTTGCAGTATGGATGGTTAATTAAGACGGGCTTTTGGTTTAGTTCAAGATCTTTGAGAGATTGGCCGCTTTTCATGTGCTGGTAAACTCCTCATCATTCAGGTCTTTTGATAAAGATGAATTTTTTCCTGTGTGCATGCTGTAGTAAGAGTTGTTTTGAGTTGTAGTTAATAGTTGACAAATACTTTCCATGTTGTGAATTTTATGGCAGTCTTTCTCTTCCAGTATTCCCTCTTGCTGCTTATCTAGTTGAGAAGTTGGCGTATCGAAAATATGTATCTTCACCTGTAAGCATTTCAAAGTCTGTCTATTTTGGATATTTTTAGAATCATAAAGTAGTCTTATCAAAGTTCTAGTGGTAAGGTAATATATACATGATTTGTTGAGTCGTTACCATTGAATTTGTTTGAACTAAGTTAAGTTTAGTGTTGCAGATTGTTATTTTCCTTCATATGATCATCACCTCAGCAGCTGTTTTATACCCAGTATCTGTGATTCTCAGGTTCTTTTGCTTTCTTTTTTCTTTTTACTGTTCTTTTTTTTTTTTTTGAAAAAATTCCAGCTGCCTATATCTACTATTGTAGCATTCCAAAAGATTATAATCATTTATGTTTCCTTAGGTGCTAGGATTCATTCCTTTTTTTTTTTTTTTTACCTGAAATTTGAATACTGATGTTCTACTTCAGGATTGCTTCTGAAAATTAGACATACTGAAAACTTTACTTGTAGATTGCTGTTCGCACTTGTATGAATCTGAAGCCTCCATTAGTAGGCAGTTTTTAATAGTTCCTTGCAGATTTGGTGTCATGAGAGATAAGCAGGATGGGCAAATTATATATTGGTTTCAATTTGATCAGTTGTCTTGGATTTTCCCCCTTTCTGACGTAATATTTACTCATTTAGAGGCCAGATATTTTGGTTTCATATGGTCAATTCTCAGGGAATATCTATAGTGATGCCAAAAAAGGAATAGGTTAAGTGCGAGTAAGCAATATTGAAAGTAGAGAAGGATGGGAACATGTATCTAGTCTTGAAAGATTTTTATAAGCAATTAAAGGTCTTAGAAATTTTTATGGTTTATTTGCTAAAATATGCTACATTGCATGTCTTCTTCTTCTCACCTACACTTGTATTGCAAGAATTTCAGTTTGTCTTTTAGTCTTGGATTGAGTCTCCCTATCCTTTTCTTTTTTTTCTCTCCATCTATGTGTGTATGCATGTTGCAAACTTATACAGCAATGAAAGGAAGATTGTGACATTGTGTCAACAACTTATTTACCGCAAAATTTATTTTCTTTGAGTAGTATATTGTCAGAATTTCTTAGATCTTTTGAACTGTATTCTTGGCTTACTAATTGGAAAGGAAGTAAGATGCTTATTTATACTTTTATCAATTTTGCAGTTGTGAATCTGCTTTTTTATCTGGTGTCACATTGATGATGTTTGCTTGCATTGTGTGGTTGAAGTTGGTATCTTATGCTCATACAAACTATGATTTGAGAGCGATTGCTGACTCTGTTGATAAGGTAAGAATGTAATTCTCTTATGAAATTCCTCGACATGTGTCTAAAAAGGTATTTCAGTTTTTTAACTAGAGTTTTCATGCGAAAGATATGACACTGCCTGTTAATGGCTGTAAAATGGCAAAACTGAGAAATATTGGCCAGATATCCTTGGAAATTTGACATTACAGTGTTTTCTCTTCTTTGATTTTGCAAAAACTATGACAAGCTTTTTCACATCCTAATTTATTAGAATTAGAAAATGTTGATAGTAGCACCTCACTATCTCTTCCTCCCACTAAAGGGGAAAAGAATTAATTGGGACAGATTTCCTAGGCTAAATGTGTTTCTGCTTGATTCCAGGGGGATGCATCCAATATTTTGAGTGCAGAGTGTTCTCATGATGTATGTTTCAAGAGTTTGGTGTACTTCATGGTTGCTCCCACATTATGTTACCAGGTAATGATTGTATTTCTTCAAGTTATAAAACAATAATTTATTTCATTTTGAATCTTTTTTAGTATAATAATGCTCATTGAATCGTGTTGGTACTAGTATTCATGGGTTTGGTTAAATTTAATTGTCTTGGTGTATGTGTGACACTCTTCGCAGTAACTAGATCCTGTAATAATTCTGTGCATGTGTAGTTGTAAACCAAACTGCACCCACCATTGTCTATAATATCTACTGCTGTCATGCATTTAGTGGTCATACTATACAAAATAATGTTAACAAAACATGAAATCATTGCATATAATTAATAATTGGTATATCCTTTAGGAACTACATTAAAAATACGCTAATATTTTTTAATGTAGTGATACTTATAGCTATAGTATATTACATTTTCTTTTGTAGTTTTGCACCATGTATACTGCTGTCATTGATTTGTTTTGTCACTATTCATTAGAAGAAATTCACATTGAAATTTTAAAATTGTATGGTGGTGTCAATAAAGGTGTGCTCAAACTTTATATGATTGCTTATTTTGTGTGTGGATGGGTGGATGTTGGTTGAGAGGAGGTGGCACTAATAACTTGTCAGTACATTGTATTCCTTAATATGTGGAGTTCTTGGTTGTATTACTGCTGTTATAGGGTGGTTATACTGATCATCATCTTTCTTTATTATTGTAGCCAAGTTATCCTCGCACAGCATTTGTTCGAAAGGGTTGGGTGTTACGTCAATTTGTCAAACTAATAATATTTACAGGATTCATGGGATTCATTATAGAACAGGTAAGAACTTTATTCTTGAAACTAGCTTTCTGTGTTCTTTCTACTGCTTTGGGATTTGGGGAGATGCATATTGACATTGTTTTGGGCATAATTTGCAGTATATCAATCCTATTGTTCAGAATTCGGAACACCCTTTAAAAGGGAATCTTTTGTATGGCCTTGAGAGGGTTTTGAAGCTCTCAGTTCCAAATTTATATGTGTGGCTCTGCATGTTCTATTGCTTTTTTCACCTATGGTGAGTCCACCTATTCTGTTTATTTTCTAAATATTATGAAAAAATATATCTCTTATCCTGTAACAGTTATGAGCAAAGACTTTTTTTTTTCACTCATTTGTATTTTTTATGTTAATTTCATGGAGATCGTAATAAACTGCTAGCTGTGTGTATGTTTGATTCATATCATCTACATTATAATTCATTATTGTGGTAAGTTGCTTAGATAAATGCTGCCATGTATCTCACTTATTTTTAGTTCTATTCATTTTGGTTACAATGATGTCCTGTAAATCCTTTGTTGGATATGGTATTTTACTCACCCTCAACTCCAACATAAATCTTGTAAATTTTTTGTAACTGACATAAAAATTTGGATTGTGCGGATGCTTCTCTGATCGTGGACATTAATTCAAGCTCCTAGTTTATCTGTTCTAAAATCTGGGGTAAATTTATAGTAACCTGATAAGACAGCTTAGGACTTGGCTCATATCTTATTGAAGCTTTGATTCAGTGACCAAGACACAACATTTGAGGTGCATTCTTCTTACATGAAAATATGCAGGTTGAATATACTTGCTGAGCTCCTTTGCTTCGGTGATCGGGAGTTCTATAAAGATTGGTGGAATGCAAAAACTGTTGAGGAGGTAGAAGTTGTTTTAATTATTGTGAAGTACTGTTCTTTGGGTATTATCTGTCAAAAACTCTTTGCTTACTTTAAATTTTTAACTTTGTGATGCACCTCACTGGATTTGTGCCTTTATCAGTACTGGAGGATGTGGAATATGGTATGTTTCCTGAAATTATGGTTTTTTTTTTTTTACTGTTTTCTACATGGAGCCTGATGTATTACAAAGTTCACCATATATATGTTCAGAGATGACAATCTTGTTTGAAATCTAGGACACATTTGGTATTGCTATGAAGTTGTATGAACAACGATCAAATTTCATTTTAGTCATTCTTGATGATTTGGAACTTTTAAAAATATGGTGCCATGTGTTCGCACCTGAAATATGCATATTGTTCACGCAATTTGCTCATTGCTGTCATCTGTTTTGTAATTAGTTGCCAATTGGGCTTTGGAGATCACACAGTTCCATAATTGATGAATTTGTTTTGTACTACTAATGTTCGTATTAGCCTTGTAATGTTAGATTGAACTTAAATTCCCGAGGTTTTATAAATTGTTTTATTGAGTGCAGTTGTCTTCAAATTGCTTAAGGTTAAATTTCCATATATGTCAACTGTTATAATTGTATTGTTGACAGTATAGATTGTATATGACTGATATAGGAAGAAACATGCATGTCCTGTACCTGCATATGCACTTATGCATGCTTGCAGGATCAAATTAACACGCACACACTGATTTTGGTTAAGTGTGTTACTGATGGAATTTTCACTGGTCACAGCCTGTTCATAAGTGGATGGTTCGGCATATCTACTTTCCATGCCTACGGCATAATATACCTAAGGTAACTCTGTTTCTCCCTTGTACTTCAATGTAAGGCTTGATTGTTTTAATGTAACCCAATTTTTGGAAAGAAAGCTGATGTGTGAAATATAATGGGAACAACAGAAAGCATAACTTGAATTTAAAATATTCTAAAACTGTGTTCAGGAGTTGATATAGGTGATGTACATTCAAACTTCCAAATTCTTGTTGAATTAGCATTAAGGCTTATTTTTCATATTGTTTCAGGTTCACGAGTAGGTAGTTTATTTTAAAAGATTATTTAAAGAGATTTTTTTCAAGGCTTCAAAGGCTGCAAATCCAGGTTAAAAGGAGGAACAATTTAGGGACTGCCCAAGTGTAATTAGGGTTAGAACTGATGGATTTATGTTTTGAGGAGCCTGCCTTTGCATTTTGAAGTTATTATGACTAGTGACTATGAATTGGAATCTGTATTTTAACAACTACTCTGCAATGATATTTGTAATTGTCACTTTTAACAGAGATCTTAAGCACAACTGTAGTTATAATATATTTATATGTTAGAAATGAACTTTTAAGGGTCTTTGTTCCTCTTTTCAGGTTGGGATGTTAGATTGTTGTTTGCTATTTCTGCTTTAAATTAAATAAAACAAATAGCAAATGTCATCAACAACCTGCTTACATTTGATGTATAAAGTTGCCATGGTGGTGCTTTTGTTATTAACTTGACCAGCTGCTTACATCTCTGGGATTCTAATGGCCTGCCTATTATTTCACCAAGCATAGCTGCTTTTTATATCACCAAGCAGACACTTATGGTTTTATGTGTTCAGATAAAATCAACATCAATATGTTGTTGTAAGCTGTTGTTAACTATTGTTCCATCTTTTTCCAATGATGCAGGGGGTGGCCATAGTTATTTCTTTCTTTGTTTCAGCTGTATTTCATGAGGTATTTGAAGAATGATTTATATTTGACAATTTTTGGTTCTCCAATTTATATTTTTCAATCCCTCATCTTTGCATCCAAGACAATGGGTTTTTCATATGTTTGTTTTTACTGCTGTATCGTTGGAAATTGTACTATCAGAGTGAATTTTTTTTTCCTCTCGTGCATCTACTTAAAAGCGAGTTGAGACCTTATTGGTTGTGTATTACGTTTTGTTTAGTGTTGGGGGTTGGAGTGGCTTCATGTTCCAAACCTTGCACTGTCAAATTGCTTAGGATCATTATGGGGCAAAAGCAACCAACCTTTCTCTGGGAACAGTACACAGTCAATAACTAATGTTTTGGGGTTAATTCATTGGTAGGAATGCTGGCATTTAGTTTCTCAATACTGAATCAATGAAGTGAATTGATGCTTATGAGGAGGATAGGGGAGACAAACCTGAAGATGAATGCCTGCTATTGTAGAATAACTGGCAGGGATGATTGTGTATGCCAGGTAGTGAAAATGGAAAGGCAGAAGGAAGAAGAGGAAAAAAAATGTAAATAAAAAGTTAAAAAAGGAAAGTGTTAAGTAATGCATAGATACTCCACTTTACTTTGTGATCTTCTAAATTTTTTGCATCTGATGGCCACAAACATATGAGATATTAGGATTGAATTTCTTTCATATTGATTCAAAAGCAGGACATACCCTTGGCAACTTTGGCACACTACTGGAGCTGTTTGCTGGCACTAGCATTATAAATGATATGATGTGCTGTTTAAGTTGCTAGAGTATAATCACACTTCTTGCTTATGTTGTGGTGTACCATTGTTTTATTTATTTTGCAGTTGTGCATTGCTGTTCCTTGCCACATATTTAAGCTCTGGGCTTCTTTTGGAATAATGTTTCAGGTAAGATCAATATGATTGTCAGTAGTTTTGTTTTTTTAACCTTGCGCTTTAGCATGAAGTTCTAAGTTCAAATCGCACTGGAGTCGGGGCTGGGATGCTGGCAATTTGGAAACAGCTACCTCATGGGGAAAAAGTTTGCACCAGAGTTTATTAATATTATATGCAGTGTGATCTCAATAATTCATAATCTTTTCCTGTTTGAATCAGATTCCTTTGGTCATTATCACTAATTATCTTCAAAGGAAGTTCAGAAGCTCAATGGTATGCATGTCCATTTTCTAGCTTATTTTAGCTTCTTCATCACTCTCTTTTTTTTTCCAAAAAAGAAACATACTAAGATGTCATGTGGAGTAAATTATGCAAGTTCCTATAAGAATCTAAAAGATCCAAATAACATGATGAAACGAAATAACTTAAATTTGTCAAAAATAACTGGGTTTCAGATCCTGCCTTTCCATCAGGCTGCTGAACTGTTTGAGCATAATTATCTTAGTGTCTTGAGTGGTATGACATGGTGAGTATCGTTTCATTTGACAGGTGGGAAACATGATCTTCTGGTTCTTTTTCTGTATTGTTGGCCAACCAATGTGTCTACTACTGTATTACCATGACTTGATGAATCGCAAAGGGAATACTGAATCAAGATGAAACTAACCCCAGGGCAGTAGAGGTCAGTCAGCCTCCTTATAGATACACCAGATATGGTTGCTTCCAATATTTCGCAAGTCGGGCTGCACACCATTATTGTCCTCATTACGAAGGCCATCAACGGAGTAGGTCAATTTGTTAATCAAGTAAATACAAGCAATTTTGAATGTATAAAACATTGGCTCAGATTAGAGCCATACTGTAACATCAGTGCATGGACATTGTTAACCATGAGTGGAAAGTTGTACATGTATAAGGTTCAATTCATACGCGGGCTGTCTTTTTTTTTTTTCTAATCTCATAATGTAGTCTGCTTAGTATAAATGGTTTTGGATTTGGCAATGATCTCTTGGTTTGGACACACTATCGAATGCATGAGATACTGGATTGCGAAAGGCTGGCTTGTGGTTTGTCGCCTGCCTCACTGGCTTTGCAGTGTCAGTTGTTGCGTGACCAATAGGTACTTCTTAGAAGTTCTATAATCTTAACTTTCGTTTCCCTGATCTGGCCATCTCCTTGTATTATATTCTGCCACTGTTTTATGTTTCAATTTTTAGAGATATTTCAAATTAAAGCTTGAGTTGAATATGTCCGCATTTCCTCGTTGATTTCCTTAAAACAACTAATTTTATGCATCAACAGGGAACCGGAGAGCAGTTGCAGAATCTGAAGTGTTACAAAATGTTTGTTAATGAAGCTGAAGCATGCTTTTGAGACCTTAAGAAGAAACAATTTTGAGATTTTAAAAAGGAACAATCATGCCTTCTGGGATTAAAATGGAGAAATGCTGAGCAATAGATTAATTTGCAATGAGACTCGCTACACGTGCATGAAGCAACTGGTATCTTTTTCTTAGCGATTGGTCGAGAGTAGGGTGTGCTGTGCTGTGCTTGCTTTCCCCACTGGGATTAATGCGTAGAGGAGAGACAAGTCAAATACCCATTGGAGTAATGAAAAGGGGCAATTTTTTTTAATTAAATTCAAATGTCAGTATCATTTGACTTCAAACGGTACTCAATTTAATTTTTTTGGTCTTATTATAAATGATATTAAATGGTTATAACTTTATTAATACATGAAAAGAAAAATGGAAAAATCGATATATAGCGGCATATGAAACTATATTTTTTTAATTTTATTTGAAGGAAAATTGTCAAAACAGTTGAATTTTTTAATTATTATTATAATCCATAGCTATTTTAAAATTAATAACTTTAATTCCTATCATTATCGTTGTAATTGTCTGATCGCTGAGCATCAAAACAAAAAAAAAATAAAGTCCCCAAAGTCAAAAAGCTTATTGTGGTAGCATCCACACCAAATCATTTTAGCGTATGCACATTGTTCACCACCGACGCCAGCCCTTTCTACGGTCATCGTCCTTCGAAATAAATAAATTGCAGCAGATTGGGAAGCAACGCAAGTTAGATTTTCAATCTTTATACAAATTAGAGAAAGCTAGAAAGAAACAGAAAAAAGAAGAAATCTTTAATGGAAGATTTTAGATCCAAGTCATATAATGATGGAAGAATGCAAATTCAAAGCTACTATGGGACTCATGGGGCTTTTGGACCCACTTCATCATCAGGTGTCAGTTCCATGCAAGATCTCAGGTGTTACAGTGCATCCTATGCATCTTCTGTGCACCCAACACAAACCCAGATGGGAAACAATGATATAAAGTTCAAAAAGGGCAAGTCTACAAATGGGTCAGTTTCAAAGAGTTGGAGTTTCAATGATCCTGAGTTGCAGAGGAAGAAGAGAGTTGCTAGCTATAAGGTTTACACTGTTGAAGGCAAAGTTAAAGGGTCTTTTAAGAAGAGTTTTAGATGGCTTAAGGACAGGTATACTAGAGCGGTTTATGGCTGGTGGTGACCTTTTTTTTTCATGCTGATTTTCTCTTGTTATATTACATCTTCTTTTATGTTACTGTTGGGCTTTGTTGTTGTGAACTGTATTGCTGGCTTAATGTGTATGATAATTTTATAGCATAAAAAATCCTAATATGATTGTGAATTGTGATAATGAATAATTCTTTCAGGCAAATATATTGATTCTAGGATGATTTTGAAAACTATCAAATTGATTGTGATGATGAATTATTCTTGGGTATTCAAATTTGGTTCATGGTTATTGTTTTGTATATGTTGGGACGGTCAGATTGTGACAGAAACATTATTACCATATCATCTTTTCATGGAATCCTATACTGGTATCATAGGGAATTGAGATTAAGTTTGAAAGTGAAGTTATAGAATTCTAATGTTTTTTGCCCCTAGATTTTTATTTTGAGAATCAGAAGTTTTAAACTGTTATTAGCACTGTATTTCATATTCTAGTTCTATAGTGCACACTGCACAGGCTATGTTGCATATGCATTTTGTAGCGAATTCAGTTAAGTTGGTGCCCCTTCATGTTGCTATCACTTCCTGTAGATCACCTGTTTGGAGATGTTAGGTTATGTGCAAATTGGATTCTAGCTCTAACTAGTAAAGAGGGGAAAAAGAAAATGATAATCCTTACTTTTTCTCCATAAGCAGAAGCATGGATGGATCAAATCTATCGTTAGAGAAAAAAATATAAAATATATATGTATATATTGTGGGAAACGTTGCTGAAACCAGTGCAAGACCATTTTCCATATTCAAAGAAATGACATCAATAGCATAGCATCATTTTCACTGCCGTATAAATGAGTGGGTGTCCGGGACGGGAGGGGAGGGGAAGGGAGGAAACCCCATTCGGTGTTTTCAATTTGAAGTCGAAGTTTTAGCAGCACATAATATGAAAACTTGTTCAAATTAGGGAGAGGAAGTCACTTTCATTCCAGTTCCTGCTACCTAAATATAACAGCTTCACCTCTTGCTGCTGTGTGCGCATCTGTTGTTGCACCCATGCGATGAAATTTTAGTATCAATTCTGTCTTAAGAAGTGGTAAATTATAGAACTGGAACTGGTTTTGGTTTCAAATTTGTTTAGAAATCTGGATGGCATAAGTTTCCACGGGGGTGATTTGCTCCATGTTGGTTCTATTGTTTTCTTGCATCAAACAGTGAGGAGAGGAGTAGCTATGTTGACCAACTTGTGATACTTGAACTGCTAATGCGATCATCAGTCTAATGTGTTTGTGCTTCCATCAAATTCACAGTTTGCATAGATATGCCCGCGTTGTTGTTATTATTCAACTTGACTCCTCAGAGTTGAAGTTTGAACTGGCTTTTTGAGTCAATAAATCTGCAGCTGTCTCACTGTATTGAAGTCTTAACAGAAGTAAATGGCCTTGTTGTCTCAAAGTGAAGACTGGCTATGTACCCCTGGAAAAGCACGGACCAAATTATTTTATTTATATGTATTTTTTAATATATAATTAATTTGTTAAAAAAATATAAAATCTTATATGCTTTTAGTATTTACTTCTTTTTTTTTCCTATTCATTTATGCTCAGTCGCCAATTTTTTTTTTTCAAATTTCAACTTAATTGTTAATGTATGTTTAATTCAATTTATAATCTTATTTTGCATTTGGAATTTTTCATTCCCTGAATTATAATAACAACAACAATAAAAATAACAATATTTTGACATATAAAAAATTAAATGATATATTAGTTTTTAATTTAAATTATATAATATGAGAATTAAAATACATGAATAAGCTACTTCAATTTCAATACATGAGAATTAGAATAAATTTTACTTGATCATAACATTTTTAAAGTATTACAGTCACTAAAGCATTTCAGTTTCAATATAAACTTTTAGACTATGTAAGGTATGACAGCTGATATACAGTGATTTATATTGATATAAAATTCCCATTGTTCTCACAAAGCGCGCGTATGAAAGTTTTTTTTTATATGGTAAATTATTCATACCTTATTAATTTTATTTTATTTTTAATTCTTAAGTTGTTTCCTAATAAAAAAATAATTGCAATTATAATTATGTAAATCAAATTAAATTTTTATAAAAAATTATTACTAAATTGAATAAAATATTTATTTTATTTTAACTATTTTTAAACCTTTTTTCTACCTCAATTTATGAACATGGTAATAATATAATTTGAAAAGTTTAACACTACTGTTGCAAACAATTAAAAAAATATATAAATGGATTGAATTCAAAACAAAATGCGAAGCAATCTTAGTGGAAGTTAATTCAATGAATGTAATTATCAACATTAAAGTTAATTCAATGAATGTAATTATAAACATTAATGAATTTAATGTTACTGTTTCTTTGGCAATAAAGTTTGTTAAAACAATAAAAGCAATTAAGATGATAATTAAAGACAAGACAAATGCTCTAACTATAAAGTTGACATATAATAGTGACATGAATGCAATATAAAAATAAATAACAAGAAAAAACACATGTTTAGCAAATACAGATGAAAAGTCCGAAAAATTTCCCCAAAAAAAAAAGGTGTGAAATCTATTTGCACTTTCACAGGGACATAAGTTGCTTTAAGAAGCTTAAAATCATTGAGGAATCCCCTCATCCTACTGATTAAACAATAAATAAACATTATAAAAATTTTTAAAAAATTCCTCTAAGCATTTCATGAGAAACGGGTAAATTCAAAACAGTCAACAACCAAAACATTGCTAGCTCCCTGCGCTCGTTCAAGCATTAAATGAAAGCCTAAGGTCAGACCAACGTCGCCATAGATTACATAATCAATCAAAGGGTAGTCAATAAAATGCCTTCGGACACAAAACTGAGAGAACAAAAAAAATCTATCATTCAACGTTTAGCAGGTAAACCTGCTTTAATTAAAATCCTTAGGGGCGTGTTGAGGCTACAACGGAACTCGACAACATATTCAGGCCTGCTGCCTGCATCTGTACCCGAGACTTCAGTTCTAAAACTAAGCAAGAATACGAATATAAAACCATATCTATAGTGGCTTCGAGTTTTAAACTTTTGACATTCAAAGGAATATTTAAAAAAAAAAAATGATAACTGCAACGGACAAAAGAGACAATATTAATAGGTCAAGCTATTTGGAATATCTGAAAAAAATACCGCATTTTACACACCCAGCATTCAACATGGAGCCTTCTAAATTCTGAGGCAGTTGGCTTCCAGGCATTTTTCCGCATAACTAGCTGAAGTCTTTGAGCACGCAAATTTCTATCCAGAATTATCAGGCCTCTAAGCACAGTTTGCAGGACTCAACTCCATAAGAATAAACTACTCCCATGTAAGAGTATCAGCATGCCGACAAATTCAGGATTTACAACAATGCACAGTGCTGAGCACCTAATAATGAACCTTATCATCACTGTCAAAATTCAGGCCCTCAATTCCCTTAAGTGCAGATTCATAGGTCTTCATATGTGTGACATTTCTGGCTGATGATGAGCGCCTGGCGTCTGAAGATCCAAGTGGAGGACTCCTTTGCCCGCTTGAAATTTTGTGCATTGCTCCTGGGCTAGCATCTGTTGTGCGTGAGCGTTGGGGATCAGCATCACTTCCAGCATATACATCACGACTACTAGAAACTGCAGCAGCTTGCCTCGAGGATCGACTTGATCGCCCCATGAAATTAGAGCTTGGTAACTGCAAAATTGTAGCACAATTAAGATAAGATCAGAACATGGAACCTATTATATCAAACATCAGCCAACTGTAAGATATGAAAGAAGCCAGACACATATCAATTAGCACCATTAAAAAAAAAAAAAAAAAAAAAAAAGAGATTCTAAACAAATGCAAGAATAAAGCAGTTTTGAAACAACAATCAGGTACCATAACAAATTTCAGCAAGTTAAAAAAATAAAGGTAGATGCAAGTTCGCAATCAAGTAGAGATTTACAGAATTCAGCAACAAAGACAAGGTAAAGAAATTTTAAAACCCTGCAAAAACTTACAATAGGATCCTTAGTAACTGGAGATTCATTGGCCACTGGACTCTTTTGCTTCGCAAAACTTCCAGTGTTTAGAATAGGCCCTGATAGTCTGCGCCGAGCAGAATCCATTGACTGACCAGCTTGCCGTGCATCTTCTCCACCTGCAACAAGAAGTAAAAGAAATTATATTAAGGAAAACTTACCTTGTCTTTATATGTTTGTTAGTAGCTCAAATGTTGAAAGAAAGTTCTTTCAGCAATATTACAGGTTCAATTCTTACCAAGAAATTTCACATACAAAGCAGGACACAAAGGAAGGAACGAAAACATTGCAGAATGTAAAATTTAACTAGTAACAAGCTTTAACTGAAAGAGCACATTCTGGGAAAAGGATTGGGGGAAAACCTACCTGTCTGTCTATCTGCACTGCCAATAGCAGGAGGCATTCCAGAACTAGTTCCAACTCCAGGGCCCTAAAAAAAAAGCATTATTCAAATGCATGGAGCACCAACGACCAAGAGGAGCGATATGCTAACACTTACAAGGGCACGAGCTGGAGGATTAGCCAGCTGTGATTGCTGGTATTTCAATATAGTCCAGTCAAAGACATAATCAAACTGGAAGCCTGCAGCAAAGAGCAATAAATGCAGTGCCAATGTCAGATGCCAATCCATAATTTTGTAGGGAAAGAAGAGGTCATTAAATTAGGCCAGAAGAGGTATTAAAAATTCAAATACCGACAACTTGTATGTTCCTACCCTCACGAATGAAGAGATCACGGAATATTCTTTTCAGGTAAGCATAATCAGGCTTATCATCAAATCGTAAGGATCGGCAGTAATGAAAGTAGGATGCGAATTCAGTTGGATAACCCCGACATAAGGCCTGACAGAGCAATAATGCTTTGTCAGCTACATAAACATGAAGTAAGAAAGTACACATAGGAACAAGAATCGCTTACCTCGATAGAGGTGGAAACCTTCTTTTCACTAATTTTCTCATACTTTTGTTTCTTAGTTCCTGCTTTCAGTCCTTGCCAAGGAAGACTGCAGAGAAGAAGACATCAGTGGACAAAGTGCCAATGAAGAGCAAGCAGGACAACGAGAAAGTAACCGGCTAGCAAGAATTACCTTCCTCTTAGGAAGTACATAAGAACATAACCCAAAGATTCTAAATCATCCCTCCGGCTTTGCTCTACAATAGCTCAATGAGTAAAAAATTAATTAAAATGATAAAAGATAGTTAACTTGAAAAGAAAATAGATTTGATAAATATGCCACAGCAAGAAGACAGGAAAGTGCATACCGATTCCAAGGTGAGTGTTCATACTTGCATATCTGGCAGTTCCTGTCAAATTTTTATTTTCCCTGCAGTGTTTGTTGCAATGTATAGTTAGCAATTGCTTCACACAACAACCAATATAACAGAGAAAATGTAATCAGTAAAAACCACAGAAAAATTACATGAGACAGCCAACTCAATGCTATTTTAAGGTATATCAACCCAACACAGATACATGGCAGAGAATAAACAAGAAGACAACTCCAACATCCAGTGCTACTGCAACATAGTAGCAATACAATGACGTGGCCTCGCAACTTTTAGATATACTGTATGCATAATATTGCTTCACATATCTACTACAGTCGCAAACTCAATCTAAAATGTCAAGTGCATGCATGTAGTTTTCTGACCTGTAAGGAATGTGTTGATGGGTTGAACTATCTCTATATTTTTTTGCCAAGCCAAAGTCGATCATGTAAACCTACACAAAAGTAAACAAAAATATGTTTCATTAACATGAACCTCCAGAAATGAAAAAGATAACAAGTGTAGTATATCTATACATGTGATAAAGAAAAACATATACTTCAAACAAAAACCTGATTAGCACGCCTTCCCAAGCCCATGAGGAAATTGTCTGGCTTAATATCTCGATGTAGAAATGATTTCGAATGAACAAACTCAACACGATTGATCTGAAAAAAAAGAGAGAGAATTTAAAAAAAAAAAAACTTCAGAGAGTTCCCAATACAGCACAGACACATAAAATTAAGAAACCTACCATCTGATCAGCAAGCATAAGAACTGATTTCAAAGAGAGTTTCCTACTGCAGAAGTTAAAGAGATCTTCAAGACTAGGTCCAAGCAAATCCATCACTAAGACATTGTAATCTCCCTCAACTCCGAACCATCTCACATTTGGAATCCCAGCTGCCAAAGTAAAAGATAATAGAAATAATAAATAACGAGAATGAAAAACACAAACAACAACGAACTGAACACAAAATCAACTAATAGGTCTTGAGATGTTTCATTACTTCCTCCTTGAAGTATTCTGTACAACTTTGATTCATATAGCAACTGAGGGTGCTTCGTCTTGACATTTTCCTAAACATCAGAAACCAATTTTAATTGCAGTTCATAAAGTTTGATTATGGCTAATAACTTTTTAAAAAAAAGGATACAGTTAGGCAGGAAACCACAAAAGTTTCAGATGGGCAAATTGTTCAACATGTCAGAGCAATCCACTCATCAGAAGAATTAACTCAAACCTAGAGGATGTAATACAGCTCACCCCACATATATGTTACAAAAATAGCATAATGCAGCAGCAAATAAGCTCATTTCTTCTGCTTTCTAATAGATATACACAACCTATCAACAAAACAATACCGGGTACCCAACCAAGAGGAGAAGTGATGGTTCAGAAGTTTCCCCCAAAAACTTTGGGGCTGCTTGTGACATGAAGAATACAAATTAAATTTCTTATCTCTGGCCAAAATTCAGTCGTGACTATAGACTCTAAATTGAAGGAATCATATGAAAACAAAGATTCACAGGCAGAGTATTGCAGAAATATTAAACCACGTATATGTGATGCAACATTTTGGAACAATGAGGCAAGTTTATCTGAAATTCAATTTCCATTAGGGAGCAGAGACCAGCAGCAAATAACAATTCTCTGCGAAGCCCCATCCATGGTTTAAAAAGGCAACCAAGAAGGCAACACCAGCAGAGGAACTTATAAAGCTTGAAATCGCAAGATTGCCTGGCAATGACTACAATTGAGTGATCGAATCAAGCATTGAACCACTAAGCTTCAACCGGTAGAATGGCAAGATTTTCCTATTTATTCAATGTGCTTTTCTAGAGTAGCATAACTTAAAATTACTCAAATAAAAGCTATTGCATAATTTCCATGGCATCAATTACATCAAATGGAATTTGAAGAACACACAAATCATACGATCCAAAACACAATCTATGAACTTACAAGCTTAATGGCAACTTCTTCATTTGACTGAATATTTGTTCCTACAAACAATAAAATTTAAAATTCAATAATAATCAAATTACACTTCAAAATTCACAAACAAATCAATACATAACAAAACAATGCAAAAACAGCAAAAAATAAATTAATTAACAAACCCAGATAGATCTCTCCAAAGGACCCGCTACCGATCTTTCGACCAAGCCGAAACTTATTACCAACACGCGGCTCCATCAAAACTAAACAGAAACCCCTCAAGCTAACAATACAAACCCTAATTCAACTTCCAAACAAAAAGAAAAAAAATTCCTTTAAACGACACTGTACGCCTAACGAAACGCACCGGCAAATCCAAAAAAAATCGCACGGGAACGAATAAATGAAAAAAAAATTGGAGATCTACGATCTCGTGGCTTCCTGTAGAATTTCAAGAAGCTTTTGCGTTATTTAGGAAGATTTTTTCAAAAAAAAAAAGAAAAAACTAATCTAGGGTTAGGTTAATTACAGATAACGAAGATTCAAGGAGAAAAATAGAAAAAAAAAAATCATTAGAAGAAGAAGAAGAGAGGTGAGTCTCCAGCTATTATCATATCATATTTTTTTGTGTTTTGTTGGTCTCTCTTTTGTAAAAGTTCATCAGTTGCTTTGCTCCTTATTATTATTATTATTTTAGCATTATTTTTTTAATTATTATTATTATTATTATTTTTTAAAGGAAGTGAAACCCAAAACAATGCATGTATGTATGCTGTGCTGTGTGTGTGGTTTGGGGCGTGCGTGGCGTGGGTGGCTTTTCCTTCTTTTTTTTTTTTTTCAAAGGAGATTGCATTTTATTTTGTATAAAACAAAATAAATTATGGTTTTATTTGTATAATTAGTGTTATAAGACAAAATAATGTATCCACATTGTTAGGTTTGATGATGAAAAAATATATATTTAAAAACTGTGTTAGTTACAATTATATGCTAATTTATATATATTTCTATTATTTGAATAAAAAATATATTTATAATTTATTATTGTATTTGTAATTTTTTATCTTAATATCGTAAATAGTTGGAATATAATTGTTTTATAAATCTTAGAAAATGTAGAATTTTAATTAAGGAACTAATTTTAACTTGTGATCAAATTGATTTCGTTGAGTTTTTTTGTCATAATTTAGTAAGCATTAGCATAATATTGGATTTTTAATAATAAAATTATTGCTATATTATATATTATTAGCCTAAATAATTTTTGAATTTATATTAAAAAAAATTTCCCTAA
Organism: Mallotus nudiflorus; assembly: GCA_947683625.1. Taxonomy (NCBI): domain Eukaryota; kingdom Viridiplantae; phylum Streptophyta; class Magnoliopsida; order Malpighiales; family Euphorbiaceae; genus Mallotus; species Mallotus nudiflorus. Next base: position 2,142,927 of record CANTUR010000302.1, read on the forward strand.
TAAAATTAAAAATTTATCTAAATTTTATTTATTATAATTAATTTAAGGATACATTATTTGATAAATTGTTTAATTATAAAATATTTATATTATTTTGATATTAAATTATTAATTTTTGAAGATATTATTTAACAGAAAATATAAAACCCATGATAAGTGTTGAAAAAAACTACATAATTAGCTATGTTACATGTGAGAACTACAAGATTCAAAATTATATTTCAAAAAAAATTAAATTATAATATTTTTATATGCTTAATAATTCCAACAAATAAAAATAACTTATTCATCATTTAAAAATCACAATCAAAGAAGTACGTATCCAAAATTTATGTAAATAATAGATTTCAATTTGTAGACGTTTGATTTACACTTCCTAAGTTATTAAAAGTTTTTCAAAAAAAAATTTATAAGAAATTTTAAAATTATTTAATTTTAACTTTACTACAATCATCATTTGATGAAAAGTATATTATATCATTCAATAATAATTATTAATAAAATAAAAATTAATTTGTAAAAACCAAATAGACTACACCAAAACTTATTGGAGGTGAAATAATTTTAATTAGATTAATGGACAAATTACAATTAAAATGCACATAGCTTTAATTAAAAAAAATATAGCATTTTTTTTAAGATGAAGCAATACAATAAATTTGATGCTTCTTAAAAATATATATTTCTAATAGTGATATAATAAATTAAATACTACTTTATTACAATATAATTTAATAAACGATATAATATTAGATAATTTTTTATTTTTAAATTAATAACAGTAAAAATAAAATTATACATGTTAGAATGTCATTTGAAACAAGCTTGAATATCTTTCACTAGTATTATGATATGATTTTTGTTTGGTTAAGTAGTTTTTTTAATTAATGTAGTTTTTTTTAATACAATTTTGTGTTTGTTAATAGAAAAAAAAATTAAATTAAATAAATAAAAAGTTTGGATTGATTTGTAAATTAGGGACGTTTTTATGGTAATTATTAAAGAGGAGACCTAAAGAAAAGAGATGCTCGGCCACGCGTGATTAGCACGAGTGACCTGACCGAAAGTATGCACTGCTATCAGTGCCACGTGGAGGGAACAAAGGAACTCTTCTTCGATTGTCACGTGACATTATCCTCAAGACAGGAGAGCGTATTTGTCATGTCATCTAATCGCGTGTCATTGTTTTTAAATGGATCAATAATCATTTTTATCTGCTTTTGTTTTTATTAACTTTATTTTATTCCCGCATCATCATCTTCTTTTTCCTTTTTTATGTTTTTCATAAAGTTTGTTCTTGGGTAAGGATGTGTTTTGGACATAGCCACACCTTAACTGGACTTAAAATTATATAATAGTGCAATTAATTTTTTTTATTGTGTTTCAAAAAATTAAAATTTTTTATTTATATTCTGATTCAAGTGGTAAACAAATTTTTTAAAGTGATCAATTATATAACAGTAGTTCTCTTATTTTAAATTGACGACACTAAAAATTGAATTATATATTTTAAAATGTCATTAAACAGATAGAATTTTACTTTTTTTATAGTTAATTTAATTGAGATAATCTACTTTATAATAATCAAGTGTATTTTTTTTATGAAATTATTAAATGTCACATTTAATATGTATATTAAACAAAATACTATATAAAAGATTACATAAATCAACAACGAACAGTTAAAATTTAACATGATGTTTTTGGTAAAAAAAAAATAGCATGATGAGTGAAATTGAATACCATTAAAAATAATTAAAATATTAACATATATTATTTTATAGTACTTTTCATGCATAATAAAAATGGCAATTCATTTTTTCAACTATTATTATGTGAATTCTATAATTATTATAAAGTCCATTATCTCAATCGAAAATTAATAAATTAAATCTAAATAGAATTATAAATAAAGTTAATTTCAACGCATTATATTTTATTGTTAAAATAATATATTGATTTATAAAAACTAATGTGAATTTGGTTAGCCGAACATGTGGAGACAAAATCCCCAGCACTTGGAGCAGCTATAGATTTTATAAATTGATATAATAATTCTAAATAAGAAAATAAATTTGGTGTTGCTTAGAGATGTTCAACGGAATTAGGTTGACCTTCATGCCTACCATTAATCTCCAACCACTGGTCTTTAGCGAAGAAATTCATCAGCATATGAAAAATATATTGCTAAGAACATGTAAAACAGATGGTGATGTATTAATTAATAATTGCTTTTGTGTAATATTTATATTAAAGTTTCGACTAACTTGAATCAAGTCCAGAGCTACATAAAAGACTTTTTTTTTTAAAAAAAAATATGATTCAAATTTAAGACAAATTTTTTACCATTTTAACTACCAAACTTAAATATATTAGATAATGATTTAATATTATATCTCTGTTGTTTCACATTTTATTATTTTTTAAATCATACGATATGTTTACACACAATAGTAAGGGACAAAATATATTTCTTTATAAAATTATGACAATTTTATAAAAATATGTAGAGCCAATATAAAATCTAAAAGTATAATAGAGTCCCCTCACCACATGGTTCGAGAGGAAAAACTCATGATCATAGGTTCCAATCCAAAGAGCAACATAGAAATATTTAAGCTATCCGTTTTATTTTAAATTGTTCCATCTACCTACTTCCATTTTGAGATATTGGGATCCATTCCCCTCTCTTTTCATCTCCTGTGTTAAAAAAAAAAAAAATATATATATATATATATATATATATATATATAATAGAGTCGAGTTCGACTCAATTTTGAAATTCGAAACTCAATCAAGCTATTTTTCTGAAATTTAAGTTCAATTTGATCAAATAGTTAATTTATTTTATTCAACTTGGTTAATTAAATAAAATTTAAAAATATATATTTCAAAATATTCAAATTCAATTCGATTCAACAATACTTATTTATAATTATATTAAAATAAAATGATAAAATAATAAATATATACAAATTTGATTAAATTCAATTGAATTTACAAGCATATTAAATCACATATTTAAAAGTCCAAGTCGACTAGATAATAATCGATTCCATTTTAAATTTTTGCTAATGGAATAAGTAGCTCTTGGCTTCATTCTAGTGAGATTTCAAACGATCACCCTTCCCCCTCTAAAAATAATCTACACATTATTTGACTTTGTTGATTTACATCAACTAATCGTCATCAATTTCAAAGCTACTTGCACCTGCTCCAAAAATAATTAGTAACATCACCAAAGTGTTTGAACTAAATATGCGGTTAAGTCCCACGTAAATGTTCACCAATCATATGTATTTGATAAGAAATTTAAGAGTTAAAAAATGCTTGAAAAAAATGGATGATAATACCCATTGTGCATATTTAAGAACATTATACGACAAATCATTCAATCGGGCAAAATGCAAAAATTTATATGAAAAAAGGTAGGCTCTATTTTGTAATTCAGGTTGATAAATGCCCATTGGCCAAAAAAAAAATGATAAATGCTTGGTCCCTATCACCCTTAAGCATTCCAGCCTATCTAATATTAGGTTGCTGACAAGTACAAGCCGATCATACTGAAAATCCTTAATTGCTTGATACCCCACAACCCCTTCGCTCTTTCGCATTATAATCACTAGCTTTTGCAATTAAGAGATTTTTTTCTTTGAAGTAATTAGAACATAATTAATTAAGAAATCAAGAATCAAAATTTAGTCAAGGCACAATATACACAATAGAATACACTAACACAGCAAAAAAATCTTATGGGTTGTAGAAAGTAGTGCCACACTTGCATTTCCATCCTTCAGGCTCATAATTAGCATATTGCACTGTTTTGCGATCGGCTGTTGTGGGTATTTGAATAGCATTGCAAGGAACACAGCCTCCACACTTGTGCACACAACTTGGTGGCCTGGACCCAAGTCTGCTTGACCCTTTGTATGTTTGTTCATTTAATCCCTGAAAATGCTAAGCAAAAATATCAAGCAAGAACCCAAAAAAAATAGAAAGGTTACACCAAATTAGATATTAATTTAAGGACTGAAAGTGAAAATACTTGACTGGTGTCACGAGCAGAAGTAGCTTGGGGAAAATGTGGGATCTGGGCTGTTTTGTTCAAGAAAGTAATTAGAACACAGCAATGGAAGGCAGCAGGACAAAAACAACACCAAAAAGCAGAACCAGACAAAGGTGTTGCAAATTGCTCTCACAAGGTTGTGTGAACTTAAAAATTTTAGAATCAGATTCATTAAAACGAAAAGTTAAAACCACAGTTTTTCTTCATATATATGTATAAAAGAAGTTGTTAAAAATGGTTAATATCATAAAAAGAGTTGAGAGAATCAGACAAAATAAGTTGCTGTGAAAAGAGAAACAGCATCATTATCTAAAGAAAGAAGGGTAGAAGAAAGAACAGCCAACCCTTGTGAGGAGAAGCATCATGTGATCCAAAATGCCAGCTGAATGCTACAGAATACCAGGTGACTATCTGCAGAGTTGCCATTACAAAACAGCATAATCTTGGCCTCATGTCTCCTTGTAGTCTAAATGATGATGATGGTGGTAGTGGTGATCTTTATGTATTTATATTATTTTTCTATGTATGAGAGTATTGAGAGCAGAAGATTTCTTGCTCAATTGGGTCACACTCACTTCAAAGTGACAACAAGCATAGGCTGCTGAAATATTGAAAGATTTGAGCAAGACGACAAAAGAAGGAAAAAAAAAAATCAACTTCAACTCCAAATTCGAACCGTGGCAGCAGGAGAATTACAATAAACTAATCTTAACAGAGACTGAAGAGATGTTGCTTCTGAGACAAGTGATTCTGCCTTCTTTTCGACAAGATTCTAAACAAAAAATAATCTTTTTATGTGTAAAATATATTCTCTTTGACAACTCACAAAGAAATCTCCGGAAAGCAACAAAAAGAACACCACTTTCCCATCAGTCGTCTTTTTTTCTGCTCTTCAAAGAACTGCTTTTCTTGATCTAGGTAATTTAATAAACTCACTTCCTCTGTATATTAACAATAACAGTCTTGATCAGCTCAGCGCAGCTCTTTATTTATATCCAACAATAGCAACCTAAAGCTCTTTTATATCTTACAACAGCAAGCACCCCTATGCAACACAACAATATAGTAGGAATCCTTATAGGCGTTTAGGACAGTCTAGGCTGCAGAGCCAGAGCCATTTCCCTCCGCTGATAATCTGTTGTTTCCAGTAAAAGTAATAGAGATTTAAACTATATTCTTTTGGGGGTCTGGTTTTTTGCTTTACAAAATAAAAATCCAAGATTTCGACTTGAATCATTAAGTTAAGCCCCGTTGGTTAGGTTTGCACCACATAATGGCTGATTTATTAAGAACGCATAGTACACACTGTTGGGTCAATTTCATACTGGTTGATTGATGGAGGAACATGCAGTAATATACTTGCACTTCATACACGGCCCATTTTAGTTAGTGTGATGAAATGGCGATCGATTGATGTGGTTGTGTGATTTGAACATTGGCGGTGTTTTTGAGTAAATGACCTATCCTTTTCATCCCGGCAACTGCAAGTCTACGTCCTTGGCTCTTATTGACTAACATCATTGTCTCATCACCAATTTTATGTGTGCTGTTGGCCTGAACTCAATATATTTGTATGTATATATAAGCTTTTTCTTTGCTGTTGTCCGCGCTTATCAGATCCTTCTCAGAGAAAATTCGGCAAGCAGGAGCACCTATTAAATGGTTCAATTAATTTTGTTGGATCTCCGCAACTACTGGAGGTTTGATCAATTTATGTAATGACCTGGCTTCACCCATTTATCTTTTACACGTTTTGGATGGAAAATGCTAACTGTTCCAAAATCACAAGCACAGGAGAATGTTGCAAATTTGTTCATCTTTTCGATGTATATTATGTATCGATCTGAATGTAATGTTTCAGATAAGAAATTTAGCTTCTATTTACTGGGATCAATGGAGCACACACTTTTGTCTGGAGGGTAAAAAAATGCGAGTATGTATATATATATATATGTATATAATAGGTATGGTCATGGCAATTGTCAGCACAAGTCATCAGGCAAAATGAAAGGAGACAAAAGTGGATGTAGCAAGAAGTCGGGAGGCTAAAAAAAGTAAGCCTAAGCTCTGAATATTTTAGCCTCCTAATGTATATATAAACGGCTCTACAGCTGTTGAAGAAGTTCATGGCATTATGGCAATGAGGAGTCATAAGAAGATGCACTTTAAAGGATATTACTGCAGAATTGGCATAGTCTGGTAGCACATCAACATCAATTCTCCTCTCTCTCCATTGTCATGCATGGCATGATTTTGCCCTCCAGATTATGATATTGCCCAACTCTTTTTTATATGGCAATGCATACAGAAGTATTATAGACGCAGCTAAATGAAAGCTATTACTGGCTGGCTACTGCATGTCTAGGATGAAGGAAGCAGTAAGTGTCAGTCTAGCCAGCTTTGTGGCCATAACGGGTTTATATTATATATGTACAACAAATGATTCAAGGAAGTTAATGATTTAATGTGTACATATACACAAATGATTTAATTTCCTGTCCCAAAAAATTAAAAGAAGTTAATGATTTAATTAGATGATTAGAAATAGGTGTTATCTAGTCTGATAATAATAGACCCGCCAAGATCCAGGTGTTTTTATTATAAATTTTGCGTGATGCATGGCGGGTACTGTCCAATACATGTTGAGTTGATGAGTGATGGATTGATTTGATTATTCATTATGTGTTCGTAATTAGCAGTCAGTCTGCTGCTGCTGCTGATTCCTGGATCCTGGTAATGCCTGCATCTGACATTGATATTGGTTTGGTTAATGTGATTTTTGTGGAAATTTACACATCTATGCTAGACTACTCAAATCACTTGCATAACTTCTGTTAGGAGAATATCACAACTTGTTTGAATCAGCACAAAAGAAGGGAATTAATTAAATATATTGTATGCTTTATCGAAGATGGATGCTATCTCAACTTTCTTGTATACATTATACATTATACAGATGTACAAAACCCAACACTTAAACAGGGGACAGAAATGGGGTCAATATCAAAAGAATGAAGAAATAAATAAAACTGAGGAAAAAAAATTACATCCTAAGGGGAAAAAAATGAATAAAAAAACAAAGTAATTGGGTTAGTCCCTTTGAACCATCCTTATTCAACCTATGGTTCTAAGCACCAGAAGTGCCCCATCTGCTGCAAATCCTGACCTGTGCTTATCCTTTCCTGTAATTGACCTCCATGCCCCAAGCAACTCTTCTAAGGGGAGTTCACATCTGCAATTCTACAGTTCTAGTTGACTCTGGTACCCTTGGCTTGCTGCACAATTTAATTGGCTACAGAAATTGGGGTCCTTGGACTTGGGATTCCCATGTATGCAAGCCTAGGAGATACCCTGACCTTTGGACTAGGCCTTGGAGAAGGGATTGGGCCATAGTTGCTGAAAGACCCAGGTGGCACCCTTGGCGATAGGTTGACCTGCTCCAAGGCCTTCGATTGTAGCTCTGTGGGGTACTCTCTAACACACCCAATTCTTGGACCAGCCCCTGTTGTCCAGTTGCAAGTTAAATGTTCAGGCTTCCATTCAAAAATAGTTGACCTCACAGTGTTACTGTTAGTTTTAATGTCTTCTTCTTTTTCATGAACAGTCGTGGTTGTTGTCTCTTTGCTAGACAAATCTGTATCAGCAGAAACCACATTTGATTCTTGTTTTTGCTCCTCTTCTTGGACATTATATGATGGACTGTCATCATCAATTGCACATCTCTGCATAGAAAAAAACAGAAACATCAGGCACCAGCTACAAACACAACACAAGCATATATAATTTGTAGAAGCATATATATACCTTAACATCTGTGAGATCAACATTGTTTTCTCGAAGAAAGCTGAGGAATTCCCTGAAGTTTTCTTCTGTTGGGTGATAGTGACCACTGTATGGCCAAATAGCCTCAAGAATGCCATTGCGAGCAACTAATCTTCCCGCTGCTGTGGTGGCACCACCAGATAGAAAGCTAGAATGCTGAAACACACCCTTCTTTTTTTGCCCCACATACAAAGATCTCGTTGTGCTAAGCACAAATATCCATTTTGAACCTCCCACTGTATCCACCAGTTCTCCACTCTGCCTGTACACAAGCTTCCCATTTTCAACTATCACTTCGTATGCTTCCCTTTCTTTCTGAAATCGCAGCCAACAAAGGTAAAATATTAATAATCACTCACTCATTAACCATGCATTTCAATAAGAAAATATTTATATATGTATATAATTGGATCCATTGATGAACTTACTGGTCCAAGATATGTGATGCACTGGCGATGAAGGGTATTCCTTGGACATTTGTCAAGATTTACTTCCTTGCCATCTCCAACATCCAACCTGCATTTTACAGAACAGTGAGTCACAGAGTTTTAAGCGGAAAATTTATTCTTGACAAAGTTTCCTAATTACCAAACAACAATATGTACAGGTACTGACCAGTAGAAGAACGGTTGAGTGCTCTCACTTTTGAACCAGACATCATAATAAAAGTTTAAATTATGGCCATACCGATGCCGTGGATCAATCTGTACATATAAAGAAATTTACAGAGGAATTGTCAGATCATTGGTTCGTATATTAACTGTTTCATTTGCAGCTGTTCATGAGAAATGGTAGTGTTGAAGGACTTACAGCTTCAAGCCAGTGTTGTAAGGCAAGTTTTTGAGCGTTCTCATCCTTGGATAAGCCTTTTCCAACCTTAGCTGCTCGTGTTCTAGCCCTTGCCCATCTTGAAACAGCAGATTCAGGTTTATCAATATTAAAGAATGAGACAGAACTTCTCTTTAGAGCTGCAAAATCTAACGCCTTCCACCTGCAAGAAATGAATACACAAGAGTTTAAAAACACCATTTTTGAAACAAAACCTCAAGATTCAAAAGAAACATGTCAAAAAAAATTCAAGATCATAACAAGAACATATACCCACCAGAGTTCCTCAATGACAACAGCACAATCTGCAAGATTTCTTCTGGTCCTGTAACTCTTGTAAACCTTCTGCAATTTAACAGCAGCAGCATCAAGCTCGCTGACTGGTCTAGGAGAAAACAAGATTGCCGGTTCAGGAAGAGAAAGAGCTGCTGGCGTTATCGATCTGTCTTTTTCAAAACCTTTATCTTGAACTAAATCAGTGAATGACAAGTTCCTGACAAGCATTACATTTTCAGGCTTGCAATTCTTCAATTTAATAGAATTTTTGCTTCTTCTTGTATTGGCTGTCGTCTTTGCCGAGTTGGTCATTGTAGTTTCTGTATCTGCAGTTTTCTTGAAGCTATTTGCTCTTAAGGTAACAGGAACATGTTTCGGACTTAAACTGGTGTTGTAGACCAAATCAAAGAAGCTGTGTCGTACAATTTCTTCCCAAGCTGAGTAAAGTAAGGAGAGAGATAAACCCATAAGATTTTCAAGCACCTGAGCATAAAAATGATAAACAAAAATTTGTTAATGAAAACTATACACAAAAATGCTATCATTTTAAATGCAATTCAATTGCGTTGAAAATATAGCCGGTCTATAAATCAAGTTCAGCCCACCAGCAACCAAATAAAGAACAGCAGAAGCTTTTGACTAAGGATCTATTAATCGTGACAGGTGAGAAAATTTAATGCTTGAATCAAATGTATAGTAAAAAAAATTCATTCCCCTTAGACACAAAATTAAAATCCCACCTGACTTTACGGTCGTGGAATTAAGGACCCAGTACAAATATATGACTAAACATCAAAAGGAAGAAAGATGGTGCAAAAAAGCAGAAGTGAAAAAATGAAAGTAAAAAAAGAAGAGCCATCATGCACCCAACTTGCCTAATTGAGATTCCAATCATTTGCACAAACAACAAGAGAAAACACTAAAAAATCCAAACATGTGAAGAATATCCATAATCATGGAAAACCCAACAACCATTTCATCTTATATATATATGTTTAGACTAATCTAAAGAGACATTTATACATACAAGAGTGGATGTGTTTTCTTGTTTTGTTATGTAAATGTAAATGGTTACCTGTTATATGAAGGACCAGAACTCCACAAATTAAGCTGTATGTCTCTCAAAGAAAAGAAAGAATTTTAATGGCTAATTCACTTCCACTTAATGAAGATATGAATATAGATGTCAGAGACTTGACTGCTCCCCTTCCCTTTATATAATGGCAGTAGTAAGCACACGCACAGAGCACCAAAGAAATTCTACTACTTATAAAACCTTCAAAGACGTGGCCGAAAAGCAGGAAGACGAACGCAAAAGAGAAGACAGTAAGCACAGCAGTCGTAGAATTGTCTGTATAAAAATCAAGTCAAGAAATATATATATATATATTTATATATGTATTGGAAATTTAATGGAAGGTGCAGTACTGTTGTAATATATATATTCAAAGGTTTTTTTTTTTTTTTTTTCTGATCCTTTTCTTCAAGGTTCAAAACCACGAGTTATTTGATGGATTCAATGGATTGAAAAATTGAATAATATATGCATATTACCCTTTTGGAAATGAGATAATGTGAAGGCTTAAAAACGGTTTTCTGCAGCTTCCAACTAATTATACATATATATGAATGAAAATAAAAATGGTTAGTGTTTTGGGGAAAAGAATGAGATGGGCGGTCAAAGAAAGGAAGCTTGAGAATGGGTTTCCATGAAAAAGCACACACGAAATAAAATTGCTAGATGCTAATCAATCCATCAATTAAAATCAGAATAGTTGGATCAATTCACAGTGTAATTTTAAATTTAAATTTTAATATATACAATTATATTAAATTAATTATTCGATTATTTTGTTGGGATTAATTAATAATAAATTATTATCGCTTAAATCACATTTGATACATTCAATTGTTAAAAAATTTGAAAATTTTTTATAGTTATATTTAAATTAAATTAAAGCAATTTAAATTAATTTTAAAAAAATCACCCAATGCAACACGACACAACATCACTGAGCCAATCCTATTTAGGCTGGATGATAAATTATCCAAGCATAGGAATTAGCACCAAGCTTAAAGTTGGCATTTCGAATCCTTCCTTCCCAACCTCCCAAATATATATTTGTTAACCAAAAAAAAAAACATCACTGAGATTGTTTCTTATTAACAGTCAAACCACTGGTTTTGGTCATGGCTTTGGTCATGCACGCGCTTCTTCAAGACTTGTATTTGGTTAAATATTGCTTTTTTTTCTTTTTTGTTTTTCTTTGGAAAAGTTAAATATTGCTTTCATTATTACTATTATTTATTGCCACATCTACTTAAATTTGGACTTTCTCATTATTTATATTATTCCCCCGTCTCTTTTATTTATTTTTGACTTGATAAATAAATAAATTTTTATTTTTGATAAATAAATGTAAATCGAGACATGGATTAAAAAATGGAAGTATTTTTTTTTTATAAATTATTTAGTATAAAAGTGATAAATTTTAATAAATATTTATGGATAAAAAGCTTTTAAGATATTTGATATTTTGAAAGTTCAACTGCTAGAAATTTTTTATATTTTAATATTTATTTTCAAATTTAATAAATTGTATTTATTAATTTTTTTAAGAATTTAATAAAAAAATTATGATTTTTTACTTTAATATTTTGTGACACTAAATTTAAGTTAATTAACATTAAATTAATTTAAAATAGAATAAAAAATGTTTTTGTGAGTACTGTTGCCAAAATCAAACTCAAAATTTTATTTTTTCAACATTGACTATAAGGATAATCCAACTTTGTGAGTGGCAATGTAACAATATAGCTTGTTATAAAATGTATAATATCATATCCCTTCAATTTCCTTTTTAAAAAATAAAATAAAATCAATGTACTATTTATATTTAACTTTCATTTCAAGAGAAAAATACCCATAACTTTATTTAATTTGGTAGTTTTAAAGATGGTTTTCACCATAAAAAAATCTGAAATTCCAATTAAATTAAAATTAAATTTATGTGTGTAGTTTTTTTATTTATTTATTAATTATACAAAATTGAATTCTACAAATTAATCATAGAATAATTCAAACCGTGTGTGTAATGTTTTAAAAAATGAGTGATAACTCCATTGATTGAATTGACTGTAAGGTAAATGCAACAAAACGGGATGAGAATTGGGTTTATGCAATTCATGAATGTTTTGATTGACTTAATAAAACATAAATGTCCGATGACTATAAACTACGTGGGTCAAAATCAACCGAGATTGGTCAAATATCAAGACCAGCATTGATTTTGTTGGAATTTGATCAACACCAAAATCAATTGAAGAATCCGAATACAAAACTATAATATACATAAGATAAGATTAAAAGCGAAATGACAAAAAAAAAAAAAAAGATTTCTTTTTATTTTATTTTATTTTATTTTATATACAGCCTACAATAGTACATAAATTGTATATGTGTAATTTGAATTAGTGCTTAATTACAAATTATTTTTAATCTTTTTAAATAATAATCAGTTGACATTTAGCTCGCTAATCCCGGGAATGTTAGGTACATAATTTTTTTTCTTAAATTAGTACTTAACTAATCCAATCTACGTAATTATATAAAAAATTTACCGGTTATTTTTATAATTATCAATTATTTAATCATACACGTATTATACAATTTGATTATAGGTTGTAGCTATCTATAATGCAATTCTTGATTTCCAGCTTTGGTTATTTTATTGTATAAACAGGTAGCCGCCAATTTTTAATCGGGGTTAATAACTTGTTTAGTAAATAATTAAATAAACCAAAATGATACTAACAGCATAGAATTATATTTAATGTTAAATGTAATTATCATATTTTATTGTATAATATATATAACTGAAGAACGCTTGGTTCATATTTAAAAATTAAAATCAGAATGAAAATAGAAAATATTTGATTTTACTAAGTAATTATAATGATAATGAAAATTAAATATTATTTAACAACTAAAATTTTTTTTCAAAAAAAATAATTTTATAATTATTTTTTCAAATATATATATATATATATATATATATATATATAGATTGCATTATTGCTACACTACCTCAGATAATAACGTTTTTTTTCTTGTGGTTAAATGTTGATGGCTTCTTATTCTTTTTTTGTTGTATTTGCAAATTAAAATTTTATTATTATATATTTTATAATATTAATATTTAACTTTTTTCTAGTAATTTTAAAGTGTGTCCTATATTTTGGAGAAATTCAGCCATTTTATTTTTTATGTAAAATTTATTTGTAAAAAATAAAATAACAATAACTACATTTATATTTTGTATTAAAAAAATTATTTTTTAAGGAATAAAAAGTCCAATAAAAAATGGTGTACATATAAAAAAAAATCATATATATACAAAAAAAGGATATGAACAAGTTAGTTTTATTTATTATTTTAAAAAATAATCTATAATTTTATATAACAAAATATGAGATTTTTAAAAAAATTATAATTAAAAAAAAGAAATTTATAAATATATTAAAATTAATAATGATTAAACGTTTAACTTTTAAAATTAAAAAATATAATAAATACTATCTAATTATAATTATAGTAAAGTCAAATTTATAATTCTACATGAATTAAGTTGAAACAATAATTTCTCCCACTACTGAGACCTTGGATAGCAAAGTAAGAAATTCAGGTAGATGGTGCATAGTAAGAATTTCATATTCTTGCTCCAATCAATTCTCTCTCTCTCTCTCTCTCTCTCTGTACATATATGTACACGCACAGAGGCGACATCAAATGGCAGCAAAATAAAGCACCGAGTTTGGAACTTTTGACGACGTTTTGCTTTCACTCTGTATGGTTGAAGACGTGTGTGTATGAGTAGAGGAGAGACAGAATGGGTCGGGTCATTCATTCACGTGGTTAACATTTAGCAACAACATCTCATCAAAATTAATTTACTTCATTAATCCATATATAAATATGTTGCTATACTCGGAGTACTACAACTTATCAACGTGTTAAACAAAAACCCCATCTACAGTGTCTTCACCCTTTTTTTTTTTTTTTTAGCAACAAGAGAGTTTCATAGAGTAATAACCAGCTTACAGTTGCTACATTTTTAAAGATAAAGATTCAAAGTGTTAATAGAGAATTCCAATGTAAGAAATAAACTTAACTCAATATAAGAGGTAAATTCATTTACTTCTCAACTCAGAAAAAACCCTAATTAGTTGAAAGAAACTTAAATTTTGCCATCTAGAGGCATCAATGGTGGTGGTAACATCAATCAAAAGCTCTACAACAAACCAAACTTACTTGAGCTAAAGAATTCTCAGACTAATCTTGACAACAGTGTCCAGATAGAGAAAAGATAGCTTCAAACTAAATGATTTCAGTAACAAAAATATCTAAACTTTAACCTTTGTTGGGGAAGATAGTATCGGACTTTGATGAAGATTATCAGAATAGTTGGAACCGACTTCCATTGTCAAAACCCCGAAGATCAATAACTAGTAACAAAAAGTTGAGACAGTATGTTTACTTATCCAACAACACAAAAGGCTTCTCAAAGCACATTGAAACATTAACAACACTAAATATCTATCATTATACATATTAATAACGAAACTATAAAACAGAAAATAGAAGAAGGCAGAATATAATTGTTGGTAATTAAACCCAGCAATCTCCCCTTAAAATACACCTATTGTTGTTTTAAAAAACTTGAACAAAAAACTATTCGCAGACATAGGCGAGAGAGAAAAAAACTTGAAAATAAAATTATTATTGTTTCTTCACCTTTCATTATATTAATTTTTTTTTCAATTAATATTATTCATAATCTATTAAAATTTAATTAATTCAATTTGATTCGAATAAAATTACAAAAAGGATAAAGTATTTTAACAATTAATTTAATATAACTATCTATATCATGACTCAATATAAAAACATTGCTTAAGTGAAAATAGTCCCCTACCTGCTAATCTACAATTGTTTGTTCATTACATTAATTTTCATGATTGATTACTTACTCCCTCCCAAAATTATTAACCCAATGTTCGGCCTAAAAAAATATTGAGAATCGGCTCAAGCACCTTTTGATTGTTTAAATAGGTTCGTGTGAGCCTTTTACAACATCACAAAAGATGATATTGAAGAACAAAGGTTTTATCACCAGCTCAAGGTGGTGACAGGGGCAAGAAATAGATTGAAGTCCCTTATAACCTATTCAATTTGGATCAAATAGGAGGTTTGCTTCATCGGGAAGTTATTAATCACTGGAATCTGGATAAAAATAAACATTGAGTCTGATAAAATAACTTAGAGCAGTATATTGAGTTTTGATTGAAAAAATGTTTCTTTTACAATACATTACTTTAGCTTTTATAGGGTATGGAGCCTGACCAATTATGGAAATAAAATCATATAAAGTTTTTCCTAAACTTAAACAAGGAAACAAATCACAAATAAACCTTCCTAAATTATAATAAGGTAATTTTGCTGATTGCTTGGATCAAGGCACGTCTGAAACTTGCCAAAAGTATGCTTTGATCGATGGATAAGATTTTGAATTCTAATTGGGCCTTGTGAAGTGGGTTTGGGCTTACTTTAGTGCTATAATTAAGCATGTTTGGGCCATTCTAGGCCATTACAAACAATAGCCCCCAAGATTAGTGTCTCTGGCCCTAGTTGATGGTCCGATTCTGCTTCCCCTTCAACCTATTTAGCCCAATTAGCATCTTCTTGGCCCAACGCACCTAACTTCAACCAATTTTTCCTTTTACCACTTCTGAAGGGTACTTTGGTCATTTTTTGCACCTTCCCACCTTTTGTAACCGCCAAAAATCACTCCCTATAAAAGGGATGGGGTCCTAATCATTTGATCCACTTGCTGAAAAATTTTATTCTCTCTCTTTAATCAGAGCTTCTCTCTCCCTTCGACATTTAGACACTCAAGTTCTGAGATTTTTTATTAAGGTATGTTCCTTACCTCATTCTTTCATTATTTTAATCGGCCAATCATTCTTTTAATCGAATTGTGTTACGATAGTTCAAAAACTCTTTACTTACTATGGGTAAGTCAAAGAAAATAGCTCCTCACCAATTGATGACAAGGTCGATCCCCTCGCTCATTTGGAAAGGGCTAACAATATTGTTTAAGCCTCCACTGCTACATCAGAGGTATTATTCATATACCCTGATTGCCCTAATAATATTACCTTAGGACCTACACTAGTTGAGGGCGATAGGTGGGTAGATGAATTTATCCTCGTTGCTAGGAAAAATGATCCTCCTAGGTTTAATTGACCTAATAACATATTGTTATGAATAAGAATATCCCTATTAGGTCAAGGCCGAATCCCTTAAAGGAGTTCTTGGTTTGGCATCTCGAATTAAAGTCACTTTTTCCCCTATATGGAAGTAGATAGGTATTTATGACATCCTTCTCTTTTCTAAAACTAAAATACCAATAAACAAACACCTTTTATTAGCCATGTCTTTTTTCTAGTCTCGATCTAGTAATGCTTTTATGTTTATAAGTGTTTTAATGATGGTCACTTTATTAGATTTAACCGCTCTGTTCGGCCTTCAACCCTTTAGTGAAGATATTAGTCCCATGCTAAAGGCCAATATGTCCAGCTATAGTATTTCATTTAGAAAGGAGCATGTGAGCTATGGCCCTTTCATTATCACGAACATGAAATCCACTCTCATTCCTGACAAGGCCAAACATGTTGCCTTTTTATTATATTGGCTTTGCCGATTTATAAGATGCCCTAGCTCAATAAAGGTTACTAAAGAATTCCTCCTTTTAGTCATAGCTCTGGTTGATGGAAAAAAAATTAGCACTTGGTTGTTTTGTTCTTAGTCAATTTTACAAGGGTATGCACTTATTAGTGCCCAATAAGGATAAAAATGATTTCAGGATGGGGCCTAGGCCGATATGGATTGCGAAAATATGGTTCTTGGCCTATGTAGACACCCAATTTCGAGATGACATGTTATAGATGCAGTAAAGGACTCTAATGATGAAAATGTCTTCGATGCTTAATCTTTAAAAAATTATAAGGGCTTTTAAAGGAAGAATTTAATGTTTTCAGGGACTAAATCGCAAAGTTCTTTTTAGGACCTAATTGTAAAATTTAAATTTTTTGGGGGGCCTTTTTGTAATTAAATATTAAAAAAAATTCCATAATTCCGATCGGAATTACAGTAATTCCGATCGGAATTGCACAATCTCGGTCGGAATTGAACTCTTCCATTTTCCTATTTTTAATTATTCCAATTTTAGGAGGTTTAAATTTCCTAATTCATTCAATCCTAAATTGATTTAAACTTCCTAATTAATTTAATCCTATTTGGTTCAAAATTCCTAAATACACTTTAGGAATGAGAATCACATTATAATTAGGGTTAGGCTTCCTAGTTCCACTATAAAAGGGGAGCTAGGGGAGGAGAAAAAAGAGGGAGGAAAAGGAAGAGGAGAGCGTAGAAAAAAAAGAGAGGAGAGAAAGAAAATTATGATTTTATTATTCTTAATCAAAAAAATTACTTTTGATTCATCAATTAATTCAAGACTTGTGAAGAATTTTTTGAAGAAAAGATTCAAAGACTTATCAAGAACGGTGAATCATAAATCTGAGGAGCACCATAATCATCCATAAGTATACCATATTCTTCTATTTTTCTTTTATTTATTTGTTTATTTATTTATTATTCTATTTATTTTATCATGATTTATTCATTAATTATTATTTTATTTTTTTATGGTGAGTATGGAGGAAAACATATGGTGATCATATGAGGAAGATGAATTTTATTGGAAATCCACAGAAGACTATGGATAAAGCCTCGTAGAGACTTAGTTTCTAGGGTTCTATTTTTTTTATTTTTATTGTCTTTATTTTTATTTTTTTATTAATTATTTTATGAACTAATGTAGTAGCCCCAATAGTAGGAATAGTAATAAATTTATGTGCGTGGTTGCATGATTTTTTATTAAATTGGTTAATAAAATTAGGTTTCAATTTGGTAATCATTTAAAATCAATAGAGGAAGTAGATTAATTTAGGTTGTATGTTAATAAAAATTAGGGTTTTAGTAAGGATTAATTTAGTTATTTATTTGATCTTATTTAATTATTTTTTATGTTTTTTTTATTTGTTTTTGAGCTTATTTATTATTTTTGTGTGTTTTGGGCCTTAAGCCCATTTTAGATTTTGATTTGTTTATTTTTAGCCCATATCATTTAATAATTAATTAGGTTTAATTAATTAAAATATATTTTTAGGTCCATAATTAATTAGATTTTAGGTTAAAAATACCTTTAGGCCCATTTAGTTAATTAGACATAGGCCCACTTAATTTAATTTAATTAATTTAGACTTAACTCACTTAATTTAAGCCCTTTTTCATAATTTGTAGATTTAAGATCATTATTTAATTAAAACATGTAGAATTAAGCTTATTAATTTAAATACCTTCATAACATGTAGAATTAGGCCCATTTTTAGAATTAAAATTAGTAGACTTAGGTTCATTTAATTAAAATAAAAAGGAATTAGGTCTTTAGGTTCACTTATAATTTAAAACATGTAGACTTTAGCTCATTTATTTAAAATCCATGCAGATTAGACTAACTTAAGGGTTATGTGATTGAATGCATTATTTACTTGTATATTTCATGACTAGTTTGCCTTGGAGTTTATTGTTTTAGGCTTATATGAAATTGCATGTAAATAGAGAATAAGATAATAATTCATAAAGTAATTCTAAATGAACACAAGACTGAAAGAAGTTGGTATTTCGTATCCAGAATCTCTTGGTTATGGTGTTGGCTTTCTTTTAGGGAATCGAGTACCACCTTTTCAATTTGTCCCAGTTATTACCCTGGGTGGCGACTTCTTATCTCTACGCCATGTCTTTATGACAGTGGTTAGTGTGTTCTGTACAGCCCTAAGCTCAAACAATGACGCAGTTGCTAAAATCTTAGACGCGCGCTAAACCCCGCCGTCTATAGCCTACTTTCAAGAACTTGTGAATCGGCCTCCTCAACCTGACTATAAGTCCATAGGTTGTTATGCCCCCTGGGTATTGTCCTTTGAATGTAAATATTCCACTTTTAGAGAATTTTATTATTTCTTCTATGACGCCAAAAGCCGATAAGATATGCGGTACTGCCCATTCATTCCTTCAAGCTTTGGCCCTTTATGGTTGTTAAAAGATTCTTTTAGCCATAATCTTTCTCCAAAATTCAAATTGGTCTGGGAAGTTTTCTCATAGCTAGGGACTTACCATTTGGGTTAGATTTAGACCCCTAGAATAATAAGTGTGGCGTTAAGGTTTATAATCCTCACTTTGTTGCAAGGCAATTCGGCCTCACTCAATCTCTTCCATGCTTGATCCTTTTCTCATGCAACTCTCCATTTTTCACCAGGCCTATTTATGGTGAAGTAGAGTTCTATAAGAAGCTAAATGCAGTTTACAAAATATTGAAAAAGAACTTACACCTAAGTCCTTTGCCCGTTTGTCCATCCAAGATAAAAATGGTCATTGATTTTTGGGACACATTCTATTTTAAACAATTATACTTATCATCTACTGAAGTGATAAACATTCAAAAATGGGAATTGACTGATGATAGAGCTTCTTCTTTTTTACAAAGTCAAACCAAGTCCAAAGGTGAGCATATTCGAGATATTCGTGCCTTTGAATGTTTTTACAATTGTAGATACAATTATCAGGATAATGCCGAGATGCAAAGAAGGGTGGCCCAGGTGAAGGCCGAACTCTTATGGGAACACCGACTTGGTAGTTATGCTTCATATTTACAGACTTGTACCAATTATCCAATGGTGACTGATTTAGACATTTGCTCAATGTTTTACATCGATTGGTCAACTTAGGTTCTTACAACCCCTTTCTGTATCGTTGTTCTTGCTATTTATAAGCTCAAGCCACAGAGCAAGGTCAATTATATTGGTAGCTTTATAGGTGATCCTATAATAGTTCTATGGTATATCCAGGCATCATCCTCCTATGCACACCCTTACATTGCCCGATTAGGTATATTTCTATTACTTGATTTTATGAAAATTTTTATATGCTTCTTTTTTACTCTGACTTTCATAGAGGCCATCGAGAAGCCAATAGTCATGCCTGATGAATAGCCCAAGGCAAAGAAAGCCAAGACCTTTCACTGATCTGCCAAGCCTATAGTTTAAAGCACTTCAAGGTCAGCCTTTGATGCTGCTAAGGCCGTTTAGGTGGAGGATCTGATCATCTCTCTTGTAAAAGCCATCACAACTTAGGTAAAATTGATAATTATTGAAGAAGTCGTGGCTCTTATCCAAGATATGCCAAATCAACCCTTTAAGATCTCACCAACCACTGGCTCTATTAAAACCACTTTATCGGCCTATCCTCCATCATCATCTCAAAAATTGGATAAGCTATGACTGTCACATTTCTATTATAATATTTATTATTAATTTAGATATTTAATTAGCCTATCATTATAGAAATCTCTAGCCAATATTTTTTATGAGTTGGAGGTTGCTCTTAACTACAACTCTAATAGAAAGGTCAACCCAAATCACTCCAATCATGAAGACACCGATCCACCGGCTAACGTCATGGAGGACTCAGATGAGCTGATAGCATCCAAGGTGAAAAAGAGGCAGAAGCACTTGGTTGAAATCCTTGAGAGCCCAACATTCTTCTTCCTTAATAAAGAGAGTCATGGTCAAGCTTTAGATATGCTAAAGTACCTTAATGAGCATGCACGACCTTCTTCAAGGATTACCATCAGTTAGAAGCACATTATTGAAAACCTGTATGATAATCTTCCCTTTTTAATCACTAGCTACATTGAGGTCATCCACTTCATCGATAACCTAATTTTCAAGGAAGAAAAGAAGCATGGCTATGATGATGAAGCCAAAGCCATTATTGAAAATATAAGGAGGGAGAAACAGGTCGCTCTTGATGCTTCTACCATTATGCCATCCTTGGAGAAGGACGTAGCCAATCTTGAAGCCATTTTGGCCGATAGACGTGCCACCCTTAAGCATTGTAGAAGGGTACAACAATAAAAGGTCGAGTATGCACAACCTCAAGGTGCAAAAATGAAGAAGCTGCAATAAAAGAAAAAGAACTTATGCCTTCAAATTGAAAAGCTCCAAGGAAGAAAAGCATCAGCCTTGCTTGATAAGGAAAATTTGATTAAAGCTTTGACCAAATTTTACTGGACTTTTAAGCAATTTTATATGGTCGGGATATGACAGATTACGAATAGTTTCAAATGCTTCTAAATATTTTTTAATATATTGGCCTGTGGAATGGCCTTGATCGTTTTATAAGCTTTAGTCCTACTTTTTTGCTTACATATTATGCTTTTGTTGATAAACAACCGTCATAAAGAAATAAACCAAATAAACCATTTGGTGTCATTAGCCTTACTATTTTTCTACAAAATCTGATATAAGGGTCCATAATAATTGGCATGAAACATTTTTATTGTCATAAAGAAATACAATCAATATTAAGCCTGGAAATAATTAATCAGTCTAAATCAAAAAAGATTGGCCTGATAACAAAGATCGGCCTAGAAAATGAAGACTAGCCTGACATTCAATAATTGGCCTCAACTAATACTTAATTACATCTCTGTATCGACTCTACCGAATGCCGATCGATCAACACCATCCCACATAGATGGAAAATACAGTTTTAAGTACTTGCCATTGATTAGCCTGACATGAGGGGAACCATCCTTGTCAGGCAGGAGATAGGTGTTACCCTTTAGTACTTGTGTCAGGATGAAAAGGCCTTCCCAATTTGGACTCCACTTCCCAATATATTAGTCTTTAAGTCCGATGGGTAACACAAGTTTCTAGACTACATCTCCTTTCTTGAAGTATTTGAACTTCACTTTCTTATTATATGCCCTCTCAACTTTCCTCTTTTGTATAGCAATTTGATTATAGGCCAATAGTCATTCTTCATCTAACTGATCTAGTTCTTGTAACATGCCCTCAATGTAATCCTCAATTGATATTTTTAAATGCACCTGTCTCCTTAGCGAGGTGACTGTTAGCTCTATCAATAATATGGCCTCATGGCCATATACCGGCTTGAATGGGAATGTGCCAGTTGCCAATTTCTGACTAGTCCTCAACGCCCAAAGTACCTTAGATAAAGTATCATGCCATATTCATGGATTATCCTTAATTGACTTCTGAATCACCATTTTAACCAACTTATTGGTGGCTTTGGCCTAACCGTTTCCCTGGGCATAGTATGAAGATGAGTGTAAGAGCTTGATTTTATAGTTCTTTATATAAACCCGAATTTCCTCCCATGTGAACATCATGCCTTGGTTTGTGGTTATGGACTTAGAAATCCTAAACCAATGTATAATTTGCTTAATGATGAAGTCCATGACTGCCTATTGATTAACGGTCTTTAAAGGAGTAGACTCCTCCTATTTGCTAAAATAGTCTGGTACAACAAGTATGAAGCTATACCCCTTTGACAATGGGGGTAGACCTTCTCAATTATGTCCATCACCCATCCTCTAAAAGGCCAAGGTTTAACAATGGAATGTAACTCGTCTACCAGAACGTGCTAGATCAGTCCATGCTTCTAGCATGCTTCGCACCTTTTAGCATAATTCTTATAGTCTTATTCCATTATTGGTCGGAAATAGCCATATTGCCATATCAACCATTTCATTCTCCTTCCCCCTTAATGCACTCTTGCAATTCCTGTATGAACCTCGATCATGACTAGCATTGCTTCCTTAAGACTAATGCATCTTAAAAGTTCTTTAGAGATCGATCTTTTGTACAACTCTCCATCTACTAGCAGTATATTAGTTGCTAGGATTTTGATTGATTGTTTAGCCAATGGTGATGGGTTGCTAAGATATTATATGATCTTTGTCCTCCAATTAGCCTCCAGATTAATGGTAGCAACCTGTAAACAGAGATCGTTAGCTATCAATAGTAAGGATGAGTAAGGTCAAACCAACATTGGGATAAATTGAATCTTGTCCCTATATCTAGAGCCCAATTATGCCAAGCCATTTGCTTTATCATTAAGTTCCTTTTCTAAGTATTGAAGACTCAGTCTTGAAAAACCTTTCATAATGTGTTGGACCTTCTTGCAATATGCCCATAGTGTGGTTAACTCACACTTATATTCTCCTGAGACTTGCTTCACAACCAACATAGCCTAATGACACTCTTAAACCATCAAACCAAACTCTCTATCTTTTAGCCTCACAAAGATCAACTGGTGTTTCTATTGCAGGATGATTGGCCAAGAAGTCTACTAAAACCTACCTTTTAATGACTTTATAAGGGACGTACTATAAAGTGAACTCTGACAGTGCCATAGCCCATTTACCAAACAAACTCTATTAATGCCCAACTGAGGTAGTATATTGACCATTCATATCCTTCCTATTCCTATTAAAGTAAACTATCCATAGAGGTTTTTGTAGCCAAAATGTAAAGAATTAAAGGATCAATCGGCCTAAGATTAGTCATACTTGGTGGGTGAGTTAGGTATGCTTCAATATGATCGAATGCATACTGATGCTCTTATGTCCATACAAACTCCTCCCTGTCTTTTAGTTTCAGTAAGGGTGACCTCATTCTCAATTAGCTTGCTGTATTAAATATGAATCTTCTGAGGTAGTTTGTTTGGCTAATTAACCATTGTAGTTTTTTTTTTATCTTTGGTGGTGCAGCTTGGATGATTACCTTGGTCTTGTTGGAGTCTATTTCTACCCCCATATGGTGCACCAAGAATCCTAAAAAATATATTATTGATACTCCGAATGCACACTTAAGAGGGTTTATCTTAAGTAGATGGAGCCTCATTCTTTTGAATGTCTTTATTAGATAGTCTAAATATTATTCATTGACCTTAGACTTGATGATCACATCATCTATATAAACTTCCATAAAGTCCCCAATCAATGAGTCAAGGATCTCATGCATTACTTGTTGAGATATAGTGCCAACATTTTTAAGACCAAATGCAATTACAACCCACTTATAACTCCCCAGTGCACCAGGACACCAGAAGGTCATTTTACTCTCATTAATCTCTTTGATTTTTATTTGATTATAGCCTGAGTAACCATCCATAAGTGAGAGGATCTAATGTCCTGATGCAACATCGATGAGTATATCAACTATAGGTATAGGATACTCATATTTGGGGGTTACGAGGTTTAGATTCTTAAAGTCAATACACACCCTGATTTTTCCATTCTTTTTTACCACAGGGACAATGTTTGATAGCCACTAGGTGTATTATGCTATTTTAATAAACCCTATATCTGTAAGCCTACCAATTTCATCAGCCACTAACTTCTTTACATCCCTAAACATTCTTATAAGAGGTTGAATATGAGGCCAATATCCAGGCTTGATTGGCAACTCATGTTCACCAGCTGATGGTCAAGATCAGGCATTTCCTCATATGTCTAGTCAAAATAGTCCTTGTATTTCCTCAGCAATTCCATTGGCCTTTCTTTAAATCCATAGTCAATTTGGGAACTAAAGCTGATAAACGGCCATCTCCTAACTTACTGGTGAGGATTCGTATATCACCAACTTTCAATCGGCCTACTGGATCTTGATCTTCCTTTGCGAAAATGCACTCGGCTGATTAGACTTGCTTATTAATTGAAGAGCTTTGCAACATCATCTTCAACATTGGTAATAATTGATTAGTCGACTGCTCCTATTGTAACTACTATAGGCCAATTCATCGAAATACTAGTCTTAGAGCCCTTCTTAAATCCAGTAAAATGAGGTATGTACATCGTGGCCTTTGCATGAAAGGCCTCTTCCCCAAATGGATTGGGATCCCCATGGATGACCTCTACATCTCCTTCAGTCCTCTAAATGAATAACATTTGGTAAAAAAAAGAAGGAACATAAGCATTAGAGTAAATCCAATCCTTGACCAAAAGCACATTATAATTAGTTTTCACATCCATAATAAAGAATCCCTCTTGTGATTCATGCCTGCCCAATTTAACATTCAGTACGATGAACCTTTTAGGACCTTGATCATGACATGCAAAATTTATCATTACGACATTAATTTTCTCAAGATCCTTAAGTTCTAGCTTGATTTTCTTAAAAATCTTGAGAGGTAGAATGTTGACTCCAACACTATTATCCACCAGAACTCTCCTTGTTTCCAGTCCATAAAATCAACCTTAATAAACAGTGGTCGAATATGTATGGTCATCATGATATTAGGCTATAGGATGGTTAAGGAAGCCCCCTATCCGTTGTCCAGCTCCTAATCATCAGGGGTGATAATGTCCCTATCCATAGTGGATTTTTTATTGGGTTTTGGTTTAAAGTCATTTGGCAAAGTTATAACATTATTTTCTTAACTTGCTCACTATTCTTTCTAAGATCTTCTTCAACTCTATATTACTCACTTCAACTTATCCATTTGTTTAAGGGTGATAAAGTATAGCTATTCTGTGTTTTACCCCATATTTGCCCAATAATGTCTCTATGTTCTTGTTGCAAAAATATATTCCGCCATTACTTATGATCACTCTAGGCATATCAAATCGATAAAATAACTTCTTTAAAAACTTATAAATAACTCTTGCATTATTCACTGAACATGCTTGAGCTTCTACCTATTTAGAAACATAGTTGACATAAATAAGAATATACTTGTTCCTATATGATAAAGGAAATGGCCCTATGAAGTTAATGCCCCCATCCATAAAATATTTCAACCTCTAGAATTCTAGATTGAAGCATTGTATCCTTCTTCAAAATTTTACCACTCATTTGACAAGCATCACAACTCATTATAAAATCTTTTGCATCTTTTAAAAGTGTAAGCCAATAGAGCCCTATTTTAAGAACTTTAGCAGTTGTCCTCTATGCTCTATAATGTTCACCATTGACATTCCCATGACAATGATATAAAATTGACCCAACTTCTATTGCTACACATCTCCTTGCCATTCCATCATTGTAAAATCTCTAAAAAAATGGCTCATCCCAAATATGGAATCTAAAGTCACAAAATAACTTTTTCTTTTTTTGAAAATTGAACTCTTTTAGTATTATTCCACTTGATAGGAAATTTGCTATAACCACAAACCATAGCGCACTTATGTGAGATATGGCCAAAAGCATCTTATTTGGAAACAATTCATTTATAGGCTCTTGATTTGAATCTAGCCTTAACAAATAATCAGCTAATAGATTCGTATAACCTTTCTTGTCTCTAATCTTAATATCAAATTATTGCAACAAAAGCACCATTTGATGAGCCTAGGTTTGGAATCTTTCTTATTCATTAGGTACTTCAATGTTGTATGATTTGTATAGATAACCACTTTAGAGCCAAAGAGGTAGGATATGAACTTATTAAAAGCAAAAATAATAGCCATCATCTGCTTCTCTGTAGTAGCATAATTTAGTTATGTATCAGTTAATGTCTGGCTTGTATAGTAAATCACATGCAATTTCTTCTCCTTTCTTTGATCACGTACAACTCATATTGCGTGATCACTTGCATCCCACATCAATTCAAATGGTAGACTCCAATATGGTGTCATCATTATAGGAGCTGAGATAAGGGCTTCTTTTAAGTTATCAAAAGCCAATTTACACTCATTAGTACAATCAAATGGTGAATCTTTTTCAAGTAACTTACAAAGGGGTTTTGAGATTTTTGAAAAATCCTTGATGAACCACCTATAGAAGCTAGTATGACTAAGAAAACTCCTGACTTCCTTCAATATTTGTAACTTCTCAATTACCTCTACCTTTGCTTTGTCAACTTAAATTCCTTGAGCTGAAATTCTATGCCCAAGAATAATCCTTTCATTTATCATGAAATGACACTTTTCCTAATTTAGCACCAAATTTGTCTCCTCACAATGTGCTAAAACTTGCTCCAAATTACTCAAACATCCTTCAAATGAGCTTCCATAAACTAAAAATTCATCCATGATCTCTTCTACCAAATTTACAAATATAGCCATCATACATCTTTAGAATGTTGTATGAGCATTACATAATCCAAATGGTGTCCTTCTGTATGCAAATGTGCCATAAGGACATGTAAATTTGGTCTTCTCTTATCCTTTTAAAGCTATTATAATCTGATTGTACCCTGAGTATCCATCTAGAAAATAATAAAAGGCATGTCCTGCTATTCGATCAATAAAAGGTAAAGGGAAATGGTCTTTTTCTTATGGATGCATTTAGCTTTTAGTAATCAATGCACACTCTTTATCCATTTACAACTCTTATAGGAATGAACTCCCCTTACTCAATTTTCACAATTGTTATACTACCTTTCTTTGGTACACATTAAATTGGACTCACCTATGAACTATCTGAGATCTGATAAATGATCTTTGCATCAAGAAGTTTGACTATTTCTTTCTTCACTACTTCTTACATGTTCAGATTGAGCCTCCTTTGCATTTGAATGATTGGCTTGTGACTGTCCTCCATTAGGATCTTATGCATGCAATAAAAAGGAATGATACCTCTTATGTTAGAAATCTACTAACCAATTGCTTTTATTCCCCTTCTCAGCATCTCCACTAGCACATCCTCTTATTCTTTATTTAGTTTAAAGGATATGATCATAGTTAGTGATTGCTCTTCTCCTAGAAAAATGTACCTCAAATATTAGGGTAAAGGCTTAAAATCTAATTTTTATGGTTTGATGGTTGAAGGTGGTGTGGGTTCAGTGTTTGGTAATTTCATGTGTGTTATGGGGGATTAGTGTTTGAGGTGTACTTCATCTTGGGATAATTGTACCTATAAACACTTTTCAATATTCTAATTTTCCACAAACTTTGCCAATCTCCTTCGTTGGACTTCACTCACACATTCATCAATTGTATTAATTCGCATACAATAATCTTCATCATAAGGATATTTCATGCTTTGATAAATATTAAATATGCAATTCTCATCTCCTACTCTCAATATGAGAGTTCCATCAAAGACATCAATAATTGCTCTAGTAGTGTTAAAAAGAGGTATATCAAGGATTAATGGAACTTCCTCATTCTCTTTAAGGTCGAGGACCCCAAAATCAACTGAAAAAATAAAATTTTTAGCCTTTACTAGCACATCTTCTACTATACCTTCTGGTTTCTTCACTATCCTATCTGCAAGTTGCAATTTGATACTTATAGGTTTAGTTTCTCCTAGCCCCAATTTCCTAAAAATAGACAAAGGCATAAGATTAATGGAAGCTCCTGAATCATATAAAGCTCTTTAAAATTTTAAACTTTCAACTGAACATGGAATAGTGAGACTCTCTGGTTACTTCCTTTTCAAAAGGAAGTTTATTCGAGATGATTACACTACACTTCTTTGTGAGTGTGACTGTCTTATACTCATACAAATTCTTTTTATTGGAAATCAGCTCCTTCAAGAACTTGACATACTTTGGCATTTGGGAAAGACATTCCACCAAAGGCATGTTAATGTGAAGTGTCTTAAACCTCTCTAAAAATTCCTCATACTGCTGATCATGCTCTTATTTTTCTAATCTTTATGGATAAGGAACTAGAGGTATATAAGGCTTCACAATCAGTGGTTTTGATTTCTCAACTATCTATTCCTCGTATTTGTCTTCTTTTCTAGCACTTTGACCCATTCATTCTCTTATTCTTTCTTATCTTCCTGCTTATTTTCTTTCTTATATTCTATAGTTGCTTTTGGGGTTTGAATGTCTGTTCCACTTCTTAAAGTGATAGCCTTCAACTGCACTTTTGGATTCTTTTTAGTGTTGCTTGGTAAAGAACTCTGATTCCTAATTGAAAAAGATTTTGCCAATTAGCCCATTTTCACCATTAAATTATGGATAGATGAAGAGTTATTCTTGAATATGAGTTTAGTGTCTTGGTACATTTGCTTAAATCTGTCTTCTAACCTAATTATTGCTCCATCTTATTAGTTCATTTTTATAGACATTACATCCATGAACTTCTCCAACTTGCTCTCTAAAGAAGTCCCTGAAGATGAACTCTTATCTTGAAAATTGGATTGGTGATGTTATGTATTCTGACCTTCAAAACCTGCTGGTGCTTGTAGCCTCTATTGGTGATTTCCTTGATTGCTCTAAGAAATATTAAGATGATTTCTCCAACTTGGATTGTAGGTATTTCCATGCACTTAGTTCTGTTGTCCTTTGAAATTGTTCACATAGTTCACATTCTCCATTGATAGTCCTTGCATCATTTGGTATTCAATAGTTGAATGTCCACCCTAGCACAATCCAGAAAAAGCAGACAAATTAGAAATTGCATTAACACTCATTTTGTCCATCCTATTAGTTAAAGCATCCAGCTTTGCATTAAGCATCATCAAGCTATCAACTTTAATTTCTTCCCCGCTCTTTGGAATAGTCCTCTCACTAGACTATAGGCTTTGGGTGTTAACCATCTCTTCAAAAAACTCTAAGGCATCTTCAAGAGTATTGGACATGATAGTTCCTCCAACTGAGGCATCTATGTTCACTCTAACTGTAGGGCTGACTCCTTTATAAAAAATTGCACTAAATCCCATGAAGGAATTAGCTATGGTGGACACTGTCTCTGAAGATCTTTGAATATATCCTAACATTCATAAAAGCACTCATCCTCTCTTTGATAAAAAGTGTTGATCTTGTTTATAATTTTGAGTACTTTAGCTGATGGAAAGTACTTATTGAAGAAAGTTATGTAAAGCTCTTGCCGTGTATTTATGGAGTTAGGTGGCAGGCTAGTGAACCACCTCTTGGCTCTATCCATCAAAGAAAATGGAAAGAGGATAAGCCAAATTGCTTCTGGCTGCACTCCGTTCATCTTGAAGGTTAAACAATACTCTAAAAATTGAGTTATATGACCAATTGGATCCTCATGTGGCAATGCACTAAACTGTGAGTTCTAAATCATTTAGATCATGGAGGGTTAAATTTCAAAATTATTTGCTGCTACTGCCGGCCTCATAATTAGAGTTTGCTCAACTTGAACATTGGGACTCATAAAATCCCTCATAGTTCTCTACCCATTCTGTCTGTTCTAAGGCGTATCTCTTGTATCTTCATTTCCCTCTGTTCATTTTGCCTCTATTTTGTCTTCTCCTTCTACGAACAGTTCTTTCAAGCTCTAAATCAAGTGGTATTAACTGGACTCCTTGTCTAGTTGCACCACGTTGTGTGCATACACTAATACAAGTTCTTATAAAAACCACACAATATCACTTTTTAAATTAAAAATAAAGTCTAAATCAAACAACATAAAATTCTCAACAATATCAATCTTGGCAATCCTCGACAATAACGCTAAAAACTTTATGGTGTTTCTGCAAGCATATGAAATTATACAAGTAGTAATTAAATATTAATCCCATAGAGATTACAGACTGACTACTGTAATGCTAATTGTGTAAGTTTGTTTAAATAACGAAAAAGGGTATTTTGAATTAAAATAAAATAAAACACAAGAATTTGAATGAAATAATAATCAATTTAAAGTGCTAGGTTCTTATTACCAATTCAACCATTACTAAGGATCAATTAACTCTTAAGTTATACCTAACCTTAATCCAATTTGAGGGTATTTAAAGAATCATAGACGTTCCTCCTAAATAACTTCTATAATTAACCAAGTAATTTAACATCTTTAGATTTATAGTTGTTGCATACTAAGTGTTCAGTTAACCCATTTTAAGCACTAATCCCTCATCAATATTAAACGTTGAAATGTTTCTTAACTAAGAAAGCACCTAATAGGTTATTGCCTTAATCCAATTCAACCTATCTCTTGAATTGATTTTATTGTGTGAATTCAATCAAAGGGTGATTAATCCTATGAAGACATTAACTTCAATAACAACTAAAGGATTTAGATTAACGGCTTAAGTTTAATTGCAATATACACATGGTTGAATTATAATAAGAACCCTAACAAAGAATTTAGCTACTCATATTAATTATAAAAGAAAAAGACCAAGAAATAAAGAAAACAGACATTATTATTACTATGAATGAACAATATCTAAAATCATAAGAGAAACCCCCTAGAATACTAGTTTATCAATCTTTAATTCTCTTGATCAATCTTCAAAAAAATCATTAACAAGCCAAATACCTTTGTTCTCTAAATTTGATAAAAGAAGAATGTAATATGAAAATTAGAAAAATGACCTAATCTCCTCCTTTTTATTTTGTTTCTAGAGGCTACACATATATGTAAAACCCTAGCCTCTAGCCCTAGGTTTATTATCTTATGAAATCCCCTTCATGTCCCTTATACTTTAGCAATTACATTAAAGTTCGTATTTGCCATCAGTAGGTCATGTGGTCATGCACATTTTCTATACAACCATGCATAACCTTTTTCTTCTAAAAATATGCTCGCTCAACTTAAATTGCTCTTTTGACTCTTTTAGGACACATATGACTCCCATGCAACTTTCCTCTATTGTTCTTTGCCTTTCTAAATGCACAAAATTAACTAAAAATAAATAAATACGCAAATCATACGATAAGTACTTAACTAAGTAAAAACTAAACATAAAGCACACAAATGCCATTAAAAAGACATTTAATCCTAACGTATTACATCCTTAAAGTAATGCAATTCTTGCACTCATCAATAGTAGAGCCTGAGACTTCTCCTTTTAGTGATGGTGGAGGCGGTGGACCATTTTTTATCTTGCCTTCTTTTGCAGACCAATACCACTGTCCCTTCCTTTTGCCCTTATCCTATTTATGCAGGTTAAAGTTGGAGTAAGGCTTTCTATGGGGATTAATTTTTTCACCATACATCTTCTTCACAGTATGATCCCTGCCATCAACAAATCTCTTCTCATGCTCATTTTCTTTGGGAGTTCTTTCCTTCTCAAACCTCACAAGTCGATTAATATCTCTCTCCATATCTGCTCAAGGCCTCCTTGCTGAATGGTTGGGGGCTAATGGTTCATAACTCTACCTGGCTGATTGGCAAAGTCTCTACATTCTCCTTTTCTGGGTCTTAACCATATTGATTCTCCCATTTTTGTCAGGATACCTGTAGACTGCAGGGTTTAGTGCGTGCCCAAGATTTTAGCAGCCGCGATACTATTTAAGCTCAAGACTCTAAAGAATACACTAACCACTGTCACAAAGACATGGTGTGGAGATGAGGAGTCGCCATCTAGGATAATAACTGGGATAAATCAATAAGTGGTGGTACTTAATTCTCTAAAAGAAAGCTAGCACCACAACCAGGAGATTCTGGATACGGAATACCAACTTCTTTCAATCTTGTGTTCTTTTAGAATTACTTCATGAATTACTATCTTATTCTCTATTTACATGCAATTTCATATAAACCCTTATTAAAACAATTAACTCTAGGCAAACTAGTAATGAAATACATAAGTAAACAATGCATTCATCATAATTCCTAGTAACCTAATCTACATTGATTTTAATTAAATAAGTTAAATCTACATGTTTTAATTTATAATTGAGCCTAAAGACTAATGAGCCTAATTCTTATTTAATTTTATTAAGTGAACCTAAGTCTATTTCATTATGGGCCTAATATCAATTTTAATTAATTAAACCTAAATAAAACTAAATTTATTTAAATGGGTTAGAGCTTAACATGGGCCTAGGACCCAAAACACATAAAAAATTAAACAAGTAAAAAAACATAAGAAAATAACAAAACAATCAAATAAAAGATCAAGCAATCAATTAAATCTATTCTAAAAATCCTATTTCTAACCACTTAAATTTAATCCAATTTTACTAAATAAAAAAACCTAATTGTCTCTATAGCCATTAATTTTAATTAATTACCCAATTAAAACCCTAATTTTACTAACCAATTAATTAAAATAAAACACACAATCACACATATATTCATAATTCTCACTATTGGAGCTATTACAATGAACTATTGAGAATAATAAAAAAGAACAAAAATTAATACAATCCCAAAAATAAATAAAAATAAGACAATAATAAACAATTAAATAAAAAAAACCTAGCAACTATAGTTAGTTACAAGGTTCCATCCATGACATTTCATGGACCCCCATGAATTTTGTTCTCCAAGTAAGATCATCATATAATCCCCTACATAATCACCATCACAAAAGGGTAAAACAAGAATTAGTGAATAAAATTACAATAAAAACTAAATAAAATTAAAATTCAATAAAATCAAAATAATAAAAAAAAGAGAAATAAAAGAAGGTAGAAAAAAAGATAATGTTTATGGATGTAGAATAAATTACCCTTCAGACTAGTAAGATCACTATTATTTTTTAGTAGGCCTTCAAAAACTTGTTATTTTTCTTCTAAAAAATTTCCTGCTCCTTGCTTACCAAATGAATAAATCACCAAAATTTTTTTAGTGTACTAACTAAAGAAAAGTTTAAAGAGCTTCAAGAATAAGAGAGCCAAAAACTACAAAAAAAGAGTTAAGGGTTCAATCTTAAGTGTTTTGTGTTGAATCCTCCTTCTAGGAGCTTAAGTTATTTTTTTATAAGAAAAAGTAAGAAAACCCTAGGTCCTATGTATTGAAGAGTTTTAATTTTAGAAGTACTTTATTTCCTAAAAATTTAGATAAATCCCAAAATAATTCAAAATACACATAATTTTTATGGAATTTTATGTAAATTATGTATATTTTGAATTATTGAGTTAAATATACGTTTTGATTGATATTAGTATATTATATGTTGATTAAATAATTCTTATGGTTTTATATAATTTTTGAGAAAATTATTTAGTATATTTACGTATATTGGATATTTGGCATTATAGGGGTAACTGTGTAATTTTGTGTTAATTATAGTTAGATATTAGGTTTTAGTTGATTTTATAATTATTTAAGGTAATAAAATGATTTTTACAAATTAACTACTATTTTTAACTAATTATTACTATTTTTTGAAAATTGTTTTCAAATAATATATTATATATTATTTCGGAAATAAAATGGGTTTTAAACTAATTTTATTATATAATTAAGCTATTTAGGAAATTAAATGTGAATTTTATTATGTTATGTTGAACAATTGTAAAATTGAATTTTATTAATATTATATATTATATTTGAGATTATATTAGTTAAATTGTAATAATTTTGAAATATTATGTAAATAATAAGTGTATTTGTTACTTTGAGATTTAATGTGTAATTTATTATTTTTGTGATGCTAAATTGTGATCTTAAATGTTATTTACAATTTATGTTAATTTAATTGTAAAATGGAGATTTTATTCCATTTATGAATTTTATTATCAAATATTATTTAAATTAAACTTTTATGTTTTAATTGGAAAATTAAGGTTTTTAAATATTTTTATGGGTTCTTGATGATTTTTATTATTTTACTGTTTAATATTGTTTGTTTGTATATTGTGAACCTCAGTTAGGAATTTATGGAGTTTAGGGTCCCAACCTGAGGTGTTGTGTTTTGTGATTTTAGAAATATATTTTCTGTGCATGATTGATCCTATTTTTATAGGGAGATGTCCATTTTACAAAGGGGACTCTGTCGAAATTTCGGTAGATTTCTCGTAAAATGTGACAACTGGTCCGGGTTTAGTTTTGAATTTTTGATTGAGTCTTTCTATAATAATCCTAGAAGCGTAGAATTAGAAGTTTATTCTAATTGTTGATGTTATTTTATTTTTCTAGCTGCACTGAAACCGAGGCCTAACGGACCAGGCCCGCTGAGTTTGTCTCGTAGAGCGCGAATCTGTGAGTTATTATACTGTATCTATATGTATTGCATATAGAATGCATGACTTAGAATTTCTTTTCATTTTCATTATATGTTTTTAAAAGTAATTTAATTTATAATATGATTAGGGTTATGTTTAGTATATTTTAGTATATATACATGTTTTAAATGTATATTCATTCATAATTGTTTATTTGAATTATTAGTATACTTTAGGTATATGTTTAGTATATTGTTGGTTTATTCCTAAATAATTGCATGTCATATTATTGATTTGTGCTTAAATTGTTTTTAAGTATATTTTTGGTATATCTTTGATATATTTCCAAATAAATGCATGTTTTATTATTGATTTAAACCTAACATGTTATTGGTATATTTAGGGTTTAATTTTTGGTATATGCATGCTAGATGATTAGTTTATTTTTGGTATATTTTTGGATATGTGTCAAACCAAAATGCATGTTTTAGTATATCTATACATGTTTTAAATGAATATTTATCCATAATTGTTTTATTAAATGACTTGTGTACTTAGGGTATATCTTTAGTATATTTAGGTATATTTTTAAGTAAATGCATGTTATATTATTGAAACACACTTAAATTGTTTTAAATTATATTAATGGTTTATCTTTAGTATATTTCATGTTTTATTTGACATATATATACCCAAAATATACTTGGTTTATTTTAGGTATATTTCTGGTATATATATATGGTTTATTTTACTATTATGAATTTTATTTTACATTATTTATTTCCTGTATGAATGATTTATTATAAATGAAGGATATCAATATAACGTGCTTCATAGTGGGCAGCACTAGGACCGTGTACGTACCGATACGATAGATTTAGGTATAAGTGAGGAATTAATGGTGGTGATTATGATTTAATTGAGTTGATTGAGATGTGATGTGATTGAGAGTGTGATTGCTGGAGCTCGATTGACCAAGTGTCTCGGGGCCAATCACACTGACAGTCAGACTGCTGGAGCTCGGTTAACTTAATGTCTCGGGGCCAATCTACTGTCCAGTTGGACTAAGTGAATTATTTGGAACTAAGGGGGCCTGTATGGCTTAAGTGAGTTCTATTGATATTTGAGGTTGCAAAAATATAGGGTTCTATTTGATCCTTCACAAACCGATGATTTTCATTATAAAATGATTTTTGCTGCATCTGTGTGTATTTGCCTGTATATATATTTATTATATATACTATTGAGTGTCTGCATTTGACATTTAGTTATGCATGTATATATATTATAATAATTCACTCAGTGAGGTATGACTTCCCTCTGTTGAATATTTTTCATGAGAGTCTTCATCTTCAGACCTCAGCAGTAAACCTGTCCGCCGGATTACTTCTGCTCTGACTTTACTATGTAAATCACTTTCTTGAGTTTTATTTTGTACTCTAGACACTACAGTAGTAATTGTATTTAAATCTGTTGAGAGTTGTATTTATATTTATGCATGTAAGAGGATTTTACTTTAGAGCGTTACTCTGAAGATTTGTAATTAAAAGATTTCTATTTATATATAAGATGTGATTTATGTTAGATGTTGAGAAATTATTTTATATTCAAGATTTAATTTCCGCTACATAATTATTTTATTTATTTTATTATATTGCATTCTTTTATTTTTAAGGCTTGCTACGGGTTCCGGATTTGAAAGAATTCTCGTTCCCTAGCACGGGTCATGACTCTTAGTTTGGGTCATGATAATCCTCTAGGAAAAGGATGCAATTTATCTATCCAGTTAGGATAGGGTTTATTATAAATCGGCCTAGTAATAGGTTTACAATCTATTCCCATTTTTTTCAAAGTGTTTCTCAATAAACTTTGATCAGTCATGGGTGGTTGATACTTATACTTATAGTCATTATTATTGTACTATGCTAAATTATTATCTGGGTCTATATCTTGGCCTGAGGTTAATTCAATAACTCGACCTTGTTTATTATATGTAAACACAGTACTAACCTAATTAGGGTTATGGCCCATCGTCTGACCTTGATAACTATTGTTATTCTAATTAATAGATCGGGCTTGATTACTTTTTTCATTATCATTAGGCCTTCTCATCATACGCACATTACCATACTGTAAGTTTTTACTATAAGATTTATGAGTATTTGAGACATATCTAGGAAGTTCCACATTTTATTTACCGAGAATTGATGTCATGCGGTGCATGTTGACATTGATCTCTTTCAATTGCTTTTAGGATTGCATTTAGATCGACTCATTCCATTCTAGAATTAGCCTCAAGACCATTGACATTTGTGTGATGAGGTCATTGAAGAGAGTATGGTTTTCCTTAGACACCTCATCTTTGAGAAAATCTACATCTTCCCTACCAAGGATGGGCCATCTCTTGGGTGGCAGAGCGCGATAGTACTCCACTCTACTCTTCAGGAGTTCATTTCGGCCTTGC
The DNA here is from genome assembly GCA_947683625.1 of Mallotus nudiflorus. Classification (NCBI taxonomy): domain Eukaryota; kingdom Viridiplantae; phylum Streptophyta; class Magnoliopsida; order Malpighiales; family Euphorbiaceae; genus Mallotus; species Mallotus nudiflorus. The sequence goes on from CANTUR010000302.1 coordinate 2,180,127, forward strand.
TCTTGTACATGACCGCTTAATGCATCAATCTTATTGTTCGAAGTGGTCCTCTCACTGGATTTGCTCATGGCAGTAGCTTTCTGTGATCTCGTCCGGATAAATATACAATGGGTCCTATTGGGTGTGCTAAAAGGACGTTTGGCCTTAAAAAATATTGAGAATCAGCCCAAGCACCTTTTGATTGTTTAAATGGGTTCGTGTGAGCCCTTTACAACATCACAGAAGATGGTATTGAAGAACAAAGGTTTTATCACTAGCTTAGGGTGATGACAGGGGCAAGAAACAAGTTCAAGTCCCTTCTAACGTATTTGATTTGGATCAAACAGGAGGTTTGCTTCACTGGGAAGCTGTTGATCACTGGGATTTGGATAAAAATAGACAATGAGTCTAATAAAATAGCTTAGAACAATATATTGAGTTTTAATTGAAAAAATGTGTCTTTTATAATACATTACTTTAGCTTTTATAGGGTCTGAGACCTGATCAATTATGGAAATCAAATCATATAAAGGCTTTTCTAAATTGAAATAAGAAAACAAATCATAAATAAACCTTTCTAAATTATAATAAGTTAATTTTGCATATTGTTTGGATCAAGACATGTCTGAAACTTGTCAAAAGTGTGCCTTGACCAATAAATAAGATTTTTAATTCTAATTGGGCCCTGCGAAATGGATTTGAACTCACCTTAGTGCTCTAATTAGATGTATTTTGATTATTTTGGACTGGTACAAATAAATAAATAAATTGAATACAGTTGCAAGACAATTTTTTAATATACTTTAATTGATAAAAGAATCTTGAATTATTTAATAAAGTTAAATAAGTTATAAAATATATATTAATAAAAAATTAAAAAAATTACTATTATTTAGAAAATAAAAACTTTAAATAAACAAACAATTGAGCTTATGATAATTAAAGCAAATAGAAAAACATATATATTTTACCATTAACAATATTTATAGAAATACTTAATTATACAAATAAACTATATCGAATACCTTTTTTTTTTTTAATTTATCGAATACATTTCAAAGTAAAATGCTTGCACCCGATATCAAATATTCAAACCAACTACATCTATATATATACATACATGCCTGCTCAAAAAGGTTTCCAATTTTGGAGTTTTAGTTTTGGCCACAAATTAAGACCAAAACTCATTGCCAAATACGAACAAAAGATAGCCATATCCTAATTTCCAGGAAGAATACAATTGAAATTAATGTGGGTAATAATTTAATATTTATTAAACCTGTTTGTAAAAAAAAAATCTATTTAATTATTAAATTTGATTTATAATACGTATAGTTCTGTTAATTTAGTTATTAAATTTTTTTATTATTTTTAATTATATTTAGATTTAAAGGAATTTATTTTAAATAATTATGATTTAGAAAAAAATTGAAGAAGATGTGTAGCCAGTGGTGTGTGGGCATTTTAGTAAATTTAAGGGATGGTGGACTTTGAAATTCAAGTCATTTTGTATCGTACCTGTCCGTGTTTATTTTTCCAAGCACTAATCGCCAGCGATAGCTGTCAAGGTGGGGTTGGTAGGTTGATTGACTCGTCTCAGCACTGACGTGCACTGCACTGCACTGCACTTATGTGCCATCGCTCTCCCTCTTTTCTGCATGGATTGTTCCCTTTTGTTGTCAATATTAATTTATCTACTGGTAGTTAATTTTGTGTTAGCTAATTAATCAGGCGCAGACCCTTTTGTTCAACTAATTTTCTAATTTTATATTATTATTTTTAAATGTGGACAAACACATTTTAAACGTAACAAATTAAAAATATATTGATTCAAATATAAAAATATTTGATAAGAATTTTTAATATTATAATTATTTATATAAATGTCACATATTTTACCGTCGATCGCACACAATATATTTTATTTTTTAGAATAAGGTTGATGCCATGTTAATATAAAAATGGTGCTATATATATAATATTTAGATTTCTTTCGACAATTTCATATCTTATGTTCTTACACGCTGGATGTGAATTTATCACCCAGAAAAAAATTATTGACTTTTTTTTTTTTTTTTTTGTTTCTACACATCAATTTATCTTAAATGTATTTCCAGTCGATTTCACTTAAAATACATACTAATAAATAAAGAAAAGTATCAGCCTAATAAATAATAAATAAAAGTATATGTTGGGTTTATGGGTTACAGCTTGCAAAGCTGTCCAAATCTTATTGAGACTGCACAACACAATATACGTATATATGTCAAGTTGGAGAATTAAAAAAAAATGGACTGACCATTCAAAAAAATTAGCTCAAAGGTCAGCTTTATATAAAGCAATGGTTGACATGTTCCACGTACAATGCGCCGCCTCTTGCCTGTGAGAAAAGAAGACTAATCCATTTAGAAGTTGGGGATTATTTTCTAGCTTTGTCTTCGTGACGTAATCCTAAAAAGTGAACATATAGAAAAGAATAATTGTTTTGATGAAAAACTGTGTTTTCTTTTCTCCAACCAAATAAATTTCCTATTAACTTTTATTTTTCATCTTTTTGAAGTATCCACAACTCTAGCCTTTTTCAATGTTTTCCGTCCACCATCTCTACGTTCTCAAGTCTTTTGACACTGATGGCCGTTGATTTGTTAATTTGCATCTTTCTTTCGGTTTTTCCTTCTCGTTCCAAGAGGTGTTGAGTTAATATGAGATTTTTTCGGTTTAATTAAAGGTTTTATGTTTAAATTTTGAATATGTAATTATTTTAAAATTTTTAAAGTAGATTTTTATCACTTTTCGGGATCGAATTTGTATTAGTCAAATTTTACAGAATATTAGATATCGGATTCATTATATTAGATTCAGTGTTCCAAATTTTATAAAATTTATTTATAAATTTAAAGAAATGTATTTAGTTTAAATAAAAATATTGTTACAATAACTGCTGGAATTAGTTTGGTAAATAATTATTTAGGTAAATTACGATTTACCTTCTCTATTTTATCATATTATACTACTTCATCCATATGTTTTAAAAATATATTTATTCATCTTTTTATTTTATAATATTATATTATTTATTGCTTCCGTCAGTTTTTATGTTAAAATTGCTGTTAATTAATGTAAAAATACTAAAATAACCTTCATTATTAAATATAATGATTATTAATCCTCTTTATTTGATTTTATTATACTATATACCCCTGAACATTAAAAGGTATATTTTTCATCATGGATACTAATTTTTACCAATATTCATATAAAAATTATTATTAATTAATTATAAAATTTAATAAATAAAAATACCTAATTTTGACTTTAATTTAATCAATTTTTTTAGTAATTGCTAATTAATTACTTTTTATTTTAAATATCTTTATTTAAATAGTAATTTAAAATCTTTATATTGCATAAAAAAATTAATCGAGCGTAAATACTTTTTCAGCTTCAAATTTTATTTTTTATTTCAATTATTAATTTAAACTATCAAGTTTATAAATTAAATTAATTAAAATTATTTTTTATTGTATGATTGAACTACCTTTTAAATTAAATGTTATTTTGGCTATTTATGCATGTTTAACAACAATTTTAATAATTTCAATAAAAATTTTGATAAAAATAGCAAAAATATAATAGTGAAAAATAAATATATGTATTTTAAATTTTAGGGGTAAGTAGTATAATATAATAAAGTAGAGGTGCAAGCAGTAAAGGTATAATTGTCATTTTATGCTAATTAACGTTAATTTTAATGAAAATGTTGATAGAAGGGGAAAATAGTATAATTTTACAACATAAAAGGATGAATGAATATATTTTTAAAATATTAGGGATGAGATAGTATAATATGATAAAATAGATGGGATAAATTATAATTTACCTTAATTATTTTTACAGCCATATTAAATTAATTGTGTTGAATTTGCAATCGTGTTAAATTTTACAAGTTCTCATGATTTTATAATTTTGAAATGCATTTATTTCATATTCATATATACTAAATACATTTCTTCATTGACAAGAATTTATTTGCAAAAAAAAATTATTTAAAATGAAAATGAAATTTACAGAAATATTCAACCAAAACACGCAGAGAATAATATTAGAATTCGAGATTTTCTAATTTAAAGAAAGTTTTAGCATTAATAAATTAATTTTTTATTTTTTTCCCTTTCATTCATATCATTTTTCTCTTGGAAAGTTAATTACAGTTCATTAAATTAGACCCTCCACCTAAAATAAAATAAAAGAAGTAAAATGAAAATGGGATTTGAGAAGAAAGAGGGAATTCAGTCAATTCAATGTTCTTACGAAAAATGTTAAGCACTCATGCCATATAAAAGTTTGCCATTTTTGAACAAACTTCATTGAGAAAAAGTTCTAGAATAGTCCAGTATTTTCTTACAAGAAAGAATTATTATAATAGATAATCAAATACATTTTTTTAAATATTTTAAAAAATATTTTTATACATTGTATGGACTGTCTTGAGCCCATAAGAACTTGGGCTGGATTTATACGATTTTTAGTCCAAGAAGTTCACTAAAAATGACAATACTGTTGGGCTGTGCAGCTTTGTCAAATTTTCCTATTGGGCTGCGCTAGAGAACCCATTCAGAATTCAGATACAACAAAATCTTCAAGCAGTTCTGTAGACTCTCGTTAATTTGACGCTAGATTTCTTGTTTTTCAACAAAGAATGGCTGTAACTGGCCCACTGCAAAGATGACAAAATGGATCGACTGTAGAGAATCCGAACCTTTTGATTGACTTTTCAAGCAAGTAGGAAAGGAAGGATAAGGCCTGGTTTGCACAATCTGATCTGGCACACAGCGAATCAAAATCTCAATGCTTTTATTACAGCTAAAAAAACAAAAGACACGCACGTCGTATCTTAAAAAAATTGGATCATTTTTTTCTTCTTTGTTACCAACTCCAATGGCCGGATCCAAACAGGTCTCAGGTACAGTCTATTTCCTCGCTTTGATCGTCATGGTTTGTTGGTTCTTTGATACCCGTTTGATTCTTTCTTCGTTTCATGGCCAAAAACATTATCATTATATGTCAAATTTGTTTGTTGGTTTTCTTTAAACTTGTTGGTGTTTGATGATTTATAGATGAATAAGCAATAGAAAATATATGTAGTATGCTCATGCAATTTTCTAAATCCGAGTCTGTTGAATTTGTTGATTGATTAATTAAAGAACATATTTTTAGTTGAATTGTTGAATAAAGATCCTATCTTTATTATTATTATTTTTGTTGCTATTGTTTATTGCAAGATGTATTGTTGAGATATAGATTAGAATATTTTTGTTTGTGATGGTTATGCAAATGATGTAAAATGTTGTGATGGGTGGCAGATGAAAATGTGAAAGCACCTAATATATTTGAAAGAGCAAAGGAAGAGATTCAGGCAGTGATACACACTGAGACATTGCATTTCCAGCATAAGGAAACTCATGGCACTAGAAATGATATTGATGAACACACCCCATTAGATGATGTTAAAGCTCCTAATGTGTTTGAGAGAGCCAAGGAGGAGATTGAGGCTCTGGTTCAAACTCTCCACACCAATAGAGATTCTAATAAAACTCACGAGAAAAGGTGTTTCATTCACTAGTACTAGATTTTTTTGTGTGTTTGGGTTAATTGATTTTTCTTAATTTTGACATTTTCTTATTTCCCATTTCAGTGATCAATCTGTGAAGTTAGAGGCAGAGAATGGCGGTGTTAAGCCATCACAAAATTTACTTGGAAGAGCCAAGGAGGAGATTGAAGCAATCATTCATCATGAGAAGTCACCTCACCACCATTACAAAGAAACTCACGGAAGGAATGATGATATAAATGAGACCACTCCAATTGATGAAGTTAAAGCTCCAAGTATGTTCCAGCGAGCCAAAGAAGAAATCGAGGCCCTTGTTGAGGCCATTCATCATCCTAAGAAGGAATCAAGCAATTTTGTTTCTTCACCTGTAAAGAAGGAAGAAGAAGGTGGATTTGGAGCTTCACTCGGTAAAGGGTTGGAGAAAGTATGTTCACCGGATAAAGAAGGCGGATTTGGAGCTTCTATAGGAAAAGGGCTGGAAAAAGTTTGCTCTCCTTGGAGCAGCAAGAGAGATTAACCCAAAACTTTTTGTATAGCAAAAATGAGTTCTTGATTTTTTTTTTATTATTAAATTGATTTTGGAGGGTTAATTGCGGGGTATAGTATGAGATATTACATTTGTTTCCATTACCCAATTCATTGTCTATGAATCCAAATATTCTGGTTGTGAATTTTATGACAGAATATATAAAAACTTGGCTTGGAGGTTCTTTGGGATGTGAATCTTCAGGATAGTATTAGAACTGGTGCAAATTATTTCAATCTAACAGTTGATAGAGACTTTTTAAAAGATGTCTGATAATGCAATTTATAAGAATTGGCAGCCTCAGATGAGAAATGCTGGCAGTCCAGTTTCTTAAGTAAGAAATTTGACATTGCCACTAACGTATTACAGCCGGTATCGCTGGAGAGGGGAAACTCGAACCGTAATCCTTCAATATGTATTGGAAAGAAAACAACTCGAACTCAAATCCTTCAATATGTCTTGGAAAGAAAACAACTTGAACCCAAATCCCTCAATATGCCTTAGGAAGATGTTGACTTATGAGACTGCAGCTTGTGTGTATCTGTCCTTAATATTTTAAATAAGAAGCAAATAGCATGCAACAGCAAGACCATAAGATGACATGTGCTTGATATTTTTCTTAATTTGTTTATTCATAATTCTATGCAGATGATGGCCAATGCCACGTTCAGCAATCTGACTTCCAAGCTGATGAATAGCTGATAGCCACTCACATATCCATTAACATTATTATTATTATTATTATTATTATTATTATTATCATAATCTGTCACTTCTAATGTAGTTGACCAAGTTTTTTCCTTGCATCATTGCCCAATTCTGCTGCATAAATAATAATAATTCTCTATGCTAGAAATCTCAAGCAAATGCAGAATTAAATACAAATGGAAGCTTAAAGCCTCAGTTTACTCTTTTAACTGATGAATTCTTGGAAAGTGATAAACTAATCATAGCTTATATCTAAATTGAGAACTGACATGAGATGTAACTCTGCAAAATTCAGGAATCTAACAAACAACGTAGCAGTACGTCACATGATGAATTGATGATGATTTTGTTTTGAACTGCCATTTTTTGAGGTAAAAGGGGAAGGAGATAAGAATCTTCTACTTTTAAAGGGGCTAATATAATTATTAGATCTAGTCAACTTTAGACGGATTATTTTAAATTTTTTTTTAAATTTATCACCCTAGGAATTGAAATTCACCTAATTTCCATCGAGCCAAGTGGTGGGGATAATTGATGATGATTGTGATACACAAAATTAAAAGAAAAAATAATAAAAAAGACAGAAAGAACACTAATATAAATTAAAAGGAAAAAAAAGAAAAGTGAAGGAGTTTCAATATTCTCTCCGGATATACAGTGTTCATACTTTTAATAAATAGTGTTTATAGCAAGGGATGACTACTGGTTTTAACAAGTAATCATCCCCTTGCTTTCTTTCTTTTATGCTTTTGGTTTTTATTAAATAATTTGTTGGATAGGTCTCACCTTAAGTGTGAGATCCACATATAAAGAAAAAAAAACAAGTTAAAAAGATAGACACAAAATTTGGTGCCTACCATTTGAAAAAAAAAGTTTTTATTTTTTTCATATGCAGATGGTTATAAATAGCCATCTGCAAAGGGCAAAAGAATGAGAATATAGCAAGGGAGCTGAAAAAAATTAGAGAAAGCAACAAGTAAACATAATTTGAGTGCTCTGTTTATTTGTGAATTGAGAGAGTATTTTAAAAGGGTTTGAGAAATTTTTCTCAAAGGGTGAGTGACAAAATAGTGAGAAAATTATTTTGGAGTGTTTGGGAAACACTTTGAGTGTCACTATTTTTGTGAGATTTTGTGTACCTCTAGTATTGATTTAAAGAAAACTCTCTCTTGTATCTACTATTTTTATAGTGGAAGAATTATTCTATTTTTATCCTGTGAACGTAGCCCAAAAATTAAGGGTGAACCACGTTAAAATATTGGTGCGATTTTTATTATTTTTATTATTTATACTGCTGATTTAACCGCCTATTTTACTCACCCATTGACTGGTTTAACCGCCTCCATTTAATTTACTTGTTTAATTATTTCTGCAGTTATATTATTTTGCTTCTGTAAAATTATTCCGCTGCACAAACTCTGTTAATTTTCTCAATAAGTGATACCAAAGCTGTTGGTTTCTGTTCTTAAGGCATTATTAAATACTATAATGATGAAGACTAAGATTAGCAAGATGGTCAGTTTGAATGGCACAAATTACCACATATGGAGAAACAAGATGAAGGATCTCTTATTTGTGATGAAGTTGCATCTACCGATTTTTGCTACAACAAAACCCGAAGGGAAGGCGGATGAGGAATGGGCATTTGAGCATTAGCAACTGTGTGGTTTCATCCAACAGTACGTTAAAGACAATGTGTATAACCACATTTGTAATGAAACTCATGCACGGACGTTGTGGAATAAGCTTAAGGAGTTGTATACTTCAAAGACCGATAATAATAAATTATTTTATCTGACAAAATTAATGTAGATAAAATATCATGAATGTTCTTTTGTCGTCGATCACTTAAATGAAATGCAAAGGATTGTGGATCAGTTGTCGGGAATGGGCATAAATTTTGACAATGAAATTCTTGCTCTTATGGTACTGGCTTCTTTGCCAGAGTCATGGGAGATTTTGAAGATTTCACTTATAAACTTTGCACCAAACGATGTAATAAATATAGAGTTTGTCAAAAGCGGTATTCTGAATAAAGAGATGAGACGTAGATCAAAAAGTGCCTCTTCAACATATTCAGATATCCTTGTTGTAAATTCCAGGGGGAGAAGTGAGACTCGAAGCTCAAAGCAAAGAGATAAGAGCAGAGGAAAGTCAAACAAGTATGCAAATATTGAATGCCATTACTATAAAAAGAAAGGCCACATCAAGAAGTTCTATCAAAAGTTCAAGGACAAGAACAAAGGCAAAGATGTGAGAAAAGATGACAACAGTGATGATGATGAAGCAAATCTTCTTAGAGAATTCAATGTCCTTTTTTTATCATAATACTATTAATCTTACTACCCGTGAGACCAATTAGGTGATTGACAGTGGTGCTTCCATTCACGCTACATCTCAAAGAGAATTCTTTTCATCCTACACTCCAAGAGATTCTGGATTTGTGAAGATGGAAAATGACAATCAAATAAGAGTTATTGGTGAAGGAGATGTGTGTTTGGAAATGGCAAATGGCACAAGACTAATTTTAAAGAATGTCAAGCATGTTAGATATTCACCTGAATTTGATCTCAACAGGCAAGCTTGATGATGAAGGTTTTTACAACACCTTCTATAACAGTCAATGGAAACTCATTAAAGGCTTACTAGTTGTGGCTAGAGATAAAAAGGACTTAACATTGTACTTTATGCATGCAAACATCTCCAAAGACATAGTGAATGTTATGGAAAAAGATAGTAGAGTCGAGTTATGGCATAGAAGACTTGGCCACATAAGTGAGAAAGGGATGATAGTGTTAGCTAAGAAAAATGTGTTATCTAGAGTAGATCTTGTGCATCTTGAGAAATGTGCTGATTATCTTGCAGGAAAGAAAAATAGAGTTGCTTTTAGGAGTTCTCCTCCTTTCATAATAAAGAATGTGTTGGATTTAATTCATTCAGACTTGTATGGGCCAATGCCAAAGTCAGTTGGTGGTTGTTAGTACTTTATAACTTTCATTGATGATCATTCTCGAAAGACATGGGCATACATCTTGAAGTCAAAAGATCAAGTGCTAAATGTCTTCAAGGAATTTCACACCCTAATGGAGAGACAAACCAACAAAAAGCTAAAGTGCATCAGGACAGACAACGGTGGAGAGTATTCTGGATCATTTGATGCTTATTGTAAAGAGCATGGTATTCAACATCAAATGAAACCTCCAAAGACTCCACAGTTGAATGGTTTAGCTGAGAGGATGAACAAGACTTTGATGGAGAGAGTCAGAGCTTTACTCTCATAGTCAAAGTTGCCTAAAACATTTTGGGGTGAAGCTCTACTTAAAGCAGTGCATATGCTAAACCTTTTACCATGTGTTCCTCTATAGTCTGACACTCCAGAGAGGGTGTGGTCAGGAAAAGATGTTTCCTATAGTCATTTACGGTGAAATTATTATAATTCATATGAAGACTAAAAGAGAAGAAATTCTTAAACATGACAGAACCGGAAAGCTCTTTTATTTCCTCTTCTACTCCCTCTGTAATATGTAATTATAAGTATATGCTAACTGAGTCTATTGTTGTTACCCTATCACCCCCTATCAACCAAACCACCTAGAAAAAGACCGATTACTTGTATGAGTTTACCTACCTTCCTGAAGACCAAAAGATTGAAGATTCAAAGTTTCCCCTGTTGAACCCTTATGATGCCTTTTCAAAATCCAAAATAAACTGGAAACAATCTTTTAAAGCTCTTGTAAACCGACCCACTTCTTCTGTAAAAGAATATGTTCAAGCCTCCAGCTTTGATCAACACCATATACCAGCCTCTCAGATAAAATAATTCGTGACCTTAGAAATTCCTCTAGAATTTCTAAGAACTTGGCTTAACCAGGGATACACTCACATCCACTTTGGAGCTATAAGGTTAGGACTCTCCTACTATGGCAGAGCAAGGCAACCTGTTTTCTCTAGGATCGCTCTTTTGGATTCTAAATATAAATAGTATCAACATGCTGTAATTGGGACTATAGAGACATCCTTAAATGTTGGCTCAGTATTCTTTACATTTTTCCCAAATTATAATCTTGCCCTTTCTGATCCCCATGCCTTGACAGCTTTAAAAGTCCAACTCTAGATCCTTGGTACTGAACAAATCTCCACAGCCAAAGTAGCCGCCCTTCATTACCAAATTGTCTATCGTCTCTAAAACCATGCTATCAACCTGTCACTACCCTGTGTCCAAAATGATGCTTTGTTCATAAAAGCAGACTCTCATAATACTCTCATGTGTATCCACACTCCTAAAAAACTTTCTAGGAATGATTTGTTAAAATTATTCCTAGAAAAATAGATCACCAATTATGAGAAATTGCATGAGACAGTATAGCCAATTCAAGGTACAGACCCAGTGCATATCAAAAGATCTGATGGATCAGTTAATACGATCTTTAGGCAAAAATAATAGACTCCTACAGTTTTTAATACACAGTTCATGATCAATCCTTGGGATCTAGAAGATAACATTCTTGTAGCCTCTGTTGATAATTCTGGAAGACCAGTCTATGCTTTTAAGCGTGATGGTCACTGTTATTTTATTTATTGTGATTGTGATGATTGTTATGTTGAATCCTACTTTGATGATGATGAGAAGAAAAAGAAAAAGAAGAAATCTCCAGGACAATATAGTGAAAAGGAATTCAGAAGAAGATATAAAGATGGAGATTCAAGCATCTGCACTTTGGGACAACCTTCAGGAACATATGATTATCTTGTATCATATTCTCCTCCTGCTTGGTACAAACCACCGGCTACTCAAAATATTCCTTCTGAACCTTGTAAGCCACAAATACCTCCTTCTTAGTCGAAACCTAAGTCAGCTCCTCTTCCATGTTACAAACAAACTTTGAAATGGATAAGAAAAGAAAACTCAGCTGAGATTCAAAAGCCAAAGTCTTTACCCCAAATTTGTATGTTCCAACCCACAGACTTTCCTTTTTTAACCAAAGAAACAAAAACCCAAATTACCATGCAGCCTTTTATCCTGGAATCAAACATTATTGATGCAGATGGTAGACCTAGACAAACAACTCTGGTTGAAGCAGTAGTCAACTGGCAAACACAAAATGCTTGTGCTCAAAATAAAAAATTAAAGCTTATTGAAGAAAAGATTGATGGAGTTGCTGAACATATGAATTTGGTAGAAAAAAAGTTCCAAGCCTTTGAAAAATGAATGGCAGCAGTTCATGTAGAATTACAAAGGTAGATAGAGATGAAGCACCAGGAACTTATGCGAATTATCAGCAACAAAGGCACATTGAATAGCATTCAAATGAAAGAAACAGAAATTTTAAACTTGAAAGCCCAGGTTGACCAACTTGAAAAAGATCTTAAAAGAAAGAAAGAAGAGTTGTCCTCACAAACCTCTTCAAAATCTTTCTCTCCAGATCCTTTGGGTCTTTTGTACAGCCCTTATTCAATTCCCAGTTCACCATACACAACCTCTTCCACCCAACCTTTATTTTCTGCACCAACAGCTCCCTTGAATATTCCTCTAAATTTTCAAGGATTTAAATCCTTATTAAAAAAACCCCCTCTCAAACACAGTCCTCTAATGAAACAATAACAAAGGAAGGAAAAATAGTTCATTTCTCTCAAACTGAGAAACCTAAAAAAACACCCTCTGAATCATTACCCAAAAATACCTCACCAACCTCATCACTAAAAGAGTCAGAACACCCTCTAATGATGATGAATCCCATCTCTTCCTTTTTGAAAAAATGTGCTGAAAATGTCATGCCCAGCTTTTCAATTGGATCTATTTCAAAGGAAAGTTCATCTTTTGAATCTTCAGAAAGTGACTCTGATTCAGATTATGAAATACCTTACTAATTGATGCCTGATGATGCTACATCTTCTAGAGAACCTCAAGTTGAAGAAGTTGATGATCTAGAAGAAGAATTTGAATAGCCCAAAATACCAAAGCTAAATCCACAGATAAATTTCTAAAAAAATACTAGAAATTACTTTACCCTGGATGATGTTCCTCCTTCACAATACAGGAATAAATTTATGGAGTTTAGAGCATAGATAGCCGGATAAATGCTTATTCCTAGAGCAGAAATCTGGGTTGTTATTGCAACATTTCTTACAAGAATGGTGGGAAAGCTGACAAACTGGTATGCTTCTCTGAATACTTATGCTAGAACCCAGTTGATGGATGCCACTTCACCAAAAGATTTTCTAGGACTCTTGCATTATGAGTTCTTAGGAAAATGGGATGATGATCTTGAAGTTGCACGAAAGGAGTATTACCAGATGAAATGTTATTCACTATAGAGAAAAGATCTAGAAAGACATTTCCAAAATATGTCTACTAGATTTTACCTATTAGGAGGCACTACTAATCCTGATTTAAAATAAGCCTTTTTGGCTTCTATTCCTGAGATCTTTGCCTCTCGAATGTTTTCAATCCTTTAACAATCAAATTACAAAGTTGGAGATGTGCCAATGGGACATTTGAATCAGATCATGATTCAGGCTCATACCCAGTTATGTGATCAAAGGAAGATGATTAAGTTGATGTTTGTGTTTGTCCATCAAAGAAGAAATACTTCTTCAAATTGAAGAAAAAAGGGAAAAGATCTAAGTTTAAGAAGTGAAAGTATTATAAGAAGAAAAAGTTCTGTGGCAAGAAGAAAATTGATAGATGCTACATCTGTGAAAAAAAAGGGTCATTTTTCAAAAAATTACCCTTCAAAAACAAAGAAGACTGAGCAAATGATTCAACAAATTCAGCAGATCACTAAAGTAGACCTGAATGATACTGATCTTGAGTCTCTCTTTTCAAAAGAAGAAGAAGCTTCACCAGAATGTGTTTTTACTGTAGGCCAAGAGACAGACTCAGAAATTTCCAGCTCTGAAACAGAGTCCTAGAAGGACCAGTTCTTAATTGGTGGTGATAATAGAGACATGATAGCCCTAAATCATGAAAAACATCCAATGCCTTTGTTCCCTATTCAAATTTACCCAACTAGTTATTCTAAACCCATAAAACTTGTAGCCTTGATCGACACTGGAGCCAAAACTACCATTCTCAACCTAAAAGCCTTGCCTAAAGAATGTTGAAAACATCATTCTGAGTATTTCTCTACAGCTAATGGAGAATTACTTGAAACTAGCCTTAAAACTAGACACCCAATAAAGATCTAATTCTTTCCAAATTGTTACACCTGGACACATGTTCTTGGATCTTCTTTATCTGGAAAAGATATTGTCATTGATTTTTATGTCTATTGGAAGATGAAATACTTGAGAATTCTTCCCAATGGACTCAAGTTCAAGAAATACTTTCAACCATTCACCAATATTTCATCCATCCTTTTTGTTGGCCAAACCATTTCTCAACCAAACCTTAAGACTACTCATGAGTTTTTATTAAAAGAATGCAGTGCTCAGTCTCATACAGAGTTTCTTCAGAAATGCTCATTACCATTATGGAAAAATAAGGAGTTCTTCATCTCCTTACCTTTCAAGCAAAATGAAGATGTCAACCCAATAAAGGCAACTCATCCAAGAATGACTCCTTCTAATCTTAAATTGGCAATTGAAGAATGCAACAAATTGGAAGACTAAGGTCTAATTGTTCCTATAAATTTAGAATGGGCATGCCAAGCTTTTTATGTTAACAAAAGATCAGAAAAAGTTCATGGAAAGAAAAGATTGGTGATTAACTATCAGCCTTTGAATTTCTTCCTCAGAGATGACAAATTCCCTCTGCCAAAAATTTCCTCATTATTTGCATTTTTGGCGAGAGCTAAAATCTTTTCAAAATTTGATTTGAAGGCTGGATTTTGGTAAGTTAGAATCAAAGAGGAAGACAGATACAAAACGGGCTTTTGTATTCTAAACAGACACTATCAATGGAATGTACTGCCTTTTGGACTCAGGGTAGCCCCATCACTGTTCCAACGGGCTATGATCAAAATCTTTGAGCCCATCCTCTCCAGCGCTCTTGTTTATATTGACGATATTCTTTTATTTTCTGCAGATATAAAAGCCCATGAGAAACTGCTCCAATAGTTTGCTAATCTTGTACGACATTATGGTGTTATGCTTTCACCCACCAAAATGTTCATTGGCCAAACAGAAATAGATTTTCTTGGAATGAGATTCAAAGAAGGGAAGTATCTTCCAGGTCTTCATGTTGCAACAGAACTGGATAAATTTCCAAAAGAAAATCTTTCTATCAAACAAATCAGACAAGTTCTTGGCATTATCAATTATCTCAGAGATTTTATTCCTCACTTGACAAAAAAGACAGCCCCTCTCAAAGCACTTCTAAGAAATAATCCTCCACCATGGTCCTCAGAATAAATAAAAGCTCTTGAACAACTCAGAATTTGCATAAAAAATCTTCCTGATCTCTAGATTCCCTCTACAGGAAAAAGAATCCTTCAAACAGATGCAAATGATCAATTTTGGGGAGCTATTATTTTAGAAGAGGATGACAACAAGAAAAGATGGATTTTTGCTCATGCTAATGGAAAGTTCACAAATGGAGAATGTTATTATCACTCAACCTTCAAAGAGGTCTTAGCAGTTAAATATGGCATAAAAAAGTTCAAATTCCACCTAATTGGTCATCATTTCAAAGTTATGATGGACTACTCATTGTTTCCAAAAATGCTTGAATTCAAAGGAAAGAATCTGCCTCATCCTCAACTTCTCAGAATGAAAGAATGGTTCAATAAGTATAACTTTGAAGTAGAACACATCAAAGGAGAAGATAACCTGCTACCAAATCTTTTAAGCAAACCACCTGTCTCTTGTGAAAAACCATTTCAGCTAAAAGTCCTTCCTATGCTATACATGTATCAAACCATTAATGCTAACTTTCTTGAAAAAGGTATTCCTCCGTCCTTACCATCACACATTTCCATGACCATCCTTAATCAAAAAGCTAGAACTTAAATTTTTGAACTTCAATCCAGACTAATCATAAATTATGGGTCAAACTTCTTTCATAAATTAGGCTTTCATCCTATTTATCCTTTCACCTGTATTTTCAGCTTCCTAAACCAAAGTCCTGAAAATCAGTTTTATTGGTCTCCTGAATTGTTAATCCTATTTTGGTATCTTTATCATTTATACTGGATTTCATTTGATCTTCAACCATTAAAGCTTGCAAGGTATATCAGTTTGCTTGAGAAGAATGAAGGTCTGAATCCACATTTGTCAACATTTCTCAAATGGTTCTAGAATTTTTCAAGATGGAAATCCTATTTGACAAATGAAGCTTATACTCAACAGGTGGCACCTCCTCTCGAATGTCATACTATCATTCCTAAAGCTGAGAGGTCTAAGCTTGATGTTAAAACATGACAATGTGTGTTTATTGGCTATGGTTAAGATCAACTTGGTTATAGATTTTATGATCTAGTCCAGAAGAAGCTTGTTAGAAGTCGTGATGCTGTGTTTATTGAAGACAAGACAATCAAAGATATTGCCATAGTTAAGAAGAACATCCCTAACTATAAAGATGACTTAAATTTAAAGTTAGTTCCTCCAACAACAGTGCCCAGGGAAGTTGAGGATGAAAATGAAGTTATTCCACCAAATGGAGGTGATTAAGATGCTCTCATTAAGATTCCATCTGAAAATGATGATGATGGTGTTCATGATCAACCACTAGTAGATGAGGATTCTCCAATGTCGCTAAGGAGATCTGATAGAATCGGATAATCTTTTACCAGATATGCTCGAGATCAGTATGTGTTACTAATTGATGGGGGAGAGCCAGAAAGCTTTGAAGAAGCTATGAATGATGAACACAAGCAGAAATGGTTTGAAGCCATATAGGATGAGATGAAGTCTCTGCATGATAATAAGATGTTTGAGCTGGTGAAGTTGCCTGAAGGCAAGAGAGCTTTGTAGAATAAGTGGGTGTTTAGGATCAAACATGAAGAACACAGTCTTCAACCATGATTCAAAGCTAGACTAGTTGTAAAAGGATTTAACCAAAGAAAGGGCATAGACTTTGATGAGATTTTTTCTCCAGTCGTGAAAATGACATCCATCCACACTGTGCTGGGTTTGGTAGCAAGTTTTGATCTAGAGATTGAGCAAATGGATGTTAAAACTGCCTTCCTTCATGGTGATTTAGAAGAAGAAATATTCATGGATCAGTCAAAGGGTTTTAAAGAAAAAGGAAAATAGGACTATGTTTGCAGATTAAAGAAAAGCTTGCATGGCTTGAAACAGACACCAAGACAATGGTATAAGAAGTTTGAGTCTGTTATGGGAGAGCAAGGCTACAAGAAGACCACTTCAGACCATTGTGTATTGGTTCAAAAATTCTCTGATGATGACTTTATTGTGTTGTTACTCTATGTGGATAGCATGTTAATAGTTGGTCGGAATGTTTCCAGAATTAATAGCTTGAAGAAGTAGTTGAGTAAGTCTTTTGCAATAAAAGACTTGGGACCAGCAAAGCAGATTCTTGACATGAAAATTATCAGAGACAGAGGTGTTAAGAAACTATGGTTGTCACAAGAGAAGTACATTGAGAAGATAGTTCAGAGGTTCAACATGTACAATGCTAAAGCGATTAGTTATCCTCTTGCTAATTACTTTAAATTGACTTCTCAGCAAAGCCCTTCAACTGATAATGAGAAGAAAGAGATGGATATAGTTCCATATGCTTCAACAGTTGGTAACTTGATGTATGCCATGGTATGTACACGGCAAGATATTGCACATTCAGTTGGAGTTGTGAGTCGGTTCCTTTCAAATCCTGAAAAAGAACATTGGGCTGCAGTAAAATGGATTTTTAGGTATTTTTGTGGAACAACCAAAATATGCTTATGTTTTGAAGATACCAAACCTGTGTTAGCTGGATACATAGATGCAGACATGGCAGGTGATGTTGACTAGAGAAAGTCAACGTCTGGTTACCTGATTACATTTGTAGGGGGAGCTGTGGCATGACAGTTAAAATTGCAAAAATGTGTTGCTGGGAGTTGTAGCATGACAGTTAAAATTACAAAAATGTGTTGCTTTGTCTACCACTGAAGCATAATTCATTGCAGCAACTGAAGCTTGTAAAGAATTGCTATGGATGAAAAAGTTATTAAATGAACTAGGTTTTTAGCAAGACAAATACGAGTTATATTGTGATAATCAGAGTGCTATCCACCTTGGTAAGAATTCCTCCTTTTATTCTAGATTAAAGCACATTGATGTGAGATATCACTGGATACGAGATGTATTGGATAAGAATCTATTGCAGCTAGAGAAGATCCATACTGATGAAAATGGATCAAACATGTTAACAAAAATTCTACCAAGGGAGAAGTTCAAATTTTGTCGATTAGTCACCGGAATGGTGATAACCCCCGCTTGAGGCATGAGGGGGAGATTTGTTGGATGGGTCCCACCTCAAGTGTGGGATCCACGTGTAAAGAAAAAAAAAAGATAAGTTAAAAAGAGAAGCACCGAACCATTTGAAAAAAAAAAGTTCAAGATAATGAGAATATAGCAAGAAGCTGAAAAAAATTAGAAAACAACGAGTGAGCATAATTTGAGTGTTATGTGTATTTATCAATGGAGAGAATATTTTAAAAGGGTTTGAGAAATTTTTCTCAAAGAGTAAGTGACAAAATAGTGAAAAAATTATTTTAAGGTATTTTGGAAAACACTTTGAGTGTCACTATTTTTATAAGATTTTTGTGTATCTCTAGTGTTGATATAGAAAAAACTCTCTCTTATATCTATTATTTTTATAATAGAAGAATTATTATATTTTTATCCCGTAAACATAGTTAAAAAATTAAGAATGAATCATATTAAAATATTAATATCATTTTTATTATTTATATAACTAATTTAACCGCCTATTTTAATTATCCATTAATTGATTTAATGACATATTTTACTCACTTATTAACTGATTTAACGATCCTTCTCTAATTTATTTATTTAATTATTTCTTATATTATTTTAACCGTAAAATTAATCTGCCGCATCAAATCTGTTAGATTTTCGCAACACTTTTGCTACAGAGACAAATCTGCTGCCTTCTGTTTGTCTGAAATTGTTGAGGTGCATGCCTCTTCTTTGTCGGATCAGTGAAGCAATGGAAGAAAAGCCAATGGTCAGTTTGGCTCCTACCGAAGATGTTCATGAGCCTCATCCTGGACCCTTTGAAATCTTCTGCTTCAGCCCCGGTGTGCAGCCAATCTTCAAACCCGACTCTTTGTGCAGATGGAATCGTAAGTCTGCCGTTCTCTATTTAGACCAGCTTCTGATCTCCTGGCTTTGGTGGTTGATGGGAGCTGATTTCAGATCATCCATTGATATGCTCTTAAGGTGGAGGTTGATCTCACAAAAAATGGTTAAAATCCCAAGTTTGAAGATGCTTTTTCTCTGTTTGTACAGAGCCACCATAACTAGTCCAAGAAATTATAAGATTAAACAGAGCTGGTTCGCTGCATTGCACCAGGGTGATGATCCTCATGTTGCCGTCGCCGCCGTCACTGATTCTTCAAGGTGGTGTTTATGTATTTCTCAACGAGCGAGGTTTACTCTAAAGTTGAGATACAAGTCTTGACCGTTTCAAAAATGTATTGGCCTTTCTAAAATGTCTTGTGCCTGTTCTTAGAATTGGCTTTTCAAAGACCAAAAATGTTTTGGCCCTCCTCTTATGTACTGATGTTTAATTTATGAAACCTGACATTGTTCGAAAAAAAAAAGAAAGTACACTAACTCCGAAACCTCATGGCGAAAGCAGAAAAATGGCCCTGAAGACAAAATTTTCTAAAAATAAAAAAATATATTTATATATATTGACAAGAGCTAAAAAAAAAACCACCACAGTGTTATTATTATTATTTTGTGGGTTACCTCAGATTTTAATATAAGAAAGCAAAATCCCCAGCCATTGGATTAATCCTCAGTCAAGAATCAACCTTTTTTTATCTTTTCTTTTATTGTACACATCCAAAGGTCAAGCTTGAGGAAGAAAGAACTGATATTTCTGAAAATGTGAAAGATTTTGTAGCAACAGAGCAATTGTGAGAGTTGGGCTACTAAAGAAAGAAAAAAAAAGAAGAAAAAAGTAACATGTAAAAGGGTCATGTGTACGGACGTTACTCAGGTCTAGGAAAGGAATCATTTAAGTTAATGATGACAAATTCGTCGGAAAAACCCATAAAGGCTATGTATGTGGCCTCTCTTTCTTTATCTACTCTTCTCTTCTCTTCTCTTCTCTTCTTCTGTCTTTGCTATTTAAAGCCTGGACCTTTTGAGCTCATATTCTTTGTTTATCCATCCATGGCCGTAATCCTTAATTGATTGCCTTCTGTGAGAAGCTGTATGCTGTTTATGTTGGTCATTGATTGACTTAAGAGGGTATCTGCTTGGACAATTTTTTCTCTTGAAAATCTCTCTTTCGGTTGCTCTTGATTCTTTATTCGTTTCGAAGTTGGGTTCTTTTTTGCCTCAAAAGCCCTCTCTTTGAAACTGTTTTTTTCACCATCGAAACCCTTTGTTAAACCCTTGAACCGTTCATTTCTGTTTCTTTTGTTAGTTCTTTTGATGGAGCACAGGATTGGTTTCTCTGATTCAAACGAGATCAGCAATGGAAGCAGCACTTGCTGTACAGAAACCTTTTCAACTCCATACCACCCACCAAACCCAGAAATCTCAGCTCTTCAACAGCTCTCAAAAAGCTTCGATTCCATCATTGAATCATCAGATTTTGACTTCTTTGCTGATGCCAAAATTATAATCTCAGCCTCCAATAAGGAGGTCCCAGTTCACCGGTGCATTTTATCTGCTAGAAGTCCTTTCTTTAAGGCTGTGTTTTCAGGTTCTGGGAGTAAAGAGAAAGGAGCTGTTAAATTTGAATTGAAGGAGTTGACTAAGGATTATGATGTTGGGTTTGATTCACTTGTCGCAGTTTTGGGTTATTTATATAGTGGAAAGGTGAGGCCTTTGCCTAAAGGTGTTTGCGTTTGTGTTGATGAAGATTGCTCTCACGTTGCTTGTAGGCCTGCTGTTGATTTTATGGTTGAGGTGCTATATGCTTCTTTTACCTTTGAAGTGCCTGAATTGGCGGCGCTCTATCAGGTAAGAGTTATAGATATTTGCTGAATTTTTCATGGGACTTCTGCATTTTGTTGTCGGTTGAGTTTTGCTTGGATTTGTATATCTACTAATTCTTGCTAGATGTTGAAGATACTTGATCATGTCCTATTAGTTGGTTTAGGTTCTAATTTTTTATCCTAAATTGAAGTAAACTATCCTAAATTGCTAATTAATCCATATAAGGCAATTTGCCCTTTGGTTGAGGCGAAGGCAACTCTTGCAGGATCATGTTAATAGGATTCAAATCAAATCCTTAGTTGAGCTGAGTTGAGCCCAATCCTAGTGTTGTATGTTGCTCATGGAAACATGATCTTTGAAAGATAAAAACGATTTAAGGCCATTATTGGAGGAATATTTCGTCATCCTTAGAGCCATTTAATTGTATGCTCAAGTTTAGCTACATTAGCGAAGACTTTATTAGTTAGCTGGAGTTCTCACTTTTCTTCCTCTCCCTACCCTAGCTGATCGGTTTGCATGGTGATAAATAGGTTCATACTGGTTAAACAAATGCTTACTCTGTTCCCTCACAAAGGACTGATGATGGACTCTCTAGGAGATTAGAGAGTCTTCAGTTTCTGCTTATGGGTTGCAATATTAATTTCACATATTTTGTTAATTCATTGCCTGAATCTGCTTGGCTTTTGACTAAATTGCAGAGGCACCTACTCGACATTCTTGACAAGGTTGCAATTGATGACATCTTGGTAGTTCTATCTGTTGCAAATATGTGTGGTAAAGCTTGTGAGAGATTATTTTCAAGATGTATTGAAATCATTGTGAAATCTGATGCTGATATTGTTACTCTTGATAAGGCCTTGCCCCCAGACATTGTAAAGCAAATTATAGATTCTCGCTTAGAACATGGGTTGGACGCACCTGAAAGAACAAGTTATCCTGACAAGCATGTGAAGAGAATACATCGGGCTTTGGATTCAGATGATGTAGAATTAGTTAGAATGCTGCTGAAAGAGGCACATACCAATCTGGATGATGCACATGCACTCCATTATGCTGTTGCATATTGTGATGCAAAGACTACAACAGAGCTTCTTGATCTTGGAATTGCTGATGTTAACTGCCAAAATTCAAGGGGCTTCACTGTGCTTCATGTTGCTGCAATGCGGAAAGAGCCTAAGATTATAATATCCTTGTTAACAAAAGGAGCTCGACCATCAGATCTTACTCCGGATGGCAGAAAAGCACTTCAAATCTCAAAGCGACTTACTAGAGCTGCAGATTACTACAAGTCTACTGAGGAAGGAAAATCTTCTCCCAAGGAAAAGTTATGTATAGAGATATTGGAGCAAGCAGAAAGAAGAGATCCGTTGCACGGAGAGGCTTGTCTTTCTCTTGCTATGGCTGGTGATGACCTGCGAATGAAATTGTTATACCTTGAAAATAGAGGTGATTTTTCATCCTTTGCACATTCTTTATTCTTCATAAATGTTGCTTTGCAAGACATGCACCACTTCCCTTGGATTGACTACAATATAGCAGCTGCCCATGTGCCTAAGAGAGCACTATTTGACAGGTTTATCCAAAACAATCAGCTTATTTTTTCTTTTTTTCCTTGAAGAGAGGGCAATGTTATGGTTCCCAACTAACCTCCATGCATCTTTTACTTCTCCTCTGATTATTGATTGTTGGTGTTCTTCTTTGGTTGACTTGGATGCCCTTGCCTTGCTCATTGTGTGATCAATTCACATTTAAGCCTCTAGAATTAGACTTTTTTCCTGACGGTTATGTATCCTGTAAAATTTGGGTCAAATCTTAGTTGAGTTGAGTTGGTTTGAGATAATCTTGCAGATATATGACAGGTTTTTTGTTCTTTTGAATTATGTGCCTTGTCACATTGCTGCTACAAGGATTGTTTGTATTCTTGCCAGGATGCTTTGCTTTCACTTTCATCTGTTAAGTAGAGAAGGATATTACTCCTGTTCCTGTATTGTTACCTCTTTATTTTGGAGGGAATGCCAGTATCTGTATGTAAAAACAAGTTGCTTTGTCTTGAGTTTTCATGCCAATACTGCGTCTACTCTCTCTCTAATGGTAGTTTGTAGTCCAAAGAGGATCAAAATTAGACCGGTTCTCATAAAATATACTCCTTGATTATATTTATGATGATACTGATAGATTTTTCTTACCAGTTGGACTGGCAAAACTTCTATTCCCAATGGAAGCAAAAGTTGCAATGGATATTGCTCAAGTAGATGGCACATATGAATTTCCATTAAGTAGATTTGCCAAGATTAGGAATGGTGATCAGAGGAAGACTGTGGATTTGAATGAGGCACCTTTCAGAATTCAAGAAGAGCATCTGAATAGGATGAGAGCCCTCTCTAAAACAGGTAAATTATACTTCAACACACATGTAATAATGTAAATACCCTGCAGGCCTCAGATAAGTCAAGACTGCTTAACTGATGAAAAATGATAATCATTTCTTCATTAAAATTATGTGAACAGTGGAACTTGGGAAACGGTTTTTCCCTCGGTGCTCAGAGGTGCTCAACAGGATCATGGACGCCGATGACTTGTCACAGCTTGCCTATTTAGGGAATGGTACTGCAGAAGAAAGACTACAAAAGAAACAAAGATACTTGGAACTCCAAGACCATCTAACCAAGGCATTTAATGAGGATAAACAAGAACTTGATAGGTCTAATATATCATCTTCTTCGTCTTCAAAATCAATGGGGGTCGTGAGATCTAATGGTAAGCTACGCGATAGGGGAGGTGGAAGGGCCTAATTTATTCTCTCTACCGCTTGTTGTATCAGAGGGCTGTAACTTCTGTTTTTCTTCTACCATTTCATCTTATCAACGATCCTTATTAATTCTTTTACTGTGATGTGATACTTCGCTGTTGTTTACACGGGAAGAAAGGGAATAATTTGATCTTCTGTTAATACTGAAAATTGTTTTTGTATGGTGGAAGTTACTGAAGATGTAATTTATCTGCAATAATTGAGTTTGGATGATTTATCATAATCGCAGGTAGTAACATACCGATGGCTCGGGTATCCTTTCCTAATTATTCTTTACCTTTTAATTCCCAGCGAAAAATTAGTAAATGAAATTATTTTTGTCTTAAAGTATCAATATTTAGAGCCTAATAAATCTTAATTAATTTAATTCAGTTTGGAAAAAAATATAAGTACAATAAAATTCAACACTGTTGAATTTTCGCTTAAGGTGGAAACAACGGTTGATAGTAAATGAAAAATCTTTAAGACAAGCATTGTGAGCCCTACCATTTTTGTTGGGAATCCAGTCTTAACAATAAAATAAAATAAGAAGCATGGAGAAGGATGAGAAAGGGAGTAAATGAACAGATATTCAGTGCTACAAAGCAATGAAATGCAGTCATGTCTTGCAGTAGATTCTTTCACTAGTGGACGGGATTAGTTTCCACAACTATCCATCACTGTTTAATATGCTTTTTTCCCACCTATTACCGCACTTTATTAGCATCTTGAACTCCCACCATCTAACTACAAAATAAGCACACCTTTATCTCCTTTTCCAAACACTTGGCAACACACAGCATGATTTAAACAGGTTGATGGATGCGGTCAGAGTCTGTTAATTACTGATAAACATATCTAAACGCAAGTGCATTCTGTAACAGGCTTTGATGCAACTCAAATGCTTACTATAATATCATTACACCGCTGATATTTACAGGCGTGGCCATTTTTACAATGTACAGGCATAAAATATTGGTGATCAAAGAGAAACCAAGAGGAGAAAAACAGAAGAGGAGAGGTTAAACATTTATTATCAATTTCAAAAGCTGAGCAACCATCGTCAATGTGTGGCCACAGGACATCTCCGGAGCCTGTATGATAGTTGGTAATTAGTATCAAAACATGCTAAACAAGAACGTATTTAACAACTAATAAAAATGCAGTACAAGAAAAGGCAGGTGATAATAGTTACCATTGAATTCAAGTGTAGTTTAGATCAAGTGCAACCTGCATGCTCCACCAGCTCAGTTACATATCCACCCCAACCATGCGGCTTCCCAATCAAATCCTCCAATTCAAGGTAAAATTTAGAGTCATTCACATTTAAGTCCTCAACTGAATTCTCAGGGATTTCATTATCATCCAGTAATTTCTCTGACATTAGATGGTAAACAGATTCTTGATCATTTAGGTCACAGATTATGTTGGCCTTATGATCATGAATGCTACTGAACTCATCACTCATGGGAGTCTCAAATAGATTTGACACTGGGTCAAACTCTGCGTCCTCTTTTAGTATCTCAGTAAGTTCAGTTTGCATCGTCGCCAATTGTTCCTGAGCTTGGTTTCTGCAATTGACACTTTGACTTCCATCTGCTGCGTCAGGCAAACTTTTCGAGACTTGGGTTTGTGTATGAAGCAGTCTTCTTTTCTTGACAAACTCGCCCCCTTCTAGTTCTCTTTGTTTCTTTCTCTTCTGGATTAGATTTTGAATAAATCCACGGTTTTTGGATGCTTTTGCAAGGAACATAAGCATCTGCATTTGCTTGCACTCTGCTACCAGAACGCGCTGCTCAACAATACTAAGTTGATTATCTGAATCTTCCTGTTGCTGCTTGAGTTTAAGGATCTCAACCCTCAATAAATCTTGATCATTCTTCATATTTTCAAGTTCAGCTTCCAAACCAAGTTTTGTAGAGTCACCATCAGCATCTTGTTGCTGCTTGTTATTGTACCTACTCCTCCTCTTAATATTCTTCAGCAAATGCCTTTTCCCTCCTTGAAACCGTTCATTTGCAAACTCCCATCTATCAGGATTGATCTTTCTAAATCCCTGAAACCATTTTTTCCATCATGAGAAACAAAACCCACATAAAAAATCTAATTTTTTGTCTTAACTCAAATTTTGTTTCTTTCCAAATGGCGATCATGAAACATGTTCTTAAATAAAATCCCAAACACATAGATGCCAGGGGAAAAAGGGGGGACTTACATAGGTGTTGAGCTGGCGAATGAAGCTGGAGAAATTACAGTGCTTGAAATATTTAGGAAGAAGATGTTTAGAAAATTCATGAACATCCCAAACAATAAAACTATCACGATTTTTACTCCAAGAAACTATAGAATCCGTATCAGGATCCTCTACCATCTCAAAAGTCTTCTTTAAAAACGGCGGTGGACCATTCTCGTGTAGACCCTCCATAGGTTTAGGCAAACCAACTGAAGAAGAAGAAGACGAAGATCCATTATTATTGTTGTGCTCAACAACACCTTCAGCGCCACAATTACCTGTATCTTCTTCTTCTCCTCCTCCTCCTTCCTCAACTACCTCATGAGCTTCTTCTTTAATTGTCACTGCTCTTGAAGATGAATCATCATCAAGAACTAGCGGCCTTACCTCTTCTTTAACAGTAACAACAGACTGCTGCACAAGTGACACTGCCTCCTCCTTGTCATCCTTGTGTTTGTGTAATTTTCTTGATTCTTGAATGGGTTTTGGCAAGAAAGTAGTTGACAAAAATTCTCCACCGCCGCCGCCGTCAGGAGTTCCCATTTCTATATTTGTAGTAGCCCCGTTAGAGCCCGCAAGCTATAAATGGAAAGGGCAGAGGAGGGTGTGTGGCCTGTTGTGGGAACGAGAAAGCATCACAGTGAGATTTTGCATTTAAGGAAAGAGAGAGAGAGCTGCCACGTCTCGTTGCTTTTTCAATTCTTTGCCATTTGTAGAAATCTTGCCTTATCCAAGTCCCTTAACTTTCTGGAAAATTCCTATTTGCTTCTCTTGTCTGGCTATTATTTTCATTCTAATATAATATTCAGTTCAATAGTATAGCACATATTGGCCATCCACCTGTCTCCTTTCTAGACCCACTGACATTGTCATTGTGGGTGTATTTGTCCTCTTTTATTTTTCAACTCAATTCTTTAAACCGCCATTAATGGTGGTGGATGTTGTTGATTAAGCTCTTGTTACTGGTAGTTGCTTCAGTTCAGCTAATCACAATAGCTGATAGTAGATTAAAATTATTATTAGTATAACAATAATTTTTGGATCAACCAACAAATACCTTGCGTAGTTCGCTACTGTTTGATCTATTAGTTAAACTTTATGCCATAGATATAATGTGTCTCGAATTCAAAATTCCTTACTTTCGTTATCATTTTTCTGAATGTTAAAAAAAAAAATTGTCTACATAACTTTAGTTAAATAGTCAAATTTTTATGAATATAATAAAAAGTTTATACTTTTTACCAAATGGTCAAGCTTTTACCGGCATTATAAGAAAATTCAGTATCAAATTTTCTCATTCTCTTCTCCTTTTTCAATTTACAATAATGACAAGATTATTAGTTTTAGTGTGTTTATAATTATTTTAAATAATAAAATATATAGGGGATGGATGGTATTAGCTTCCGAACCGTAGAGGAGTGTATACTGTTCGGAGTGGGTATAGGTTGTTGACTCAGTCTAATGATAGTGATATTGTTCATGTTTTAAAGAAGCTGTGGTTCAAAACCTGTGCTCATAAAGTCCCTCATAAGGTTAAATTTTTTGTTTGGCGAGCTTATGTGGCGTGTCTGCCTGTTAAGGAGGTGTTTAATACAGTAAAGGAATGAAAGGAAACTGATTGATATTTTTATTAAGCAAGATACAAAAAAATATATGTAGCAGTTTGTACAATTAATACTCTCTAATGAACAATCTGATATGATTTACAAAACTAACTTAATCTATACAAATCATTTTAAAAAGATATACAAGATAATTCATTGATTATAGGAATCGAATACTGCTGTCATGCCCCCTCAAGATGGATGACATTACTGAAGTCCAATCTTGCATTTAAACTGCTGAAATTAAGGTTGCGGAAGTGCTTTTGTCAAGGCATCAGCTACTTGATCTGCAAAAAAAAACATGTGAAACCCGTAAAACACCAGTTTGGACCCAATCATGAATAAAATGAAAATCAATAGCAACATGCTTTATCCAAGAGTGAAACATAGGGTTAGCACAGAGTTAGGTAGCCCCAACATTATCACAATAGAGCACTGGACAAGTGGGCAATTTGACATGTAATTCCGACAATATAGAACAAACCCATGTTATCTCAGCCGCTGCATTAGCAACTGACATGTACTCTGCCTTGGTGGAAGAGGGAGCGACACTTCGTTGCTTCTTTGAACACCACGAGATCGGATTCTTGCCCAAATAAATAATATACGCACTGGGGGAGGTTATAAACAATTGAAAGGAAGAAAAAAATTTTGATTGTATTCTATATCTATACAAAGGTTACAGACCTTGTTATATATACAACAAAAATATGTGTCTATGTAAAGTAAACCTAGCTAATTTAGGAATACCAATATACAATAGGAATACAAGAAATATGGAGAGATTTTTAAAGGTAAACCTAGCTAATTTAGGAATACCAATATACAATAGGAATATAATAAATATGGAGAGATTTTCATCTTTATTCTTCAGCAAGATCTTTTCTGTTTGACAACAAATGTTCTTCCTTGATTATTGGCCAAATCTGCTCCATTTGACATCCCCCCTCAAATTGATGGTGGTTGTCAACAAGCATCAATTTGCTTATAAGATATTCATGGCGAGCAAAGGGCATGGGCTTTGTGAACAAGTCAACAACTTGATCATGAGATGGGACATGAATAAGACGAAGTACTTTATCATGGACCAATTCGCGAATGTAATGACAATCAACCTCTATGTGTTTGGTACGTTCATGATGGACAGGATTGGTGGCAATGCTAATAGCACTAGTATTATCGCTAAAAAGAGGAATAGAGTCATCACAAAGCATATCAAGCTCAAGAAGAAGTCGTCAAAGCCAAACAATTTCAGAGCTAACAGAGGATATAGATCGATACTCAGCCTCTGTGGAAGATTTAGATACCCTATCCTACTTCTTACATTTTCAGGAAATAGGTGATGCTCCTAGAAAAACACACCAACTGGTCGTAGATCGACATGTATCAATACACCCTGCAAAATCAGCATCAGAAAAAGCCTTGAGAGTGAGAGTTATGTTGGAAGAAAAAAGAGCCCTCGACCACTAGTGCCTATGAGATAACGAGTAATACGATGAAGTGCTGAGAGATGAGGACGCCGAGGCTGAGAAACAAATTGACTGACAACCTGAACAGCAAAAGATATATCAGGTCATGTGATGGTAAGATAAATAAGACTACCTATGAGTCGTTAATACAAGGTAGGATTAGAGATAAGTGCAACATCATCACGTTGTAGTTTCAAATTAAGTTCCATATGAGTGGGAAAAACTTTATTGTCAGTTAAATTGGCAAGTTTAAGCAAATCCTCAATATACTTGCATTGCGTGAGAAGGAGACCATGAGTGGAATATGACACTTCCAAACCCAGAAAATAAGTAAGTGTGCCAATATCTTTCATGTGAAAAGAATTATGCAGAAATTATTTAAACTCAAGAATGCCCTTTGTATCACTTCCTGTAATGACCATATCATCTACATAAAGAAGTAGAATAATAATATCATGTAAAGATCGATGGGTGAACAAAGAGTGATCATTAGAACTCTGTTGGAAACCAACTGAACAAATAGTAAAATGAAATTTTTCAAACCATGCCTGTGGTGCCTGTTTAAGACCATAGAGAGACCTGTTAAGTTTGCAAATCACATTAGGATCACCAAGAGAATAGCCAGGAGGACACTCCATATAAACAGTTTCCTTCAAATATCCATGAAGAAAAGCATTCTTGACATCTAATTGATATAATGGCCACTTTTTGCTGGATACAATAGCAATAAGAGTTTGAACTGTGGTCATCTTAGCAACAGGAGCAAATGTTTCCTCATAATCAATCCCATATTCCTGCTTGTAGCCTTGAGCTACCAAACGAGCTTTGTAGCAGTCTAAAGTACCATCAGGCTGGACCTTAATGGTGTACACCCATTTGCTACCAATGACAAAAGTATTAGAGGGCTGTGAGACTAAGTCCCAAGTATGATTCGCAGTCAATGCCTTAGTTTCCTCATCCATTACCTTCTTCCAGCATGCTTGTTCTATTGCCTGCTTATAAGTGGTAGGAATTTGGACAAAATTGAGAGTGGTAAAAAGAGGTAATCGGTTAGGGGGCTTACCAAAATTAACATGGGTGGATCGTTTCAAAGAAGTTAAAGTAGGCGGTGGTGTATCACTTAGAACATCAAGAAGGGGACCTTCAGGGGCATGATCAGGGAGTTGCATAATAGGCGTGTCATGAGTATCAAGAGACAAATCAGAATGTGAAGAATCCAAAAAATTGTATAACATAGAAATGGAAGAATTCGGAGCTGTTGTACTCAAAGATGAAACATAAAAATAAAGATGTTAAAAAAAATGACATTACGAGATACTTAGATGCGATGATGTTGAGGATCATAACAAATATAACCTTTCTGTTGATCACTATAACCAATGAAAATACATTTGGTAGCCTTTGCAGATAGTTTATGTTGTTCATGTGGGGGAAGTAACACAAAACAAACACAGCCAAAAACATGGAGATTCATGTAATTTGGTGACTTATGAAAAAGAGCAAAGAAAGGAGATTGATTACTAAGGATAGGAGTAGTCTGCCTGTTAATAAAATGGATAGCTGTATGAATAGTTTCAACCCAAAAGTGAGGTGGAATAGAAGACTCAAGTAAGAGAGTTCGAGCAATTTCCACAACATAACGATTTTTTCATTCCACGACCCCATTTTGTTCAGGAGTACCAGGACAGGATTGTTGAGTTAAAATGCCTTTGTCATTAAAGAATTGAGCAAGGTATAAGGCACAAAACTCTCCTCCCAGATATGATCGAAAAATTTTGATTACTTTTCCAAATTGTGTTTCTATCATAGTGATAAAGTTTTTGGCAATATTTGTTAGTTCAAATTTAGAACGCAAGAAATACACCCAAGTAAAACGTGTAAAATGATCAATAAAAAGAACAAAATATTTGTACTTAAGTCGAGACAAAATAAGGGAAGATCCCCACAAACCACAATGAATAAGATCAAAAGGAGCATCAACTTTAGTATTACTAGAAGTAAAAGGTAATTTAGCAAATTTTCCAAGAACACAAGTTTGACAATGTTGAAAATCATTATTCTTGATAATTAACTTATTAGGGAGAAGCTGAGATTTAAACATAGACTTTAATCGACTAGCATGTGGATGACCCAACCGACGATGCCAAAGATCCTAAGTATTTTTCATATGTGAGGTGGAAGATGATACAGTGATAGTAAAACAAAAAGGAGGAATCTTTTTTGGATTGAGATCGAGATGAAACAAATGCCCCTGTTTATGCCCCTTCATGATCACTTACCCCTTGTGAAGGTCCTGCACATCATAACCATTAGGAGAAAATTTAATGGAACAATTATGATTAGTAAGTTGTCCAACAGATATTAAATTAGTTATTAATCGAGGAACATATAAGGTGCTAGGAAGGCAAATGGATTGAGAAGAATTATGTGGCAAACAAACGGTACCAATGCCTTGAATGGGTAATGTTTTACCATTGGCAGTCATCACGGATTGGTTTAGGGAACAAGGTTTCAAATTAATAAATGCATGTTTTTTATTTGTCATGTGGTTAAAAGTAGCTGAATCAATAAACCAAGGAGTATGCTTAAGTCCTATACCTAATAAACCAGCAGCAAAAAAAATAGAGGAAAGGACACCTGAAAGAGTTGATTGCATTGAGTCTTAAATCATCTTTTGAATGGCATGCGGTGTGAGAGACGGTTCAGATAGGTTTTCTAATTTTTTATCACTGCTCACAGTAACAAAGGTTATTTGTTTATTTTTCAAAAGCCTGCACTCCAAAATGATATAGCCTGATTTCTTACAATAGTTACATATATTCCTCTTCTGATAATGAGACTGTACATACCGAATTCATTATAGTACTTGCAACGGATATCTTCTTTGTTTCCATGTCTTTGTCTTGAATGATACCTTCCACGTGAAGTAAGAAATATAGAATCAACTGAATTAGTTTTTGTCTCTAACTGTGCCTGTGTCTTTAAGTGTGTTTCATCACGAATAAGTTCTCCCAATACAGATTCCATTGTCAGATTTCCACGATTAATTAATGTTTCCTTAGCTATCTCAAATTTAGGTCTGAGCTTCATGAGGAACTGCATCACTCTTTCGCTATCTCTTTCTTTCTTTACTTCAGCATATGCGGTAGCGAAAATCTTAGAAGAGGAAATCATGTCTTGTTCTATCCATAATTTTAATATTTTAGTATAAAAGCTACGAATATCCCTGTCTTATTGGCTGATGTTGGCTATTTCGTATTCAAGTTCGAATTGTCTTTATTGGTTCACTTGAGAATAAATTCCTTTGAGATGATTCCATATATCAGTAGCAGTATCAAAAGACCATAGACTTAGGGCAATATCAGGTTCAACTGAGTTGAGAATCCAAGAAATAATTTATGCGTTCTTTGTTTTCCAACTGATCTTCTTCTTCTCATCATCTTTTGCCTTCTCTAATCTATCAAGAACACCAGAAAATCCCTTGCCATCAACAAAAATTCAAAAATAAAATTGCCAAACTGTAAAATTTCTACCATTGAATTTGATAGATATAGCTTCAAATTTATTTGTATCCATTGTGAATAATCAAAATTTTGAAAACACAAGGTTTAAGTTTGAACAGATCCTCTAAAGGATGAATAAAAAGAAAAGAAAGAAATTCTCAAAAGAAATTCTTCAGAAGAATTATGAGCCAGAGTGCAAAGAATTTGAACTTAGGCTCTAATACCATATAAATAATTGAAAGGAAGAAAAAAATATCAATTGTATTCTATATTTATACAAAGATTACAGACCTTGTTATATATACAACAAAAATATGTGTCTATGTAAGGTAAACCTAGCTAATTTAGGAATACCAATATACAATAGGAATACAAGAAATATGAAGAGATT
Source organism: Mallotus nudiflorus (assembly GCA_947683625.1). Classification (NCBI taxonomy): domain Eukaryota; kingdom Viridiplantae; phylum Streptophyta; class Magnoliopsida; order Malpighiales; family Euphorbiaceae; genus Mallotus; species Mallotus nudiflorus. Next base: position 2,213,021 of record CANTUR010000302.1, read on the forward strand.
TTCATCTTTATTCTTTAGTAAGATCTTCTCTGTTTGACACCAAATGTTCTTCCTTGATTATTGGCCAAATCTACTCCGTTTGACAGAGGTAAAGTCATATTTATTGCCACCCCAATCGACATCACAAAAGGCATGTAAGCTGAGACTTGATTTTCTGCTCAAGTGAATACCATCATCAACAGTGCTAAGAAAATATTGTAAGACTCTTTTGACACATGCCTAATGCTCCATTGTAGGCTTATGCATATACTGAGACAACTTGTTCATTGCAAATGCAATATCAGGATGAGTGATGAGCAAGTATTGGAGGCTGCTTACAATGGTACGGTACGCTATGGTATTAGTCAGATTGGTGCCCAAATTGAGTGTGAGATTGAAGTTAGCCGCTAAGGGAGTTTGAACTGTCTTGGCCTCTAACATCTTATTTGTAGTTAGCAACTCCAAAATGCACCATTTTTGAGACAAAATGACACCATTTGCTGTAGGAATGACCTCAATGTTGAGGAAGTAAAAAAGTAAGCCAAGATCTTTGAGAGAGAATTGATGTGCTAGAACATCAATAAAATTATTAACCACTACAATATTACTACCAGTAATTATGAGATCATCAATATAGATAATGAGATAAATAATATCAATGCCATCTTTATAAACAAAGAGAGATGTGTCAGCAAGTGAATTTTTGAACCCAACATGAACAAGATAGTTTCAAAGTTCTTAATACCATGCACGAGGAGATTGTTTAAGGCCATAAATTGCTTTCCTCAACTTGCAGACATGATATGGCTTATCATGATCAACAAAACCTGAAGGTTGGGACATGGAAACATCTTCAAATAAATTTCCTTGCAAAAAAGCATTATTAATGTCCAACTGTCGTAATTGTCACCCATTCATGATTGTAAGACTGAGTACTAGCCACACAGTTATTGGTTTCACCATAGGATTAAAAGTATCATGATAGTCCACTCTTGGATGTTGATTGAAACCTTTGGCCACCAGTCGAGCTTTGTACTTGTCAATAGAGCCATCAGAATTTCGTTTAATACATTAAATCCATCTGTAGCCAACAATATTGTTACTATAATTTGGTGATACAAGTTCCCATGTTCCATTTTTAATTAAAGCATTAAACTCGTCAGCCATGGCATGCCTCCACTTTGGATCCTTTAAGGTTTGAGAAACAATGACTGGCTCATAATCATTAGATGTAGAGAGTTGGGTGTGTAGATTTAATTATTAAATAAGCTTGTAAATCTTATTTCTGGCTCTAGTGGTCATGGAGTGGGTGACGGTGTTTTAAGGTTTTAAAGGCTATATAGATACCGTAATGTCAGGTTGTCAAGTTTGCTATGAAGCCTCCATTATCGATGGTGTATTGAGAGATGAGGAAGGCGTATTATTTATTGGAAGTGGTGGCAGAATCCATCTAGAGATGGAATTTGGAATGGACTGAGACTCTGGAGGAGTGGAAACTTGAAAAGGGAAGATTGATTCTATAAAACGAACATGTCGTAAAATAAATACTTTTAAAGATTTTAGATTCAAGCAATAATATGCACTTTGTGAGAGAGAGTAGCCAATGAAAACACATCATTTAGAGTTGGATTCTAATTTATTTGTTATAAACAGTCTCAACCAAGGATAACATATGTAACACCCTAATTCTTTGCTATCAAAATGGTCCAAGTCTTTAATTAACATATTAATCCAACCAAATCATGCTTAACAAAGTCCATATATTATTTAAAAACATAAAAGATTACAAAATTTTTTATTCTTATAATACACAAGAGTTATAATTAAAAATAAATATAAAACATGTCCTTTTTGTCTAAGTGAATGCTTATAATACAAGGAGAGAGAGAGTGAGGGTTCGATCGGTAACCTTTGCTTCATACTTTATTTATAATGCAATATTCTTTAAACAGTTACACTTCAAACTTCATTATTTAGAAAAATAATTGCGATTTAGTGAGTTGTGACTCAATGAATATAAATATCAATTAAATTCTAAAGGCACAACAAACAAACAAACAAATGATATTAAATCATATTAGTAGCACAATTCATTCAAATACAAGTGCTTATGAAATATTCATTGATTTTTGTTATGGCCTAACAATACAAATTTTGCTCCCGGGATTCATGTGAAACAATTGCCATTTTATTTTACTGGCCAACATATAACATGTGTATCATATGATTTTCTTTTATCATTTGCACTTGCCATATGATTTGCAAATATTTGCCAAGTCAATCACAACATCCTTTTATATCCATATGCAAATGCTCATGTGTGAATTTGCATTTAACTTGTAAAAACCTATGCATAGATATAATCAATAAATAAGCAAACCATATACATTTAAATAATAAAAAATAAATTCACCTTAATCGCACAATTTTACCCAAGAATTCAATCAATATTTATACTCACTCTTTAAGATGTCAAACACTCTAAGGATGATTTGAATCGCCTTCTTGAGCTTCACTAATACTTTGGGATCCTAAATATAACATATATTTGATTAAAAAATATGTCTATGTTGAGTATTTATGTTTGGTATACAATTGAGATATGTTATGTATATGTGTCAACTTAACATTTATGCATATTTTTCTCTTTGTTAGGCAGCTTGACCATACTAGACCTAGGAGTAAATAACTTTCACCAAATAACTCTAAATTACTTAATTCAAATTTTAACAAAAACTAGACACTTAGGGCTACAACATATCAAAAAATTAAATTAATATATGTCCTGCACAATAAATGGCAAATTTTTAAATTCAGACATGTGCTTTGCACAGAAATAGTTTAAGCAAGTCTCAATCAATTTAGAATTTCTCATGTTATACGAGTATAATTGCAAAATAATTTTTCATAAAATTCATTGACACATAAATGAACAACTTTCATGTTTTATACTTTGTCTAATTCAACTTCTAAGGTTCTTATATTAATCAAGGAAAACTGGTTTGCTTACAGATGTTGCAAGCAGAACCAATTCCACTCTAAGGATGATTTCTCATTATACACCTATTATTTCACAAAAATACATCACTTGATTTTAGATAACATATAAATAAATAAAACTCATGTTTATTACTTTATCTAAATTAGTCTATAACATCCTTAAATAATTAATCAACATTAGGTACCCTGTTGGAATAGTTACCCGAACTAGTCCCAAATAAATTTCTATAAAGCTTCACATACTTAATATTTTGTAAAACCCTTTAACAGACATCTAGATAAGACATAGACCCACAAGTTTTATGTTTTACACTTCCCCTAATTTTGCTTTTATGGCCTCGAAAATTAGAGTGTAATCTATAACTATAAACCAGAATTTTCAGCATGAAAAACACTATATTCATTATCAAATCAATTAACTTTTTTTCCTTTTTAATTCTTCAATTAACTTGTTTCCCTTGCTAATTTCTTTCTAATTACCATGATCAACATATCAAGATGGAAGAATTATATAAGAAAATAGAATGAATTTACTTACCTTTGCCAAATTATAAAAACCTAGAATTTTTCCCTTTTTTCTTCCTTTTTCTTCTCTTCCTCTTTTTCTTATCATTTCTTTCCTTTCTTTTTTTTTTTCTTCCTACTTCCACGTTTCCAGCCCCCTTTTATCTTTTATTATTATTATTATTATTATTATTATTATATTTTAATAAAATATCAAGCAAAAGTTCAAATCAATCCTCCTTCTATACAAAAGCTTAATTTAGTCCCTAAAATTACTTATGTAAATAAATCAACTAAATTCAATTCTTTACATATTTATTTATTAACTAGCTTTCAATTTTAAAATACTACAAATACATTCTATATTACACATATTCAAGTATACCATTGCAATACACTAAAACAAATGAAAGGATGTGACATTCACATAGTCAAATGGAATTATTTTTTATGCATATGTTCAAGTAAATTATATGTAATGCATGCAAATTTAAATGAAATGTTTATGGTTATGGTTAAGAATGTTATATATATATAGTAGTTTGTACAACTAAGACCCCCTAATGTACAGGCTGATATGATTTATAAAACTAACTTAATTTATACAAATCATTACCAATATTGAGGTCTCGTCGTGTGGATATTGACAGTATATATCCTTTCTACAATATTGGTAATGAATCCATTTTGAATTGTTTAGTTTTTTGTCCAAAAGTAATTGATGTTTGGCAAGCTTCTCCTATAAGATGGGCTCGAATTTCCTATGGTTCCTTTGGCAATTGGTGGTTCAGTCTGTTAAGTTGTTGTTTTAATGATGATTGTAGCCTAGTGGCTATTATTTTGTGGACTATCTGGAACAATAGAAACGATTGGGTATGGAACTCGTATAAGAGGAATGCTGTTCAGATTGTTCGTGGGGCTTTTGCATTCTTACACCGATGGGTCTTTAAGTAGTAGATGGACACTCCAGCTCAAGTACATCCTCTTTCGTAGGGTTCACTTCGGTGGAAAAAGCCACATGCAGATTCTATTACCTGTAATATAGACGCAGTAGTGTTCGCTTTGATTGGCAAATTTGGCTTAGGCTTAATTGTGTGTGATTCTCTTGGTCAATTTTGTGGGGCGAGAGTTGAAGTTGTTTCGTGGCCTGTGATAGACCTTTCTTAATAGAGGTTATGAGCTTGAGAAAGGCTCTCAATTGGTTAAAGGATCAACATTTTCGGAATATCAATGTTGAGTTGGACTCCTTGAAAGTGGTGCAGGTGGTTCTTTCTTCGTCAGAGGATAGATCTTTGTTTGGCAACATTATTGAGGATTGTAAATCTCTTATTCATGAAATTTCTTTGTTTAAAATTTCTTTTGTTGGATGGTCAGTGAATCAAATTGCTCATTGTTTAGCTCAAGCAGCTGCTTTTTTATCTGATCCTAAGGAGTGGCCAGTGGAGCCCCTTCTTTTATTATTGATATTTTGAACTTTGATTTACAGTAATGAATTTTTATTTCTGCTTTCTAAAAAATAATAATATAACCACTTATAGATAATTTTTATTAATAGTTACTTGAAAAAGAATAAAATTTTCAAAATTGACTGTACAATTTTTTTTTTCATTCCATTCTGCTGTATAGAAATGTATATTTTTATTTTGAATTACCTTCTCTAATAATCATTATTGAAAATTATTATTATTTTTAATTAATGCAATATGACATTTTTGAAAAATAAATAAAAATTCTACAACATAATAAAAATTTAGTGATTAACCAGTACTACCAATCAAATCAACATAATGCATGAATTTTATTTTGTGAAAATATTTAGAGAAATTCATTAATGAAAAAATAAATTTAATTTTTGAAAAGCAGAATTCTGAATTTAGCAATAGTATTTTTAACCGTTAGATCACTTTTGTGCAGGCGCTTTTTATGAAAAATTTTAAGGGCAAGATCATCCGGTCAATCGGTTGCTTCTGTGTGCATGTATCTACGTGTCAAAATCTAGGTCATATATCTCCATAGTTATCGGTCAAAAAGTACAAATTAACCTTAACTTCGCCGTTATCTGCTGAAGCGGCGGCGGTAACAATACGGTGCACCGGTCGTTCATGAGAGTTCCAAATTCAATGAAACCGCACCGTGCGAGTTCTCTGCACCACTTAAATTCAGCCATTCAATACAATAAACGACAAAAAATAATAGAGAAGTGTCGTAGGATAGGCGACTCGGATTGACCGTACAAGTGGCAGGCAAAAGTAAACGTGTGCTGTCTCATTTGTAGTGGGCTGGGCTCTATATATTTTTAAATGAGTGGCCCAAGTTTCTTTTTTAATTAGATTATTGATTTTTATTTTTGAACAAATATTAGTTTACTGATTGAAGGTAAATTCTATAGGAACTTTGTTTTTTTAATTATTTTTATTTTATTGTTATTACCATTGAATAAAAATTTATTTTATTATTTAATGATGATTATTAAAAAAAGTATATTTTATTTTGTAAAAATTAAAGTAATAATAAAATGCACTTTAATTGAAATAATAAAACAATAATTAAATGAATAAATTTTTTTTTTTAACAACTGAGAAGTTAAAGAAGAAATAAATGATTGAATCTATAACTTCACTTTATAATATCTATAATCTAATCTACTAGGCTACAAAGGGAGATCTGATTATGTAAAGAATCTTTTTTATTTCCTATCAAAATTATGTAAAGAAACTTTAGTGGATGATTATGTAACTAAATTACACATGGACACCTAGTAATAGAATGTTCTTATTTTAAATAATATTTTAAATTTAAATTATAATATATATAATTACATTAATAAATAACTAATTTTTTTTATTATTCTTATAATTTTATAATCGAAATTCAAGGGAAGTGATTGAAAAAAAATAATAATTATTATTTTTTTATCCTAGAACTCATCATTAGCTGCATTAAAGAGATGAAACAAGTGGTGTGGGTACAATTAACACCACATGTCAGACATATTTTCCCTCTAATTTCATTAGGAGATCAATGGTCTAAAATATTTGAATTGTAATAATATTTTTTAATTAGTATAAATGGTTAATTTTTAACATCATAAAGAGGAGAAAAAGAGGTGAGAGTTTGAATCTATTCTTTTCAAACTAAATATTTATATTTTTTATCATTTAAACTATTTATGGAGACGAATTGAAAGCACATTAAAATGATAAAGAGTTTGGAATTGTCATATAAATAAGATATTAATTTTAATTTTATTTATAAAAAAAATAAATATTAAGAGAATTTTATCTTTCAATAAATCATTGTAACTATCGGATATGGGAAACATCAAATACCAATAAAATAAAATAAAATTTTAACAGTATTGATGATAATACCACAAAGAATTAAATTATTTTTGTAAAAAATCTTTTTCTTGAGCAAAAAAAATAAATTATGTTAATGTGAATAATTAAGTTTAAGCTTAATAATTCAGGTGATTAAAGGGATTTGAAAAACTTAAATGGAACTTAAGCTTTTGGTTTGTTATGCATTTTGGACACTGCTTAACTAATGATATCTCTGTTGTTCAAGAAATAACTTAATCCACAGCTAGAGCTCCAATGGTTAAAGCATAAATAAGCTCATTCATAGCTTGTTTTAAATTCAAGAGGCAAACACGATATTGATTAGTATTGATATTCAACTAAAACAATACAACAGTTCACATAATTAACTATTGCTAGCAGAGATGGCTTTATTGCATGCCAGCACCAGCAAGTGCTTCTGCAATCCAATCAGAAACCACAGCTGGGATCTCTGGTTCAACAGTCAAGGAAAAGGGAGTCACAGCAACCTACCGGCCAAAAAGTGTAACAGAAAAATAAGTATTAAATACAGGAGATTAGTGACAAAGAAAATAGGTATATTTTCTTGGAAAAATATTCCAAACTCACAAATCCATCTTCAAGTGCTTTAAAATCAAGATCCTCTTCAGTATTTTCCTGCTCCTTTTCTGAGAACTGCATATGTGAATGTAAGAATGCGTCACTTATTATTCATTAGGCAAGAACCAAGAACACCATTTTTACATACCTCTAAACGGAAGTATTTTTTCACAGTTTGTGGGGCCTTAACTTTTTCTGCAACCCCAACAGATTCAATCTCCACATTCTTCCTGTGTGAGTTCAGGCGGCGAGCTGCACCCTGCAAAAAAATAAGAAATATGAGCAGTAAAGATCTGCATTTTAATAACCTATGTATAGTGTTTTAGCTGATTCTTACAGCTGCAGAGGCATCACGACTGAGTTGTGCAAGCTTGATACCAAGGCTTTGTTGGTTGGACATGAAATGGCCAGCAGATGGATGCCTGTTTGCTGCTGCTACTGCTTGCCAGCTCAAAGAGGATCTCCATAGACTCTGCCTTGTCACTTTAAAACCCTATCAAACACCACAAGAAATCGAAACAGCTATGTTAAGTATTGATTATGTATTTATAACATGGCTAAAGAGAGCGTAACAGGACAACCAAACCTTGTTTGCAGTGGGACAAGTGGGGATCTCGATGTTCAATAAGCAATTTCTGGGAAAATTTTGCTTCTTGATGTCTCGTATGGCAGCATAGATTAATGGTAGACAAACACTAGCTGCATCCTTCAAGTCATTTTCAGAGCTTACTCCATTCTTCCTGAAAAGTTCTAAATTGAAGTGAAGAAACAACAAAAGAATCCATCTTCAAAAAAAAAAAAAAAAAAAATCAAGAATGGAAGTTTAATAACCAGTTCAATGATATGCAAAGAGAGGGTACACCACAAATCAATGCCTCTCTAGCTGCAGCAACAGCACCTGAGTAGAACCTACAAGTTACAGGATTATATATGAGCCGATACTATACATGTATTGAAGATCATATAGATGAAAAGTTGTTGTTTGTGGAGTTAAAACACTGCTACTAACATGTTGTGACCGCAGCTTGATCCTCTATTTGTTCCACTAATCACCTGTTTTCAGCAAACAATTAGCAACTAAAAAAAGCATTATCGCTCATAATAAAAGACCATTTTTTAAATAAGCTCATAAAAAATAGTATAATACCAGAACAGGCTCGGACCAAGAAAACAATGCACCGGATAGTGCTAAAGAAACACAATCCGCAGGAGTTCCTGACAGTAGAAACAGGCAAGTACAGCTTCAACTTTTTATTCAAAAAATAATAGGAAAAGGAATGTATTCATAAGTAGAGAAAATAAGCTGCAGAACCAGAAACTTCAAAGGCAGCAGCAACCCCATTAATGTCAACAGAACAAGCAGCAAGCGTTTCTCGAACTGTCACTGAGTGGCCAGACACGGATCTATCCCTGCACCGAAAACGAATAAGCTCTTTGAAAAATTGGAACTTTTCGCTCAGAAACCAAATAGAAAAAAGCAGATCATAAAGGAAGAAAAAATATACGATTGAGGAGCGCAGACATGAACATTGAAACGGCCATCAAGAACCAGAGCTTGGACGAGAGAGGTCAGGCCAGGAGACTCAATTCCTTCGCCGTTTGTAACAAGAATCGTTTCTTTTTTACAATCCTGATCACTTATTACATTGCCCTGAAGACTACTTACAGACGAAGAAGAAGCGACCAGAACTTCACTTGGTTCATTGTTATTGTCATTTTTTGTGAGGAGAACTTGCCGGAGATTTGAGATGAGAGAAGGAGGCAAGAAATTGTTCTTGATAGAAGTTGTCATTTGTTGGATTTTGGATTTCGAAACGAAAATTTGCTCCTCCTTGAATTTGATGGGTTAGCGAAGCTTTGGGTTATTGGAGTTATTATATATAATTAGGCAAATTCTTATCTAAACTACGTGTTTTAGTGAGATTTGTAATAATTTTCTAAACCACTTAGTTGGTATGTTATAAATCCTATTTTAGAATGTAATACACTTAATATAAATAAAAATCTCTCATATAAGAATAATGCAATTACAATGAAAAGTTCATATTCTTGAAAGTTAATGTTGCAAACATTAAAATTCTGTTTCCTTAGTGAGAGTAGTTCAGAACATCATAAGATGTATTATTCAATTTTTATTGTCATTAATTTAAAATATAAAATTATTTTTGTCACATAGTTTATTAAAATTTAAATTATAATATCTCGTTATTAATAAAAAAAAATAGTTACATTGTGGATTTGGTTATTAATGATTAGTTACAATTTTATTAATTGCTCAAGTACATTTTTACTACTAAGTATGGCATTTCTTGCTAATGTTTTTTTATTTTTTTCAAAAGAAAAAAAAAAGGAGGAAATAATCATCACATGACGCTGGACACTTAGGCAAGGATTAGACGTGATTAGGGGAGAAAAAAAGGTCACATGGGGATGGGGCTGGGAAGGTCCATCTGCTGAAGGAATAGGGACAAGCATTACCATGTTAAAAAAGCAAATAAGAGCAATGTAGCTTCATCCGTGGGTTTGTGAACTCAATTATCTTGTTAAAGAGTTTCAAATTATGAATCAATTTGAATCCCTTCATCTAGCTATAACTTTTGCACCTTCTTTCTTTCTTTCTTTCTTTCTTTAGTTTTTTGTTAGATTCTTCTCTTTTAAATTAGCTTTCACTATAATTCAAATTGAAAATTATGTTTTTGAAACTACTAAAATTAAAAGCTATAGTTTTCAATATAATTTTAATATTATTAAATTATTTTTTTAATGAAGGTCTAGTGGACTGTTGGTTGTACAATAGCATAATCATTTTTTTATCACTCACCAATCATCATTATTAATATTAGTGAAGGTCCCAATGGTGTTATGAAATTCAAAACTCAAAATATTCACAATCTTCACAAAAAAAATATCAATCACATCAATGATAATGGTTAGAATTAACTAATATGAAGTTGTTATAGTTAAAGAGACATCTTAAGTTCAAATCATAGTAATTACAGTCGTGTTAAATTAACGTTAAAATTTTTTTTACTATTTTTATCATTTTATCTATATTAGGTTGAATTAGTTAAAATTCAATAAATTTTAAATATTAGTAATTTAGAAACAAAAAATCAAGTAAATTATCTATAATAATGTGTTATAACTAGTGATCAAAGGTTTTATAACGAGCATGTTCTCTTCAGCACTGTGGGAACCAAACAAATGCAACAAAAAATCTAATTTCAGAAGCTTGTGGCTTCTGAAAATGTGCATCTTTTTGGCTGTAATGAGAAAATTTCATTGTGAAGGGAGGAAAAAATCAGCCTCCTGGACCCAAATATTGGAAGAATGGTCCTTGCTTTTTCAGGTTTTGGAACCTACTATCAATGCGTTGGCTTGACGAAAACACCAATAATTGCATTTTTCAGAACAGTATTCATCAAGTATGCATTATTACTGCGAGTGGCAATCTGAGCAACGTCTGGAAAAAAGAGAGAGAGAGAGAGAGATGGCAGTGTGTAGTATAAGTCAAATGAGTACCACAGGCAATAGTACATTGTGATTTAAATTCTTATGTTACCTTAGTTTGAGACAAACATTAACATGTGAGTTTTTCTTCAGCATTTCATCAGATCCAATGCTAATACTGCCGTATATGTTAAAAAAAAAAAAAAAATGCTAATACTGCCATACAATAAGCTTCTTTATATCAAAGACACTCTCATGTGCGTATTGCTTCCTCGTGATATACATATTTCATCATGTATAGCTCAAGGTTCATCAAAGATTTTTTTTTTTTGGATCCAATAATTGATCCAAGTTATATACTTTTCAAACTATCCTAATTTGTAATTAAACAAAAAAAAAAATTATCTTTTCATTACTATTATAAAATTTAGGGAAAATACGAAAAATATACCGTGGTTTCATATTTTTAGTTTCGAAGGTATGTGTTTTTTTTTTTTGGCACTTAGATAACATGTGATACCTCATCATTAACACTTTAATGATAAATTTTGTAACACCATTAAGTAATCTTACGTCACAAATGACAGAGATGAGGGGATGGCATGACACACACATTGTAATATCCCGTGTTTTTAAAATATATTTACACTGTACCGGGATATGCAGTGTTAATAATTTCTGTACATTATATGATATTTTTACGAGTTAATATGTATTTAAAACCTATTTTAATTACTGTGTATTATTTTCAGTGTTTTACGTAAAATTTCCCCGGGACTTGCATTTTCGGGGAAATTTTCACGTAAACAATGTATTATTAATTATTTTAAATGTATTTACGGACTTGCATGAACTCATACATATTTTTAAATTATTAAATAAAGCCTGTGTGTATATTTATTTAATTAGGGTTTATTATTATCCTAATATTTTATTAATTATTTATTTGTTTTATTGTTATTTAATTAATTTTATTTAGTATAAATTATTAAAATATTAAATTTTATGTGTGTGGTGTATATTTGATGTGTGTAATTTAATATTATTTTATTATATAGTGTAAAGTATATATATATACATATATACATCAAAAATCAAAAGAATTGAAAAATTACCATTTTGCCCCCCCGAGTCTCCTTCTTCCTCCCGATTCTTCTCTTCGCCGTCCGGGCGTCTGTCACGTCGTTTCTTCATCGTGGGTGTGCCGTCCGGTGTGCCACCGTCTTCCCCAACCAATTTCGCCGCCTGAGGAGGCCGTTTCCGGCGCCTGGAAGTCGATTTTGGCCGGAGAAGCCGAAAATCGATCCACCGTCGATCACGCCGATTTCGGCCACCGTTTTCGACACCGCCGGTCTCTTTCTTCTCCTTGAGCTCCGGTGAGTGTGATTCTAGCTTTGGTTTGAATTAAAATGGTCTAGAATTACTTAGGTTTCGAATTTTCAATTTCGGCCTATTAGGGTTTTTGATTTTTTTGAGCTTCGAATTGATTGATTCATGAAAACTCCCTTCACAAATGTTGTTCCTAGTAGCTCAATCTACATGTATGAATTTTTGTATAATTTTTGGAGATTTTTTGGATTTTTGGGTATTTTTGAATATTTTAATATTATTTTCTAATTTTCGGAAATTAATTATTTAAATTATGAAATTGGAGTTTATGGTTAAATTAGGTGTTGAAATGAATTATAGGAATTTATTTGGAATTTTTATGAATTTCTAAGTATTTATTTTGAATTATTGAAGTTTATGTGATTTTGAGAAATTAGGGTTAAATGTGTTTTTATTTGAATTTAATTGGTTAATTGAGTTTAATTATTAATATTATTGATAAATATGTTGAGAAAATTAATTTTGGATAATTGTATGAATTTTGGTGAATTTTTGAAGTAATTTAAGTATATTTATATATATAGGGGTATTTTGGTAATTTTACCCTAAATTGTCTAAAAATGTAATTTAATTGGTTTTAATATTTATTTAAGGTATAAAAATGATTTCTACAAATTATTTGGTATTTTTAACTAATTAAAACTATTTTTCGTGAATTATTTTCAATTATATATATAATATACGATTTTACTAATAAAATGAGTTTTATTCGGCTTTTACTATGTTTAAAGGCTAATTATGTAATTTTTACCTATGAGATGTATTACTATGTTGTGAGGATATTTTTGGTATATCTGGAATATGTTCTGTGTTTGTGGACCCCGGTCGGTGGACTGTAGTTTGGAGTCCGACCGTGGGATTTTGATTGTGTTGAGCCTATTTTTCGAAGTGTATTTCCTTGCAGGGTCGGCTCTACTCTTTTGAGTAGAGAGATGTCCGTTTTACAGGGGAGGTTCTGTCGAATTTTTGGTAGAATTCTCGTAAAACGTGATATCCAGTCGAACCCTAATTTTCGATTCTGTGTTTAATACTCTAGATTGAATTCTAGGATTTCTGTTAGGTTTATTCTGATGTCGATTATTTATTGCTTGTTTAGTTACGCCGAGACCGAGGGCTAGTGGACCAGGCCCGTCGGACCTGTCTCGTGGAGCGCATTAGGTGAGTTACTATACTATATATATATGCTTAGGATGCATGATTTAGAAATGCATGTTTTATGTTGATTAAATATGCATAAATAATTTGATTATTTCTTAAGTTTACATTAAGTATATTTTTGGTTTATTTTTGGTATATATTAAATTATATACATGTTTTGTTAATAAAATATATTTAAAATGTTTTTAAATATATTTTTAGTTTAATTTATGATTTGACTGGATTTATTTGACGTATATATACTCGAAATATACCTGGTTTACTTTTGGTATATTTCTGGTATATATATGGGTTATATTGTTATTTTATTTACATTCATGCATCATTTATTTTTGTGAATGAATGTTTTACACTATTAATGATGAAGGATATCAATAGAACGTGCTACCTAGTGGGCAGCACTAGGACCGAGTACGTACCGGTACACCTATAGTATTTAGGCTATAATACTAACCATTTATGGATATTGATTGATTATGATTATTGATATGTGTGAGATGTGGTTTGGAGGTGTGATTGCTGGAGCTCGATTGACCAAGTGTCTCGGGGCCAATCACACTGGCAGTCAGACTGCTAGAGCTCGGTTGACTTAGTGTCTCGGGGCCAGTCTACTGTCCATATGGATTAAGTGGATATATTTGGAATAAGTGAGCCTGTATGGCCAGAGTGTTGTTTAACACTATTTCTGAGGTTGCGATATTCTAGGGTTCTATGTGATCCTTCATAAAAGATGATTTTTAATGAAAATATTGTCACGACCCAAAACAGGGGCCATGACCGGCGCTAGGGAACGGGAATTCTTTCGAATCCGGAACCCGTAGCAAGCCTAAAAATAAAATAAATATGCAATAATAACCATAAAAATATAATATGCAGCGGAAAATAAAAATCATAAATATTACAATATCATCCATATCAACTGGATTTAATTCAAAACTCATCACATCGCATATATAATCTCATAAATGTATAATCTTTATACAAATCCAGTTTTACTATAATACATCTCTTTAAAACAAATACTTTAATTCACAACTACTGAAAATCACAACTACTGCAGTGTCTAGATAAAATAAATAAGACTCAAGTAGACAATTTACATAAAGAAGCCGGGGCGGAAGAAATCCGGCGTATCGACCTGCTATTGAGGTCTAAGGAAGTTGACTCTCCTGAAAAATAGTCAACGGAGGGGAGTCAGACCTCACTGAGTGAATTACTATAATACATATACATACACTCTAAGTGATAATGCATACAGTCAATAGTATATGAGTAATATGTATATATACAGGCAAGTTCATACAGATGCAGAAAAATCATTTTATATATTTTGTCTGAAAATCAACTTTTATGAAGGATCACATAGAACCCTAGAATATCGCAACCTCAGAAAATAGTGTTAAACAACACTCTAGCCATACAGGCTCACTGATTCCAAATATATCCACTTAATCCATATGGACAGTAGACTGGCCCCGAGACACTAAGTCAACCGAGCTCCAGCAGTCTGACTGCCAGTGTGATTGGCCCCGAGACACTTAGTCAACCGAGCTCCAGCAATCACACCCAAACCACATCTCACACATATCAATAATCATAATCAAATCGATATCCACAAATAGTCAGTAATAAAGCCTAAATACTATAGGCGTACCGGTACGTACTCGGTCCTAGTGCTGCCCACTAGGTAGCACGTTCTATTGATATCCTTCATTAATAAATAATAAAACATTCATTCACAAAAAATAAATGATGCATGGATATAAATGAAATAGCAATATAAACCATATATATACCGAAAATACACCAAACATAAACCAGGTATATTTTGAGTATATATATGTCAAATAAATCCAATCAAATCATGAATTAAACTAAAAATATATTTAAAAACATTTTAAATATATTTTATTAATAAAACATGTATATAATTTATTATATACCAAAAATATACTTGAATATAAATCATGTTATTTATGCATATTTAGTCAAAATAAAACATGCATTTTCTAAATCATGCATCCTAAGCATATATACATAATATAGTAACTCACCTAATGCGCTCCACGAGACAGGTCCGACGGGCCTGGTCCACTAACCCTCGGTCTCGGCGCAACTAAACAAGAAATAATTAATCGATATCAGAATAACCCTAACAAAAATCCTAGAATTCAATCTAGAGTATTCAACACAGAATCGAAAATTAGGGTTCGACTGGATATCACGTTTTACGAGAATTCTATCGAAAATTCGGCAGAACCTCCCCTGTAAAACGGACATCTCTCTACTCAAAAGAGTAGAGCCGACCCTGCAAAGAAACACACTTCAAAAATAAACACCACAATCAATCACAACCCCTCGGTCGGACTCCAGACTACAATCTGTCGACCGGGGTCCACAAACACAGAATATATATTCAAATATACCAAAAATATCCTTAAATCATAAAAATACATTTTATAAATAAAAATTACATAATTGACCTTGAAACACTATAAAAACCGATTAAAACTCATTTTATTAGAAAAACCGTATATTATATATATAATTGAAAATAATTCCCGGAAAATGGTTTTAATTAGTTAAAAATACTAAATATTTTGTAGAAATCATTTTTATACCTTAAATAAATATTAAAACCAATTAAATTACATTTTTAGACAATTTAGGGTAAAATTACCAAAATACCCCTATATATATATATATACCTAAATTACTTCAAAAATTCACCAAAAATCATACAATTATCCAAAATTAATTTTCTCAACATATTTATCAATAATATCAATAATTAAACTCAATTAACCAATTAAATTCAATTTAAAACACAATTAACTTAATTTTACAAAATCACATAAACTTCAATAATTAAAAATAAATACTTAGAAATTCATAAAAATTCCAAATAAATTTCTATAATTCATTTCAACACCTAATTCAACCATAAACTCCAATTTCATAATTTAAATAATTAATTTCCGAAAATTAGAAAATAATATTAAAATATTCAAAAATACCCAAAAATCCAAAAAATCTCCAAAAATTCTACAAAAATTCATACATGAAGATTAAGCTACTAGGAACAACATTTGTGAAGGAATTTTCCATGAATCATCCAAATCGAAGCTCAAAAAAATCGAAAACCCAAAGAGGCTGAAATCTTCAAATCGAAACCTAAGCAATTCTAGACCATTTTAGCTCAAACCAAAGCTAGAATAACACTCACCGGAGCTCAAAGAGAAGATAGAGACCGGCGGTGTCGAAAACGGTGGCCGGAGGAGGGAGAAACGGCGGTGAGAAAAAGTGGCCGGCGTCGGGCGGGAGAGAAAGAAGAAGAAGAAGAAGAAAAAGAAAAAGAAAGAAAAGGAAAGAAAAAGAAAAAGAAAAAGAAAGAAAAAGGAAAAGAAAAAAAAATAAAAGAAAAAAAATAAAAAAAATAAAAAAAATTAAATATTAATAAATAATTAATAATAAAATAATAAATTTTAATAATTTAATAATAAATAAAATAATAAAATAATAATAAATAAATAATAAAATATTAGGGTAATAATAAACCCTAATTAAATAAATATACACACACAGGCTTTATTTATTAATTTAAAAATATGTATGAGTTCATGCAAACCCGTAAATACATTTAAAATAATTAATAATACATTGTTTACGTGGAAATTTCCCCGAAAATGAAAGTCCCGGGAAAATTTTACGTAAAACACTGTATATAAAACACAGTAATTAAAATAGGTTTAAAATACATATCAACTCATAAAAAATATCACATATATATTCAAAATTATTGACACTGCATATCCCGGTACAGTGTAAAAATATTTTAAAAAAAAAACACGAGATATTACAGTCTTCCCCCCTTATAAGAATTCGTCCCCGAATTCTAAAAACAAGATTACAGAATCAGGAAGGAAAGAGATACGGGTAAGAAGCTCGCATCTCAGCTTCAGTCTCCCACGTATGCTCTTCAACTCTGTCGCTACGCCACAAAACCTTGACCATCGGAATCTGCTTCGATCGCAACTGTCGAACTTGAAAATCTACGATCGCCATAGGTTCTTCCACAAACGTCAAATCTTCACTCACTTCCACACTGTCAGGTTGCAACACATGTGAAGGATCTGAGATATACTTCCTCAACATCGAGATATGAAATACTGGATGCACCTGTGACATACTCGGAGGCAAATCCAACCGATATGCAACAGTGCCAACTCTCTCCAGAATCTTAAACGGTCCAATATATCTCGGTGCTAACTTACCCTTCCTGCCAAATCTCATCACACCCTTCATCGGAGATACTTTCAGAAAAATGAAATCTCCAACCTGAAACTCCACATCTCTGCGCCTAGGATCCGCATAACTCTTCTGTCTACTAACTACGGTCTCTAACCTGCGCTTGATCACGGCGACTTTCTCTGCAGCATCTTGAACCATCTCTGGTCCAGTCAAAGCTCTCTCACCAATCTCATCCCAACTCAACGGGGATCTACACTTCCTTCCATACAACGCCTCGTATGGTGCCATGCCAATACTGCTATGGTAGCTGTTATTATATGCAAACTCAACAAGCGACAAATGATCATCCCAGCTACCTCCCAAATCCATGACACACATCCTCAACATATCTTCCAGTGTCTGGATCGTCCTCTCAGACTGACCATCTGTCTGAGGATGAAAAGCAGTACTGAAATCCAACCTAGTGCCCATCGCTTCCTGCAACTTCTGCCAAAAACGAGAAGTAAACACCGAACCTCTGTCTGACACAATGGACACAGGTACTCCATGAAGGCACACAATATGCTTCACGTACAACTTCGCCAATCTAGCAACTGAATATGTGGCTTTCACAGGCAAGAAATGTGCAGACTTCGTCAATCTGTCTACAATCACCCAGATGGAATCGTATCCATCCTTCGAACGAGGTAAACCGACCACAAAATCCATAGCTATCCTTTCCCACTTCCACTCGGGAATAGGAAGAGGCTGAAGCTTCCCAGAAGGCTTCTGATGTTCGACTTTCACTTGCTGACATGTCAAGCACTTAGCAACATAATCAGCAACATCCTTCTTCAATCCATCCCACCAGTATAGATCTCTGATACTGTGGTACATCTTAGTAACACCAGGATGAATGCTGTAAGCTGTAGAATGTGCTTCCTCTAGGATCTCTTCTCTCAAATCATCCACATCAGGAACACACAATCTACCACTGATCCACAACACACCATCATCATCGAGTGTGAAATCAGTGAAGTTCCCTGCTCTGACATTCTCTGCAAGCTCTTCCAGAATAGGATCTCGGCTCTGAGCTGCTTTAATCCTATCCCTTAGTACAGATCGTACTTTAAACTGAGCTAACAGTCCACCTGATCTACTGATCTTCATCATCAGACCTTGATCCACCATCAGATGTAATTCTTGGATTAATGGTCTCCTCTCCACACCGATGTGAGCAAGACTACCTGAGGACTTCCTACTCAAGGCATCTGCTACCACATTAGCTTTACCCGGATGGTAAAGAATCTCGCAATCATAATCCTTCAACAGTTCCAACCATCGTCTTTGCCTCAAATTCAAATCTCGCTGCTGGAAAATGTACTTAAGGCTCTTGTGATCAGTAAATATCTCACAAGTCACCCCGTACAAATAATGTCTCCAAATCTTCAAAGCAAAGATCACTGCAGCCATCTCTAGATCATGTGTGGGATAGTTCTGCTCATGCTTCTTCAACTGCCTCGAAGCATAGGCTATCACCCTTCCATTCTGCATCAACACACAACCAAGACCAATTCTAGAGGCATCACAGTAAACTGTGAACTTATCCACACTATTAGGCAAAGCTAATACTGGCGCTGTGGTCAACTTCTCCTTCAACAACTGAAAACTATTCTCACAAGCTTCTGACCACTCGAATCTAACATTCTTCTGAGTCAAGCGAGTCATAGGGGCTGCTATCCTGGAAAAATCCTGCACAAACCGCCTATAATACCCGGCTAAACCCAGAAAACTCCGAATCTCAGTAACTGAAGTAGGTCTAGGCCACTCAGATACTGCTTCAACCTTCTGTGGATCAACCCGAATACCTTCTTTAGACACTACGTGTCCAAGAAAAGAAACACTCTCCATCCAGAAATCACACTTCGAGAATTTAGCATAAAGCTGATGATCTCTCAATGTCTGTAGTACAATCCTCAAGTGATATACATGCTCTTCCATACTCCTTGAATATACCAGTATATCATCAATGAAGACTACTACAAACTGATCCACATACGGTCTGAATACCCTATTCATCAGGTCCATAAAAGCTGCTGGTGCATTAGTCAAACCAAAAGACATCACCAGAAACTCATAATGGCCATATCGAGTGCGGAATGCTGTCTTAGGAATATCAGTTTCACTGATTCGCAGCTGATGATAACCCGACCTCAAGTCGACCTTAGAAAAGAATTGTGCACCCTGGAGCTGATCAAACAAATCATCTATCCTCGGGAGAGGATACTTGTTCTTCACTGTCACCTTATTCAGCTCTCTATAGTCAATGCACAGTCTCAGGGTACCATCCTTCTTCTTCACAAACAAGACTGGTGCACCTAAGGGGAAACACTAGGTCTGATAAAACCCTTATCCAACAACTCTTGCAACTGCTCCTTCAACTCTCTCAACTCTGCAGGAGCCATACGATAAGGTGGCATAGATATAGGAGTAATACCTGGAACCACATCTATACAGAACTCAATCTCTCTATGAGGTGGTAAACCTGGTAACTCCTCGGGAAAAACATCAGGAAACTCACAAGCAACAGGAACATCTGTGAGTGACAACTTCTCCACTGACGTATCCCTAACCAATGCCAAAAACCCCTGACAACCTTTCCTCAACAACTTCCTAGCTGAAATAACAGAAATAAGATTCTGAGGTGCTGAACTCCTGTCACCAACAAACTTAAAATCTTCTTCACCAGGAATTCTGAAAATCACCTCCTTATTCCTGCAATCAACCACGGCATAATGCTGGGATAACCAATCCATTCCCAAAATAACATCAAACTCCATCACATCCAACAAAATCAAATCAGCGGGTAATTCTCTATCTCCCACGAGAACTGGACAACCAGAAAGAACAATATCGGTGTCCAAAGAATCACTCAGAGGAGTGGCAACAGACAAAGGAAAAGCCATCCTCGAAGCTTGCCAACAAGATTTAGAAGCAAAAACAGGAGAAACAAACGAATGCGTGGCACCCGGATCAAACAAAACCAAAGCATCCAGGTAACAAACAGAAAGAATACCTGCCACGACTGCATTAGATGCCTGAGCATCCTGCTGAGTCAGATGAAAAACTCTGGCCTGACCTCGACCTCCCTGCTGACTGGTAGAAGCCTGGCCAACGCCTCGAGTACCTCCTCTCGTACCTCTACCACGACTCTGCTGTGGAATAAACTGAGTAGAACTCTGATGCTGGGCTGGTGGCAACTGAAATGGCACGGGTGTAGCACTAGCAATCGACTGCTGTGGGAATCGCGAAATCTGCTGCTGCTGATATCCGAAATAAGGACACGATTTGGCAAAATGTCCTGTCTTCCCGCATCTGAAACATGTCAACGGTGTCAGATAACACGGTCCATGATGGACTCTACCACAAGTCTGACAAACACTGGCCGCTGATCCAGAACTACGACCACTGCTACTGCTCGAAGCACCTGACCCAAATCTAAACGATCTACGCTGACCTCCACGACCATGTCTACTGCTCCGATGCACTCGCTGCTGCTGTCTCTGACTCTGCTGAGTCGAACCTCGCTGCTGACTACTTGAACCAACATGAAAACTCGAATACGGAGTAGCCTGCAATCCACTCGACTGAACTCCCAACTGGTAATAATCAGGCATCGCTCCCTGCCTAACTAACCTCAGCTCAATCTCCTTAGCTAGCTCAATCACCGACTCGAGAGTAAGACCTGCTGTAGGCATACCAGCAAAAGCTGAACCCAAACCAGTAACATAGGTAGTAACAGCGAAATACTGATCTCGCATCAGATCCTCAGCATATCTACCCAGACGAAGGAACTCTCGGGTATACTCCTCTACTGATCGATCTCCTCGAGAAATACTAGTCAGACGGAGACGATAGCTCAAACGAAGAGGCTCTGGACAAAATCTCCTCATGAATCGCTCTCGAAACTGAGCCCATGTCATCGTCATCATATAAGGCTGGATCATCTGAATAAACCAATCCAAGGCTGGTCCCTCGACAGACAACTCAACAATCATGATCCTCTGGTACTCGGTATGAGCAGTCCGAGTCCTAGTCTCAATCGCATGCAAAAAATCTAAAGGATCAGAAGTACCATCAAAAGCAATCCTGCCAACTCTGGCATAGAACAAAGCTGCCTCAGGGTCAGACATACCCTGCTGATAGGCAGGCTGAACAGGCTGAACTGGAGGAACAGGAACATCAAACTCAGGCTCAACAGGCTCCTCGTCCTGTAACTCTCTCTGCCTACGGCGACCTGCCGCTCCTCGAGGTCTACCCCTGCCACGACCTCTACGTCTAACTGGCTGCTCAGGAGGTAAAACCTCGTCCTGAAAAGACTCATCATCCTCGGCCTCAACGACCGGTGGAGCGACACGCGCTCGCCTCCTCATTCTGAAAAGACAAACGGAAAGATTCAAACAAAACAGACAACGGAGGAATAACGCTGAAAACTACAACAAGGAATACTCATCAAGACATACTCGAACCTAATACACTGCAGTAGTCCAACAGAAAACACAACTTTAAAACTAGGGCCACAACTCACAAAACTAAGCCCTGACACAGAACTCCATTCTGAAACGAACTTCGCTCTGATACCAACTTCGCTCTGATACCAACTTTGTCACGACCCAAAACAGGGGCCATGACCGGCGCTAGGGAACGGGAATTCTTTCAAATCCGGAACCCGTAGCAAGCCTAAAAATAAAATAAATATGCAATAATAACCATAAAAATATAATATGCAGCGGAAAATAAAAATCATAAATATTACAATATCATCCATATCAACTGGATTTAATTCAAAACTCATCACATCGCATATATAATCTCATAAATGTATAATCTTTATACAAATCTAGTTTTACTATAATACATCTCTTTAAAACAAATACTTTAATTCACAACTACTGAAAATCACAACTACTGCAGTGTCTAGATAAAATAAATAAGACTCAAGTAGACAATTTACATAAAGAAGCCGGGGCGGAAGAAATCCGGCGTATCGACCTGCTATTGAGGTCTAAGGAAGTTGACTCTCCTGAAAAATAGTCAACGGAGGGGAGTCAGACCTCACTGAGTGAATTACTATAATACATATACATACACTCTAAGTGATAATGCATACAGTCAACAGTATATGAGTAATATGTATATATACAGGCAAGTTCATACAGATGCAGAAAAATCATTTTATATATTTTGTCTGAAAATCAACTTTTATGAAGGATCACATAGAACCCTAGAATATCGCAACCTCAGAAAATAGTGTTAAACAACACTCTAGCCATACAGGCTCACTGATTCCAAATATATCCACTTAATCCATATGGACAGTAGACTGGCCCCGAGACACTAAGTCAACCGAGCTCCAGCAGTCTGACTGCCAGTGTGATTGGCCCCGAGACACTTAGTCAACCGAGCTCCAGCAATCACACCCAAACCACATCTCACACATATCAATAATCATAATCAAATCGATATCCACAAATAGTCAGTAATAAAGCCTAAATACTATAGGCGTACCGGTACGTACTCGGTCCTAGTGCTGCCCACTAGGTAGCACGTTCTATTGATATCCTTCATTAATAAATAATAAAACATTCATTCACAAAAAATAAATGATGCATGGATATAAATGAAATAGCAATATAAACCATATATATACCGAAAATACACCAAACATAAACCAGGTATATTTTGAGTATATATATGTCAAATAAATCCAATCAAATCATGAATTAAACTAAAAATATATTTAAAAACATTTTAAATATATTTTATTAATAAAACATGTATATAATTTATTATATACCAAAAATATACTTGAATATAAATCATGTTATTTATGCATATTTAGTCAAAATAAAACATGCATTTTCTAAATCATGCATCCTAAGCATATATACATAATATAGTAACTCACCTAATGCGCTCCACGAGACAGGTCCGACGGGCCTGGTCCACTAACCCTCGGTCTCGGCGCAACTAAACAAGAAATAATTAATCGATATCAGAATAACCCTAACAAAAATCCTAGAATTCAATCTAGAGTATTCAACACAGAATCGAAAATTAGGGTTCGACTGGATATCACGTTTTACGAGAATTCTACCGAAAATTCGGCAGAACCTCCCCTGTAAAACGGACATCTCTCTACTCAAAAGAGTAGAGCCGACCCTGCAAAGAAACACACTTCAAAAATAAACACCACAATCAATCACAACCCCTCGGTCGGACTCCAGACTACAATCTGTCGACCGGGGTCCACAAACACAGAATATATATTCAAATATACCAAAAATATCCTTAAATCATAAAAATACATTTTATAAATAAAAATTACATAATTGACCTTGAAACACTATAAAAACCGATTAAAACTCATTTTATTAGAAAAACCGTATATTATATATATAATTGAAAATAATTCCCGGAAAATGGTTTTAATTAGTTAAAAATACTAAATATTTTGTAGAAATCATTTTTATACCTTAAATAAATATTAAAACCAATTAAATTACATTTTTAGACAATTTAGGGTAAAATTACCAAAATACCCCTATATATATATATATACCTAAATTACTTCAAAAATTCACCAAAAATCATACAATTATCAAAAATTAATTTTCTCAACATATTTATCAATAATATCAATAATTAAACTCAATTAACCAATTAAATTCAATTTAAAACACAATTAACTTAATTTTACAAAATCACATAAACTTCAATAATTAAAAATAAATACTTAGAAATTCATAAAAATTCCAAATAAATTTCTATAATTCATTTCAACACCTAATTCAACCATAAACTCCAATTTCATAATTTAAATAATTAATTTCCGAAAATTAGAAAATAATATTAAAATATTCAAAAATACCCAAAAATCCAAAAAATCTCCAAAAATTCTACAAAAATTCATACATGAAGATTAAGCTACCAGGAACAACATTTGTGAAGGAATTTTCCATGAATCATCCAAATCGAAGCTCAAAAAAATCGAAAACCCAAAGAGGCTGAAATCTTCAAATCGAAACCTAAGCAATTCTAGACCATTTTAACTCAAACCAAAGCTAGAATAACACTCACCGGAGCTCAAGGAGAAGATAGAGACCGGCGGTGTCGAAAACGGTGGCCGGAGGAGGGAGAAACGGCGGTGAGAAAAAGTGGCCGGCGTCGGGCGGGAGAGAAAGAAGAAGAAGAAGAAGAAAAAGAAAAAGAAAGAAAAGGAAAGAAAAAGAAAAAGAAAAAGAAAGAAAAAGGAAAAGAAAAAAAAAAGAAAAAAAAAGAAAAATAATTAAAATAATTAAATATTAATAAATAATTAATAATAAAATAATAAATTTTAATAATTTAATAATAAATAAAATAATAAAATAATAATAAATAAATAATAAAATATTAGGGTAATAATAAACCCTAATTAAATAAATATACACACACAGGCTTTATTTACTAATTTAAAAATATGTATGAGTTCATGCAAACCCGTAAATACATTTAAAATAATTAATAATACATTGTTTACGTGGAAATTTCCCCGAAAATGAAAGTCCTGGGAAAATTTTACGTAAAACACTGTATATAAAACACAGTAATTAAAATAGGTTTAAAATACATATCAACTCATAAAAAATATCACATATATATTCAAAATTATTGACACTGCATATCCCGGTATAGTGTAAAAATATTTTAAAAAAAAAAACACGGGATATTACAAATATATAAAATGATTTTATTGCATCTGTGTGAATTTGCATGTATATATTTACATATTATATATATACTGTTGACTGTATGCATTATCACTTAGTGTGTATGTATATATATTATAGTAATTCACTCAGTGAGGTCTGACTCCCCTCCGTTGACTATTTTTCAAGAGAGTCAGCTTCCTCAGACCTCAGTAGCAGGTCGATACGCCGGATTTCTTCCGCCCCGGCTTCTTTGTGTAAATTATCTACTTGAGTCTTATTTATTTTATCTAGACACTGCAGTAGTTGTGAATTAAAGTGTTGGATTTCATGTATTTTATTTTAAAGAAATGTATTATATTGAAATTGGATTTGTATTAAAAGGATTATTATATATGTGATGAGATTTTGATTTAAATCCAGTTGATGTGGATAATATTATGATATTATGATTTTTTTTATTATTTCCGCTGCATATTATACTGTTACTGTTATTATGACATGATTTATTTTATTTTTAGGCTTGCTACGGGTTCCGGATTCGAAAGAATTCCCATTCCCTAGCGCCGGTCATGACCCCTATTTTGGGTCGTGACACACATAGCAAATGATGTGGCGGCATGTCATTAGCCACGTAAAATTACTTAATGACATCACTAATTTATCATTGAAATGCAAATGATAGTGTACAACAAGTTACTTAAGTGCAAAAAAAAAAAACCCCATGGTACTTTTTTATACATATATTAATCAAATATAATTAGTCAGAATTCAATTGATTTTGTATCAGAATAATCTAAATGAAAATAATAATACATGGCATTTTTGAATAATCTTATTTTTAAAATTTTAATAAAAATAATAAAATATAACAAAAATAATTTAATTCATGTCATTGATTATCATTAATATTAATCATTACAATATTTTCCATATTAATATTGAGTATAGTTGCATCTAACTTTATTGATTAAAATAAGTAGTAGTGACTGTCAATAAAATTTAGATCAAATAGTTTAGGTTGGAGTTTTAAAATCTTTCGAAAAGTTTTAGTTAATTAGTTCAATAATTGAGTTTCAAGGACCTCAGTCTAAACCTCATTCGCAAGGCAAATGAAGAAGTGGAAATTTCAATTTGAACTAATTAATTGAAACTCTTCAAAAGGTCCCAAGACGTCAATGCAAAAATCATTTGATTTACACATGCAGTCATTACTACTTTCTTTTATCAATAGAGTTAGATACACTGTACTCATTAGTATATAATTGAATTTTGATTAATTATGTTCAATTTATTTATGTACAAAAAATTACCATGTGGTTTTTATTTTTTATACTAAAGTGACTTGTGGTACACCATCATTTGCACTTCAATGACAAATTGCAAGGTAATCCCCTCACACATCTGCCCACGAGTGCCACATCATCTGCCTACATAAGATTACTTAATAATGTTACAAAATTTGTCACAATAGTGTTAATGACAAGGTACCACAAGTAACCTAAGTACAAAAAAAAAAATCATAGACCCTTGAAACTAAGTGCAAAACCACATGGTACTTTTCCCTAAAATTTATATAATTATTAAAAAAAATATGAAAATCTATTATTTTGTTGAAAAATTAATTATATAAAGTTACATAATTATTGACATTTTAAATTCATATAATACATTTAATGTTGCAAATTGCAATTAAAAAATAAATGAAAATATTAAAAAATTGAAAATAAGTAAAATTTTCATTAAGACATTTATAAAATAATAATAAAAAATTACACTTTTTATGTAATTGGGTCTCTCTAGGGTTGTATTGAGTTAAGCCGAATCATAGAAAGATGGGGCTTGGTCGACTTAATGGAAGCAAGCGAGCAAGAGCTCGGTTCCTTTGGAAATTTCATGTTCGAGCTCGGCTTGAGATTGTCAAAATCAAGCTTACTCCGATTTGGCTCGTTTAAGGCTTGTTTATGTTAAGTTTGAGCTCGTTCCTTTAAAAGCTCGGGCTTATTTAAAAGTTCATTTGTTTAAAGCTCGATTAAGAGCTCATTTGTTTAAAGCTCGATTGGGAGCTTGTTTAGGGCTTAATTTTGAGCTCGTTGCGCTTGTAATGAGCTCGTTAACCTTGTAACAAGCTAAAAAATTGTAGAAAACAATCAAAGTTTAACATTAAAAGCAATATTTTAAAAAACCTTACAACAACCCATCTAAATAAACTAAAAAGTATAAACAGAACAACATAAAATACAAAATTATAGTCCAAAATAAGAAATTTAATGTCTACATTTAAATGGATAAAATAAATAAATAGCAACTTCAACACCTTGCAACAACATATTAATCCTACAAAAAATGACAACAATTAAAATTTTGCAATATTAAGAAAAGCATACAATAACAAATTAATACAACTGCTTGCACACTAAACATGAAGAAAAAGCCATTTGCATATCATATCTCAATAAAATGCAATCTTCACGAGGTAGGTATTTTAATCTCTTTAATATCCTCTTGATCCTATTAAAAATACAATAATTAACAGTGTAAAATTGACAACGTACTAATATAAAACTATAATAAACATTATTGAAGATATAAAAATATATACATAAATAACAGCAAAAACTAACAAAATTACTTAAAAATAGAATAATAATTAGCAAAAATTAAATAAAATTAAAAATGAAAATAAGATGTTGAATGGATGGAGAAACATGCTCAGTTAACTGGTTGTTACTCAAATCTGTGATTTCTAAGTTCTTAAGAGTTCCTAATTATACCAACACGAGAAGTTCAAAAATGTTAGAATTAGACTTTTTTTTAGCTTCTTTAATTTCTTTATAAAGAACGCAAATAGTAAACGTAATACATGATACAAAGTTTAGCTATCATTACCTTCAATTTTAAGTGGGTCAGTAAGTAAGTTGCCTTATAAATTCAGAATCTTCAAGTTGTTCAACTTAGCTAATTCTACAACCAAACGAGAAAGCAAATGAAATTCAAGGAACACATCATATACTGATAGTATCATAAATAACTTTTCCTTCTTTAGAATAACAATCAGCTAACTAGATTGAACTAAAACCTTAATCTTATACTTTCAACATCAAAGCTAATCATTAAGATTCTCGATGAGTACTGTCTGATAAGCCTGCTTACTCTTTATAAATAGTAAATTACATAACCCAATTTCATCCATTTGACAACCAAGGAAAAAAAGGAAAAAAGTTGTGCAGAATAAACAAATATAAACACACCAGTGCTTATATAAAACACAAACAAACTGTAGCTTAACATAATCAATGATGTAGAAATTAAATCAAACAAGAAGAGAAAGTGATTCAAATTTATGTCATATAAATTTATTTAAAGGTTATTCAAAACCTATAAGAATCAATGATGCTCCTAATGTCTCGAAGTGAGTCTGTTGTTAGTAGTGTATCATAGGCATCTAATAATCAAAATATTCAATTTTTTTTAAAACCACATGGAACAAAGGGAGTAGCTTCAAATAGAAAAATAATACCAAGAGGCAAAGAGAATAATCGGCATCAAATCAAGCTCAAGAGACATGCAAATGGATGCAGGTAAGGCGATCTTGGAGCTTGAATCTAACATTAAAAAAATGAAGGAAAATCTCAGAAAGATGGAAGGCATAATTATTAGATAACACACACACACACACATATTGTCATGACTCAAATCGGAGAGTCATGACCGGTGCTAGGGAACAGGAATTTTTTCAAACCTGGAACCCATAGCAAGCCTTGAAAATAAAAACTCATGCAATAGAAATATAAAAATACACAAAATTAAAAATTTAATTCGATATAAAAATAAACAGATAAATGTTATATCATAAATAAAAATATTCATACAATAATTATGATACAAATCCCAAAATAAAATAAAACATTGACTGATACAATAACACTATTACTGCAGTTTTCTAGAATATAATAAAATTTCAAATATGAAATTTACATAAAATAGTTGCGGTGGAAGAAGATTGGCATAAAGTACTATTGATACGGTCTGACAAAGAAGACTCTCCTAAAAAAAATGGTTGAGAGGGGGTCAGACCTCATTGAGTAAATTATTATAATATATATACACGCACCTCCTAATGTCATATGCCATCAAACATCAGTATATATATAAATATATACAGGCATTTCACACAGATGCTAAAATTCACTTTTATATATAATAAATGTATAAAACATTTATTTAAGTGAATGATCAAATAGAACCCTAGTATGATCGTAACCTCAATAATAAAAATCAATAGCCAATAGGCTTAATCAATACTTCAATTATTTATTTATCCAACTCAAGGTGGTAGACCGGTCCCGAGTACAATAGGTCAACCGAGGATTTGCAATCTTACTACAAGCATGACTGGCCCTGAGTACACTAGGTCAACCGAGAATCGACAATCATCGTTTCCCATATCTAGTAATCTCCATATTCTCATTCATAATCAAACATTAGAATTTCAACCAAATTCTAACGAACCGTTGCGTAACAGTCCTAGTGCAGCCCACTAGATAGCACGTTCTCTTGATATCCCTCAATAAATCGTATTTAACGGAAAATAATAAATTGCAGAATTTAAATATAATGGCAATCATTTAAAAAAGGATATAACATTTGTATACTAAAAATATACTGTAAATATACCAAAAATATACTAAATGCATATGTTAAATATATATCAAATATACTGAATATGTATACTAAAACATACTAACATATATATGTTACATATATACAAATTATATAATAAAAACAAACGAAGTAAAATGTCACATATACAAAAAATATACTTAAAGTATACCAAAAATACACTTATTCATTTAATAAAATAATTCATGTTTAAAATTATATTAAAACATGAAACCTTTAGTCATGCATCTATATGCAATGTATATATAAAATAATATTTCACAGGTTTATGCTCCTCGAGACTGACTCGACGGGCCTGGTCCGATAGGCCTTGGTTTTGGTGTAACTAGAAAATAAATATAAAATTTTCAGAATGAATTTTTAACTTATACTTCTAAGAATTCTAAAGAAAGACTCAATCTAAGGATTCAAAACTTGAATAAACACAGAAATTCATGATCGATTCGATGTCATGTTTTATGAGAATTCTACCAAAAAATCAACATAACCTCCTTTGTAAAATGGACATCTCTCTACAAAAGTAGAGCCGATTTTGTAAGGAAAACATACTTCTAAATTCCACAAAACTCAACACATCGGGTTGGGACTCTGAACTGCACAATTCCCAACTGAGGTTCACAATTCACGATAAAAATAAATAATTCAATATTAAATAACAAATATAATAAAAATCCTTAAAATAATAAAAATGCCACAATATAATATATTTAAACATCAAAACACTAAATATAATTATTTTCACATTAATAAAATAAAAATCTCAAATAATTAAATAATATTAATAAAAATCCAATTTCAAAAATATTCAATATAAAATAGTTAAATTCACATTTAATTACTCAATTAGTTTAATTATGTTGACCATTTACATGATCAAACTCTTAATTTTGGACTTTGACAAATAATTTTTATACTAATAATTTCAATTAAGTGTGTAGGGAATTATATACCAAACATATACCAAGCATATACACTTTTGGATGAATAGTGACTTTTCATGCTAATTGAACCTCTAAGATTGAAGAAGACTTTTGACATATTTAGAGCTCTTAAATGAGAAAATGAGCTTCTTCACTTTTGAATTATACATCTTAAGCTTTCCAAATTGAGCTTTCTTGTCAAAATCCAAGTCCATTTGAGTATGTAAATCTTCAGTCGAAGTCAACATATGCAGCTTGCATTTCTGTTTGCACAGCTCTTGGTATTTCAGTAGCATCTTGAGCTACAGATGTCCAATTGAGGTGATTCAAAATTTTATGAAAATATAAGACAATTATTTAAAAGTTTTATGAGGAATGTTTTGGCTGAATCAATCGTATTCAGTCTCATTCATGAGCATCTTTCAAGATGGTCACGAGCTGTACTTAAATGGAGCCTTTGGAGCACATTTTTGCCAAAAACTGGCAGTACCCCTCACGAGCATGAGTGCTCATGACCTGCTCGTGAGAAGACCTCTAAAAACATCCAACGGGAAAATTTGAATGCAATGGATATATTTTTGCTCCTCATGAGCACTGTTCACTCGTGAGCCACCTGTGAGCTGCCAAAAGTCCAAGAATTGATTCAAAATCAATTATAAACATTGGAGAGAGGATTGATACATCCAAAGACTATATTTTTAAGTTTTTATCTATATAAACACAACTTATAATTCAATTGAAAGGTTAAGAAAACTTGTTTATCATTTATTATTTTCTTAAACATTTAATTAAGCTCT
Organism: Mallotus nudiflorus; assembly: GCA_947683625.1. Taxonomy (NCBI): domain Eukaryota; kingdom Viridiplantae; phylum Streptophyta; class Magnoliopsida; order Malpighiales; family Euphorbiaceae; genus Mallotus; species Mallotus nudiflorus. The sequence goes on from CANTUR010000302.1 coordinate 2,244,799, forward strand.
TAAACTTTCCTTTAAACAATTCTTTGTGTATAACTCTTATGAGAGTTGGTGAGTGATTAGAATAAACATTCTTATTCTTCTATTTTTTGGGTTTAGAAAGTAGGAAGTGAGATTCTACTATAAAGGAATTGGTTTAAGTGGTTAGCCATTAAAACACTTGGGAAATTAGTTTTAGTGTGAGCCTTAAAAACACTTGTAATTTGGTTTTTGAGTGAGCCTTGAAAACTCAAGTTGTAAGGTTATAAGAGTGAGCCATAAAACTCTTGTGTATTCTCAATCTTGTGAATAAGATTATGGGTGATTAAAAAATCCTAACTTAGGGATAAGTTAGGTGGAGACGTAGGATTATTATTGAATTCGAACTTCTTAAATATTTGTGTTCGTCATTCTTCCTTCTCAATTCTTACTCAATTCTTGCAAAGAATTCCTTTAATTTTCTATTTTTGTTCTATAGTCCTATTCACCCCCCTTTAGGACTCTTTCAATTGGTATCAAAGCTTGAATTCTATGTACTTCATTGCTAGAATACAACATCATGGGGAGTGAATCTCAAAATATCTCTTCTCTTAGACCATTCTTTAATGGTAGTGATTATCCACATTTGAAATTCAAAATGGAATTATATCTTGATTGTGATTCCATTAAACTTTGGGATATTGTCCTAAGAGGTTGGGAAACACCTACAACTATCATTGACGGTGTGGTAACTACTCTTCCAAGAAGCCAATGGAGTGTTCATTAAAAGGAAGAAAATCATAAAAATAAAAAGGCTATGATTACTCTAGTCTCCTCCATGATAAGAGAAGAAGGAGGCAAGCTTCAACAGTCCATTTTGACTAAAGAAATGTGGGAGACCTTAGAAAATCACTATGAAGGCAACATTCAAGTAAAAAGCAAGAAGGTTCAACTTCATATGTATGAATATGAACTCTTCAAAATAAAGCCTCAAGAATCAACAATGCTCTCCTCACAACCCTTAAGAAACTTGGAAAACATTTCTCCAAGGAAGAGGTAAACAATAAGATTCTAAGAATCCTACCTAAGAAGGATTGAGAATATCGTGTTACCTCAATTGAGGAAGCTTAAGACCTCTCTAATCTATCAACCGATGTGCTCATTAGTAAGAACACATAAGCTCACCATTTAGCAAAGAGGTGAAGAATAAGAAGAGAAAGAAGAAAAGAAAAAGATCATTGCTCTAAAAGCTCTTCAAGAAGATAGTGAAGAAGAAAGCATCAAAGATTCTAGTGATGAAGATGGTGACATTGCCATGCTCACTAGAAACTTTAAGAAGTTCTTAAGAAAGAAAAATTTTTCAAGAACAAGGGACTTTAATAAGAAGTTTGAAGGAGATGAGAGGAAGAAAACAAAAGAGGTTACTTGCTATGAATGTAAGAAACTGACCAGGACACATTAGAAATGAATGCCCTGAAATCAAATTCAAAAGCAAAGGAGCAAAAGATAAGAAGAAGACATTCAAAGCTACTTGGGATGATTCCTCCGAATTCGAAGAGGAAGAGGAACAACAAGAAGTTGTCAATCTTTGCTTCATGGCCATTGAAAATAAAAATGAGGTACCATCCGCTTCTTATTCTTCCTTTGACGATTGTGATGAATATTATGATGATGATGAGAACTCTATTGTGAGCAAATTACTTGCTAAATGCAAAATTTTATTATCTAAGAAGAAATAATATAAACATGAGTTAGCTAGCTTAAATAAGGATTGTGAATGTTTAAAAATTGATTTTGCTAAACTTGTTGCATCAAATGAAAGACTAGTTAGTAATGATAAATCTTTTAATTATTTGGAAGATCAACTTAAGAAAGAAAATGATGAAAATCATAAGCTTTCTACGAAAGTCTTAGAATTAAAAAATTCCATTGCTAAATTTGAGAGAGGAAAAGAAACTTTAGATAGTCTTCTTGACTCTCAAAAATTTCATGGAGATACCAATGGAATTGGATATAAAAATGGAATGTCTTCATCATCCTCATCACATGTTACTTTTGTTAAAGCTTCACATGATTCACTCCTTCAACCTCAAATGAGATTCAAGCTTTCAAAGCTAAAAAATCTCATGTGTCAAATAACAAGGCAAAGTCTTATAAGATTAACCCTTCATTAACATAAAAAGGTAAGGCTCAAACTAGAGCACCTTAACCTAAGCATGTTTATATGTACACTAGACATAATTATAATAGGCATGCTGCACAACACAATGCACATAAACATATTGCACAAACTTATCAAAATATTCATCACCATTGCCAATCTATGTCTCACTCAATATTATAAAATAATAAGAGATACATATAACACCAAAGACATGTTGCACACACTAGGAAATCATTTCATTCTAGGAGAAATAAATTTGAAAATATTGTATGTTCATATTGCATGATCAAAGGGCATACCAATAATGTGTGCTTCTATAGAAAACTACACATGAATTTGCTTCCTTTGGATTATCTTGAAACTAACCAACCTAGACAAAAAAAGGTTTGGGTTCAAAAGAACATTTAAAATATTTTATGTAGGTGTGCTTGAAATCCGTAAGAACAAAAAGCAAGTGGTATCTCGATAGTGGATGTTCAAGGCACATGACGGGAGAGAAAGAGCAATTCACCAAACTTGATGCTAAGGATGGAGGACATGTTACATTTGGAGACAATGCAAAAGGAAAAATTATTGGCATTGGAGAAATAGGTAATCCTCAATCCTTATCTATACATTATGTGTTGTTTATTGATGGTCTTAAACATAATTTGCTAAGTATAAGTCAATTATGTGATATGGGAAATAAGGTGACTTTTAATCCTAGAAATTACTTTGTTAGTAGTCTTAATGAAGACAAAGTAATTTTTAGTGGTGAAAGAGTAGATAACGTTTATGTTATTGATTTGAAAAAAATTGATAACAAAGACATGAAATGCTTAATGTCAATTTTTCATGACACATGGACATGGCATAGAAGGTTAGGATATGCGAATTTTGAGCTTTTGAATGATCTTTGTAAACATAAACTTTTGATTAGTTTAACTAAGCTTGAATTCACTAAGGATAAACCTTGTGATGCTTGTCAAAAGGGAAAAAAATCTAAGTCTTCATTTAAGCTAAAAAATGTGGTGTCCACTTCTAGACCACTTGAACTTATACATATGGATTTGTTTGGACCAACTAAAGTTGCTAGTCTCGATGGAATGCACTATGCTTATGTATTAGTTGATGATTAATCTAGATTTACTTGGGTGTGTTTTCTTGCTCATAAGAATTATGCATTTAAAGCTTTTGAAAGTTTTTCAAAAAGAGTTCAAAAAGAAAAAGGATTTTGTATTTCATCTATTAGAAGTGATAATGGAACCGAATTTGAAAATGAATTTTTCAAAAACAATTGTAATGCAAACGATTTTACTTATACATTTTCATCTCCTAGAACTCCTTAATAAAATGGGGTAGTTGAAAGGAAAAATAGAACTCTTGTGGAAATGGCTAGAATAATGCTTTATGAGTATAATTTGCCTCTATACTTTTGGGCAGAAGTCGTTAACACATCTTGTTATATTTCAAACTGAGTTTTCAAAAGACCAATTTTAAATAAAACATCTTATGAGCTATGGAACAACAGAAAACCCAAAATCTCATATCTAAGAGTATTTGGATGCAAGTGATTTATATTGAACACCAAGGATAATCTTGGGAAATTTGATTCTAAAGCCGATGAAGGAATTTTCCTAGTCTATTCCATCTCTAGCAAAGCATATAGGGTCTTTAATAAGAGAACTCTAATAGTTAAAAAGTCAATGCATGTGGTATTTGATGAATCAAACTCATTTGATCCTAGAAAGGATGTTTGTAGTGTTGATGATCTTATAGGTGACAATGAGATTATGGAAACACAAGAAGAAAATGCTACTAAGCCTTTAGAACTTGAAGATCCAAGCAAGAAGGAAAATGAGGAGATACCTTAACCTACCTTGAAGGATGAACTTTTAAAGGATTAGCAATTCAAGAAAGCTCACCCTCAAGACCTCATTATAGGTGACACTACAAAAGTTGTAACCACTAAATCTAAACTCAAGTCTATTATTAATTTAGCTTTCATTTCTCAAATTGAACTAAAAAATGTTAATGATGCTTTGAGTGATGAATTTTAGGTCCTTGCTATGCAAGAAGAGTTAAATCAATTTGAGAGAAGCAAGGTTTGGACCTTGGTTCCTAGACCTAAACATCATCCTATTATTGGCACCAAATGGGTGTTTAGAAATAAGATGAATGTACAAGGTGTCATAACTAGGAACAAAGATATACTAGTAGCTAAAGGTTATAATCAAGAGGAAGGAATTAATTATGATAAAACCTTTGCCCCGTTGTAAGGTTAAAAGCTATTAGGATGTTACTTGCATTTGCATCATACATGGATTTTAAAATTTATCAAATAGATGTTAAAAGTGCATTTTTAAATGGTTTTAATGAAGAGGAAGTATATATTGAACAAACTCCGGGTTTTGAAAATTTTGACTCTCCAAATCATGTTTTTAAATTATCAAAAGAATTATATGAATTGAAACAAGCTCCAAGAGCTTGGTATGAAAGATTGAGTAACTTTTTACTAGAGAAAGGTTTTTCTAAAGGAAAGGTTGACACAACTCTTTTCATAAAGAAATCCAAGCATGATTTATTAATTGTTCAAATTTATGTTGATGATATTATTTTTGGTGCTACTAACCATTGCTTGTGTGAGGAATTTTCTAAGCTAATGCAAGGAGAATTTAAGATGAGTATGATAGGAGAACTCAAGTTCTTTATTAGACTTCAAATTAAGCAATATAAAAATGAGATTTTCATTAATCAAACCAAATATGCAAGGGACATTCTCAAGAACTTTGGAATGGATGGAGCTAAAACAAGCAAAACTCCAATGAGCACTATAACCAAACTCAACAAGGATGAGAATAACAAATCGGTTAATGAAAAGTGATTTAGAGGTATGATCGGATCCATTCTTTATTTAACCACTAGTAGACCCGATATTATGTTTGCTACTTGCTTGTGTGCTAGATTTCAATCAGTCCTAGAGAGTCTCATTTGAATGCTATCCAAAGAATTTTTAAATATCTTTATGGTACAATGCATTTAGGACTTTGGTATCTTAGGAGTTCTTCCTTTGAATTGATTAATTATTCTGATGCTGATTTTGCCGGTAGCCTACTAGATAGAAAAAACACTTCCGAAACTTGTCAAATTTTAGGAAATTGCTTAGTTTCTTGGTTTAGTAAGAAATAAGTTTCTGTTGCTTTGTCCACCGCTGAAGCAAAATATGTGGCAGCTAGTTATTATTGCACCCAAGTTCTATGGTAAAAACAACAATTTGTGGACTATGACATTGATATTAATCACATTCCAATTAAGTGTGATAATACAAGTGTAATAACCTGTGTTTTTAAATATTTTAATACTGCATCGGGATATGCAGTGTTAATAATTTTTGTACATGTTTAGTGATATTTTATGAGTTGTTATTTAATTAAAGCTAATTTTATTTTTTTTATATTATTTTAAGCACTTTACGTAAAATTTTTCTGGGACTTGCATTTCCGGGGAAATTGACACGTAAATTATTTATTACTAATTATTTTAAATAGATTTTCATATTTGCATGAGCTCATATATATTTTTTAAAAGTACTAAATAAAATATATATGTGTATTTATTTAATTAGGGTTTAATTAATTACCCTAATATTTTATTATTTATTAAGTAGTTTTAATATTATTTAATTATTTTTAGGTGTATTAAATTTTAAAATATTAAATTATATGTATGTGGTGTATATTTAATGTGTGCGATTTTATATTATTTTAATATATAGTGTAAAGTATATATATATATACATATACATTTAATATTAAACAAAAATAAAAGTTTGAGTTATTTACGGTTGTGACATCCATCCTCCTTCCTCACTCCCGATCGCTCCCATCACCGTTCCGGTTGCTGCCATCCCATTTTCTCACTGTCGGTGTGCCTCCCGGCGTGCCACCTCCTTCCTCCAGCCGTTCCGCCGCCTACAGAGCTCATTTCCGACGTCGGAGGAGCTTGATATCGCCGGAGAAGCCGAATTCATTCTCACCGTCGATCACGGCGTTTTCGACCACTATTTTTGACACCGCCAGTCTCTTTCTTCTCCTTGAGCTTCGGTGAGTGTGATTCCAAGCTTTGTTTCACTTAAAATGGTCTTGATTTGCTTAGGTTTCGATTTTGGTAATTCAGCCATTTTAGGGTTCTTGATTTTTTTGAACTTCGAATTGATTGATTCATGAGAAATTCCTTCACAAATGTTAAGAAAATTAATTTTGTGCAATTATATTATTTTTGGGGAATTTTTGGAGTAATTTTAGTATATGTATATATATAGGGGCATTTTGGTAATTTTATCCTAAATTGACTAAAAATGTAATTAAATTGGTTTTAATAGTTATTTAAGGTATAAAAATGATTTCTACAAATTATTTAGTATTTTTAATTAATTAAAACTATTTTTCGTGAATTATTTTCAATTATATATATATAATACGATTTTTCTAAATAAAATGAGTTTTATCGGTTTTTACTGTGTTTTAAGGTTAATTACGTAATTGCTACTTATAAAATGTATTTCTTTGATATAAGGGTATTTTTTTTATTTTTATATTGTTAAGTGAATTGTGGACCCCGGTCGGTAAACTGTAGTTTGGAGTTCGACCGAGGGGTTGTGGTTGTGTTTTGTGTCTATTTTTCAAAGTGTGTTTCTTTGTAGGGTCGGCTCTACTCTTTGAGTAGAGAGATGTCCGTTTTACAGGGGAGGTTCTATCGAATTTTTGGTAGAATTCTTATAAAACGTGATGTCCGATCGAACCCTAATTCTGATTCTGTGTCTAATATTCTAGATCAAGTTTCTAGGATTTTTTGTTAGGTTTATTCTGATGTCTGTTATTTTGTTTATTTAATTGCGTTGAGACCGAGGCCTAGTGGACCAGGCCCGTCGGACCCATCTCGAGGAGCGCACTAAGTGTGAGTTACTATTTTATATATATATATGTTTAGGGTGCATGATTTAGAAATGTATGTGTTATTTTGATTAATTATGCATAAATAATTCAATTAGTATTTAAGTTTACTTTTAGTTTATTTTGGTTTATTTTTAGTTTATTTTCAGTATATTTTCAATTATATGCATGTTTTGCTAATAAATTAAGTTTAAAATGTTTTTGAATATATTTCTAGTTTATTTTGTAATCTATCTGGATTTCTTTGATGTATATATACTCGAAATATATCTGGTTTACTTTTGGTATATTTCTAGTATATATATGGTTATTGTTGCTATTATATTTAAATTCATGCATCATTTATTTTTATGAATGTATGTTTTATATTTCAATGAAGGATATCAATAGAACGTGCTACCTAGTGGGCAGCATTAGGACCAAGTACGTACCGGTACGCTGATAGCATTTAGGCTATATTACTAACCATTTGTGGATATTGATTGGATATGATTATTTGATGTGTGATATGATATGGGAGTGTGATTGCTGGAGCTCAGTTGACCAAGTGTCTCGGGGCCAATCACACTGACAGTCAGACTACTGGAGCTCGATTGACTTAGTGTCTCGGGGCCAGTCTACTGTCCAAATGGATCAAGTGAACATATTTGGAATAAGTGAGCCTGTATGGCTAAAGTGTTGTCTAACACTGTTTTGAGGTTGCGATTTTCTAGGGTTCTATTTGATCCTTCATAAACATTGATTTTCAATAAATATATATAAAATGATTTTATTGCATCTGTGTGTATTTGCTTGTATATATACATATTATATATACTTTTGATTATGTGCATTGACATTTAGTATGCATGTATATATATTATAGTAATTCACTCAGTGAGGTTTGACTCCCCTCCGTTGACTATTTTTCAGGAGAGTCATCGTCTTTAGACCTCAGTAGCAGGCCTGTACGCTGGATTTCTTTCGCCCCGGCTTTACTATGTAAACTGCTCACTTGAGTTTTATTTTATAATCTAGACACTGTAATAGTTGTAAATAAATTGTGGGTTTTATGTATTATATTTGTGTGAGTTATGTATTTTAAGAATTTGAACTGAAACTTGTATTAAATGATTTATTTATATATGAGATGAGAATTCGATTTAATTTTTGTTTGACAGAAATATTATTTTGATATTTATGATTTTATTTCCGCTGCATAATATTTTACTTAATTGTGTTATTATTACTATTGTATGCTTATTTTATTTTTAGGCTTGCTACGGGTTCCGGATTCGAAAGAATTCCTGTTCCCTAGTGCCGGTCATGGCCCCTGTTTTGGGTCGTGACAACAAGTGCTATAAACCTTAGTAAAAATCTCATTCAACATTCTAGAACTAAACATATTAACATTAGACATCATTTCTTGCATGATCATGTGCAAAATGGTGATATTTTTCTTGATTTTGTTGATACTAATCATCAATTAGCAGACATCTTTACCAAGCCTCTTTATGAGGAAAGATTAAATTTTATTAAGCATGAACTTGGTATCAATGATGGTTCAAGCTTGTTTTGATAACTTGCTTAATTGATGATTGAATTCTTTTGTAATCATTATGTTTCTAATGTTTAATTTCTTGTTTATTTTTTGTATTAGATCTTATTCCTAAATTCATGCTTTGTATATTTTTAGTTTATTTTTTGTTTCCAATTTTTTTATTATATATTAAATTCATTTTATTTTTTTAATTTTTTTCTTCTTCTTGTAAATATGTAATTTACATATTTGCAAAAATTTCTCTTTGATTTGTTTATAAATGTCAAATTTTTTTTTAACTATCATTTATTTTAATTGTATAATTAATTTTATGGTCAAGGACCTATTTGCCACCTTTTTTAGACTTTGTTGCAACAAATTTGAAAGAACAAGGACCCTTTTGAAATTTTTATCACGAGCCGTTAAGCTCGTGACCGTTGCGGCCTGAGCATCCAGAACCACTCACGAGCGGATCGCTCGTGAGCAGCGGTCTGGATGCAATTCTTTTACATTTTTTTTTCTTTATTTAGAATTAATTCAAACGGTCAACTGCCATTGTTTTTAACTTTTTGAACTTCTTCATAATTTTTTTTATGTATAAATACCCCTCAACATCTTCCTTTCACTTTCAATTGTAATAACCCGATGTTTTTAAATATTTTTATACTGTATCGGGATATGCAGTATTAATAATTTTAATATATATATTTGACTATTTAATTATTTTGTTAATAATTAATGTTATTTTTACGTTTATTTAAAATTTTCAACGTAAAAAATTTCACGAGACCTATTATTTTGGAAAATAATATTTAAATAATAATTTATTGATTAATGTTATTTTTTTTTCTTAAATTTTGTGGTTTCATGCATGATTAATATTTTGTATATTAAAATATAGACATATACATGCATATATATATTATTATAATAATATTAGGGTTATTTTATATATATGTGTGTGTGTATATATATATATATATATATATATAAAATAATAATGTGTGGTGTGTGTTTTTGTGGAATTATATATATATATATATATATAAACCTAAATATTTACAAAATCTACCCCTCTCATTATCACCCTCCCCGATCATCCCCATCACCATCTCCGTCTGTCTGCTACGCTGGCCACCTACCGTCGGTGTGCCTCCCAGCGTGTCACCATCGTCCCCAGCTAGCTCCGTCACCAGTAGCGTCCATTTCCGACGCCTTTGAAGCTTGATTTAGTCAGAAAATCGAAAACCATCACCACCGCCGTTCAAGCCGATTCCGACCACCTCCATCGACACCGTTGGTCTCATTCTCTTCCTTGAGCTCCGGTAAGTGTATTTCTAAGTTTGGTTTCACTTGATTTGGTCTAGATTTTGGTGGTAAGCTTGATTTCTAATTTGGCCATTTTAGTTTCTTGATTTTTTTGAACTTCTATCTTTGATATTCAAGCTAAATTCCTTCACACAAATTGATTCTACTAGTTCAATCTACTAGTTTTTGGAATTTATTTTGATTTTTGTGAATTTTTGATTATTTGATTATTATTTTCTAATTTTTGTAAATTAATTAAATAAATTGTGAAAATGTGATTTTTGGTGTTTATAGTGGTTGAAAATAATTATAGAATTTAATTTATAATTTTTATGATTTTTTTGTAATTATTATAATTTTATTTAGTTTATGTGAATTTTAGAAATATAGGTTATATGTGTATTTTGTTAAAATTAATTGGTTAATTGAGTATAATTATTGATTTTATTGAATTATATGTTGAAAAAATAATTTTTGAGTAATTATATAATTTTTTGTGAATTTTTGAATAATTATTGTATATTATGTGAATTTTTATATACTAGGGGTATTTCGATAATTTGATAGTAATTTTAATTAAATATCTAGTTTAATTGGTTTTAATAATTATTTGAAGAATAAAAATGATTTTTACAAATTATTTTCTATTTTTAACTAATTAAAACTATTTTTCGAAAATTATTTTCAAATTATATATAATATACTATTTTTGTAAATAAATGGGTTTTTAGTAATTTTTAATATGTTTTTGGGCTAATTAAGTAATTTGGATTTATAAAATGAATTTTTGTTAATATTTGTGAATTTATCGAGAATTATTAATTTTTTAATAATATTATATTAATATTAGGGTTTTTAACTAAATATCAGTGAAATAATTATTTTTAGTGTTTAAATAATTAAATTTGCTATATTTTGGTATATAGAGGATATTTTTGGTATTTATGGAATTTTAATATATTTTGTATATATCTTGTGAATTGTGAACCTCGGTCGGTAGAATTGCAATTTGGGAATCTGACCGAGGGGTTGTGTGGTTATTCTATATTCGAAGTGTATTTTCTTGCAGGACTAGCTCTACTTTTTAAGTAGAGAGATGTCCATTTTACAGAGGAGGTTCTATCGAATTTTCGATAGAATTCTCGTAAAACGTGACTTTCGGTCAAATTTCTATTCCTTGTATATGTCTAGAATTCTAGATCGAGTTTCTATAAATTAAGTTAAATTTATTCTAATTTCATGGTAATATTTTATTTGTTAGTTGCCCCAAGACCGAGGCCTAGTGGACCAGGCCCGTCGGACCCGTCTCGTGGAGTGCACAACTATGAGTTGTTATTTTATATATACGTGTATTTAGGTTGCATGTTTTTAGAAAGATATGTTTTGATTGTATGAATTATGCATAAATGATTTAATAAATGCTTAAGTATATTTTAGTTATATTTTTAGTATATTTTTGGTATATTTTGAATTAAATGCATGTTTTACCTTTGATTTATACCTAAGTTGTTTTTAAGTGTATATATGATTTATTTTTGGTTTATTTTATAATTGAACTGAATTTATTTGACATATATATACTCAAAATATACTTGGTTTATTTTTGGTATATTTCTAGTATATATATGGTTTATATTGACATTTAAATTAATATCACGCATCATTTATTTTACGAATGTATGAGTCATTTTAATGAAGGATATCAAGAGAACGTGCTACCTAGTGGGCAACACTGAGACTGAGTACGTACCGGTACGACGATAGAATTTAAGTTAAATTACTAACCTATTGTTGATTGATTTGATTGGTGTGAGATGTGATTTGAGAGTGTGATTGTTGGAGCTCGGTTGATCAAATGTCTCGGGGCTAATCACACTGACAGTCAGACTGCTGGAGCTCGGTTGACTTAGTGTCTCGGGGTCAGTCTATTGTCCAAATGGAATAAGTGAATTTATTTGGAATAAGTGAGCCTGTATGGCTAGAGTGTTGTGTAAGACTATTTGAGGTTGCGATCATTTAGGGTTCTATTTGATCCTTCATAAACTAATATTTTTCAGTATTATATATGAAGTGATTTTTCAGTATCTGTGTGTACATGTCTGCACACACACACACACACACACACACACACACATATATATATATATATATATATATATATATATATATATATATATATTTGTTTATTTATTATATGCATATGTTTGAATGCTTTGATCATATAGGAGATGCATCTATATATATTATAATAATTCACTCAGTGAGGTCTGACTCCCCTCTCTTGATATTTTTCAGGAGAGTCTTCGTCCTCAGACCTTAGTAGCAGGCCTATACACCGGATTTCTTTTGCTCTGGCCTTGTTGTGTAAACTGCTTACTTGAGTTTATTTTATATTCTAGACACTACAATAGTTATTGTAGTGAGCTGTATTTATAATATGTATGTATGAGATTTAAATTTCAGAAGTTTAAACTAAAAATTTGTACTTAAAGATTTTGTTATATATATGAGATGGATTTTATGCTATTAAATGAGTTGGGGAATTATTACTTTTATATTTGAGATTAAATTTTTGCTACATAATATTTTATTTATTTTAATATATTACATGCTTTTATTTTTAAGGCTTGCTACGAGTTCTGGATTCGAAAGAATTCTCGTTCCCTAGCACCGGTCATGGCCCTCTATTTTGGGTCGTGGCATCAATTAATTATTCAAAAATAAAATTCTGTGAAATACTCTTCATTTTCAATCATTTCTCACCTTTGTCATGGCTCCAAAGTCTAAGTTTGCTCAAGGTGCTTCTTTTTCCTTTAAAAGAGCTAGTAAAGATCAACCTAAGAAGCAACCTCTTCTCTCATACACTTTAATTCGATTTAGAGAAAGTCTTGCTCATTTCAAGGATAGGAAAATTATTTTCTCTAAGTATATGTCTCAAGCCACTTTGGAAAGATTGGTTGTTATAATGAGGTTAAAAGTTTACTTGATAATGTGGGTTCATATGATTTTGCATTCAATGATTTTCCTACCTATCCCACTTTAGTCCATGAATTTCTTGCTTCCTATTATTTAAGAACTCATCAATTTAATGAGCAAAATCCTATGAATAACATGAGATTTGGATTGGGTGGGAGAGATAGATTTCTTACTTCTCAAGCCTTTGATAACATCTTTAACTTTAAACAAGGAGGTTTAGCCTCTCCTATTTCAACTTAGCTTCCTAATCTTTTTTGGTCTAAACATTCTAAACCTCATATGAAAACTTTTGAAGGACACACTAAAGCATCTAATTTAGCTTCAAAATCTCTTTGGTATATACATAGGTTTATTACCTACTCTTTTCATGCTAGAGGCGAGAAATGAAACTATTTCCTTTGATGATCTTTTCCTTCTTAGATGTCTTATTGAAGGTATAAATGTTGAGCTTGGAAGATGGCTTCAATGGAGGTTTTGATTAGCTAGTGATAGTGTTAGTGGTGCCTTATATATAAGAGGATTTATCACTAAGATTTCTCTTTACTTTGGGATTAACTTGAGGAACATTCCTTCATTTCCTCCATCTTTTCTTGATGATAAAATCTTGAGAAATTCTAGGCAATTCAAACTTGTTAGAAATTTTTGGTTTTAGAAAGACGAAGTAGAAGATGAAGATGTTAATGAAGAGCAAGAACAAGATATTGAGCATATAGGCATTCTTCCTGTTGAAGAAGAAATTCCTCAAGGGCATACTCCTACTCAAAGAAAAAGGGCACAAAGACCTTCCACTTCTCAAAGTGTTGATGATGAGCCTGCTTGGGTTAGTGGTTTTTTTATCACCTATCCATAGTGGAGTCAAACTTCAACACAAGGTTTGATCAAGTAGATACTAGTCTTGAACATTTTGAGCTAAAAATGGATCACATGGAATATGATATTCATCAATTGTATGCCCATCATAACATACAATGCTCTTGGCCTCCTCCTCCTTATCACGACCCAAAACATGGGCCATTACCGGCGCTAGGGAACAGGAATTATTTCGAATCCGGAACCAATAGCAAGCCTTTAAAATAAAATAAAAAGCATGCAATAATAACACATAAATAAAATATCTTGTAGCAAAAATTAAAATCTCATAAGTAATAATATAATCCACCAACTCATTAGATAAAACAAACTCATCTCAAATATATAATATCTTTTAATACAAATTCTTGTTTCAATTCTTTAAAATACAAATATTAAACATATATAATACATACTACTCACTAAAATAACTACTACAGTGTCTAGAATACAAAATAAACTCAAGTAAGTAGTTTACATAGTAAAGCCGGGGCAGAAGAAATCCGACGTAAGGGTCTGCTACTGAGGTTTGAAGACGAAGACTCTCTTAAAAAATAGTCAATGGAGGGGAGTCAGACCTCACTGAGTGAATTGTTATAATATATATACATACATAGCTAAATGACAATGCACACATTCAATAATATATATAATAAATATATATACACGCAAATACACATAGATGCAGTAAAATCATTTTATATAAATACTGAAAATAATATCCATTTATGAAGGATCAAATAACACAGAATACATGAAAATGCTAGAAATACACATAATACATAAAACCAATTTAACTAAATTTTTAGCCAATTTATTACCAAATTACCAAAATACCCCTAACTATATATAAATTCACATAATTCACTATAATTACACAAAAATTCACTAAAAATAATATAATTACTCAAAAATTAATTTCTCAACATATAATTCAATAAAATCAATAAATATACTCAATTAACCAATTAATTTTAACAAAATACCTAATTAACCTAATTTTCTAAAAATCACATAAGCTAAATAAATTCACAATAATTATACAAAAATCATAAAAATTACAAATAAATTTATAAAATTCATTTTAACACCTATAAACACCATAAATCATAATTTCATAATTTAATTAATTAATTTACAAAAATTAGAAAATATTAATAAAATAATAAAAAATTCACAAAAATCAAAATAATTCCCAAAAATTCCAAAAAAATTAAAGCACGTAGATTGAGCTACTAGGATCAATCTTTGTGAATGAAGTTCGCTTGAATCATTAAAAGTGAAGCTCAAAAAAATCAAGAACACAAATAGGCCGAAAATGAAAATTGGAAACCTAAGAAAATCTAGACCAAATCAAGTGAAACCAAGCTTAGAAATGCACTCACCGGAACTCAAGGAAGAGATAGAGACCAGTGGCACTCAAAACGGTGGCCGAAAATGAGGTGATCGACGATGAGGGTGATTTTCGGTTTCTAGGAAGATAACCGGCCAAACGACGTCGAAAAAGGGAAGAGAGGGCGGCGGAGGGAGCTTGGGAAGGAGGAGGATGGCTGAGAGGCACTCTGCCAGTGTGAGAACAGAAATTGTAGCGGTGAGGAAGGAAGAAATGCGTCAGGCATGAAGGAGGAAATCGGGTGGCACAACCGTAAATTTGAGGAACTTTTGATTTTTGCAAATATATATATATATATATATAACTTTAATTTATATTATTATAATATATGAATATTATATTCAAAGTAATATACACCACATACATAAATAATAATATCTATATACATATACATATATATAGCACATATTAATTATTAAAACTATATAATATAAATTTAATTAAAAATAAACCCTAATTATTTAAATGTGTATATATATATGTATATGTACGTATATTAATACGACAATTAAAATCGTGCATGGACTCATGCAAATTCACAAAATTGTCCAAAACAATTAATAATTATTTATTTAGGTTTTAATTTTTTTGAAAATAAAATTCTCGAAAAAATTTTACATAAGAAACTTAAAATAAATAAAAATAACTTTAATAAATAATTAACTAATTAAATAACTAGAAATATATATTAAAATTATTAACATTGCATATCCCGATGCAGTTTAAAATTATTTAAAAACTCGGGATATTACACTCTTCCTCCTCCTCCACAAGGCTAATTTTTTTTTTCTTTTATTTTTCTTTTTCGTATATTTTCCGTATCTAAGCCTTAAACTGTTAGTTTACCTTTTTCACATCATTGCAATTTTTTTTACCATCTTTTATTTATGCATAACCTTTTTAATTATGCTTATTCCTACAAAATTCATATTAATGTATAAATTCTTATTGGGAATAGTTTTTATCTTTGAAAATGACATGAATTTTATAAAGATTTTGAGTATCTTTGCTTTCATTGTTTTGATTCTTGATCTTTTATTCCCTCTAGTATTGTTGGCTCCCTTAGGTCTATTTCCTCTTATATCTCTTTCTTTTCTTTTTGTCTTTGACAAAGAGGGAGAAGAAGCTATGTGCTTAGGGGATAAATAATTGTGTTTAAGATATGCTAAGTACCACATGATTATGTATGATTGATTAACTAGTTAAACTCTACATGATCATGTGATGTTTGAATATAGCATATATATTATTTTGTGATGCATTATAGTAACACTATATGCATATATGTTTGAAATTATTTCCTTCGTGTTGTCTAACATTTTTTTTAATAATAATGTTATAATCATTTGTTAGTATAGGCCATGTCTTGATAACTTTTTATGTTGTCTTTATTTTTAATAAGAATGATAATAAAATTTATTTATATTTCTTATCATGTCCAAAAAGGAGGAGAAATAAAGAAATATATTTGTCAAAGGAATATATTTATTTAACCCTTATACATGCTATGATAATTCATTTATTTATGTGCTCTGGTACATGATAAATATTGAATTTATGCACATGTTAAATATTTTCTCATTTTGAATCTATTTAATTTGAAAGGGGGAGCTATTTTTATTTAATATGCTTATACATGTTATTTATTTTTGTATGTGTCACACATATTATTTATCATCTTTTCAAATTGGTTGTCAAAGCCAAAAAGGGGGTGTAGACGACGGGGTTTAGCGTGCATCCAAGATTTTAGCAATCGCGACATTGTTTAGGCTTAGGGCCTTAGAGAACACACTAACCACTGTCACAAAGACATGGCGTGGAGATGAGGAGTCGCCATCTAGGGTAATAACTAGGACAAATCAAAAAGGTGTTACTCGATTCTCTAAAAGAAAACTAGCACCACAACCAGGAGATTCTGGATACAGAATACTAACTTCTCTTAGTCTCGTGTTCTTTTAGATTAATTTTATAAATGATTATTTCATCCTCTAATTACATGCAATTTTATTAAACCCTAATTAACATCCATTTACCCAAAAAGGCAACAAGTCAATAAAATTACAAGTAAAAAATGCATCAAAAGGGCAATGTCCCTATGTCTAAACTATGTTAATTTTATTTTATAAGTTAGATAAGTCTACATTTTATTTACAAGTGAAATGGAATAAAAGTGGGCCTACATTTTATTAATTAGTGAGCCTAAATCTATTTTTAGTCTTTCTAAGATATGGGCTTAAGTCTATTCAATTTTAAAGGAAAATTAAATTAGTGGGCCTAAGTCTAAATTGGTTTTACTTTAAGTGAAATGTGGGCCTAGGTCTATTTATTTTAAAAGAAATGCAATTAAGCGGGTTGGCTAAGTCTAAACAAGTTTTAATTAACTAAGTGGGCCTAAAATCTAATTAACCTAATGGGCCTAAATTGATTTTAATTATTTAAAACCTAAACCATTTTTTAAGCCTATTTATTAAGTGGGTTAGACCTAAACGTGAGTTTGAGGCCCAAAAACATAAAAACATAAAAAAAACAAGTCCAAAACAAATAAAACACAAAAAATGGAACAAATAAACATTACAATGATTTTCTAAAAAATCCTAAATTAATTGCATGCAAACCCTAATTTAAGCTACTGCCACCATTGATTCTAATTGATTTTTACTTAATTGAACCTAATTACTAATTAATTTTAAAGTACAGAAAATTAAATTTTCACTATTCCCACTACTGGGGCTATTACAAACTACGTACAAAATTAAAATTAAATAATTATACATCCGAAAATTAAAATAACTACATAGAACACCAAAAATAAATAAATAAATAATAAATAAATAAATAATTCCTAAATCCTATTGGGAAATAGCATAGGTTATTCCACGGCATTCCATGGACCTTCTGCTCAATTTAAATATAGGTAGTATCCTCCTCAATCCGCAGGCACATATCAAAACGAAAAAAAAAATAATCAGATTAGTAGTGAAATTAAACAATCAAAAAGAGAATAACAAAATAAAAAATCATAAAAGAAAAAATAGAAAGAATAAAAATGACATAAAAAAAACACTAATGATTTAGATGCTATGCAAATGCCCCTTTTTGACCCCTCAGATTAGGATTTTCACCGTTGAAATTAAATTGTTGTTGATTATGGACTGGGATTTAATTGCTTTTGAAGACACTGACAGTATCCAAAATTGGGTTTTTTTTTTTAAAAGACCAGGGTGTGTATGAGGTATTCTTCATGTCTAAATTTTAGGATTTCTGCATTTTTTTTGTGTGTAAAAACTCTCCAGAAAGAAAAAAAACCTTTACCAAAAAAAATCCTCCGGAAAAGAAAGAGAAGTCCCCCGCACACATCCAGACTTCGCTTTTTAAAGCAGAGTCTGCGCATACCGGTTTCCTCCAAAGGAGGAACAGACTCATCTCTTCAAAAATAACCTGATAAGAATTTTGATTTTTAAAGCATTTTGAATGCATTGAATTTTTTTTAGATAATAATAAAGATAAAATTGAATTTTCAACTAATCAAAATGCTGAAAAATTGAAAAAATATGTGAAAAAATCAACTTTTACAAGTCAGAATTGTGCAATGTCGATCGGCATTACACAATGTCGGTCGGCATTACACTAATGTCGATCAACATTAAATGCCAATAAATTTTTTTACTAAAAGTCCCTTGAAAAATTGACTTATTTGCAATCAAACCCTAAAAAAATGTTGCAATTTAGTCCTTAAAGTCTAAAAAGTCGACAATCATGTTCAATTTTTGAATGAATTTCATCATAGGGGCTTACGTTGTAATTTTGCACAATTGCATCCCGAAATTGGGTGCTACAGTTGCCCCCCTTTATTGTTGTTTGCTTGACAAATTGCGGCAAAGCAATATAAGCACACAATTTCAAAAGAAAGAAATTATGACACTCGATTGTATCTTAAGTGATGGATTGATGCTTAAATTATTGAACAAAGTGTAGTGTTTGATAAGTCACACTATATTTCCCATGGAACATCTAGTGGACTTGGAGCAAATGAGTTTCACTATATTCCCTGTGGGACGTTTAGCAATGCTAAGTTAAAAACTTGTTGTAGTTCCTGTGGAATGTCTAGCAATGATGAATTTCATTATATTCCCTATGGGACGTCTAACGATGCACACTATATTCCCTGTGGGATGTCTAACGATGCATATTATATTCCCTGTGGGACGTCTAGTGTAGATGAATTGAATTTCGTTATATTCCCTGTGGGACGTCTAATGATGCATACTGTATTCCCTGTGGGACATTTAGTGTAGATGAATTTAATTTCATTATATTCCCTATGGGACGTCTAACGATGCACACTATATTCCCTGTAGGACGTATAGTGTAGATGAATTGAATTTCATTATATTCCCTGTGGGACATCTAACAATGCACACTATATTCCTTGTGGGACGTCTAGTGTAGATGAATTGAATTTCATTATATTCCCTGTGGGACGTCTAACGATGCACACTATATTCCCTGTGGGACGTCTAGTGTAATTGAATTGAATTAAAAACTTGCTATAGTTCCTGTGGAACGTCTAGCAATGATGAATTTCAAAGTTTATGTCATAACTGCTATGTAGTGCATAACATAATGAATGTTATGACTACTGTGCAACACATAACATAATCATTTGAAATTCATATCATAGTTACTGTGCAACATATGAATCCTTTGATTGAAATCATGCATGTAAAATGCAAAAAAGGAGTTCTGTAATCTTGTTCTGTATTCTGTACTTGACAAAAAATTTAGGATCACAGATTGATTATACAGTCTTAATAATTCAATGAATTATTAATTTGATGAATGTCATGATTTAATTAGGAATGTATTCCTAATTCGAATGCAATAATGGACCAAATTGCAAGAAAGAAAAGATAGATAAAAAGTAAATAAATTGGAAGGATTAAAATGGATATTCTCCATTTTATATATTCTCTCCCTTTTGTCGATCACTTCACTTCACTTCTCTTCCTATTCTATTCTTCTTCTTCTTCTTCTTTTTCAATCGATCTTGATTTTCTTTTCTTGATTTCTTCACCATTTGTTGTCTGATTTGCAATCCGTTTAATCCTATGACCTCCTCATCAAGCAGAAAACATGAAGGAGCTGAGACTTCAGAATGTTAGAGGATTCTGCCTTTTTATTTTCCTCAGAATAATTTGGAACTTCGAGAAGACTCAACTATCTTTCCTTTGACTCATTTACATACCCATAGGTGCAGAGATGTGGGTAATGAGGTAACTTTTCTTGCTTTTATTTATTTCTGCAAAAAATATTACCTGTATAATCAGTAATTAGAGTTAGTTTTAGAGTAGAAATTGACATTGACATGTATATTAGTTAGAAATTAATATGAAAGTGCATGATAAATTGAAATTAACTCTGAAAATATGAAATTTAGCTCCTGGGTTGTCAGAGTGAAGGATCGAGTGTTTGGAATTCCGATCGGAATTTCAGATTTTTTATCAACTGAGCTAATATCGATCGGTATAGTAGATTGCCGATCGACAATCTACATTGTTGATCAGAATTTTAAAAAAAAAAAGGCAATTAATTAATTAATTAATTAACTAACTAATCAAATCCTTCAATTTAAATTCTTTGATTAATTAATTAATATTTTCCTTTTTTGAAATTGAAATAGCGTCTGATGAAGTTCACGGGCTGTTTCAATCTAGCTTGGGAATTATTTCATGGATTATCGGAGCAGGTGACACGTCTAATTTGGGCTTTCAGATTTAGGCATTTCATTACTGCACTTTTGACTGTTCGAGTTCGGTCTGACCGTTATTCTTTATTTGCTTTGATCGAGCGATGAATGGATATTACCCACACTTTTCATACTCATTGGGTGAGCTGACCATTTCACCTATAAGTTTCTCTGCTATCACTGGGATTGCCTTTGGAGGATCCCCAATTCTATTTGACATCAAATATTGTAGTCTTCTAGATCATACACGGAGTCAGTATGTGCAAGACTTGATCAGGTTCGCTCCAACATGGAAGAATCGGAAGAACGTTCTTCTTTCATCATTAGTTGAGGGATTCAGACGCCTTCCTACTTCTACTCCTCGTCAGATTATTCATAAGGCAAGGTGTTTCCTTTTGATTTTATTAGGCATGACCCTCTTTTGTGAGATCAGTCATAAGGTCAATATCGCTCTATTAGGCCCTCTTCGTGACTTAGACCGAGTTGCCACATTAGATTGGGGATTTGCTGCACTTGCTTATATTTATTATAGATTAGATACTGTCTGTAAAGGTGCTATTATGATGTGTGGCTTTTGGCATGTCTTGCATGTATGTTCTCCTTCATTTGATCTCTATATTTTTGCTCTTATTTGCTTTTTTTTTTATATGTTCTCTTTTTAGATATGGAGCATAGAGATCGGGCTAATTCGAGGCTTCAATGCAATCAGTTCTGATAGGACCTTTCCTCTGATTATGAGATGGGGTTTTTCTCGCCTTGCTAGTAACAAGAATACTTAACAGACGTACCGTGATCAGTTGAACATTGTCGAGTGTTACCTGGTAAGGAAAAAAGAAAATAAAATCATTAATATGTTATAATTTAATAGAGATTAGATTTCATTTACATAAATTATAGATAAACTCTGATTGGTTGGAGGGTGCTGAGGACATCCAGCGATATGATTTCATGGCGGCTGCAGCTCGCTTGGAGCCTATGAGGATCCTACTCTCTGGTTATGGCTGTCTGATGTGGTATTTAGGGGAGTGAGTATATCGCTGGTCTTTTGGCCCTTCTCGATGTCGTAGTCCATCTGATGTCCCTTCCTCAATGATTCGCAGCTCGCATCTTACAGGTTCAGAGCTGTGGGATGCACTACAGGGATATGCTGCCTTAGATTTCCTTGAGCGTTCTCGATTATCAGCAGTTTATCCGTGAGAGCCTCCTGAAGCATGTTCCCATTGACAATGATGAAGTAATTTCACGTTATTTCAACTTCTGTTTCTAGAATCTATGACTCACTCCTTCTCTTTACAGTTTGAGGAGGTTCGCTCTCCTATTAATATAGATGAGGAGATTGAGATTGCTCCAGAGACTGGGATTGCTTTAGAGATTGAGATCCCTGAGCCCAGACCTAGTCCTGGTCATCATGCTCAGCACGTTGGGTCTAGTCACAATGGGGCCTTTATTGGTGCTACGCTTAGTGATGTCTCTCTTCCAAATAAATCTATGTTCTACTGGGCTCCCACTGTTCAAGCTCCAGTTGAGCAGCAAATGTAGTTTGGTAATGCCCAGCTTCCTACCTTTTATCCACTAGATGCTTCTCATGTGAGTCTGTTTGCTTTATTTCTTGTATGTATCTGTACACTTGACATTGATATTAATAAAATTTTACAAAACAAATTCCCCGAACACAGGAAGAGTATCTATATGGACTTGCCTTATCTCAGAGATTATTTATGATGCAGGTTACAGACAATTGGTGGGTAAGCACCCTCACTGAGACAATGCAAATGTATGCATGTTATGCATGTAATGCATATGATATGGTGTTTTTTGTTTATGCAGAGCTATTCCAGCGGTCTAGAGCGGGAGAATGAGATGCTTCATCAGTAGCTTGCATACTTGGGATTTGATCTGTATAGTACTGGGACTTCATCTGCTAGATCTCCAGACACTCATCATCATGATGACCCTACCGTAGGATGGAGCTCATGGCCTGATACCAGAGCACGAGATGAATGATTTAGATCTTCTGTATTCCTGACTTTCTAGCTGTCTGTATCTAACTGCTCTCTATTGTACTACTATTTTTATTCATGTACTGTCTCGAACATTGTTATATAGAATTGAAACAGTGTTTGCACTTTAATGGATTTTTTTTAAAAATAACTAATTAAAAAAGATAGTTAATGAACATTATCTTTTTTAATTAATTATCCATTTATCTCAATCCTTTTCCAAAGCAGATACTATTGGATAGATAAACAATTAAAAGAATGGATTATCTTCCTAATTATCTATTTATCCCAATCCTTCTCAAATTCTATCACCTTATCCACATCTTTTCTTTGCTAGCAGAATCCTTTTACTACTTGAATTCATCTTCTTTCCCTATATAAAACCATTCAAGGGGTATTCTCCTTCATTCTCTATACCCTTATTATGACTTAAGCATCTCTTCAAACAATGAAGAAATTTCTTAAAAGTCTCAATGGTGATGACTGGAATAAGCTTCAACCTTTCCACATCAAATCCCTGAAATCTCTTCAACACCTGACTATCGATAACACTCTCCTACATGCTGCTTCTACCTTTTGGGATGTCAAAGACCATGTATTCAGATTTAATGGGCAAGAGCTTTGTCCAATGATTAAAGAGTTTGCTGCTATTTTGGGATGCACATTAGACTCGACTGCTATAATAGCCCTTCCTGATTTGGAAATGCAATTTCCTGGCAGATTGGTTATGTTCTTTAATTTGCCCCCAGCTGATATTTACATGTATGCACATAACCCTGGGACCATCAATCTTTCTTCTCTGATCACCGCCTGTGGGACTTAGGATAAGAACACTACTTCTTGGACTAGAATAGTTGCTTTCTGTTTATATGTTCAATTTCTACTAGTTTCTCACCATAGTGGTGCCGATACATGCATTGTCAGTATTTTGGAACAGGTAGAGCTTGGAGCTAATCCTATGCCAGTGATCCTTACTGAGACCATCATTGGGCTTGATAGTTTTAAGACTCGTAACCATTTCTCAAGCAGTTTACTTCTTCTTCAGGTGTGCAACCAAAACTTTTATTTTTATTTTATTTTTGCCCTAATTTTTGCCTAAGCCACCCTTTCAGGTTTTCAGCTTAGCAAGCTTGCCCTAATTTTTGCCTAAGCCGCCCTTTGCTGGTTTTCAACTTAGTAGGCTTTTATTTTATTATTCTTATACCATTTTTTTTAAGATTTGGTTACAGGAAAAGCTGAGCTTACTTAATGTACCCCGCAACCCTTTGACTTATCAACCTCATCAGCTACAATCTCATCCTCTGAAAATGAAAGACAAACATTCTAAGGACCAATGGGTTGACTGGTTGAAGAAGATTTTAGATGCTGAGTTCAGATGGGTTTGCCCTTGGTAGAAATTGAAGTTCATGACTATTGAGCTGTATGATCATTGTGTTCCTATTCTAGGGCTGCACTTCTCTACCTTTTTTACCCCTTTATGCCTTTGTTGTCAATATGGTCACCCTCAGTTCATCATTACTGTTTTGATTGACTTTGAAGGCTTTTCTTTGAGATAAGATTCTCCGGATAAGATTAGGAGCTTATGGCTTGTAGAGCCCTTGAACAGAATATACACCTGGATGCTGATGTTACTACTGATGATAATTACAAGACTTGGGTTGTTATCCAAAAGACAAAACCACCAGGCTTTGCTTGGTACAAGAGAACTCAAACTTTGTATGATGAGTTGTAAAGGAAGAAATAAAGACATCACTAGATAGAATGGTCTCATAGAGTTAGTTTTGGCTTTCTTATGTTTTATTATCCCTTCAAGTACTTATGCTTTATAATAAAGAAGGATATGCAAAGTTTAACAAAACTTCAATTTCAATTTCATTCATTAATTAGGGCTAAAATGAGCACATTTAATACATCAGCTATCAGCTAGTCCTCACATGACATAACTTCTGTTATCAGCTAGTCCTCATGGATTTTCTAATTGAATATTTTTCACTCACATTTTATTTCCCTAATTTTTGCTTGACTAGCCCTTTATGGGTTTTCTAATCAGTGGGACCATTATTTTTTATTTATTTCCCTAACTTTTGCATGTTAGCCCTTTGCAGGTTTTCTTAACAATGGGAATGTCCTAACTTTTGCCTGACTAGCCTTTTTAGGTTTTCTAGCCAGCGGACTTTATTTTCTTTATTCTACTTTTATTCAAATTTTTTAGAGGTAGTACTTCTTGAGGCGATC
This sequence comes from Mallotus nudiflorus, assembly GCA_947683625.1. Lineage (NCBI taxonomy): Eukaryota > Viridiplantae > Streptophyta > Magnoliopsida > Malpighiales > Euphorbiaceae > Mallotus > Mallotus nudiflorus. The sequence continues at coordinate 2,269,875 of CANTUR010000302.1, forward strand.
TAGATTAACAGGTTCGATAAAATCATTCCTTTCAAGATCTGATATCTTAGCAGCTCCTTTAGGTAAGACTGATTTGACCAAGTATAATCCTTCCCAATTCGATCTAAATTTACTTCTTGGATCAAACACCATGGCTCTAGATTATTTCAGCACCATATCTCCAGCTTTGATCTTCCCAGGCTTAACCTTCTTGTTAAACGCCTTTGCTATCCTTCTCTGATATATCTGAGTGTGGAATAAGGCATCCATCCTTTTCTCATCTAGAGATACTAAATGATCATATCTTTTCTATGCCCATTCATTCTTAGTTATTTTAGCCTCTATGACTACTCTCAAGGACTTAATCTCAGTTTCTATGGGCAAAACTGCTTCACAATCGTATACCAATGAGAACGGTGTTTGGCCTGTGGTGGTTCGAGCTGTAGTCCTATATCCTCATAAGGAAAAAGGAAGATATTCATATCAATATTTGTAGGTTTTAACCATCTTAGAAAGGATTTTCTTGACATTTTTATTAGCTGCTTCCACTGCTCCATTAGCTTGAGGGCAATAAAGTGAAGATTTATGGTGCTCAATCCCATACCTTTGTAACAACTCTGCTATTTCTGCTTGAAATTGAACCCCGTTATCTATCACAATATGATGTGGAACCCCATATCTATAAATTAAGCTCTTCTCGATGAACAGTGTTATCTGTTTTGCTTTCACGGTGTTGAAAGATTCTGCCTCTACCCATCTTAAAAAGCAATCAATTGCCACCACTATGTATTTATGCCCATTTTATGTTGTCGGTCTTATTTCTCCTATGATATCAATTCCCCATGCTATAAAGGGCCAAGGGGATGATAAACTATTCAGCACTGTTGAAGGCATATGACAAAGATTCCCATGGATCTGACACTGATGGCATTATCTTACTGTCCTAATACAATCCTTTTCCATAGTCATCCAGTAATACCCTTGTCTGAGTATCTTCTTAGCTAAAATTATCCCATTCATATGAGAACCATAAGCCCTTGCATGAATCTTTTGCATCACCTCTTCAGCTTCATCCTTTTTGAGACACCTGAGCTGCATCCCGTTCGGCATTCTTTTGTATAATACCCTATCATAACTTGCATAGTTATGTGCAAGAACACGAAGAGCATATCTTTCTTTTGAGGTTGCTTCATCTGGATAACTTCCCTTTTCAATGAACCTTTGGACATCATAAAACCAAGGCTTTTCTTCAGGCCCCATTTGAACATTCATAATCTACTCACCCCTATAACACGGTGCTCTAGATATCCACCATCTGATTATCGTCTCTGGATAGATGGATAAAGAGACATTTAGTGAAATTCTTCATTAAGGCTTTCAAATAGCAGATATAAGGCTTCAACTTTTCCTCTTTTTCCTCTTTTTTAGTCCAAAAGGCATCACCCTGTAACAATAGGTCCCCCATTCTATGATGAAAGCTGTCTTAATCTTATCCATGACTGCCATCATGATCTAGTTGTACCCGAAAAATTCGTCCATAAAAGAATACAGTGCACTTGTTGTAGCGCTATCCACTATTACATTAATGTGAGGTAATGAGAAGTCATACTTTGGACAGGTTTTGTTCAGATCCCTAAAATCTACACACATCCATACTTTTCCATCTTTCTTAGGAACAAGTACTATGTTTGCTAGCCATTGAGGGTAGTCTACTACTTTTAGGAAGTTAGCCTATATTTGCTTAGAAATTTCCTCCCTTATCTTTTCTATCCATTCTAGTCATAATCTGCACAACTTCTGTTTAACCGGCTTAGTTTCTGAATGAGTTGGAATGTGATGCTCTGCTATTTCCCTATCTAAACCTGGCATGTCTTCATAAGTCTAGGCAAATACTATCTATCTTTTTGTTAATATTTTCTCAAAATTTTTCTCTCTTCAGGAGTTACATTATGTGTTCTTTGGATTATCATTTATGCCCATGTTAAATGAATCAAATTGAATTAAATTAATGTTAAACATGCATGACCAATTAAAATTATAATGCACAGAACTATTAGGATGCACATCTGTCACGACCCAAAACAGGGGCCATGACCGGCGCTAGGGAACGGGAATTCTTTCGAATCCGGAACCCGTAGCAAGCCTAAAAATAAAATAAAGCATGCCATAACAATAACCATATAATATATATGCAGCGGAAATAAAAATCATAATATCATCCATATCATCCATATCAACTGGATTTAATTCAAAACTCATCACATCACATATATATAATCTTTAATATAAATCTGGTTTCAACATAATACATCTCCTTAAAATAAAATACATGAAATCCTACACTTTAATTCACAACTACTGCAGTGTCTAGATAAAATAAATAAGACTCAAGTAGACAATTTACATAAAGAAGCCGGGACGGAAGAAATCCGGCATATCGACCTGCTACTGAGGTCTGAGGAAGTTGACTCTCCTGAAAAATAGTCAACGGAGGGGAGTCAGACCTCACTGAGTGAATTACTATAATATATATACATACACACTAAGTGATAATGCATACAGTCAATAGTATATATATAATATGTATATATACAGGCAAATTCATACAGATGCAGAAAAATCATTTTTTATATATTTTACTGAAAAATCCCAGTTTATGAAGGATCACATAGAACCCTAGAATATCGCCACCTCAGAAAATAGTGTTAAACAACACTCTGGCCATACAGGCTCACTTAATCCAAATATATCCACTTAATCCATTTAGACAGTAGACTGGCCCCGAGACACTAAGTCAACCGAGCTCCAGCAGTCTGACTGCCAGTGTGATTGGCCCCGAGACACTTGGTCAACCGAGCTCCAGCAATCACACCCAAACCACATCTCACATATCGATAATCATAATCAAATCAATATCCACAAATAGTTAGTAATATAGCCTAAAGCTATAGGCATACCGGTACGTACTCGGTCCTAATGCTGCCCACTAGGTAGCACGTTCTATTGATATCCTTCATCATTAAATATAAAACATTCATTCACAATTAAATGATGCATGAATTTAAATAAAACAACAATATAAACCATATATATACCGGAAATATACCAAACATAAACCAGGTATATTTCGAGTATATATACGTCAAATAAATTCAATCAAATCATAAATTAAACTAAAAATATATTTAAAAACATTTTAAATATATTTTATTAATAAAACATGTATATAATTTATTATATACCAAAAATAAACCAAAAGTATACTTAAATACAAATCACATTATTTATGCATTTTAACCAAAATAAAACATATATTTCTAAATCATGCATCCTAAGCATATATATATAGTATAGTAACTCACTTAGTGCGCTCCACGAGACGGGTCCGACGGGCCTGGTCCACTAGCCCTCGGTCTCGGCGCAACTAAACAAGAAATAAATAACCGATATCAGAGTAACCCTAACAGAAATCCTAGAATTCAATCTAGAGTATTAAACACAGAATCGAAAATTAGGGTTCGACTGGATATCACGTTTTACGAGAATTCTACCAAAAATCCGACAGAACCTCCCCTGTAAAACGGACATCTCTCTACTCAAAAGAGTAGAGCCGACCCTGCAAAGAAAATACACTTCGAAAAACGAACTCAACACAAACAAAATCCCACGGTCGGACTCCAAACTACAGTCCACCGACCGGGGTCCACAAACACAGAATGATTCCAGATATACCAAAAATATCCTTAAATCACAGAAATACATTTTATAGGTAAAAATTACATAATTGACCTTGAAACACTATAAAAACCGATTAAAACTCATTTTATTAGAAAAATCGTATATTATATATATAATTAAAAATAATTCCCGAAAAATAGTTTTAATTAGTTAAAAATACCAAATATTTTGTAGAAATCATTTTTATACCTTAAATAAATATTAAAACCAATTAAATTACATTTTTAGACAATTTAGGGTAAAATTACCAAAATACCCCTATATATATAAATATACTTAAATTACTTCAAAAATTCACCAAAAATCATACAATTATTAAAAATTAATTTTCTCAACATATTTATCAATAATATCAATATTTAAACTCAATTAACCAATTAAATTCAAATTAAAACACATTTAACCTAATTTCTCAAAATCACATAAACTTCAATAATTCAAAATAAATACTTAGAAATTCATAAAAATTCCAAATAAATTCCTATAATTCATTTCAACACCTAATTCAACCATAAACTCCAATTTCATAATTTAAATAATTAATTTCCGAAAATTAGAAAATAATATTAAAATATTCAAAAATACCCAAAAATCCAAAAAATCTCCAAAAATTCTACAAAAATTCATACATGAAGATTAAGCTACTAGGAACAACATTTGTGAAGGAAGTTTCCATGAATCATCCAATTCGAAGCTCAAAAAAAATGAAAACCCTAATGTGACCGAATTGAGTTTTAGCTCAAACCTCAAAATCCACTTGATTTCAGGCCAAAAGGAGCTTAGAATTGGAATCACCGGAGTTCAAGGAGTCGATGAAGACCGGCGGTGCACGAAATGGTGGCCGGAATCGCAAGGTATGAAGAAATGGAGCTTCGGCCGGAAATGGAGGAGAAAGGGCTTGCCGGCGCCGGGGAAGGGAGCTGGGGGCGGCGGAGTGGCTGGCTGAGGAAGGTGGAGCTCCTGGCGGCACACCGACGGTCGGAAATCGGAAGTTGCAGCGGTGAGGAGTGAGGTGGGTGGTCGGGCGCGTGGGAGAGAAGGGAAGAAGAAGAAGAAGAAAAAGAAAAAGAAAGAAAAGAAAAGAAAGAAAAAGAAAAGAGAAAAAGAAAAAAAAAGAAAAAGAAAAATAAAATAAAATAATTAAATAATTAAATATTAATAAAATAATAATAAAATAATTTAATAATAAATAAAATAATTAAATAACAATAAATAAATAAATAATAAAATATTAGGGTTATATATATTAAACCCTAATTAAATAAATATTCACACACGGCTTTATTTAATAATTTAAAAATACGCATGAGTTCATGCAAGTCCGTAAATACATTTAAAATAATTAATAATAAATTGTTTACGTGAAAATTTCCCCGAAAATGCAAGTCCCGGGAAAATTTTACGTAAAACACTGAAAATAATACACCGTAATTAAAATAGGTTTAAAATACATATTAACTCGTAAATATATCATATAATGTACAGAAATTATTAACACTGCATATCCCGGTACAGTGTAAAAATATTTAAAAAAAACACGGGATATTACAACATCACACAAGTAAGCAAAACCAGCATTCATATCATTGACCATAGGAAAAACAACATCTTCATCCGCATAAAGACCAGACATTATTACATTAGTTTCTTCATAAAAAACATCAATGAAACTATCACGAATGACAATAGCTAAGTCCTGGGGTGGTTCCTCCTCAGGTGGCAGACACAGTAGCTGCTCAACAGCATCATCACCCATCATTTCAGTTACTTGCTTAATGACTTCCTCTTTGTTGCTGGCCACTAGGCTTTCCCCAATCTACTCCTTGAAGATCTCAAACCCAGGGACATCCTTTCTAGCCACGGTAACAGATTCTTTGGTGCCTAGATAATACTTGTCTTCCCCTGTCTTGATGAAGTTCTTTGCTCTTCTACTAGCCGATCCTACCTTAGTATATCCCAAACCCTTTGTATGGTCCTGGGTTTTAATGTTTGGAGGCCTAGGACTTCCTTGTTCATTCTTCCCAAGCCCCTGTCCAGGTCGATAATTCATTTTTTCCATTATTTTTGCAACCCTGGGATCCATGTCATCAAATATTCCAACAACTTGGAAACTAGGCAGAACACACACTTGCTTTTATTTATTAAGTATGGCTGCCACAACTGCATTGGTTCTAGATTCGATTATCATAACATCTCCTTTATAAAGGAATTTTATTTTCTGGTGCACTATTGAAGGTACTCCTCCCAGGGCATGAAACCACGGTAATAGGGATGTCCAATACAGTAAATTCAACAGTTGACTCTATAGGCCCTGTTTTGACCAAAGCCTGAAATGGTCTCTCCACATTCTTGGTACTATCATCATAAGCTCTAATGATGAGGTTTGAAGCCGTTAAGTCATCTACTTTCAGACCCAGATTAGGCAGGATCTTTAGTGGGCATACATTTATAGCTGAACCATCATCCACTATCACGAAGTTGGTTCTCTTCCCTTTTACTTCAACTGGGATAAATAATGCCTTGTTATGATTTCTTCCCTCCAAAGGCAAGTCATCATCTGAGAATGTTATTAGCCCATGTTTCTTTTTTGTCACCTTTGCTACCATAGTCTTAGGCATAACTGCCATTTCAATGCTCATGTTCGACAAAGCTTTAACTAAAGCCCTTCTATGGCTGCCTGAATGCATTGGTAATTCCTAGATGCTCACACTCGCTTTAGCCTTCTTAAGTTATTCTAGGATCAAAACCTCTTTCTGTCCTTCCTCTACTTCTGCGTCTTCTATTTCTTCCCTTTCTACAACCCTTTCATTCTGCTTTTCTGCTGCTCGGTAATTCCTCCCACTTCTAGTAACATGATTCACATTTGGAGTATCACTCCATACATCGACTCCAGTGGGTTTTTCTTCATCAGAATCATACCAGATGTCCACGGCCCCAACAATCCATTCTCTTTTCCCATTTTTCCAAACTTCCCCTATCATGTTTCTTTTCCTTTCAGCTCCCTCAACTTATCCATATGTTGGCTTAGCAGTTCTTTAACCCCTTCTTGAGACAATTCTGAGGTTAAGAATTCATCTTCTTTAAACTCATCACGCCATCCTGTCGGCACGATCTCTTCCATGGGTATGTCAATAGAGGCGGGTTTAGAATAGAATACTCTAAAATCGAACTTGCTCGAAGGTTGTCCTAACAGATCTTCAACTCCTCTTAGTGACTGCTCGGGAATTTCAGGCTCTTCTTTTACTGGTTTATCATTAAACTCATCTCCCTATCCTAAGGCCTCAGTTGATTCAATAGGGATAGCAGCAAAGGGTGGTTTCGAGTAAAATACTCTGTAATCAAACTTGCCTGAGGGCTAGCCCAATAAATCTTCTACTCCTCTCTGTGGCTGTTCGAAAGGTTCTCCATTGGGTATAAGGTTGAGGTCCTCGAAGGAGTTTAGCACTTCCTCTTCGCTAACCCCTGAGTTAATCATCATGGTGGCTAGTGGTGGGACATTTCAGTAGTCAGAATTATGCAATACCGATCGGCATTGTGCAATGCAGATTGACATTGTGCAATGCCGATCGGTAATACACAATGCCGGTCGATATTACACTAATGCCGATCGACATTAAATGCCAATAAACTTTTTTTAAACTTTTAATTACCAAAAGACCCTTGAAAAATTGACTTATTTGAAATCAAACCTTAAAAAAATGTTGCAATTTAGTCTTTAAAGTCCAGAAAATCGATAATCATGTTCAATTTTTGAATGAATTTCATCATAGGGGCTTACGTCGAAATTATGCACAATTGCATCCCGAAATTGGGTGCTTACAAGAGGAGATTGTTGACCATTTGCATGATCAAACTCCTAATTTTGGACTTTGACAAATAATTTTTATACTAATAATTTTAATTAAGTGTGTAGGGAATTATATACCAAACATATACTAAGCATATGCACTTTTGGATGAATAGTGAGTTTTCGGGCTAATTGAACCTCTGAGATTGAAGAAGACTTTTGACATATTTAGAGCTCTTAAATGATAAAATAAGCTTCTTCACTTTTGAATTAGACATCTTAAGCTTTTCAAATTAAGGTTGCTTGTTAGAATCCAATTTCATTTGAGTATAAAAATCTTCAGTCAAAGTTAGAATATGCAGCTTGCATTTTAGTTTGTACAACTCTTGGTATTTCAGTAATATCTTCAGTTAAAGATGTCCAATTAAGGTAATTTAAAGTTTTATAGAAATATAAGACAATTATCTGTAACTTTTATGAAGAACATTTTGGCTGAATCAATCTTATTCAATCTCGTTCATGAGCATCTTTCAATATGGTCACAAGCTGTCCTTAAATGGAGCCTTTGGAACACGTTGTTGCCAAAAACTAACAATACCCCTCACGAGTGCTCCTCAAGAGCATGAGTGCTCATGACTTTCTCATGAGCAGACCTTTAATAGCATCCAATGAGAAAATTTGAATGCAACAGATATATTTTTGCTCCTCACCAGTACTGTTCACTTGTGAACCACCCATGAGCATCCTTTGAGCTGCCAAAAGTCCAAGAATTGATTTAAAATCAATTATAAATGTTGGAGACATAATTGATAAATCCAAAAACTATATTTTTAAGTGTTTGTCTATATAAACACAACTTAGAATTTAATTGAAAGTTTAAGAAAACTTGTTTATCATTCATTATTTTCTTAAACATTAAATTGAGCTCTTAAACTTTCCTTTAAATAATTCTTTGTGTATAACTCATGTGAGAGTTGGTGATTGACTAGAATAGACATTCTTATTCTTCTATTTTTTAGGTTTAGAAAATGGGAAGTGAGATTCTATTGTAAAGGAATTGGTTTAAGTGTTTAGCCATTAAAACACTTGGGAAATTGGTTTTAGTCTGAGCCTTAAAAACACTTGTAATTTGGTTTTGGAGTGGGCCTTGAAAACTCAAGTTGTAAGATTGTAAGAGTGAGCCATAAAACTCTTGTGTATTCTCAATCTTATGAATAAGATTGTGGGTGATTAAAAAATCCTAACTTGGGGATAAGTTAAGTGGAGATGTAGGATTATTGTTGAATCCGAACTCCTTAAATATTTGTGTTCTTTACTCTTCCTTCTCAACTCTTACTCAATTCTTGCAAAGAATTCCTTTAATTTCCTATTTTTTTTCTATAGTCCTATTCACCCCCCCCCCTTAGGACTCTTTCAAATTATATAATAAAAATAGTTAAAAACCCATTTAATCACAAAAATAGTAATTAATTTATTATTTGAATATAATTTTTAAAAGTTAGTATTAATTAGTTAAAAATAGTAAATAATTTGTAAAAATTATTTTAATACCATATAAAATTCTAAAATCATTTAAAACATATTATTTAAATATAATTTCAATAAAAACACAAAATTAACCTATATATCCAAAAATCACATAATATTAATAATTTCTCAAAAATTATATAAATTTACCAAAAATTATTTTATAAATTCTAAAATTAATATCTTAAATTAATAACACTAATTTAACCAAATTTCCATCCAAAATAATTAATTAACATAATTATAAAAAAATTCAATATTTTAATATTAAAATAATAAAAATACCCATAAATCAAATTAATTAAAAAAATAAAATAAAATTATTTTTGAGAAGCTTGAGAATATATACAACAACAATCTCAAAGCAAAAACTTATGAATCAAACCCAAAAATTAAATAAAAATATAAAACCCTAAAACGCATAAACTAAAAACTTGTTAGAACTCAAAATCAAGGAGGATTGAGCTCAAACAGAGCTCGGAAATGAATTCACTAGTGCTTAAGGGTTCAAACAAAACTAGAACAACGAGCTTATGTGGCTAAAAGTACCACCAGCATAATGGAGGCTTGTCTTAGTCTCTCCCATTTTTCGGCAACTTTGACGACTTATGGTGGTGGAGGACGACGGCTGGAGGTGGTGGTGGTTGTTGGTGGCGCAGTGACAATTCGGCATGGCGTGGTGGATGTTGGTTGCTTCGGGTGAGGGAGGTAAAATGCGAAGAAGAGAAGAGAAGAAATAAAAATAAGACCCGAAGAAAGAAAAAAAAACCATGCTTATGTACTTTTATATATATATATATACTTTAACACTTGTCTCTCACACACACACATACACATATATATATACACTACACATAAACACATGCACAACACAACACACTAACACATATTAATAATAATAATAATAATAATAATAATAATAATAATAATAATAATTCTATCAAATGCATAATAGTAATAAAATAATAATAACACATGCATGCAATAATACTATTAATAATAAATAACAATAATGAATATTAATAACAATATAAATAATAATACTAATAACAATAAAAATATTAATAATAATACTATTAAAAATATTAGCAATGAAAATGATTTTAAATAATTTAAATAATAAAACTGACATAGTTATTTTTACGTAAATAAAATATTTAGAATAAAATAAATGAATAATATATATGAATAATGATAATATATAAATAAAATTTAAAATTTTATTAACACTGTATATCTCATAATCATTTTATATTATTTAAAATATCGGGTCATTACAATCTTCCCTCCTTATAAGAATTCATCCTTGAATTCAAATAAAAGAACAAAAATAAGAATTATCGAGGAAAGAGATAAGGATAAACAACCTAAATCTTAACTTCTGTTTCCCAAGTATGCTCCTCCATATCGTTACTTCGCCACAACACCTTAACCATCGGAATCTGCTTTGAACGCAACTGACGAACTTGATAATCTACTATCACGATTGGTTCCTCCTTGTATATTAGGTCTTCATTCACTTGAACAGTATCAGGCTGCAACATGTGCGAAGGATCCGAAATATACTTCTTCAACATCGAGATATGAAACACTGGATGCACTTGAGAAAAATTCGGAGACAAAGCCAACTGATATGCAACCATGCCCATTCTCTCCAAAATCTCGAACGATCCAATATATCTCGGTGCTAGTTTCCCCTTCTTACCAAATCTCATCTCACCCTTCATTGGAGACACTTTCAAAAATGCATAGTCTCCAACCTCAAACTCCACATCCTTACGCTTTGGATCCGCATAACTCTTCTGTCTACTAGTTATGGTCTCTAATCTCCTTTTGATCATAATAACTTTCTCAGCTGCATCCTAGACAATCTCAGGTCCAGTTATGGCTCTCTCTCCAATCTCATCCTAACATAATAAAGATCTATACTTCCTTCTGTACAAAGCTTCATACGATGTCATTCTAATACTGCTATGGTAGTTGTTATTACATGCAAACTCCACAAGTGACAAATGACCATCCCAGTTACCTCTAAGATCCAATACACACATCCTCAACATATCTTCAAGTGTCTAGATCGTCCTCTCAATTTGACAATTTGTCTGAGGGTGAAAAGTAGTACTAAAATCAAGCCTGGTGCCCATTGCTTCTTGCAACTTCTGCAAAAAATAAGAGGTAACCACCGAACCTTTATCAAATACAATGGATATAAGTACTCTTTAAAGGCACATAATATGCTTAACATACACTTCACCAACTCAGCTACAAAATAGGTGGCTTTCACATACAAGAAATGAGCAGACTTGGTTAACCTGTCCATAATCATCCAAATGGAATTGTATTACTCCTTCGAATAAGGTAACCCAACCACAAAATCTATAGCAATTCTCTCCCACTTCCACTCAGGAATAGGAAGAGGCTGAAGCTTCCTAGAAGGGTTTTGATGTTCAGCTTTCACCTGTTGACATGTCAAGCACTTAAAAACATAATCAACTATATCCTTCTTCAATCCATCCTACCAGTTCAAATATCTGATATTGTGTTACATCTTAGTAACACCTGGATGTATGTTGTAAGCTTTAGAATGCACTTCCTCAAGGATCTCGTCTCTCAAATTATCCACATTAGGAAAGCATAATCTACCACTGATCCATTAAACACCTTAATTATCGAGTGTGAAATCAGTGAACTTCCCTACATGAACATTCTCCTCAAGCTCTACAAGAATAGGATCTCGGCCCTGAGCTGCCTTAATCCTATCTCTCATCACTTATCAAACTTTGAACTAAGCTAACAATCCACCTGATATGCTAATCTTCATTATCAGACCTTGATCCACTAACTCATGCAACTCTTGAATCAACGGTCTTCTCTCCACACTAATGTAAGCAAGACTACCCGAGGACTTCATACTCAAGGCATCTACTACCACATTAGCCTTATTTGGATGATAAAGAATCTTATAATCATAGTCCTTCATGAGTTCTAACCATCTTCTATGCCTTAAATGCATATCTCTCTGCTGGAAAATGTACTTAAGGCTCTTGTGATCTATAACTTGTGATCTATAAAAATCTCACAAGTCACCCCGTACAAATAATGTCTCCAAATCTTGAGAGTAAAGATCACTGATGCCATTTCTAGGTCATAAGTAGGATAATTCTATTCATGCTTCTTCAACTACCTTAAAGCATAAGCTACTACCCTACCATTATGCATTAACATATAGTGAATTTATCTTCTCCATTCGGTAAGGTTAGAACTAGAGCTGTGGTAAACTTCTTCTTCAATAACTGAAAAATGTTTTGACAAGCATCTGACCATATAAAATTCATATCCTTCTAAGTCAGGTAAGTCATAAGAGCTATAATTTTAGAAAAATCCTACACAAATCTCCTATAATTCCCTGTTAAACCTAGAAAACTATGAATCTCTGTGACTATCGTCGATCTGGGCCACTTAGACACTGCCTCAATCTTCTATGGATCAACCTGGATACCATATTTAGTCACCTCCTAACCAAGAAATGCTACACTCTTAGTCTAGAAATCACACTTTGAGAATTTAGCATAAAGTTTATGTTCTCTCAATGTTTGCAATACAGTCCTCAAGTGATATTCGTGCTTCTCCATACTCTTCAATGCACCAGTATATCATCAATGAAGACTACTATAAACTAATCCACAAACAATCTGAATACTCTGTTTATTAAATCCATAAAAGTAGTTGGTGCATTAGTTAACCTAAAGGACATCATTAGAAACTCATAACGTCCATATCGAGTGTGGAATGTCATTTTAGGAACATCAACTTCACTGATCTACAACTCAGTCAATCTTGGAAAAGAACTGTGTACCCTGAAGTTGATCAAATAAATCATCTATTCTTAGGAGAGGATACTTGTTCTTCATTGTCACCTTATTCAATTCTCTGTAATCAATGCACAGTCTTAGTGTACTATCCTTTTTCTTTGCAAATAGGATTGGTGCACCCCAAGGAGAAACACTAGGTCTAACAAAACCCTTATCTAATAAATCCTGCAACTGCTCCTTCAACTTTATAGAAGCCATTCTGTAAAGCGACATCAAAATAAGAGTTGTACCTGAACCATATCTATACAGAATTTAATCTCTTCATGACGTCGTAAACCTGGCAACTCACAAGCTATAAGGACATCTAAAATAGAAGTCATCTCCACTGTAGTGTCTCTGACCACTACTAAATATCTCTGATAACCCTTCCTCAGCGTCTTCCTAGCCGTGATAGTGGAGATGAAATTCTGAGGTGCAGAATTCTTATCACCCACAAACTTAAATTCTTCATGATTCTAAAAATCACATCTTTACTCCGATAATCCACAATGGCATAGTGTTGAGACAACCAATCCATACCAAGGATCATAACAAAATTCATCCTCAAAATCACATCAAGTTAATTACACTTAGAAGGAATGAATCTGCGGATAACTCTCTAAATTTTTAGTTCTTAGTTTGAATGCTAATATACTGAACTTAATCCTGTAACATACAATTATACCAGTCTCCTCTTATACAATATCACGGCTATAGTATGACACAACAGATTGAAGAGTTCATGGGTATTTTTCACAACTGATCGCTCTTCTCTTACTTTATACAATACTACCACGTGTAACTATTCCTCCTTGAAAATGGATGGAAGTATCTTAGAAATCACTCTTTAAACTCTAATCATGTCACAGTAGTCACATAAAATTAATTTGACTGTATTCACCAATCTTACATTGTAGTTAAAACTGATAACTTCACCATCATAGAGTACAAAAGTGTTGCGTTCGCATTAAACATCTTCTTATTCCTTCATCACAGCATATTCAAAACAATTGTCATGCTTGGTTAAGTGCTATAAAGCCCTCATTAACCTTGGTTATCCCAGCCACAATTGCTACAAGTTTGAGTTTAAAGACTGCCTATACCTCATATAATAACTGCTATGGCCTTTGAGTTACAGTTGCCTCTGACCTACCCCTATACTAGATAAGTGTAGTAAGGACTGAAACTAAAATCACAACTTCAACTTGAAAAGACTACTTAGCAATATATATTGTCTTTGTGGTAGAATTAGTTTGCGTTCACCTCACTAAAAAGACGTGGAAATCAACAAGATTCAAAAAATGGACTATACGCAGAATTGACATATCCTGAGTTCTTTGCTGAAACAGAGGTTGCATCTACTGAATGACCGAAAGTACCAGCACTGTACCCTGTGGAACTCCTGGTGCATGGACAACATCATTAAAACCTTGAGCCACAAGCTCCTCATTCTATTTTTCCTGCTGTCTATGGTAATTATATGGCCCTCTAGATTCACCTTTATCCCTATGCCAAGCTGACTGCATATGGGGTAAAACCTTATCCTTAAAAGACTCTCTGTCATTAGTCTCATCGATCGATGGAGCGACTCACACTTGCCACAAACAAAAAAAATAGAAGAAAAATAAACAATTCTGACAATCACAGACAATAAACAAACACCCTAACGATTATGTGGAATTTCAAAAAGCGATGAAGACTTTTGGAAGACATGATCGAACATAATTAAATGCAGTAGTTTCAAGAAAAATGCAACTCTACTAACCTAAGTCCACAACACTAAACCTAGGCTCTGATACCAACTTTGCCATAATCTAAACTAGAGAGTCATGATCGGCGTTAGGGAATATGAATTATTTTGAATCTAGAACCTGTAACAAGCCTGAAAAATAAAAACACATACAATAGAAATATAAAAATATGACAAAATTAAAACTTTAAATAGATATAAAAATAAACACATAAATGTTATATCATAAATAAAAATATTCATACAATATTATGATACAAATCCCAAAATGAAATAACACACTACTGATAGAATAACACTACCACTGTAGTTTTCTATAATACAATAAAAGCTCAAATATAAAATTTACATAAAATAGCTAGGGCAGAAGAAGACTGGCGTAAAGTACTACTGATACAGTTTAACGAAGAAAACTCTCCTGAAAAAAATGATTTAGAGAGGGTCGAACCTCACTGAGTGAATTATTATAATATATATATATATATATAGGCACCTCCTAATGTCATATTCCATCAAGCATCAGTATATATATAAATATATACAGGCATTTCACACAGATCCTAAAATTCACTTTTATATATAATAATTGTAGAAAACATTTATTTAAATGAAGGATTAAATAGAACCCTAGTATAATCGCAACCTCAATAATAAAAATCAACAACCAACAAACTTAATCAATACTTTAATTATTCATTTATCCAACTTAAGGTAGTAGACCGACCCCGAGTACACTAGGTCAATTGAGGATTCGCAATCTCACTACAGGCATAATTGGCCCTAAGTACACTAGGTCAACCGAGGATCCACAGTCATCCTTTCCCATATCTAATAATCTCTATATTCTCATTCATAATGAGACATCAGAATTTCAACCTAATTCTAATAAACTGTTGTGCAACAGTCTTAGTGTAGCCCACTAAGTAGCATGTTCTATTGATATCCCTTAATAAATCATATTTAATGGAAAATAATAAATTGCACAATTTAAATATAATGGCAATCATTTAAAAAGGATATAACATTTATATACTAAACGTATACCGTAAATATACCAAAAACATACTAAATGCATATGCTAAATATATATAAAATGTACTGAATATGTATACTAAAACTTCTTAATCTAAATAGCTTCTTTAACAACATCTGATGTGGCTATATATTCGGTTTCTGTAGTGGAATCAATAGTGGTACTTTGCTTGGAACTCTTCCAGCTCACTACACCTCCATCACATATGAAAACAAACCCTGAAATAGACTTTCTATCATCCACATCTGATTAAAAATCAGAATTTATGAAACCATCTATTTGTAAATCACCTCTTTTATAAGTTGAGAATAAATCTTTAGTCCTTCTCAAGTACTTAAAGATTGCCTTAACAGTTATCCAATGTTCCATAGTTGGATTGGATTGAAACTTGCTAGTCACACTAACAGCATAGGTAATATCAGGCCTAGTATATAACATAGTGTACATTAAGCTTCCTATAATCGAAGCATAAGAAACTTTAACTATTTTGTCACGACCCAAAACTAGGAGTCATGACCGGCGCTAGGGAACGGAAATTCTTTCAAATTCGGAACTCATAGCAAGTGTAATATCCTGAGTTTTTAAATAATTTTAAACTACATCGGGATATGCAGTGTTAATAGTTTATATATATATATATATATATATATATATATATATATATATAAATAATATCTATATATATTTGATTATTTAATTAGTTTGTTATTTATTAAAGTCATTTTTAATTATTTTAAGTTTTTTACGTAAAATTTTTCCAAGAGTTTATTTTCGAGGAAATTAAAACCTAAATAAATAATTATTAATTATTTTGGACGGTTTTATGAATTTGCATGAGTCCATGCACAATTTTAAATTGTCATATTAATATACGTACATATACATGTATATATACACATTTAAATAATTAAGGTTTATTTTTAATTAAATTTATATTATATAGTTTTAATAATTAATATGTGCATTATATATGTATATGTATATAGATATTATTATTTATGTGTGTGGTGTATATTACTTTGAATATAATATTCATATATTATAATAATATAAATTAAAGATATATATATATATATATATGTTTACAAAATCAAAAGTTTAGCATATTTACGAAACTGCCATTGACTTCTCCTTCTTCATGCTCGACGCCCTCTCATCGTTTTCGGCCACTTTAACCTCTGTTTCTTGTCGTCGGTGTGCCTTTCAGCCGTCCTCCTCCTTCCTAAGCTCCCTCCGTCACCCTCTCTTCCCTTTTCCGATGTCATTTGGCCGATTTTCTTCTAAGAAACCGAAAATCACCCCCAACTCCGATCACCTTGTTTTCGGCCACTGTTTTGAGTGCCACCGGTCTCTATCTCTTCCTTGAGCTCTGGTGAGTTCATTTCCAAGCTTAGTTTCACTTGATTTGGTTTAGATTTTCCTAGGTTTTCAATTTTCAATTTGAGCCTATATGAGTTCTTGATTTTTTTGAGCTTTGATTCTTATGATTCAAGCTAACTTCCTTCACAAAGATTAATCCCAATAGCTTAATCTACATCTTGTAATTTTTGTGGAATTTTTTGAAATTATTTTGATTTTTTGTGAATTTTTTATTATTTTATTAATATTTTCTAATTTTCATAAATAAATTATGAAATTGTGATTTATGGTGTTTATAGGTGTTAAAATTAATTTTATAAATTTATTTGTAATTTTTATGATTTTTGTATAATTATTGTGAATTTATTTAGTTTATGTGATTTTTAGAAAATTAGGTTAATTATGTATTTTATTGAAATTAATTGGTTAATTGAATATATTGGTTTTATTGAATTATATTTTGAGAAATTAATTTTTGAGTAATTATATTATTTTTAGTGAATTTTTGTATAATTATAGTGATTTATGTGAATTTATATATAACTAAGGGTATTTTGGTAATTTGATGATAAATTGGTTAAAAATTTAGTTTAATTGGTTTTAATAGTTATTTGAGGTATAAAAATTATTTCTACAAATTATTTAGTATTTTTAACTAATTAAAACTATTTTTCGTAAATTATTTTCAAATTATATATAATATACTATTTTTGTAAATAAATGAGTTTTTATTGATTTTTAATATGTTTTAGGGCTAATTATGTAATTTGGAGTTATAAAATGTATTTTGGCTAATGTTTATGAATTTATCGAGAATTGTTGATTTTTAATAATATTTTATTAAAATTAAGGTTTTTATGTAATTCGGTGAAATAATTATTTTTAGTGTTTTAAATATCTGATTTGCTATATTTTGATTATTCAAGGGTATTTTTGGTATTTCTGGCATTTAAATGTGCTTTGTGTATATCTCGTGAATTGTGAGCCTCGATCGGTAGAATTATAGTTTAGGAGTCCGACCGAGGGGTTGTGTGGCTATGTATTCTTGAAGTGTGTTTTTTATGCAGGATCGGCCCTATTTTTGTAGGGAGATGTTCATTTTACAGAGGAGACTCTGTCGAATTTTTGATAGATTTCTCGTAAAACGTGACAACCGGTCCGAATCTAGTTTTAAATTTTTAATTGGGTCCTTCCGTAGTAATTCTAGAAGTGTAGAGTTAGAATTTACTCTGATGATTGTTATTTTATTTTTCTAACTGCGCTGAGACCGAGATCTAATGGACCAGGCCCGCTGAGTTCTTCTCGAGGAGCGCACACCAGTGAGTTATTATACTGTATATATATACATTGCATATAGGATGCATCAGTTAAGGATTTTCATTTTCATTATATGTTTTTAAAAGTGGTTTAAAATATAATATTTTTGGTATACCTAGGGTTTGTATTTTTGTATATATGCATGTTAAATAATTATGCATGTTATTTTGATATATGCACGTTAAATAATTAGGTGTATGTTTAATACATTTTAGTATATATACATGTTTTAAATGTACATTCAGTCATAATTATTTTATTGAATGATTAGTATACTTTAGGTATAGTTTCAGTATATTTTAGGTTTATTCTTAAATAATTGCATGTTATATTATGAACCTACACTTAAATTGTTTTTAATTTTATTTTTGGTATATTTTTTATATATTTCCAAATAAATGCATGTTTTATTATTAATTCAAACCTAACTCATTAGTGGTATACTTAGGGTTTATTTGTGATATATGCATGCTAGAAAATTAGGTTATTTTGGTATATTGTGATTATATGTTAAACCTAAACGCATATTTTAGTACATACACATATTTAAATGAAAATTTATACATAATTGTTTTATTGAGTAATTTGTGTACTTAGGGTATATTCTTAGTATATTTAGGTACATTTTTAAGCAAATGCATGTTGTATTATTAAAATGCACTTAAATTATTTTTAACTATATTAATGGTTTATCTTTAGTATATTTCATATTTTATTTAACATATATATACCCAAAATATACTGGGTATATTTTAGGTATATTTTTGGTATATATATGGTTGATTTTACTATTATGAATATCATTCTATATTAATTATTTTTCGAATGAATAATTTATTTTAAGTGAAGGATATCAATAGAATGTGCTTCCTAGTGGGCAGCACTAGAACCGTGTACGTACCGGTGCGATAGATAAGGGTTGAGTGAGAATTAATTTTGGTGATTATAATTGATTTGACTAAGATTAATGGTATGATAGATAATGTGATTGCGGGGCCAATCACACTGACAGTCAGACTACTGAAGCTCGGTTGACTTAGTGTCTCGGGGCCAATCTACTGTCCATAATAGAATGAATAAACTATTGATTTGATTGAGATGTGAGGTGATAGATAGTGTAATTGCTGGAGCTCGGTTGACCAAGTGTCTCAGGGCCAATCACACTGACAGCCAGATTGCTGGAGCTCGGTTGACTTAGTGTCTCGAGGCCAGTCTGCTTTCCAGATTGGAATAAGTGTTCTATTTGGAATCAAGTGAGCTTGTATGGCTAGAGTGATGATGGGGTTGATTGAGGTTGCTATTATTAGGGTTCTATGGATCCTTCATGAATTAACCTAAACGTTTTCTGCATTTAGTATATTTATATAAGAAGAGTTGGCATATGTGTGGAATGTGTGAATATATATATATATATATGTGTGTGTGTGTGTGTGTGTGTGTGTGTGAATGCATGATTGGATATGTTTTAGATTTGCATGTATATATAGTATAATAATTCACTCAGTGAGGTCTAACCCCCCCCCCCCCCTCAATTATTTTTTTCAGGAGATCCTATATCGTCAGACCTTAGTAGTAGAGTTCCTCGTCGGTGTTCTTCCGTTCCGGCTATTTTATGTAAATATATATTTTGAACTTTCAATCGTATTATAGAAACTGCAGTAGTTGTGTTATTGTATCAGAAGAGTATTATTTTCTTTTAATATTTAATACTCAGAGAGTTGTATCCGAATATTGTATGAATACATTTATGTATGGTAGGATTTGGAGTATGTACTTTGTATATTGATTCAGAAAAATTTTAATTCTGTCATACTTTTTATTTATTTATTGCATGATTTTATTTTCTAAGGCTTGCTACGGGTTCTGGATTCAAAAGAATTTTCGTTCCCTAGCGCCGGTCATGACTCCTAGTTTGGGTCGTGACAGCAAGCCTTAGAAAAATAAAATCATGCATTACATAAATAAAAGCACAACTGAATTAAAAATTTTTGAATCAATATATAAAAATGGATGCTCAATATCTTTTCATAAATAAATATATATTTATACAGTGTTCAAATACAATTCTCAGAGTATAAAGTATCAAATAAAATAATATTCTTCTGATACAATAACACTACTACTGTAGTTTCTAGAATACAAATCAGAGTTCAAAATATATATTTACATAAAATAGCCGGGACGAAAGAACATCAACGAAGAACTCTATTACTAAGGTATGAAGATATAGGATTTGCTGAAAAAAAATATAATTGAGGGGGGTCAGACCTTACTGAGTGAATTATTATACTATATATACATGCAATTTAACTATATCCAGTCAAGCATTCTTATATATATATGCATATACACGCATTTCACACAAATGCCAACTCTGCTTAATAATTATAATAAATGTAGAAAATATATATTTTAATACATGAAGGATCAAAAAAAACCCTATTAATCTCAACCTCAATCAATCATATCATCACTCTAGCCATACAGGCTCACTTAAATCCAAATAGATCACTTATTCCATTTTGGACAGTAGACTGGCCCCGAGATACTAAGTCAACCAAGCTTCAGCAGTCTGACTGTTAGTGTGATTGACCCCAAGACACTTGATCAACCGAGCTCCAACAATCACACCATCAATCATATCACATCTCAATCAAATCATCTCAGTCATATCATAATTACCATAAGAAATTCCTCACTCAAACCTAAATCTATCGCACTGGTACGTACTCGGTCCTAGTGTTGCCCATTAGGTAGCACGTTTTATTGATATCCTTCATTTATAATAATCATACATTGAGAAAATAAATAGTGTAGAATAACATTCATAATAGCAAAATAAACCATATATATCCCAAAAATATACTTAAAATAAACTAAGTATATTTCAAGTATACATATGTAAAATAAATTCAAATCAATCATGAAATATACTAAAATAAACCCATAATATACTAAAAACATATTAGGTTTAAATCAATAATAAAACATGCATTTATTTGGAAATATATGAAAAATATACCAAAAATATACTTAAAAATAATTTAAGTATAAATCAATAATATGGCATGCATTTATTTAGGAATATACCTAAAATATACTTAAAGGATACTAATCATTTAATAAAACAATTATGAATAAATATACATTTATAACATGTATATATACTAAAATGTACTAAAAATAAACCTAATTATCTAGCATGCATATATAAAAAATAAACCCTAAATATATCAAAGATATAGTAAATGTATATAGAAAATATGCAGATATATACATCAAAATATAATAAAAATAAACTAAAATTATACCAAATCATATTATGATTTAAATCACTTTTAAAAGCATATAATGAAAATGGAAAATCATAGATCATGCATCCTATATGCAATGCATATATATACAGTATAATAATTCATTGATTAGCACTCCACGAGACAGACTCAGCGGGCCTGGTCCGTTGGGCCTCGGTCTCGACACAGCTAAAAAAATAAAATAACAACAATCATCAGAATAAATTTCTAACTCTACGCTTTTAGGATTACTATAAAAAAACTCAATCAAAAATTCAAAACTAGACTCGGACCAGTTGTCACGTTTTACGAGAAATCTATTGAAATTTCGGCAGAGTCTCATCTGTAAAACGGACATTTCCCTACAAAAGTAGGGCCGATCCTGCACGGAAAGCACACTTCTAAAATCTCAAAACACAACACCTCGGGTTGGGATCCCAAACTCCACAAATCCCCAACCGAGGTTTACAATGCACAAACAAATAATATTAAACAGTAAAATAATAAAAATCATCAAAAACCCATAAAAATATTTAAAAACTTTTATTTTCCAATTAAAACATAAAAGTCTAATTTAAATAATATTTGAGAATAAAAATTCATAAATGGAATAAAATTCCCATTTTACAATTAAATTAACATAGATTATAAATAATATTTAAAATCACAATTTAACATCATTTAAAATAATAAAATACACATTTAGCCTCAAAATAATAAATACACTTATTATTCACATAATACTCTAAAATTATCACAATTTAACTAATAAAATCTCAAATATTATATAATATTAATAAAAATTCAAATTTACAATTATTCAACATAACATAATAAAATTTCACATTTAATTGCATAAATAGTTTAATTATATAATAAAATTAGTTTAAAACCCATTTTATTTCCAAAATAATATATAATATATTATTTGAAAACAATTTTTGAAAAATAGTATTAATTAGTTAAAAATAATAATTAATTTGTAAAAATCATTTTATTACCTTAAATAATTATAAAATCAAATAAAACATAATATTTAACTATAATTAACACAAAATTACACATTTACCCCTATAATATCAAATATCCAATATACTTAAATATACTAAATAATTTTCTCAAAAATTATAGAAAATCATTAAAATTATTTAATCAACATATAATACACTAATATCAACCAAAACACATATTTAACCAATAATTTCAACAAAACTACATATTTAACCTAATAACTCAAAATACACATCAATTGTATAAAATTCCATAAAAATTATATAAATTCATAAAAATTATTTATCAACAAGTAACATTCTAATATCAACTAAAACACAAAATTAAACTCTAAATTCTATTAAAATGCACATTTAACTCAAAATTCCAAAATTTACATAAATTAAAAATATTTCTAAAAATTATATAATAATCCCAAAAATTAATTTCTCAACACCAAAATTAATAACAATCTATAATAACAATAATTAAACTAAATTCATAATTAAAATAATTAATTAATGAAAATTAATTATTTAATAATAAAATAATAAAAAATTCACCAAAATTAAAATAAATTCCAAAAATTATAACAAAAATATTTTCATGAAGCTTGAGCATTAATGATCAAAATTATAAAGGAAGACAGCAAGAATCAACCGAAAATCAACTAAAAAAATTAGAAGACCCTAAATTCCAAAAACCAAAAATTTAACAAAACTTACAAATGATCGAATTCCAGCTTGAAGGAAGCTTGGATTCATCTTCCTCGTGACTCAGGGAGTCAAACGGCATCGGCGAGGCAAGTTGAGGTGGCCGAAAATGCAAGGGACATTGTCGGAAGCTGTTGTTGTAACTTTTGGTTCCTGCTGCTGCTTGTCGTCGCTGGAGAAGAAAAACAGGGTGGCGGTGACGGCAGGAGGCGGTTGCTAGCGGAGGTGAAGGAGGCACATTAAGGGTTAGAGGTCAGACTTGCACAGGGAGAGGAGGAAGACGAATCTGGTTTTGTATGTATGTATGTATATATATATATATTTAATAAAACTTTATATTATAACTTATACAGTATAACTTTATATTATAATAAACCTCCACCACACAATAAATAAATATCTCTCACACACACACCTATATATATATATATATAAACACACATATACATTAACACCTAAAAAAAATTAAAAAATATATATAATATTTACATAAGCAATAAATAATAATAATACCAATAATATAATTCAATAAAAATAATAATATTAAAATAATAATGCACATAAACTAGTATCATTAAAATAATACTAATAATATTAATAATGAAAATAATAACCATGATGATGATAATACACAACACATTTGAAAATAACAACAATATAAACAATATTTATAAAATAATTTATAATGCACTAAATTAATGTTATTAAAATAATAGTATTCGAAAATAATAAATATACACAATCAAATTTAAGCGTCTCTAATGATAAGTTCCAGAATAATATATTTACGTACAAAATTCAATTAAACATAAAATAATAATAATTAATGTAATATCCCGTGTTTTTTTTTAAATATTTTTACACTATATCGGGATATGCAGTGTTAATAATTTTTGTATGTTATATGATATTTTTACGAGTTAATATGTATTTAAAACCTATTTTAATTACTGTGTATTATTTTCAGTGTTTTACGTAAAATTTTCCCGGGACTTTCATTTTCGGGGAAATTTTCACGTAAACAATGTATTATTAATTATTTTGAATATATTTTCGGACTTGCATGTACTCATGCGTAATTTTAAATTAATAAATAAATTTTGTGTATATATATTTATTTAATTAGGGTTGAATATATTACCCTAATATTTTATTATTTATTTATTTATTTATTGTTATTTAATTATTTTATTTATTATTAAAATTGTTTTATTAATATTTTATTAATATTTAATTATTTTATTTTCTTTTTCTTTTTCTTTTTTTTCTTTTTTCTTTTTCTTTTCTTTTTCTTTCTTTTTTTTTCTTTCTTTTTCTTTTTCTTTTTCTTCTTCTCCTTCTTCCTTCTCCCACGCCCGACCACCACCATTCTCCCTTCCCTCCCGCTGCAACTCCGGCCACCTACTGTCGGTGTGCCTCCCGGCTTGCCACCGCAGTTCCCAGCCGTCCCCCGCCGCCAGCAGCTCTCTTCCTCGGCGCCGGCGAGCTAATTTTCCTTTTTTGGTCGAAAATTGTCCCTTTGCCGTTTCTCCCAATTTCGGCCATCGTTTTTGACACCGCCGGTCTCTTTCTTCTCCTTGAGCTCCGATGAGTGTGATTCTAGCTTTGGTTTGAGCTAAAATGGTCTAGAATTGCTTAGGTTTCGAATTTTCAATTTCGGTCATATTAGGGTTTTTGATTTTTTTGAGCTTCGAATTGGATGATTCATGAAAACTCCCTTCACAAATGTTGTTCCTTGTAGCTCAATATACATGTATGAATTTTTGTAGAATTTTTGGAGATTTTTTGGATTTTTGGGTATTTTTGAATATTTTAATATTATTTTCTAATTTTCGGAAATTAATTATTTAAATTATGAAATTGGAGTTTATGGTTAAATTAGGTGTTGAAATGAATTATAGGAATTTATTTGGAATTTTTATGAATTTCTAAGTATTTATTTTGAATTATTGAAGTTTATGTGATTTTGAGAAATTAGGTTAAATGTGTTTTTATTTGAATTTAATTGGTTAATTGAGTTTAATTATTAATATTATTGATAAATATGTTGAGAAAATTAATTTTTGATAATTGTATAATTTTTGGTGAATTTTTGAACTAATTTAGGTATATTTATATATATAGGGGTATTTTGGTAATTTTACCCTAAATTGTCTAAAAATGTAATTTAATTGGTTTTAATAATTATTTAAGGTATAAAAATGATTTCTATAAATTATTTGGTATTTTTAACTAATTAAAACTATTTTTCGTGAATTATTTTCAATTATATATATAATATACGGTTTTACTAATAAAAAAAGTTTTTATCGGTTTTTACAGTGTTTTAAGGTTAATTATGTAATTTCTAATTTAGGTATATTTATATATATAGGGGTATTTTGGTAATTTTACCCTAAATTGTCTAAAAATGTAATTTAATTGGTTTTAATAATTATTTAAGGTATAAAAATGATTTCTATAAATTATTTGGTATTTTTAACTAATTAAAACTATTTTTCGTGAATTATTTTCAATTATATATATAATATACGGTTTTACTAATAAAATAAGTTTTTATCGGTTTTTACAGTGTTTTAAGGTTAATTATGTAATTTCTACCTATGAGATGTATTTCTAGGTTTTAAGGATATTTTTGGTATTTTTGAAATTATTCTGTGTTTGTGGACCCCAGTCGGTAGATTGTAGTCTGGAGTCCGACCGAGGGGTTGTGGATTGTGTTGAGCCTATTTCTCGAAGTGTATTTCTTTGCAAGGTCAGCTCTACTCTTTGGAGTAGAGAGATATCCATTTTACAAGGGAGGTTCTGTCGAATTTTCGGTAGAATTCTCGTAAAACGTGATGTCCAGTTGAACCCTAATTATGTTTCCGTATTTTAATACTCTAGATTGAATTCTAGGATTTCTGTTAGATTTATTCTGATGTCGATTATTTATTGTTTGTTTAGTTGCACCGAGACCGAGGGCTAGTGGACCAGGCCCGTCGGACATGTCTCGTGGAGCGCATTAGGTGAGTTACTATACTATATATATATGCTTAGGATGCATGATTTAGAAATGCATGTTTTATGTTGATTAAATATGCATAAATAATTTGGTTATTTCTTAAGTTTACATTAAGTATATTTTTGGTATATATTAAATTATATGCATGTTTTGTAAAGAAAATATACTTAAAATGTTTTTAAATATATTTCCAACTTAATTTATAATTTGATTGAATTCATTTGACGTATATATACTCGAAATATACCTGGTTTACTTTTGGTATATTTCTGATATATATATGGATTATATTATTATTTTATTTAAATTCATGCATCATTTATTGTGAATGAATGTTTTATATTTAATGATGAAGGATATCGATAGAACGTGCTACCTAGTGGGCAGCACTAGGACCGAGTACGTACCGATACGCCTATAGTATTTAGGCTATAATACTAACTTATTTGTGGATATTGATTTGATTATGATTATCGATATGTGAGATGTGGTTTGTGGGTGTGATTGCTGGAGCTCGGTTGACCAAGTGTCTCGGGGCCAATCACACTGGCAGTCAGACTGCTGGAGCTCGGTTGACTTAGTGTCTCGGGGCCAGTCTACTGTCTAAATGGATTAAGTGGATATATTTGGAATAAGTGAGCCTGTATGGCTAGAGTGTTGTTTAACACTATTTTCTGAGGTTGCGTTATTCTAGGGTTCTATATGATCCTTCATAAAAGATGATTTTTTAATGAAAATATATATAAAAATGACTTTCTGCATCTGTGTGAAATTTCCTGCATATATATATATTAGATATATATATACTGTTGATTGTATGCATTATCACTTAGTGTGTATGTATATATATTATAGTAATTCACTCAGTGAGGTCTGACTCCCCTCCGTTGACTATTTTTCAGGAGAGTCAACTTCTTCAGACCTCAATAGCAGGTCGATACGCCGGATTTCTTCCGCCCCGGCTTCTTTGTGTAAATTATTTACTTGAGTCTTATTTATTTTATCTAGACACTGCAGTAGTTGTGAATTAAAGTATTGGATTTCATGTATTTTATTTTAAAGAGATGTATCATATTGAAACTGGATTTGTATTAAAGAGATTATATATCTATGAGATGAGATTTTGATTTAAATCCAATTGATGTGAATAATATTATGATATTATGATTTTTATTTTCGTTGCATATTATATGGTTATTGTTATTATTGCATGATTTATTTTATTTTTAGGCTTGCTACGGGTTCCGGATTCGAAAGAATTCCCGTTCCCTAGCCCGGTCATGGCCCCTGTTTTGGATCATGACAAAGTTGGTATCAGAGCGGAGTTCTGTGTCAGGGCTTAGTTATGTGAGTTGTGGCCCTAGTTTTAAAGTTGTTTTTTCTTTTGGTAACTACTGCAGTGTATTAGGTTTGAGTATGTCTTGATAAGTATTCCTTGCTGTAGTTTTCTGCGTTATTCCTCTGTTGTCTGTTTTGTCTGAATTTTTTCGTCTGTCTTTTCAGAATGAGGAGGCGAGCACGTGTCGCTCCACCGGTCGTTGAGGCCGAGGATGATGAGTCTTTTCAGGATGAGGTTTTACCTCCTGAGCAGCCAGTTAGACGTAGAGGTCGTGGCAGAGGTAGACCTCGAGGAGCGGCAGGTCGCCGTAGGCAGAGAGAGTTACAGGACGAGGAGCCTGTTGAGCCTGAGTTTGATGTTCCTGTTCCTCCAGTTGTTCAGCCTGCCTATCAGCAGGGTATGTCTGACCCTGAGGCAGCTTTGTTTTATGCCCGAGTTGGCAGGATTGCTTTTAATAGTACTTCTGATCCTTTAGATTTTCTGCATGCGATTGAGACTAGGACTCGGACTGCTCATACCGAGTATCAGCGGATCATGATCGTTGAGTTGTCTGTTGAGGGACCAGCTCTAGACTGGTTTATTCAGATGATCCAGCCCTATATGATGACGATGACATGGGCTCAGTTTCGAGAGCGGTTCATGAGGAGATTCTGTCCAGAGCCTCTTCGTTTGAGCTATCGTCTCTGTTTGACCAGTATTTCTCATAGAGATCGATCTGTAGAGGAGTATACCCGAGAGTTTCTTCGTCTGGATAGATATACCGAGGATCTGATGCGAGATCAGTATTTCACAGTCACTACATACGTTACTGGTTTGGGTTCAGCTTTTGCTGGTATGCCTACAACAGGTCTTACTCTCAAGTCCGTGATTGAGCTAGCTAAGGAGATTGAGCTGAGGTTAGTTAGGCAGGGAGCGATGCCTGATTACTACCAGTTAGGAGTTCAGTCGAGTGGATCGCAGGCTACTCCGTATTCGAGTTTTCATGTTGGATCGAGTAGTCAGCAGCGAGGTCCGACTCAGCAGAGTCAGAGACAGCAGCAGCGAGTGCATCGGAGCAGTAGACATGGCCGTAGAGGTCAGCATAGATCATTCAGATTTGGGTCAGGTGCTTCGAGCAGCAGTAGTGGTCGTAATTCTGGATCAGCGGCCAGTGTTTGCCAGACTTGTGGTAGAGTCCATCAGGGACCGTGTTATCTGACACCGTTGACATGTTTCAGATGTGGGCAGACAGGAAATTTTGCCAGATCGTGTCCTTATTCCGGGTATCAGCAGCAGCAGATTCCGCGATTCCCACAGCAATCAATTGCTAGTGCAGCACCCGTGCCATTTCAGTTACCACCAGCCCAGCATTAGAGTTCCACTCAGTTTGTTCCACAACAGAGTCATGGTAGAGGTACTAGAGGAGGTGCCAGAGGTGTTGGCCAGGCTTCTACCAGTCAGTAGGGAGGTCGAGGTCAGGCTAGAGTCTTCCATCTGACTCAGCAGGATGCTCAGGCATCTAATGCAGTCGTGGCAGGTATTGTTTCTGTTTGTTACCTGGATGTTTGGGTTTTGTTTGATCCGGGTGCCACGCATTCGTTTATTTCTCCTATTTTTGCTTCTAAATCTTATTGGCAAGCTTCGAGGATGGCTTTTCCTTTGTCTGTTGCCACTCCTCTGAGCCATTCCTTGGACGTCGATATTATTCTTTCTGGTTGTCCAGTTCTCTTGGGAGATAGAGAAATACCCGCTGATTTGATATTGTTGGATGTGATGGAGTTTGATGTTATTTTGGGAATGGATTGGTTATCTCAGCACTTTGGCGTGGTAGATTGCAGGAATAAGGAGGTGACTTTCAGAATTCCTGGTGAAGTAGAATTTAAGTTTGTTGGTGATAGGAGTTCAGCACCTCAAAATCTTATTTCTGCTATTTCAGCTAGGAAGTTGTTGAGGAAAGGTTGTCAGGGGTTTTTGGCATTGGTTAGGGATACGTCAGTGGAGAAGTTGTCACTCACAGATGTTCCTATTGCTTGTGAGTTTCCTGATATTTTTCCCGAGGAGTTACCAGGTTTACCACCTCACAGAGAGATTGAGTTTTGTATAGATGTGGTTCTAGGTACTACTCCTATATCTATGCCACCCTATCGTATGGCTCCTGCAGAGTTGAGAGAGTTGAAGGAGCAGTTGCAAGAGTTGTTGGACAAGGGTTTTATTAGACCTAGTGTTTCTCCTTGGGGTGCGCCAGTCCTGTTTGTGAAGAAGAAGGATGGTACCCTGAGACTGTGCATTGACTACAGAGAGTTGAATAAGGTGACAGTGAAGAACAAGTATCCTCTCTCGAGGATAGATGATTTGTTTAATCAACTACAGGGTGCACAGTTCTTTTCTAAGGTTGATTTGAGGTCAGGTTATCATCAGTTGCGTATCAGTGAAGCTGATATTCCTAAGACAGCATTCCGCACTCGTTATGGCCAGTATGAGTTTCTGGTGATGTCTTTTGGTTTGACTAATGCACCAGCAGCTTTTATGGACCTGATGAACAGGGTATTCAGACCGTATGTGGATCAGTTTGTGGTAGTCTTCATTGATGATATACTAGTATATTCGAGGAGTATGGAAGAGCACGTATATCACTTGAGGATTGTACTACAGACACTGAGAGATCATCAGCTTTATGCTAAATTCTCGAAGTGTGATTTCTGGATGGAGAGTGTTTCTTTTCTTGGACACGTAGTGTCTAAAGAAGGTATTCAGGTTGATCCACAGAAGATTGAGGCAGTATCTGAATGGCCTAGACCTACTTCAGTTACGGAGATTCGAAGTTTTCTGGGTTTAGCCGGGTATTATAGGCGGTTTGTGCAGGATTTTTCCAGGATTGCAGCCCCTATGACTCGCTTGACTCAGAAGAATGTTAGATTCGAGTGGTCAGAAGCTTGTGAGAATAGTTTTCAGTTGTTGAAGGAGAAGTTGACCACAGCGCCAGTATTAGCTTTGCCTAATAATGTGGATAAGTTCACAGTTTACTGTGATGCCTCTAGAATTAGTCTTGGTTGTGTGTTGATGCAGAATGGAAGGGTGATAGCCTATGCTTCGAGGCAGTTGAAGAAGCATGAGCAGAACTATCCTACACATGATCTTGAGATGGCTGTAGTGATTTTTGCTTTGAAGATTTGGAGATATTATTTATACGGGGTGACTTGTGAGATATTTACTGATCACAAGACCCTTAAGTATATTTTCCAGCAGTGAGATTTGAATCTGAGGCAGAGAAGATGGTTGGAATTATTGAAGGATTATGATTGCGAGATTCTTTACCATCCGGGTAAAGCTAATGTGGTAGCAGATGCCTTGAGTAGGAAGTCCTCAGGTAGTCTTGCTCACATCGGTGTTGAGAGGAGACCATTGATCTAGGAGTTACATGTGTTGGTGGATCAAGGTCTGATGATGAAGATTAGTAGATCAGGTGGACTGCTAGTTCAGTTTAAAGTGTGATCTGTACTAAGGGATAGGATTAAAGCAGCTCAGAGTCGAGATCCTATTCTAGAAGAACTTGCAGAGAATGTCAGAGCAGGGAAGTTCACTGATTTCACACTCGATGATGATGGTGTGTTGTGGATCAGTGGTAGATTGTGTGTTCCAGATGTGGATAATTTGAGAGAGGAGATTTTAGAGGAAGCACATTCTACAGCCTATAGTGTTCATCCAGGTGTTACTAAGATGTACCACAGTATCAGAGATCTATACTGGTGGGATGGATTGAAGAAGGATGTCACTGATTATGTTGCTAAGTGCTTGACGTGTCAGCAAGTGAAAGCCGAACATCAGAAGCCTTCTGGGAAGCTTCAGCCTCTTCCTATTCCCGAGTGGAAGTGGGAAAGGATAGCTATGGATTTTGTGGTCGGTTTACCTCGTTCGAAGGATGGATACGATTCCATCTGGGTGATTGTAGACAGGTTGACGAAGTCTGCACATTTCTTGCCTATGAAAGCCACATATTCAGTTGCTAGATTGGCGAAGTTGTATGTGAAGCATATTGTGTGCCTTCATGGAGTACCTGTGTCCATTGTGTCAGATAGAGGTTCAGTGTTCACTTCTTGTTTTTGGCAGAAGTTGCAGGAAGCGATGGGCACTAGGTTGGATTTCAGTACTGCTTTTCATCCTCAGACAGATGGCCAGTCTGAGAGGACGATCCAGACACTGGAAGATATGTTGAGGATGTGTGTCCTGGATTTGGGAGGTAGCTGGGATGATCATTTGTCGCTTGTTGAGTTTGCATATAATAACAACTACCATAGCAGTATTGGTATGGCACCATATGAGGCGTTGTATGGAAGGAAGTGTAGATCCCCGTTGAGTTGGGATGAGATTGGTGAGAGAGCTTTGACTGGACCAGAGATGGTTCAGGATGCTGCAGAGAAAGTCACCGTGATCAAGCGCAGATTAGAGACCGCAGTTAGCAGACAGAAGAGTTATGCGGATCCTAGGCGCAGAGATGTGGAGTTTCAGGTTGGAGATTTTGTTTTTCTGAAAGTATCTTCGATGAAGGGTGTGATGAGATTTGGTAGGAGAGGTAAGTTAGAACCGAGATACATTGGACCGTTTGAGATTCTGGAGAGAGTTGGCACTGTTGCATATCGGTTGGATTTGCCTCCGAGTATGTCACAAGTGCATCCAGTATTTCATATCTCGATGTTGAGGAAGTATATCTTAGACCCTTCACACGTGTTACAACCTGACAGTGTAGAAGTGAGTGAAGATTTGACGTTTGTGGAAGAACCTGTGGCGATCGTTGATTTTCAAGTTCGACAGTTGCGATCGAAGCAGATTCTGATGGTCAAGGTTCTGTGGCGTAGCGACAGAGTTGAAGAGCATACGTGGGAGACTGAAGCTGAGATGCGAGCTTCTTACCCGTATCTCTTTCCTTCTTGATCTTTTCTTTTTAGAATTCGGGGGCGAATTCTTGTAAGGGGGGAAGACTGTAATATCCCGTGTTTTTTTAAAATATTTTTACACTGTACCGGGATATGCAGTGTTAATAATTTCTGTATGTTATATGATATTTTTACGAGTTAATATGTATTTAAAACCTATTTTAATTACTGTGTATTATTTTCAGTGTTTTACGTAAAATTTTCCGAGGACTTTCATTTTCGGGGAAATTTTCACGTAAACAATGTATTATTACTTATTTTGAATATATTTTCGGACTTGCATGTACTCATGCGTAATTTTAAATTATTAAATAAAGTCTGTGTATATATATTTATTTAATTAGGGTTGAATATATTACACTAAGATTTTATTATTTATTTATTTATTTATTGTTATTTAATTATTTTATTTATTATTAAATTATTAAAATTGTTTTATTAATATTTTATAAATATTTAATTATTTTATTTTCTTTTTCTTTTTCTTTTTTTTCTTTTTTCTTTTTCTTTTCTTTTTCTTTCTTTTTTTTTCTTTCTTTTTCTTTTTCTTCTTCTCCTTCTTCCTTCTCCCACGCCCGACCACCACCATTCTCCCTTCCCTCCCACTGCAACTCCGGCCACCTATCGTCGGTGTGCCTCCCGACTTGCCACCGTCGTTCCCAGCCGTCCCCCGCCGCCAGCAGCTCTCTTCCCCGGCGCCGGCGAGCTAATTTTCCTTTTTTGACCGAAAATTGTCCCTTTGCCGTTTCTCCCAATTTCGGCCATCGTTTTTGACACCGCCGGTCTCTCTCTTCTCCTTGAGCTCCGGTGAGTGTGATTCTAGCTTTGGTTTGAGCTAAAATGGTCTAGAATTGCTTAGGTTTTGAATTTTCAATTTCGATCACATTAGGGTTTTTGATTTTTTTGAGCTTCGAATTGGATGATTCATGAAAACTCCCTTCACAAATGTTGTTCCTTGTAGCTCAATCTACATGTATGAATTTTTTAGCATTTTTGGAGATTGTTTGGATTTTTGGGTATTTTTGAATATTTTAATATTATTTTCTAATTTTCGGAAATTAATTATTTAAATTATGAAATTGGAGTTTATGGTTAAATTAGGTGTTGAAATGAACTATAGGAATTTATTTGGAATTTTTATGAATTTCTAAGTATTTATTTTGAATTATTGAAGTTTATGTGATTTTGAGAAATTAGGTTAAATGTGTTTTTATTTGAATTTAATTGGTTAATTGAGTTTAATTATTAATATTATTGATAAATATGTTGAGAAAATTAATTTTGGATAATTGTATAATTTTTGGTGAATTTTTGAAGTAATTTAGGTATATTTATATATATAGGCGAATTTTGGTAATTTTACCCTAAATTGTCTAAAAATGTAATTTAATTGGTTTTAATAATTATTTAAGGTATAAAAATGATTTCTATAAATTATTTGGTATTTTTAACTAATTAAAACTATTTTTCGTGAATTATTTTCAATTATATATATAATATACGGTTTTATTAATAAAATAAGTTTTTATCGGTTTTTACAGTGTTTTAAGGTTAATTATGTAATTTCTACCTATGAGATGTATTTCTAGGTTTTAAGGATATTTTTGGTATTTTCGAAATTATTCTGTGTTTGTGGACCCCGGTCGGTAGATTGTAGTCTGGAGTCTGACCGAGGGGTTGTGGATTGTGTTGAGCCTATTTCTCGAAGTGTATTTCTTTGCAGGGTCGGCTCTATTCTTTTAAGTAGAGAGATATCCATTTTACAGGGGAGGTTCTGCCGAATTTTTGGTAGAATTCTCGTAAAACGTGATGTCCAGTCGAACCCTAATTATGTTTTCGTATTTTAATACTCTAGATTGAATTCTAGGATTTCTGTTAGATTTATTCTGATGTCGATTATTTATTGTTTGTTTAGTTGCGCCGAGACCAAGGGCTAATGGACCAGGCCCGTCGGACATGTCTCGTGGAGCGCATTAGGTGAGTTACTATACTATATATATATGCTTAGGATGCATGATTTAGAAATGCATGTTTTATGTTGATTAAATATGCATAAATAATTTGGTTATTTCTTAAGTTTACATTAAGTATATTTTTGGTATATATTAAATTATATGCATGTTTTGTAAAGAAAATATACTTAAAATGTTTTTAAATATATTTCCAACTTAATTTATAATTTGATTAAATTCATTTGACGTATATATACTCGAAATATACCTGGTTTACTTTTGGTATATTTCTGGTATATATATGGATTATATTGTTATTTTATTTAAATTCATGCATCATTTATTGTGAATGAATGTTTTATATTTAATGATGAAGGATATCGATAGAACGTGCTACCTAGTGGGCAGCACTAGGACCGAGTACGTACCGGTACGCCTATAGTATTTAGGCTATAATACTAACTTATTTGTGGATATTGATTTGATTATAATTATCGATATGTGAGATGTGGTTTATGGGTGTGATTGCTGGAGCTCGGTTGACCAAGTGTCTCGGGGCCAATCACACTGGCAGTCAGACTGCTGGAGCTCGGTTGACTTAGTGTCTCGGGGCCAGTCTACTGTCTAAATGGATTAAGTGGATATATTTGGAATAAGTGAGCCTGTATGGCTAGAGTGTTGTTTAATACTATTTTCTGAGGTTGCGTTATTCTAGGATTCTATATGATCCTTCATAAAAGATGATTTTTTAATGAAAATATATATAAAAATGACTTTCTGCATCTGTGTGAAATTGCCTGTATATATATATATTAGATATATATATACTGTTGATTGTATGCATTATCACTTAGTGTGTATGTATATATATTATAGTAATTCACTCAGTGAGGTCTGACTCCCCTCCGTTGACTGTTTTTCAGGAGAGTCAACTTCTTCAGACCTCAGTAGCAGGTCGATACGCCGGATTTCTTCCGCCCCGACTTCTTTGTGTAAATTATTTACTTGAGTCTTATTTATTTTATCTAGACACTGCAGTAGTTGTGAATTAAAGTATTGGATTTCATGATGCATTTTATTTTAAAGAGATGTATCATATTGAAACTGGATTTGTATTAAAGAGATTATATATCTATGAGATGAGATTTTGATTTAAATCCAGTTGATGTGAATAATATTATGATATTATGATTTTTATTTTCGCTGCATATTATATGGTTTTTGTTATTATTGCATGATTTATTTTATTTTTAGGTTTGCTACGGGTTCCGGATTCGAAAGAATTCTCGTTCCCTAGCGCCGGTCATGGCCCCTATTTTGGGTCGTGACAATTAATCACAAAATAGTAAAATAATAAAATATAAATTTTAAATTTTATTAACACTGCATATCTCATTATTTAATAAAATAATTTAAAAACCAGGGTTATTACATTTTTGTTGCATTTCCTTGGGTGTTTTAGGTGACATACCCTTGGATAAATGGACACTATGCCTAAATGGTAACAATCCTCTCTTGGAATCAACCATGTTGAACCTCTTCAACACATTTTCCAAGTAAAGACTTTGGGATAAATCTATCATTCTTTTTTACCTATCTCTATACACTCGAATCCCGAGAATATAGATTGCCTCCCCTAAGTCCTTTATTAAGAAGGTTTTAGATAGCCATACTTTTACAGAAGTCATCATTCTGACATTATTTCTAATTAATAGAATGTCATTTATATATAATACCAGAAAAGTAAACCGAATCCTATTAACCTTCTTGCAAACACATGGCTCATCATCATTCTTAATGAAACCATAAAAATGGACAGCCTCATCAAAATGATGATTCTAACTCCTTGAAGCCTACTTTAGATTATAAATAGATCTATTAAGCTTGCACACTTTTAGGTTATCCTCGAATTCAAAACCCTTAGGTTGCTCTATAAAAATGTCTTCCTTAATATAACCGTTAAGGAAGGCGATTTTGACATCCATCTGCCAAACCTCATAATCATAGTGTGTAGCTATAACTAGAAGAATCATAATGGATTTAAGTATAGCTACTGGTGAGAAGGTCTCCTCATAGTCAACCCTTTCCCTTTAACAAAATCCTTTCACTACAAGCCTAGCTTTATAGGTCTCTACCTTTCCATTTGCACCAATCTTTCTTTTGAAGATCCATTTGCACCCAATGGGTATAATACCCTCAAGAGGATCAACAAGTGTCCAAACTTAGTTTGCATACATGGAATCCATTTCAATTCTCATAGCATTAATCCATCTCAAAGAATCTTTATCACGTAAAGCTTTTTCACATGTAGTAGGATCATCAACATGAATGCTCTCTTCATGAACATGCAACTCTTGCATATCATGAAGAAGACCAAATCTCTTCGGAGGATGAGATACCCTATTAGACCTTTTAAAAGTTAGTATGATGACATTCTCAATTGGAATAGGCTCTTCAGGTTGATCAATTTGTTAGGCTTCCTTAGCTGATTCCTCATCTAACATTATCTTCCTTCCTTCACCACCTTTTTTAAGAAACTCTTTCTCAAGGAAAATAGCATTTCTAATTATAACAATAACTTGTTCATTAAGAAGATAAAATCAATACTATAAACTATCTTTAGGATATCCAACAAACCTTCCTTTAATCAATTTTACATTCAACTTGTCTGATTTTAGCCTTTTAATAAAAGTTGGACATCCCCAAATCTTAATATGTTTAAGACTTGGTGATATACCATGCTATATCTTATATGGTGTAGTAGAAATGGATTTGGATGGAACATAATTAAGGATGTTGGAGGCAGTTAAGAGTGCATAACCCTAAGTGAAATAGGACGATTAATGTAGCTCATTATGGAATGTACCATATCCAATAAGTACAATTCCGTCTCTCAGACACACCATTTTATTGAGGTGTTCCATGTGGTGTGAATTATAATGCAATTCCATATTCCTTAAGGAACTCAATGAACTCGATACTTAAGTATTCACCTCTTTGATCTGATCTCAAAGTTTTAATACATTTCCAAGTTTAGTTCTCTACTTGGGTTTTGAATTCCTTGAACTTTCATAGGATTCACTTTTGTTCTTCATAAGAAATAAGTGCCCATACCTTAATAGATCATCTATAAAGGTTATAAAGTAGTAAAAACCACCTTTAGCCATTTTAACAAATGGTCCACATACATCACTATATATGATGTCCAATACATCTTTGGCTCTTGCTATTTGTCTAATAAATGGTAATCTAGTCATCTTGCCTTAAAGAAAAGCCTCACAAGTTGGATGGGTTATAGATTTAAGATTACTCAAGATTCCCATCTTTTTCAACTTTATGATCCTATCCTCCGCAATATGACATAATCTAAAGTGCCATAGATATTTTGAGTCAGAGGTATTTTTAATTAGCATTACATTTACATCAATCATATTAACTTAAGGCTCATTGTTATTAGAATATTATCAAGATAATATAAACTATGTATTAAATAACTCATGCTCATTATTTCACTTCCAAAGTAAACATTACATATGTCTCTTTTAAAATGAAACTCATAACCTTTTCTAGTCAAACTAGAAATAAATACTATGTTCTTATAGGTATTAGGTATATGATAATAAAGATCAATAGAAGTAGATCCTATTGCCTTAGCCGCAACACTTATTTTATTTCCAAGCTTTAAGGTTACTTTATTAAGTATCAACCTTCTCTCATTTGCTAGATCCTGCAAGGATAAACAAATATGAGAACTAGCACCAATATCGAATACCCATGCATTGAATGAGCTTTTAGAACATTAGAAGTATATAAATTAAAAAAGTCTTACCTTCTCTTTGTTTGCTCTTTCCTTTTATTTTAAGAGACTCAAGGTTACTTCATTAGTTCTCAACCTTCTCTTATTTGCTAGATTTTGCAAGGATAAACAATATAAGAACTAGCA
The DNA here is from genome assembly GCA_947683625.1 of Mallotus nudiflorus. NCBI lineage: Eukaryota > Viridiplantae > Streptophyta > Magnoliopsida > Malpighiales > Euphorbiaceae > Mallotus > Mallotus nudiflorus. The sequence goes on from CANTUR010000302.1 coordinate 2,308,360, forward strand.
CCGATATCAAATACCCATGCATTAGATGAGCTCTTAGAATATTTATAAGTATATAAATTAGAGAAAGTTTTACCTTCCCCTTGTTTGCTCTTTCATTTTGACTCGAGAGACTCAAGGAACTTATGACAATTCCTCTTCTAATGTCCTTCACCTTAGCAATGGAAACACTTTGCTTTACTTAGGCCTTCCCTCATATATGTCTTGCCCTTATTCTTAGCTATGCCACTCGCAGGCTTGATAATACTTATCTTGTCATTCTTTTTCTTATTACCTTTCTTCTTAGTCTTACTATAAAAGGTAATAAGTGCAACCTCCTTTCCCTTGCTTCCTTGGATAGCCTTTTTGGCTGTCACTAGCATGTTCAAAAACTCCATAGGAGTGCACTTTACTTTATTTATATGGTTTGTAATGGTTTATCCAAAAGATTCAGGAAGGGATTAAAGGATCAAATCTACTTAGAGATGGAAGTCTATAGTAAAGTCTAGACTCTTTAACTTCTCCATAGATCTAATCATAGAGTTCATGCGGATTCCCATATCCTTACCCTCCTTCATTTTAGTATGGAAAAGTCATTTTGATATCTCATATCTAGCAGTCTTACTATGTTCACCAAACAACTCTTGTAGGTAAAGTAGGATTTCCTTCGCACTTGTGTACTTCTCATATTATAGATGAATTTTGACACTCATAAAAGCCTATATCATGCAACGTGCTTGTATATCATCATCTTTCCCTTTATCTAGAGTGTCATTGTAATAACCCGATATTTTATATATTTTTAAACTGCATCGAGATATACAATATTAATAATTTTAATAAATATAATTAACTATTTAATTAATTTTTTAATTATTAAAGTTAATTTTTAATTATTTTAAGTTTTTTACGTAAAATTTTCCCGAGATTTATATTTTTGGGAAAATAAAACCTAAATAATTATTTATTTATTTACGCTAGCTCGTTTTATCAAATTGCATGATTCCATGCATGATTATATTTATCATATTAATATATATACATATACATGCATATATATATATATATATATATATATATATATATATATAGTTAGCATTTTTAGGGTTTATTTATTTATGTATATATTATATAGTTTTTATTATTATTATCATGTGATATATATATATATATATATATATATATATATATATATATATATATATATGTATATGTATAAATATGTTTATAATATGTGGTGTGGGATTATTTTGAATATAATATTAAGTTGTTAAAGTTATTATATATATATATAAAGTTATCAAATTTACAAAAACTGCCATTGCCTTCCTCCCAAAACACCCGACACCCCTCTCCCCTCCATCCGCTGCCAGATACCGTTTCCTCACTGTCACTGTGCTTGCTGGCATGCCACCACCTCCCTCAGCTGCACTGTTGCCTTCTTCCACCATTTTCGACTTTGTTTGGCCGTGAAATTAGTCAAAACCTGAAACCTCCATTGATTCCGTTCTCCCTCGTCCGACCACCGTTCTCAATGATTCCGGTGTGGTTTTGCTCCTAGAACTCCCTAGAAGTCGATTCTAAGCTCCTGGAAGCTTGAAAACTTGAATTGGTAAAGATTTAAGCTTAGTTTCAAATTCGGCCTCTTTTGCTTCTTAATTTTTTTGAACATCAATCTTGATGATTCAAGCTTACTTCCTTTACAAAAGTTGCTACTAGTAGCTCAATCTACATCCTGTAATTTTTTTAGAATTTTTGGAATTTATTTTGATTTTTGTGAATTTTTTATTATTTTATTAATATTTTCTAATTTTCGTAAATTAATTAAATAAATTTTGAAATTGTGATTTTTGGTGTTTTAGAGGTTGAAATTAATTTTATAATTTAATTTTTAATTTTTTGTGATTTTTGTGTAATTATTATGATTTTATTTAGTTTAGGTGAATTTTGGAAAATTAGGTTAAATAAGTATTTTGTTAAAATTAATGGGTTAATTTAGTATAATTATTGATTTTATTGAATTATATGTTCAGAAAATAATTTTTTAGCAATTTTATAATTTTTAGTGAATTTTTGAATAATTATTGTATATTATGTGAATTTATATATATTATGGGTATTTTGGTAATAAATTGGTTGAAAATTAAGTTAAATTGGTTTTAATAATTATTTGAGGTATAAAAATGATTTTTAAAAAATATTTAGTATTTTTAACTAATTAAAACTATTTTTCAAAAATTATTTTCAAATTATATATAATATACTATTTTTGTAAATAAATGAGTTTTTAGTGAATTTTAATATGTTTTTGGGCTAATTATGTAATTTTGATTTATAAAATGAATTTCTATTAATATTTATGAATTTATCGAGAATTATGAATTTTTAATAATATTTTACTAAAATTAGAGTTTTTATGTAATCATCGGTAAAATAATTATTTTTAGTGTTTAAATACCTAAATTTCTATATTTTGGTATATTAAGGGTATTTCTGGTATTTTTGGAATTTTAATGTATTCTGTGTATATCTCGTGAATTGTGAACCTCGGTCGATAGAATCGTAGTTTGTGAGTCCGATCGAGGGGTTGTGTGACTGTATATACTCGAAGTATGTTTTCTTGCAGGACCGGCTCTACTTTTTAAGTAGAGAGATATCTATTTTACATGGGAGGTTCTGCTAAATTTTCGGTAGAATTCTCGTAAAATGTGACATATGGTCAAATCCCTATCCTAGTCTGTGTCCGGTATTCTAGATCGAGTCTCTAGGAATTTCGTTAGATTTATTCTAATTTTGTGTTGTTATTTATTTATTTAGTTGCACTGAGATCGAGGCCTAATGGACCAGGCCAGTCGGATCCGTCTCGAGGAGCGCACAACTGTGAGTTGTTATTTTATATATACGTGTATTAGGATGCATGTTTTTGGAAATGTATGATTTAATTGTATGAATTATGCATCAATAATTTAATAAATGCTTAAATATATTTTAGGTATATTTTAAATTAAATGCATGTATTATTGTTGATTTATACCTAAAATGTTTTTGAGTATATATATATATAGTTTATTTTTGGTTTATTTTATAATTAAACTGAATTTGTTTGACATATATATACTCGAAATATACTTGGTTTATTTTTAGTATATTTCTAGTATATATATGGTTTATATTGTCATTTTAATTAATGTCATGCATCATTTATTTTATGAATGTATGGATTTATTTTAAAAGAAGTATATCTATAGAACGTGCTACCTAATGGGCATCACTATGACCGAGTACGTACCGGTACGATGATAGATCGTAGGTTAAATTACTAACCTATTTGTGGATATTGATTGGATTGATTTGATTGATGTGAGATGTGATTTGAGAGTGTGATTGTTGGAGCTCGATTGACCAAGTGTCTTAGGGCCAATCACAATGACAGTCGGACTGCTGGAGCTCGGTTGACTTAGTGTCTCAGGGTCAATCTACTGTCCAAATGGAACAGGTGAATTTATTTGGAATAAGTGAGCCTGTATGGCTAGAGTGTTGTCTAACGCTGTCTGAGGTTGCGATCATTTAGGGTTCTATTTGATCCTTCATAAACAGTTATTATTTTCAGTATTATACAAAATGATTTTTGTTGCATCCGTGTGTATTTGCCTGTATATATATTTATTATATATACTATTGTAATATCCCGTGTTTTTAAAATATTTTTACACTGTACCGGGATATGCAGTGTTAATAATTTCTGTATATTATATGATATTTTTACGAGTTAATATGTATTTAAAACCTATTTTTATTACTGTGTATTATTTTCAGTGTTTTACGTAAAATTTTCCTGGGACTTGCATTTTCGGGGAAATTTTCACGTAAACAATGTATTATTAATTATTTTAAATGTATTTTCGGACTTGCATGAACTCATACGTATTTTTAAAATACTAAATAAAGACTATGTGTGTGAATATTTATTTAATTAGGGTTTAATATATATTACCCTAATATTTTATTATTTATTTATTTATTTATTATTATTTAATTATTTTAGGAATTATTAAATTATTAAAATTATTTTATTATTATTTTATTATTATTTAATTATTTTTTTTATTTTTCTTTTTATTTTTCTTTTTTCTTTTTTTTTTCTTTTTCTTTTCTTTCTTTTTCTTTTTTTTTCTTCTTCTTCTTCTTCTTTCCTTCTCTCCCGCGCCCGACCACCACCCACCTCACCCCTCACCGTCTACAACTCCGGCCACCTACCGTCGGTGTGCCTCCTGGCTTGCCACCGCCGTTCCCAGCCATCCCCCGTCGCCAGCAGCTCCCTTCCCCGGCACCGGCAGCTCCATTTTCCATTTTTTGGCCGAAAATTGTCCCTTTGCCGTTTCTCCCAATTCCGACCACCGTTTTTGACACCGCCGGTCTCTTTCTTCTCCTTGAGCTCCGGTGAGTGTGATTCTAGCTTTGGTTTGAGCTAAAATGGTTTAGATTTGCTTAGGTTTTGAATTTTCAATTTCGGTCATATTAGGGTTTTTGATTTTTTTAGCTTTGAATTGATTGATTCATGAAAACTCCCTTCACAAATGTTGTTCCCAGTAGCTCAATATACATGAATGAATTTTTGTAGAATTTTTGGAGATTATTTGGATTTTTGGGTATTTTTGAATATTTTAATATTATTTTCTAATTTTCGGAAATTAATTATTTAAATTATGAAATTGGAGTTTATGGTTAAATTAGGTGTTGAAATGAATTATAGGAATTTATTTGGAATTTTTATGAATTTCTAAGTATTTATTTTGAATTATTGAAGTTTATGTGATTTTGAGAAATTAGGTTAAATGTGTTTTTAATTGAATTTAATTGGTTAATTGAGTTTAATTATTGATAAATATGTTGACAAAATTAATTTTGGATAATTTTATAATTTTTGGTGAATTTTTGAAGTAATTTAAGTATATTTATATATATAGGGGTATTTTGGTAATTTTACCCTAAATTGGTTAAAAATGTAATTTAATTGGTTTTAATAGTTATTTAAGGTATAAAAATGATTTCTACAAATTATTTAGTATTTTTAACTAATTAAAACTATTTTTCGTGAATTATTTTCAATTATAAATATAATATACGGTTTTACTAATAAAATGAGTTTTTATCGGTTTTTACAGTGTTTTAAGGTTAATTATGTAATTTCTACCTATGAGATGTATTTCTAGGTTTTAAGGATATTTTTGGTATATCTGGAATTGTTCTGTGTTTGTGAACCCCGGTCGGTGGATTGTAGTTTGGAGTCCGACCGTAGGATTTTGATTGTGCCTTGTGTAGTTTTTCGAAGTGTATTTCTTTGCAGGGTCGGCTCTACTCTTTTGAGTAGAGAGATGTCCGTTTTATAGGGGAGGTTCTGCCGGATTTTTAATAGAATTCTCGTAAAACGTGATATCTAGTCGAACCCTAATTTTTGATTCTGTGTTTAATACTCTAGATTGAATTCTAGGATTTCTATTAGGTTTATTCTGATGTCGATTATTTATTGCTTGTTTAGTTACGCCGAGACCGAGGGCTAGTGGACCAGGCCCGTCGGACCTGTCTCGTGGAGCGCGTTATGTGAGTTACTATACTATATATATATGCTTAGGATGCATGATTTAGAAATATATATTCTATTTCGATTAAAATGCATAAATAATATGATTTGTATTTAAGTATATTTTTGGTTTATTTTTGGTATATATTAAATTATATGCATGTTTTGTAAATAAAATATATTTAAAATGTTTTAAAATATATTTCCAACTTAATTTATAATTTGATTGAATTCATTTGACATATATATACTCGAAATATACATGGTTTACTTTTGGTATATTTCTAGTATATATATGGTTTATGTTGTTATTTTATTGAACTTCATGCATCATTTATTTTTGTGAATGAATGATTTATATTAATGATGAAGGATATCAATAGAACGTGCTACCTAGTGGACAGCACTAGGACCGAGTACGTACCGGTACGCCTATAGTATTTAGGCTATAATACTAACTTATTTGTGGATATTGATTTAATGTGATTATTGATATGTGTGAGATATGGTTTGGAGGTGTGATTGCTGGAGCTCGATTGACCAAGTGTCTCGGGGCCAATCACACTGGCAGTCAGACTGCTGGAGCTCGGTTGACTTAGTGTCTCGGGGCCAGTCTACTGTCCAAATGGATTAAGTGGATATATTTGGAATAAGTGAGCCTGTATGGCTAGTGTGTTGTCTAACACTATTTCTGAGGTTGCGATATTCTAGGGTTCTATGTGATCCTTCATAAATTGGGATTTTCAATAAAATATATAAAAATGATTTTCTGCATCTGTGTGAAATTGCCTGTATATATACATATTATATATATACTGTTGACTGTATGCATTATCACTTAGTGTGTATGTATATATATTATAGTAATTCACTCAGTGAGGTCTGACTCCCCTCCGTTGACTATTTTTCAGGAGAGTCAACATCTTCAGACCTCAGTAGCAGGTCGATACGTCGGATTTCTTCCGCCCCGACTTCTTTGTGTAAATTATCTACTTGAGTCTTATTTATTTTATCTAGACACTGCAGTAGTTGTGAATTAAAGTATTGGATTTCATGTATTTTATTTAAAGAGATGTATTATGTTGAAACTGGATTGTATTAAAGAGATTTTATATATGTGATGAGATTTGATTCAAATCCAGTGATGAAAATGTTATTATTATATTTATGATTTTTATTTTCGCTGCATATTATATGGTTATTGTTACTATTGCATGATTTATTTTATTTTTAGGCTTGCTACGGGTTCCGGATTCGAAAGAATTCCCGTTCCCTAGCGCCGGTCATGGCCCCTGTTTTGGGTCGTGACAACTATTGAATGTGTGCATTTTTCATTTAGCTATGCATGTATATATATTATAACAATTCACTCAGTGAGGTCTGACTCCCCTCCGTTGATTTATTTTTCAGGAGAGTCTTCATCCTCAGACCTCAGTAACAAACTTTTACATCGGATTTCTTCCGCCCTGGCCTTATTGTGTAAACTGCTTACCTGAGTTTTATTTTGTATTTTAGACACTGCAGTAGTTATTTTTGTGAGCTGTATGTATTATATATGTTGAGATTTAAATTTTAAAAGTTAAAACCGAGAATTTGTATTGAAAGATTTTATATATATGAGTTGGACTTATGTTATTAAAGAGTTGATAGATTATTATTTTACTTATGAGATTTTAATTTCTGCTGCGAGATATTTTATTATTATTGCATACTTTTATTTTATTTTATAGGCTTGCTACGGGTTCCAAATTCGAAAGAATTCCAGATCCCTAGCGTCGGTCATGGCCTCTTGTTTTGGGTCGTGACAGTCACGCTCCTTTTAGGAAGCATTTTTAGAAAGAGGATCGAGTGGACTTTGATTCAATACATATAACATTTTTTTAGAAGCTAAAATAACTTTTAGATTCCTTAGCCAGTCAATGAAATTAGGGCCCGTGAGCCTATATTGGTCGAGTATGATTGATAGTGGATTTGATGGTCTCATATTATCAAGTTTTTCTGCAAAGGTAACAAGATTAATTAGTTCTATGACATTGTTATATTACCATTAGATTTGGTCTTTAATCTTAATGACCTCCCACTAACTTGACGAATTTTATACTTCTAAAGTAGAAAACAGAAATCCCTTATTGGATGGATTTCTAGTAGGTAATGCAGTTCTTAATGGGTCATTAATATTCCTTAGGTACATATTGCTATTCTTGGAATATTAATTCTTATTAAGTGGAAAACTCTTGTCCATCACATCTCATGTGCATTTCCATCAATCTGACTCCTAATGATATGGGCCTTAGGTACATATTATCATTCTTGGTCTCTTTACGTTAGCTAGGTCCATACCATTAAATCAGTGTAATATATAGACTTTAAACACCACATACCTCAGGTGTGCCTATTCGCCATTCTTAGCATGTAATGTATTTATAAATTCTTAATATCTCAAGTTTGATGATGAACTCTACAAAGATCTCTTAGCATAAATATACACCCCTATGTATCCATAGCCAAAGTAAATTAGTCTAAAACTTTGTATGTCATTGCTTCAATGGAGAGCCAATGCCTAAATTTATTTTAGAAGATTTTTGGGTCTTTAATTAAGGTCTCACTTTGCACATTAGCCAATTATATATATCACATACATATATTTCATGTTACAACATATATATCATATATATACATACAACATGCAAAAAATAAATGCACAAATAATGTATGATCATGGACCTTTCCTAAACTTATTCCATTTTTTTAAAAATAAGCCCAAGAAAAATTCTTCAAGTCATAAAACTCCTTGTCATCATGTTGAACACTTTGAAGCTCCAAATCACAACTCTTGTGATTTACATTAAATCCTTGGCATACCAAGGAAAATATTGCATCCTAATTCTATGTAATCCACATTTAATTACATACTAAATAATAAAATTAATTATTATTACAAACCAAAAAATGTAATCTAAGTCCATGATAATTACTTGCATGTATGACAAGTATTAATTAAATAAAATACAACTTTTGCATGTTATGATCAATTTTACAAAACACACAAAAAATATTATCTATGCTACAGTACCACTGTAGTAATAGTACTGCAGTCACATTTACAATGCTAGGTTCGTAGCAGTAGCTTAGCAGCTATAGTGCTAGGATCGTAATAGTACCACTATTGCTACAGTGCTACTTTATTCAAATCACATTTTAAGCATTTTTAGCGACAACACTTATAACTAACAATAATTATAATTACAACACTTGCAATTATCAATTAATTATAATCACAACACTTGCAATTATCAATTAATTTAGCATATGTAAAGTGCAAAATGCTACTCTGATGCCACTTGAAGGAATCGGTTATACAACTTAAATATTAGAAACATGTGTGTTTAGCACAAACCTAAGTAGAATAAAATTTCAAAAATTTTACTTTACATAACCCTTCATAATTTGAAATCTATTTTACATGTTACACATAACTAAATAGCAAAACAATATGTATGAACATCAAGCCAGGAAAAAATAAGTTTAAGAAAATTTACAAACTCTTAATTTAATAATGAATCAAATGCTTAGCCTCCCAAGTGTTAGGCCTCTAACTTGAAACACCAAAATTTTGCCAATTACCTTATTGCTTGATTAAGCTTAGTAGCAAGTGTCCTCTTTAAACCCTTAGAGATTTGCACTAACTTAATTCTTTAGCAAGAACTAAAGAGTAGATGTTTGGTATATGTTGTTTCCTTTTGGTATATTTACTTACCAAAATCTCTACACACTTTCTCAAAGCAACAACTTATATTAATCTCATTAATGCAATTCTTTACTTATATTATTTATATATCTTAGAACTCTTCTAAGGATATATGCGTAGAGAAAAATGAGTTAAGATAGATGTGTACAAATTGAACAAGTAATTAACTTTATTAAGTACATCATTAGCAAGCCACTTTGCATAGTAATGAGCAATTTGTGCAAGTCATCTAACTAGTGCACAAGAAATGATATAGAGATTTAATCAACATAACCTTATCTTACCCAAAGTCAACAATTTTCACATTATTATTAATTTAATTATTAATAATTTAATATCTCATATTAAATTTAATAATTTAATTAATAAAATATATTATCATTAATTTAATTATTAATAATTTAATGTCTCATATTAAATTTAATAATTTAATATCTCATATTAAATTTAATAATTTAATTAATAATATATATTATTAATAATTTAATTATTTAATTAATATCTCTTATTAATTAAAAATATATTAATAAATAAACTCTTATTGAAATTAGATTTCATGATATGCTAGAACCATTACTTAAAGTATAAATCCAATTCCATTAATCTTAATTAATTAATTTATTGAACTCTTTAATTAATAATTAGATTAATTTAAATGGTGATTTGACAAAACTCTTTTAGGTGTGACTTACAAGGTTCATGTCTAATTGACAATAGGAATGTAATATCAACTGTTGATATTATTTGAAATTGTTTTAAGTCTAAATGTGAAAATCCTAATTATACACATTTAATTCTCATAAGTTGTGAGTGACATCTAGCATCGATATCATAACTACCCAATTAGATATGAATGCATATATTGATTTACACGAACCCTCTTGGTCATAATTACCATGCATTAAAATTCCTTCATTAGAAGATCCCGATATAGCCTAAAGTCAAGGTTTAATCAAACTCTAATAGCTTTATCATATGACCTCATCTCAAGTATTGATTCTTGATAAAACATAATTAATATTAGAAACACTTTCCAGCACTGAAAATCTTTCAGATTGTGTTATGTTTTTCATGATCAGAAACTTATTCATCAAGAACAAACTTAGATAGCATAGTATCTTTCTCGATTCACTATAAGTAATGAATCCTTTTTTGGTTGAACACTCATCATTACATTTAGCTAACTAGAGCCACCACACGCTATATACCCATATGTGAATAGCATAAGTATGTAAGCGGTAATAAACTCTAACTACTCAAATGTGGATGACCATGTTACCTCAAATCAAAGGACTATATGCACCACTATGACCTAAATTATGATTGTTGGTTATAAGTGAGTGTCCTTACAATCATAAATCTATTGTTATTGTTCGATCCACCCATCACATGAGTATCCATATGTCTATTTTGATATCTCATATCAAGTAGCATGAGACTCACTACCTCCCACTGTTAGCATCACATACTAGTCAAGAAAAATAGACAGAGGTATAATCTAATTAATATTACCCAAATATTAATTATTTGACTATGAACAATTTATAGCATGTGTACTAAATAAATTTGTAACTCATATTATTAACTCTTGATAATAAATTTATTTAACATATTGCTAAAGGGTAAATATTTTAAAAAATAAACTCTTTATTTAAATGAATATCTTATTGCCATAGGGATAATTTACAATGTTATTATTTATTATAAGAATGACATTAGGGCATTATATGCTCACAAATACTTATGCAAATAAGAAGAAGAGAAGAGGAACTGATGTTAGTGCGAGCTAGGTGGTGACAATCGAACAAAAGGCGGTACGGGATGTAAATGAAGAAGGCTTGGGTGAAAATGATGATGGTGCAGCTAGGGTGAAGATGAACAACGATGCGAGATGTAAATGAAGAAGGTTAAAAGGAGAAGGTAATGAAGGAGCGAGTAACAAAGGTTGGCAGCTAAGGCGAAGATATTGGTTATGCAGGAAGGTCTGGGAGTAGCGATGGCAGAGAGAAAGAGATGTATAATATGAAGAAATTAGGTTAATGTTTAGACTTTAGATATTAGGTTGAAGGTTATCTGTGTCATTTAGGGTTTTATGACATCAAAACTATGTAGTTTTGATGTGAAACTACAGAGTTTTATTAAATTATATTTAACATTAATTTTAATTAATATTATATTTATTTAATTAATCAAATACGATATTTATTTAATTTATATTTAATTATTAATTTAAATTTTATTATTTAATATTAATATTGATGTTAATTTAAAATACAAATATAAACATATAATTTATATTGTGATTAGATAATTGTAAACTACGTGATTATGTAGTTGTATATTTAATTATTTTATAACCTTAAATATATGTAGTTTTATATTGTGATTAAATAAATATAATTTATATCACAATATAGCTTATATTGTGAGTAGATAATTGGAAACTATGTGATTGTGTAGTTAGATATTTAATTATATTATGACTTTAAATATATGGCGTTTATAGTGTGATTATATAAATATAATATACATTTTGATAATTTTAAGGTTATTTGTATTTTTGGATTTTGACATCAAAACTACGAATTTTTTATGCGAAACTACGTAGTTTTGAGGTTATATAATTATATTACTTTAGATTATATATTATTTAATATCAATTATAATTAATATTATAATTATTTAATTAGTCAAATATGATGAGTATTTACTTAATTGTTAATTTAAATTTAAATATTTAATATAAATATCGATGTTAATTTAAAATACAAATATAATTATATAACTTATATTGTGATTAGATAATTAGAAACTATGTGATTGTGTAGTTAGATATTTAATTATATTATGACTTTAAATATATGTAGTTTATATTGTGATTATATAAATATAATATACATTTTGATAATTTAAAGGTTATTTGTGTTTTAAGGTTTTGACAATCAAAACTACGTAGTTTTGTATTGAACTATATAGTTTTGAGTTTATATAGTTATATTACTTAAGATTATATATTATTTAATATCAATTATAATTGATAGTATATTTATTTAATAAGTCAAATATGATATGTCTTTACTTAATTGTTAATTTAAATTTAATTATTTAATATTAATATCGATGTTAATTTAAAATACAAATATTTACAAATATAATTATATAACTTATATTTTGATTAGATAATTGGAAACTATTTGATTGTGTAGTTAAATATTTAATTATTTTATGACTTTAAATATATGTAGTTTATATTGTGATTATATAAATATAATATACATTTTGATAATTTGAAGATTATTTGTGTTTTTAGATTTTAACAATCAAAACTATATAGTTTCGATATGAAACTACGAAGTTTTGAGGTTATATAGTTTTATTACTTTAGATTATATATTATTTAATATTAATTATAATTAATATTATATTTATTTAATTAGTCAAATATGATATGTATTTACTTAATTGTTAATTTAAATTTAATTATTTAATATTTTCCCAATATTAATGATAATACTATTACTAACTTATAACTACATAATTTTTATTTCACTTAGTTATTTTTTTACTACATATTTAATTAGTATTGTCTAATTTTTATTTCAATATTAATTGTAGTCTACATTAAAAAAATGTTGTGATTTTATCATAAGTGCATAATCTTGTCGTATCTAATATTTTATATTAGTTAATACTAATTTAATTAGTATTATCTTCACTTAATATTAAATTAACATTATAGAATATTTACTTAATAAATTACATTATCTTCATTTAATATTAATATTTAAATTACCTATTTAGTGCTACCACATAATGTTAAGTCTATTCACAAACGTGTTCACGAGCCTATTTGTGAGCTCGTTCGCGAATATCCTAATGAGATTGTTCGTGAGCTTAAGTGAACTGAGTACTAAGATGTTTAGACTTGACTCGTTTATCTTATGAACTTCAAAATTTTATTTGAACTCAACTCGTTTTATTTAACAAACGAGCTTTTACTGAGTCGAGCTCTAAGTAGTTCTCGAGCGGCTATGTTCATTTACAGCCCTACTATTAGACGGGGATGCATTATCATTTCTAATAAAGTTGAAACGACATGTTGTCTAAAACATAGTTAAAAAAAAAAAGGAAAAATGTATAATTTGGACTCTAAACTCAAATTTAAAGTTCACATTGGACCCTAAATTTTTTTTAAAAAATTGTGGAATTTAATCTTTAAAAAATTCAAATATATTAGACCATTTTTCAAAGAATTAAGCTATTTTTCAAAGAATTGTTACAATTAAGTCCAAAAAATCAAAATCAACTTTAACTTTAATGTTAACTAATAAAAATTAGTTTGAATAATAATGCAAATTGATGAAATTGGTTTCAAAATATAAATTTTTGAAGTTTTAAAATTATATATATATAGAAATATATTTTGCTAATTTTTTAGAAATTTTTAAAAATTAAATTTTGTTTATATAAACCAAAAAAATTTAAAAATTTATAATCAAATGACATAAATTTAAATAAAAAAAGAATAAAAAATTTTCATGCACTCAATAATTTTTAAATCTATAAGAAATTTAAAAATGTATTAATTCTATAAAAATTCTATAATTATTTTTTAAATATATATTTAACTTAATTGTAAAATTTTTAATTTTTTTAAAATTTCTAGGTCTATAAAAAATATTTTTTTTCACTTTTTCAAAATTTTTAAAATTTTTTAAATATACTTTTTTAACCATAAAAATTTTTAAAATTTTTAAAAACTTCATAAATTTATATTTTGAAACCAATTTCATCAATTTTCATTGCTATTCAAACTTATTTTTATTAATCAGCATTAAAGTTAAACTTGATTTTGATTTTTTAAACTTAATTGTAATAATTTTTTAAAATAAAGTTAAATTTTTTGAATAATGGTTCAATATATTCGAATTTTTAAAAATTAAGTTTTACTTTTAAAAAAAAAATTTAGGGACCAATGTGAACTTTGAGTCTAAGATTAGGGTCCAAATTGCACCTTTTCCAAAAAAGAAAAAAAAGAAAGGGAAAGATGCAAGCGGGTCGCAAAACCCAGAACCCTAGCAACTAGAACTCTGCTTCACGGTGTACTGAGCTGTGCTGTCTCATCTGATCAACAGAAAGATAGGAAGATGGCGGTGAGGATACGATTATCTCGATTCGGATGCAAAAACAAGCCATTTTACAGGGTAATGGCAGCTCATAGCAGATCTCCGAGAGATGGTAAACACCTCGAAGTCCTTGGCTACTATAATCCCTTGCCAGGTGCCTCTCTTCTCTTACGCCCATAACGCTACTAACTCGACATTCAAACATAAATTCTTAATGTTTTTGTTCCTTCCTTAATTAATCTTTCAGGTCAAGATGGGGGCAAACGGATGGGTCTCAATTTCGAAAGAGTCAAGTAAGCAAAGGAAAATTTTTGTGATGTGTCTTCAGTTTTGTTTCAATTTGATTGCTTGAAATTGTTGTTTCTCGCATTTGCTTTTTAAGGGATGATTTACAATGTCAGTAGTGGCATATCTAATTGAATTATAAGGATTGTCTCTGATAAAGTATTGCTTCTATAGTTACTTTATGATATGATATGATATGATAGGTGTTTTATTGAAATCTTTGCATAACCGGCTAATTTTCTGCTGTTCAAGAAAAGGGATTAAAGTTGTGTGGAATTTAAGTTTTTCAGTAGCGTAGGACTGAAGGAGATCATGAAGTAGTTGGAGGAATTGTTGTAGAGGATCGAAAGCAAAATCCATGAAAAGAAGAACAATGGAGTGAGGGGGAAAGATAATTAATATAAGGCAGGGATAGCCATCGCAGGAGATTTCAGGATGGGAAGGTTTAGGTAATCATGATGATCATGGAATCATGGCCTAATAGTATGGAACTAAATGCATTTGTTGTTTGTATTTTCTTTCTTGCTTGTATACCTGCAACCTGTAGGTCAACAAAAGAGAAGCCTCCTCGTGCTTTAATCTGATGGGGATGATGAATTTAAGTTTCCAATTTTGGGGCATCAGTTTCTCAATTTTACTGAATTATGCACTGGTAGCCATCACAGGAGATTTCAGGATGGGAAGGTTTAGGTAATCATGATGATCATGGAATCATGGCCTAATAGTATGGAACTAAATGCATATGTTGTTTGTATTTTCTTTCTTGCTTGTATACCTGCAACCTGTAGGTCAACAAAAAGAAGCCTCCTCATGCTTTAATCTGATGGGGATGATGAATTTAAATTTCCAATTTTGGGGCATCAGTTTCTCAGTGATATTTCAGTTTCTCAATTTTAATGAATTATGCACTGTTATTGTGTCAAAACTACACTTAGTTGAACTTGGTTCAGGATACTACTTTTGTTCCATCCTTGTTCAGTAGCAACAATGGTTTTCTCTTCCGTCAATAGTCTCATTTTGCCTAATATATGCCTGACTTTCAAGTTTCATACTTCATAAACATTTCATGTGAGTGCTTTTCTTATGGTTATTTGGAGTTCCCCTTCATAGCCTATTGTATGATGACTCTCATAGTAAAATGAAATTGATTTAAGGGGAACAGTATGACCTGTGTAGAATTTGTTGCTGTTTTGTACACAAGGAAATTCATTTTTGAATTTTGTGTTAATATTATTTTAAATGCTTTCCTGAATCCACTGAAAACTGATGTAATATGTTATTTGTATGTTTTTTGCCTTTGATTTGAGTGTCGTCCAGTCCATCTTTTAGTTGGACTGTCATCTCTTTCCTCCTGGCCTGTACAGTGGGCTTATTATTGTCTATTTTTTCCTTCTCAATTACTTCTGCAGATTTGTCTATTTTAGTTGGTTCATCTGATTTACTTGTTAAGTGTTATAAGTAGAAAATTAAACTATTGTGTTGTTTGTGTTGGAAAAGAATGAAGTGCCATCATTTGCATTGTTGAATTAAGATAGCAATTCTTTCCCCTGTTTTAGTTCAGTCTTTCCTTCTGGTTTTCTGTAGGTATTGGTTATCTGTTGGTGCTCAGCCTTCAGAACCTGTTCAACGTATTCTTTTCAGATCAGGATTACTACCTCCACCACCAATGATGGCACTGGGACGTAAAGGTGGACCCCGTGATACACGTCCAGTTGATCCAATGACTGGACGTATTTTGGAACCTGAGAATGCAGCTGATACTTCCCAATCAAATGGTGGTAACAAAGATAGTGAAGCTGGAACAAGCACCCCATGAAACTTCCATTTTTGCAGCATGAAACTTCCATTTTTGCAGTTCTGTGGTCTTTTCTCGATTCTAAAAGGAAAAAAATGGCACTACTTGTAGGTGGATAAGCAGTTGTATTTGAACATTATATGCCATTCTGATGACTAGATGAGTGAATACTGATAGAAATAATTCTCTGGGCATAATGCAGTAGTAAGCAGGTTCAGTGCCTGAGTTTCTTGTATGTTCTGGAATGAGGTGCATGCAGATTTATTTTTCTTAAGAAATCTATGCTTACAACTTTTGGTCCTTGGTGCCCTCTGGTCAGTCTCTAGCAATTTCTGTTATTTTGGCAAGTCGTACGGAAACCTATATTTGTGTCATCTTTATGTTTGAACATGCGGTAATGTCTTCTGGATGCTAATTATTCCATGGTAGACAATTGTCCTTTTTCTCAGCAATCTGATGTTATTCAAATGTATATGAAGCCTGCTCAAGTGCTTTTGCAGGCAGGATTCGCTGGATTCATCCGAACACATCAGGCATCTAATTTATCATCTCAGGCTGCATTTCTGACTTCTCATGTTCATTTTAAGAGAAGGGCATATACTTGAAGCAATTTGATTACTGAAACACCGACTCTCTCTGAGATGGATCATAAAAGATTCTAATGAAAGTTTTTGTCCAACTTTTATGAGCGAAATAATGATGTGAAACAACTCTTCAAAACCATAAAAGAAGAATAACAAGCGTGAGAAAAAGGTCTCGCAAAGCCCACAAAAAATAATAATAAAGTGATAAAACAGCTTGAAAGATGAATATTTCTTCTAGTCGTGACAATTCCACTTGCTTACCTTGAAGAAGATTATTCCATGAAACCCTATATGTTTATTTGCTTTATGCATAAGATGATACTTGTTGAATATCATTATAGGATCCCTGCGGCATGTATTAGGATAGAAACAATTTTTTATTTTACACTTAATTTTTTTTTTTTGTGATTTCATGACTATGGGAAAGCAAAAAAAATATTTTTACGGGTTGCGACAGTACTGTTTTATATTTCGATATGTAATATAAAACATTGTTCATTATTATATTATGTTGAGGAATATTTTGCTTCTGTATTATTCTTATTCTTTAGTATCCAACTAAGCCAATCTCCAAGATCCAAAAAGTGCTAAAAAGAAATGAATAGGGTAATTTTATTCTTTTCTCCTATTATAGAATGCACATGCCGTAATAAGCTATTGCATTTACCTAGTTTTTAACTGCAGCAAAAGAGGCAAAATGCCAACACTGTGTCTGTGCTGTCTCCAGCCATGTATCTATACATATTTGCTGCTGATTGTGATTTTCTATTTATTTTTTCCTTGATTGGTAGCTTGTTAAAAACTAGGCCACCTCACACCAACCATATTAGTCAAGTTTTTTCAACCTGTCGAAATTAAACTCACAATACAATAATAGAAACAATGTAATTTTTTAAAAAAATTGATAAATTATATACAGTATTATTAATATTTCGTTAAAATTTGGTCCTACATATACGTCAAGTCCAATTTATTTTGAAGATCAAACAAGATAACCATTCGTTTTAGAAAAAATTTCACCTAATCTGAAATTGAAATCGAAACCTCAAAAAAATTTTATCATTTGACTGTTAATATTTTTGTTCCATGACAAGTTTGTAAAAGAAATTCGTGCTGGATTGAGCATTTTATCGAGTACCTGCTGAAAAAAGACAAGGGAAAAGGTGGATGGCTAGATAGTTACCTAGATTCACGCGGCTTTTGAAGTTGTGTTTTTTGGGGAAAAAAGACAACTTAAACGACATTTAGCGGCATTTATGATTTATATACTGAGGTTATGTTTGTTTCATATATATATGTATGTATTTTTTATGTTTTACAAAATATAAATTAATCAAAGTTTTCTTAACTCTCTTTTTTTTTTTCATTTAAGAATAAATCAATATGTATTTACATACAAATCAATATATATTTACAGTTTTTATAATATTCTCAGTATCAATGTTAAGGATAAATAACGATTATAATGATATATTTTTTTAATATTCAAATAAATGGTAATTATAATTTATGTATTATTGATAAATTAATTTAATGTATGCATCACCATAGTTAAATCATCGATCATAATTATTATGGAATTTTAAACTTTTGACTATTTAAATTGATAGCAAGTTGGCTTGTATAGTTAATATTTATTATGTCATTACATGTCACAATAAATAATTTTCCTCATAATTTGATTTATTAATAAATTATGTTTTACAAAGCTTACAGAATATAAATTTCAGCTCCGAAACATTTAAACTATACTCAAATGTTTATTACGGTAAGATTTTAATTTTTTTGATATATTTTTAAAAGATTAACACATATCTCTAGTGGATAATATAACCTTAATAATCAATATGGTTTTGTATTAAATGCAACTAGTCAATCATTTTGAAAAGTAATAGAACTTTTAAATTCAACAAGTTGTTTTTTTGTTATTCTTAATTTTAAAATTAAACACAAATATTAATAATAAGTAGCATCGTATAAAATATTATACAATTCAAGTTAAGTTTGAAGCTGCAATTGTTATTAATATCAAAATGAAGCTTAAAATGTGAATTTTAACAGGATTATCTGCAACACTAAGGTTAAACTCAAGGGGGAATTATATTTGGTATCATACCTCAATCCTTGACCATATTCAGGCTTTTATGAAAAACAAAAGTTAATTCATAGCCAAAATTACCCAAAATGTATCCATATTATATCCAAATATGAAATAAAAATTTAATCAAAAACCAAAATAAACGAATTTGTCTTCACATATGTGATAAAACATTCCATAATAAAAAGGATTTTCTAAATCCAACAACCATGAGATAAAATATATATATATATATATAGTTTTGAAATTGAACACAGCCAAACACGGTCTTAAGCGTTAAAAAAAACTACTATAAATAAGGCAGAGATTTTGGATAGTTTTTTTACTGTCGCCAAAACATAATTAAAAAGGTGCAGGCGTTTATTAGGTTTTTTTAATTTTTTGTGTGCAAAGAGAGGGAAGAAAGGGTTTTTATTGTTTTTTTCCATCAGTCGCCTCTCTCTTTCTCGACCTCTCCTTCCTCTGTTACCCCAATCTAGGGTTTTAGCTTCTAGCTTCTTGCTTTACTCTTTGCTTAAAATCCGCAAACATGAGCAACGACAAAGATAACTTCGCCATGCCCGATCTTTCTGCTGGTACTATCTTTTATCCCTAAGAACTCGTTTCGTGTCTTCCATTTTCTTGATTGATTGCTTCTAACTGTTACCTAATTTGATCTTTTTTTTGGTGCAGCTCTTAACGAGGAGGATCGTGAAGGACTCGTTAACGCACTTAAGGTTAGCGGTTTTTGTTTCTTTTGGCTTCTTGCTGCTGTTTTTCTGTAATTTGAGTTTTGGTTTGGGGATTAGGGTTTTAATTTGAGCTTTTTAGTTCTGTTTCTTTGTTTGCTTGCTTTTTCTTTTGAGTGAGTAATTTGATTTAATGCAGAATAAGTTGCAGAATTTGGCTGGTCAGCATACGGATGTGCTCGAGAGTCTTTCTCCTGCTGTGAGGAAGCGTGTTGATGCTCTCAGGGAGATCCAGGTAAATTTATTTTTGGCTTAGAATTATTGTTGTTTTGATGGTTGTATGATTTTCAAGTCCATTTTTTTGGTTTTGTTTGATAGATATACTAATTTGGATGGACATTGCTTGTGCCGTGTATGTATCTACATGCATAGGTGCTCTTAGTTTGTGATTTTGCCTTCTACTTTTGCATTAATTGTGAAATTTTTATGAGCTGGCTTGTTAAGCTTTTAAATTGGACTGTGCTTGTGTTTCTCGGACAGAGCAATAATTAATATTATTGCTTTCCCTTTTATGGAAGACTACAGCATGGAAAGAACTGTTGTGTGTGTCATATATTTACTTGCATAGTTGATTGAATGTTTTTATGCGCAATATGCATGTCCATATATGTTTGTGCCTCTTTATTCATTCATTCAATGTGAATTTTGTATGAGCTGGCCTGTTAAACTTATAAGTTTTAATAGGTCCTGTGTTATGTGGATGGGGTGGACATTATTTTTTCCCCATTTATGGAAGACTACAAAATGGAAAGAACACTTTTTTGTTTTACCATTTCTTTACATGCCTGTCTATTTGATAGATATACACCTTGAGTGAACATTGCTTATATGCAATATGCACATGCATGAATGTAAACGCCATTTATTTATTGGGATAAACATTATTATCATTTTCCCTTTTATGGATGACTATAAGATGATTATTGTTATTATTATGTACTTGTTATACCATATAATATCATTGACTACACGACATTGTCAATCCATTGTTCAAAATTGAATATGTTTATGAATACTTTGATGAGGGAACCATTATGATGTATTAAGATTTCTTGATGTACAGAGCCAACATGACGAATTAGAGGCAAAGTTCTTTGAGGAGAGG
This sequence comes from Mallotus nudiflorus, assembly GCA_947683625.1. Classification (NCBI taxonomy): domain Eukaryota; kingdom Viridiplantae; phylum Streptophyta; class Magnoliopsida; order Malpighiales; family Euphorbiaceae; genus Mallotus; species Mallotus nudiflorus. The sequence continues at coordinate 2,329,386 of CANTUR010000302.1, forward strand.
GCAGCTCTTGAAGCCAAATATCAAAAATTGTATCAACCACTATACAGTAAGGTACTTCATGATTGCTATGCTAGTTATTTGCATTTTCATGCTAGTTCTAGTTGTTTTTGGTTCAGTCTTTAGTCAGTATATTGTTCTATCCTTGAAATGATATTTTAGTGATCACTTGCAGAGATATGATATTGTGAATGGAACGGCTGAAGTTGATGGGACTACGAAAGAAGCATCAATGGAACAAGGAGATGAAGCTGCTGAAGGTATCTTCTGAACAATATTCAAGAACATTTTGCCATTGACAATATAGCTTTTCTTGATGTTTGAACATGTTGACGCAGAAAAGGGTGTTCCTGATTTCTGGCTCACTGCAATGAAGAATAATGAAGTTTTAGCTGAGGAGGTTTGTGATTGGATTGTCATATCTTTTATGCATTAAGGTTGAATTGTTCTCAAAGAATGGGCTATAATATTCTTTGATATTCCATTAGATAACAGAGCGTGATGAAGGAGCCCTCAAGTACCTGAAAGACATTAAGTGGTGTAGGATAGAGGAACCCAAGGGATTTAAACTTGAGTTCTTCTTCAATACCAATCCTTACTTCAAGAACACTGTCTTGACAAAGACATATCACATGATTGATGAAGATGAACCTATTCTTGAGAAAGCTATAGGGTAACTTCTGTTCTTATTTCTATATTATGCATAAAGCTCTGTTAGCTAATTGTTCTGCACTAAGAGTAACAAGATCTATTGTTTTTCTTAATCCCTTTTCTGAAATCTGGTTGGTGTCTGATTCTTTGTAGGACGGAGATCGAATGGTATCCAGGAAAATGCTTAACACAGAAGCTTCTGAAGAAGAAACCTAAAAAAGGATCAAAGAATGCCAAGCCTATCACTAAAACTGAGGAGTGTGAGAGTTTCTTCAACTTCTTCAATCCACCTCAAGTCCCTGAGGAGGATGAGGATATCGATGAAGATACTGTAAGATATCATCCTTTCCCTATAGAAATGAAAGGATGTCCTTTTTTATTTGAATTTTTCATGTTTTAATTTTTTTTTTTACCTTCTCCTTAACCAGGCTGAGGAGCTTCAGAATCAGATGGAACAAGATTATGATATTGGGTGAGTTAATAATAATAGTCCATCATCTAGACATGGATAAATTTTATATGTGCCAATCCTGGTGTTAATGTTCCAGGCTAGTAAGCTAAATTTGCAATTAAAATGCTGCTTGCTATCCTGCCTCTGCTTTTTCTCTGGTTAGCTTATGTGAAATCATTATTCATTCCTTTTGCTATAAATTTTTTTGATTCAGTTCAACCATTCGAGACAAGATTATCCCTCATGCTGTCTCATGGTTTACGGGTGAGGCCCAGGGGGATGACCTTGGACTTGACGACGACGACGACGACGATGATGACGACGACGAGCTTGATGATCTTGATGATGAAGAGGATGAAGAGGACGAGGAAGAAGATGAGGATGAGGATGAGGATGATGAAGGCAAGACCAAAAAGAAGGTGCAATACATTAGAGCTTTTATTTAGCTGTAATTTACTAACATCCTAAATTAAAATTTTGACATCATGCTAATTGTTGTTTACATGGCTTGGGTGCAGTCATCATCTGGAAACAAGGTATAGTCCCTGTTTCCCTTGCTCAACCCTAATACCTTATCCAATTCTTTTAAATGACTAGAAACTCCTGTAGTTCCTGAATTTTAACATGGATCTTTTTTTTTTTTTAATGTAATGTAGAAGGGGGGAAAGACACAAGGTGGGGATGGTCAGCAGGGTGAGCGGCCTCCAGAGTGCAAGCAACAGTAGAGTGTTTGATTGCTGCTGTGCATGTGAAGTATCTGAATTCCGAAATGATTGTCTGGAAGATTACAGAAAGGGGAGGGAGTTAAAAGTTTTGGATGTTTCTTTATTTTTTATTTATTTATTTTCCTTAAAGCTATTATTATTATTATTATGAACGATTGGTTTGGAAGTTTTCTTCTTTCCTTTTGCCCTCTTGGTTTGGAGAGAATGCGACCACAGTAGTAGTTAGGAGCAGCAGCAGTTTGTTTTGTCAAATGTATGTTTTGGATTTTACTTATGTTGATGTTTCATGAACTCCTTTATATCCAAATCTCTATTTATTCGTCTCTTTTTTATTTTCACTTTTTTTTTTTTTATTTATCCTGTTTTAATGTCGTGGATTTTTGCTATAACCCGTTAGTGGTTTTCTTTCAATTGGATCATGATTTCTTAAATTCTTTAATGCTATAAAGGCAAGGGTCCCTGTGTATCATCTAACGCCAACCATACGCTAAATGTAGGCAAGAATATCTCAATTTGGGGGTTAAGAATTTTACTGAAGGTTTTTTTTTAAATGACTGAGATTTAGTCACTTGAAATCTAAGTTAGACTTATTTCTATAAGAATATAAAATATATTGCTATGTTTTACAATTTTATTATTAATTATGATTGAAAATGTTTGTTCACGAGTTTTATTTACAGCTGTTAAATTACATTTTATTTTGCCTATAGGAAATTGTATACATGAAAAAAATGAAACAAGGAATGCTATAAACAAAACTATCATAGAATAAACGATAATTTGCATTTGGGGTTGGCCTTTGGATGAAAGCAGAATTATTAGCCTTTTAAATGAACTCATAGTCCACGATAATTTTCAAGTCATGCACAACAAAAGTATCTCTTTCATCATTTTTTTAAAGGAGAATTTATTTTTTCAACATTTTTGAAAAATTGATTGTATGCCACTAAAGTAATGAAGCTGTTTAAAGATAAAATATAAGAAAAAAAAATTTAATTTTGTATTACGTAAAAAAAATAAAATAAAAAGATTCTATTTAAGAAAAGAAATAGCATTCCATTTTCCATTAATTTAAGATTTTTTTTTTACCTTCAAAAATTTTATGGAAAGCAAACGGCGTCTTACGTTATTAAATTGACAACACAAATTAAATCCCACAAAGCCGCGGAGCGCTGAAAAGGAGGGAAAACGAGAGCACAAAAGCCCTCTCTAAAACCCTAACGAAAACAGTCTTTTTAAATTCTTTTTTTTTTTTTTCTCTTTTCTCAGTTCCTTTTATATTCATTCACAGCAGTGCTGCTTCCATGGCGAGGCTTCTTCGAAACGTTTCTTCCATAAAACGCGCTTTACTTGCCCCAGAGGTAGGCGATTGTTGATTCCTCTCATGTACATTTCCTTCATAGTTATGCTCTGTTTGGCTGTATTCTTTCACTTTGTTCCCACCTTCACCCTCAAGAGCTGACTTTTAATCAATCATTTCTTCATCTATTTTTATTATATTTCTATGCTGAAATTGTTTTAGCGTTATTTTTAACTTGTTTTTGCAGGAATTAAGGCAAGGAATTTTCGGGACATCTTCTCAGATTTGCAATTTTTCAAGTAAAGGTGCTTCAATGTTTAATTTTATTTTTATCTGAGTTTTTAAAAGATACCTAATTTAAGTTATTACAGGTAACTAATTAATATTAATATTATTATTGTAAGATGAAGATCATAGTTTGATAGCGTTGAAAGTATTTCTAAGTAATGAAATCATGCACTAAGTGAATTCTTACACATATTACTCCAAATGAGGCCTTCAATTCAAGTTTTTGAAACTGGACTTTCTGTAAATATGAATGGTGCTGGTCAGAAGTTAATCTCTTTGTTTTTTAACCGCCCTCCTTGGCATAAATTTGATATCTTTATGGGTTTCATATCATTTTAAATGGTAATGTTGCTGTTGGATCATTCTTAACTACTTATTTAATTTTTGGCTTATCAATAATTGGGTTATTGTATGTTTTCGTTTATCTGCTTGGTTGGGATTTGGGCTAATGATACTATAAGTAATTACTATTATTGCAGTTTGTTAACAAATGTAAGCATCTATGCATTTGAAGCTAGAAAAAGAAGATCCAAGTCGGATGGAAGTGACTCCTGTGAAGACAATATGTCTAGAAAAGAGGTGGCTTTACAACATGCACTGGATCAGATCACTAAAGCATATGGAAAGGGAGCTATCATGTGGTTTGGCCGGTCCATTGCACCGAAGGATGTTCCAGTTGTGTCCACAGGTTCTTTTGCTCTTGATATAGCACTTGGAACTGGTGGACTTCCAAAGGTATGCTGTGGCTATTTGTTATTTATTTGGTGCAATTTTGCGGGCCTTAGATTGTTAATATGTGGGTTGTTAACTATAAAACTTTTAGTAAAAAATCTGATTGGCAACTGTTATTCATGGGCTGCTCTTGTATCTTGGTTCAAATGATTAAAAAGAAATAGGTGGTAACACAGGTTGTGTTGCAGTTGTTATGCCGTGACTGGCATTTTGTGATTGAAAGTTGATGCTTTCATTTTTTCATTGTTAAACTGTAAGATTTATGTTTCTGTTTTCTAAACTCAGAAACTCAATGGCTTCTTTTTGAGTGAGAATCAAACCCTATAATCAACTGCATGTATTGTAATGGCTGTTTATGGAATCCCTGGTTGGATGTTTGCAGGGGCGTGTTGTGGAGATATATGGTCCAGAGGCATCTGGGAAAACCACTCTTGCTCTACATGTAATTGCTGAAGCACAGAAGCAGGGAGGTTAAGTGATGAGACTCCCATACTTCTCTCTTTAATGCCATTGGTAATAGAAATTAGAGCCATTGTGAGACTCTCATGGCAACACATAGGTTTCCCAGGCTTGAATCCCACTTTGACAATATTATCTCCTCTAATACATGGGAGGAAGAAGGAAAAGTTAACTCAAGATATGTTTGTGTATATGAAATCCTTTGTTTGCAAGATGTTTTAATGGAAACATTCTCCTAGTTTGAAGCATTAATAGAGATAATCTTTAGCACTAAGGGCTGCATCAATTGCTTCTGGGGATTTGTATATGAACATATTTTTTATAGCTGTTGGTTGAATATTGGATTTCACTGCTTGCAGTATATTAATAGGTCAGTTTCTTTATAGGTTACTGTGTTTTTGTCGATGCTGAGCATGCTCTTGATTCATCATTGGCCAAGTCCATTGGAGTAAATACTGAAAACTTGCTTCTTTCACAACCTGATTGTGGTGAACAGGCTCTTAGTCTGGTAGACACTCTTATTCGGAGTGGCTCAATGGATGTTGTGGTTGTTGACAGTGTAAGTACATCAATTTTTGTTGCATAGAAATATATGCCATTTTATATTTATAGCATCCTCATCGAGTGACAGCTTCTTCTACCACAAGAGCATTATCATGTTTCTTAATCAGGAAAAGGTTTTCTTACCTTCTCCATTACCGTTGGCCTCAATAGGAAAATTGTCTTACCCTGCTGGGAGGGGTTATTTTAGTGCAGATATGGGATAGTATACACATGCCATAGACACTGTTGCCATGTCTTTGTTAATTTCAATGAATGACTCCTGTCTTTAAGCTGAAATCATTAATTTATTGTTTAGATCTTAACCTGTTAATGTGCCCCTCTATCTGGTGACAGGTAGCTGCCCTTGTGCCTAAAAGTGAGCTTGATGGTGAGATGGGTGATGCTCACATGGCAATGCAAGCTAGATTGATGAGTCAGGCACTTCGCAAATTGAGCCACTCTTTATCTATGTCAGAAACAATCTTGATCTTTATAAATCAAGTACGAATTTTTTTATACATCATGTACTTCTGTTAAATAGGAATTCTCATAGCATTATGATATGCATACTGCTTACCCCAAATTTCATGGGCATTATCTAATAATAATATTCTGTTTTGAGGTAGGATACAGCTGAACTTCATGGTATCACTAAATCAACCAAAATGATTGGTTAACCACCATAGCTGGACGCTATGTATGCAGATTTTAAACCCTACTGATTAAAATTGATTTTCCAGGCGGAGCCTAATAGTCATTTCTGTGTAGATTATGATTGGCTTTGCTTGGAGCTTGGCCTGCCACATTGCTTAATTAAAAAAATTAAAAGAAATTGTCCACCTGAAGGCTATAGAATCTGTGTGTGGGAAATGATTAGAGCACTTACTACAGTAGTGCACAATGCCACATGGTGTCACCAGCCCCTTCTATAAATTTTGTTCTGGACTCATTATGATGTATTGGGCTATTAAGCAAGTTCATATGTCATAAATAATTTACTCTGTGCTTTTTTTTTCCCCTCTTTTACACTTCTATTTCAACTTGATGAGCTGGACTGGTGTTACATAGGATGTGTTTGTCAGTGTTCCAAGTCAAAATATTTGTACTTGAAGAACACAAAATGGCTTCTTGTGGTTGAAATATCTTGCTTAGAGGCAAGAAGTGGGGAGGGAATGAATTTTTCTTGCCCTCATTCCTCAAGGGGAGTTTTAGTTGGAATTGTTTGGGGGGAGCTAACTGATGCAATTTGCAAGTAAGGATCATTGCTATCTCTTCCTTTTGATATAGTTTAACTATGTAACCTCTATCTCCTTGGTTATGATGCCAAAATTGCCAGAAGCATTATGAAGTCAGTTGTCATCTTAGGAACTTCCTTTTTGCTGATTTTTTTGACATCATCCTTTTGATTATGAAGTTTTATTGTCTTGATATAGCCCTTTGATTAGTCTGCAACTTTGGTATGATGTGGATTATTACTTGACTATCATATTCTGCCAATGCTTGCATTTTTCTACAGGTGAGGGCTAAGCTTTCTACCTTTGGAGGATTTGGTGGACCCCAGGAAGTAACATGTGGTGGTAATGCTCTGAAGTTCTATGCTTCAGTCCGCCTGAACATAAGAAGGGTGGGACTTATAAAGAAGGGGGAAGAGGTATAACATTCTGCCATTTTCTTGGCTTGTGAATATAGACATTGTACCTAAAGAAGGACTTTTGTGTTATGCCTTTGGACTCCTTGCACAATAATTAAAACATACTTGGTTTGCAGTGCCTCTATACTCTCTGCTGAATGCCCAGAAACAGTTTATTCCATTGCCTGCAAAATATAAGTAGCATGTGCTCCCATTGTAAATTGCTGCATCTCTGTATGGAGTACCTGAAATTGTTTGCTGGAGCTGTTGTCATGGAATCTTTTATGTCTTGACTACCTTTGTATGCCTGTTCTGTATAAGCAAGATAATTTGACATGAAAGGTTGACATTGCTGTTGATTCTTAAACCAGTTAAGGAAACGAATGAAATTTCTTGTTGCTTTATCAGTCTTTGACCATGTATTTAGGATGGGTCAAGTTTTCAAGTAGACAATATTGAGGATGGGGTGCTAATAGATGGAAGGATTCCCCTTTACACCTTATGAGATACACTTTTCCTTCCTGTCCAGTGAGGGCGAGCAGTGAAAGGGGAAAGGTTCAAAGTCTGTTTGGCTTTTGTGCAAATGATGAAATATCGTGATATAGAGGGGTTCTAGTGTAGGCCTTTAGGTTCTGATCTGTTAAAATGTTTGTATTTTTTGCATATAATGAGTCTCATCATATGCTTGCTCTTCCTTCTAATTTAAATCTATCCTCCATTAAATGATTTGCAGACAATTGGAAGTCAAGTTCAGGTGAAGATTGTAAAGAATAAGCTTGCCCCTCCATTCAAAACTGTGCAGTTTGAGCTTGAGTTTGGCAAGGGAATATGTAGGGACTCGGAGATCATAGACTTGGGGTTAAAATACAAATTACTCGACAAGGCTGCTGCTTGCTACTATTACAATGACCAGACGTTCAGAGGTAAGGAGGCCTTTAAACAGTTTATGGCTGAAAATGATGTTGCACGGGAAGAAATCACGACGAAGCTAAGGGAGATGCTCCTCGATGGCCCAAAGGATGAAGAAGAGGGAACAGATGCAGATGCCGCTGATAAAGCACCTATAGAAGAAACTATTTCACCCGATTCTACTGATGAAGAAGCAGTTACTGCAGTGGAAGCATAATATGCAAATGCATTGAATGTTAGTCTGAGGTCAACCTGCCAGATTCCATGGCTTAGTCCAGTTTTCTATTGGATTGGCAGTCCCCATTTTCATCTCATCCATGTCACATGGTATTTGAGTGGGCACAAATTGATGGAAGGATCAGAATCAGAACAGCCATTGTTTTAGTCACTGCTGAATAGGCTAGCTGTATTCAATACACAAGTTGGCTGAAGGATTGGAAAGGCCATGGCGTGGTCCGGTTTTGTTTGTACCTTTAATATGCTAATTGATCATGTATATTTTGGGATTGGGAGACTGAAATTTTGTGGGTTGGAAAGAAGCAGCTTCGGAGAATTGAAACAATTTTACTTTGAAAATGCCTCACAATCTGTGTTATGTATAATACCTGATCTGTAATGCTTTTAGAGTTCATCTATTGCTTCCGAACTCTTTAGGTTTTAGTATGTTTATTAGTGTATGGTTTCTGAATTTTGCTGCATTCTACTCTGACAGTCTGACTCAAGTTTAGAATATTTTTATGTAATTAATGGCTAATCCCTTGCTGCTGCTTTGTAAATTTATTTTTATATTATTATACTAGTTGAAAACCTGCTTATTTATTATATTTTTTTTTCTTGAAATATTTGAAAGAAAGGCTGTAAACTTTTTTAAATCATTTTTATGTGTTTTCAATTAACTCGTCAACTTCTCTATATATATATATTCATTAGTAAACAATTATATGTTTCACATATAAATAAAAAAATTTATTTGACTCATTATATATATAGTAAATAAAGAATTAAACATATTATTATTATTATTAAATAAAAATTTTAAAAATAATAATGGTGATACTTATTTATATAACAATTAGATATTAATTTAATATAATTATAATTCATTACTATTTTTATAAATATTTCATTTAAATAATTATATGATATTACTTCAATATTTCTTATAATTAATTTTTCTTAACTCTAAAACTGATTTCATATAAAAAAAAATTATAGCCATAAGTAATCATAAGATAATAAAAAATTATTATTATTTGTTAATAAAAATAATATTTTTCTTATATAAAAATTTAAATATTACAACCCTATTAAAATTATAATTTATTAAAATTTTAGTATAATTTTTATTTGAATTATGATACTTTATTTCTTCAATATTTTTTATATTAATACTTTTATTTACACAAAAATTAATTTGATATAATATTTTAAGTTCAACTAATAATTAAATTATAAATATTAACTAATTTAATTGTAACTTTTTTTTGTTAAATTTTATAAAAATATCTAAAACAATAATTATACTATTTTTTTTTATAGAAAATACACTTTCAAACAAATTATATGCTCTATTTTTTATTTATTAGTTTTTAATTTATAAAAATATCTACTTTTGAAAAAAATTATATACTTTTCTATTTTCATAAAACTTATTAATTTTGATTTTAAATATTTACTAATCAATTTTAATACAATAAGACTTATAAAATTATGTTATTTAATTTGATTTATATTAGATAAAATATAAGTGGATCTAATTAAAATAAAAAAATATATTTAACAAAATTATCACTAAAATTTTAATTAATTTAATTTTGTTAGAGATAAAATAGAAATTAATATAATTAAGATAGAAAACATACTTTCAGTTAAATTAAAATTATATGTTAAATTATTTTCATTTTTATTAGAAATAAAATAGAAGTTAACCTAATTAGATTAGGAAATATACTTTTAACTAAATTAGAATTACATTTTAATTAATTTAATTTAATTTTGTTAGATTTAAAATAAAAGTTAACCTAATTAAAATAGAAAACATACTTTCAATTATATTATAATTATAATTTAATTAAATCAATTTTTATTTGAGATAAAATAAAAGTTAATCTAATTAGAATAGAAAATATACTTTTAATTAAATTAAAATTTTTATTAGAGATAAAATAATCTAAATAAAATAAGACATATTTTTAATTAAATTAGAATTATATTTTAGTTATTTTAATTTTCATGAGAGATAAAATAAAAGTTATTAACCCAATTAAAAAAGAAAATAACTTTCTATCAAATTAAAATTATATTTTAATTACTTTTATTTAGTAAATGACTAAATTATTCAATTTTTATATAATAATAAGTGGTGACTTTTTTGTAATTTTACCTGTCTCTCCTTTTGTATATTTATATATACTAATAAACAACCACATATTTTACATATGAACAAAAAATTTATTAGACTTGTAATATATAATAAATAAATAAATAAATATATTATTATTATTATTATTAAATAAAAATTTTAAAAATAATAACAATGTTATTTATTTATATAGTAATTTGATATTAACTCAATATAGTTATATTTTATTACAACTTTTATAAATCTTTTATTTAAATAATTATATAATACTCCTTCAATATTTTTTATAATTAATATTTCTCAACTCTAAAACTAATTTCATATAAAAAAATATTATGACCGTAATTAATCAAAAGATAATAAAAAATCATTAATTATTTTTTAATAAAAAATAAAAATAATAAACTTTATATTCTTTATAGAACAATTTAAATATTATAACCCATTAAACCTTTAATTTATAATAATTTTAGTAAATTTTTTATTTGAATTATAATACTTTATTTGTTCAATATTTTTAATATTAATACTTTCATTTACTCAAAAACTAATTTAATGTAAATTTTTAAGTTCAACTAATAATTAAATGTGTCATGACCCAAAACAGGGGCCATGACCGGCGCTAGGGAACGAGAATTCTTTCGAATCCAGAACCCGTAGCAAGCCTAAAAATAAAATAAAACATGCACTAATAATAATAATAATATATAATGCAACGGAAATAAAAATCATAAATATCACAATAACATTTCCACCAACTGGATTTAAATTAAATACTCACCTCATATATATATAAACTCTTTTAATACAAATCCAGTTCAAATATAATACAACATTTCTTTAACAGTTTAATGACTACTGCAGTGTCTAGATAAAATAAACCCAAGACTCAGATAAGCAGTTTACACAAAGAAGTCGGGACGGAAGAAATCCGGCGTACAGGCCTGCTACTGAGGTCTGAGGAAGATGACTCTCTTGAAAAATAGTCAACGGAGGGGAGTCAGACCTCACTGAGTGAATTACTATAATATATATACATGCATACTAAATGTCAATGCACACAGTCAACAATATATATATAATATGTATGTATACAAGCAGATACACACAGATGCAATAAAATCATTTTATATATTTCACTGAAAATCATCGTTTATGAAGGACCAAATAGAACCCTATAATATCGCAACCTCAAAACAGTGTTAGACAACACTTTAGCCCTACAGGCTCACTTATTCCAAATATGTTCACTTAATCTATTTAGACAGTAGACTGGCCCCGAAACACTAAGTCAACCGAGCTCTAGCAGTCTGACTGTCAGTGTGATTGGCCCCGAGACACTAGGTCAATCGAGCTCCAGCAATCACACCTCCAAACCACATCTCACACATTAGATAAATCAATTCAAATCAAAATCCTCAAACTGGTTAGTAATATAGCCTAAATGCTATAAGCGTACCGATACGTACTCGGTCCTATTGTTGCCCACTAGGTAGCACGTTCTATTGATATCCTTCATTAATAAATATAAAACATTCATTCACAAATAAATGATGCATGAATTTAAATAACATAACAATATAAACCATATATATACTGGAAATATACCAAAAGTAAACCAGGTATATTTTGAGTATATATACGTCAAATAAATCCAATCAAATTACAAATTAAGCTAGAAATATATTTAAAAAAAATTTAAATATAATTTATTAATAAAACATGCATATAATTTTATATATATCAAAAAATAAACCAAAAATAAACTAAAAATATACTTAAATACAAATCACATTATTTATGCATATTTAATCAAAATAAAACATATATTTCTAAAATCATGCATCCTAAACACATATATATAAAATAGTAACTCACAATTAGTGCGCTCCACGAGATGGGTCCGACGGGCCTGGTCCACTAGGCCTCGGTCTCGGCACAACTAAACAAACAATAACGACAAAAATCAGAATAAACCTAACAAAAAATCCTAGAACTCGATCTAGAATATTAAACACAGAATCGAAATTAGGGTTCGACCGGACATCACGTTTTACGAGAATTCTACAGAAAATTCGGCAGAACCTCCCCTATAAAACGGACATCTCTCTACTCAAAGAGTAGAGCCGACCCTTCAAAGAAACACACTTCGAAAAACAAGCACAACAACTCATCCACAACCCCTCGGTCGGACTCCAAATTACAGTCTACCGACCGGGATCCACAATCATATAATAATATAAAAATACCAAAAATACCCTTATATCACAGAAATAAATTTTATAAGTAGAAATTACGTAATTAACCCTAAAAAGCATTAAAAACCAATAAAAACTCATTTTATTAGTAAAATCGTATATTATATATATAATTGAAAATAATTCATGAAAAATAGTTTTAATTAGTTAAAAATACTAAATAATTTGTAGAAATCATTTTTATACCTTAAATAACTATTAAAACCAATTAAATTACATTTTTAGCCAATTTTGTATAAAATTACCAAAATACCCCTATATATATAAATATACTATAATTACTTCAAAAATTCACCAAAAATAGTATAATTATCCAAAATTAATTTTCTCCACATACTTATCAATAATATCAATAATTAAACTCAATTAACTAATTAATTTCAATTAAAAACACAATTAACCTAATTTTCCCAAAATTACATAAACCTAAATAATTCAAAATAAATACATAGAAATTCATAAAAATTCCAAATAAATTTCTATAATTCATTTTAACACCTATATTTATCATAAAACACAATTTCATAATTTATTTAATTAATTTCCGAAAATTAGAAAATAATATTAAAATATTCAAAAATACCCAAAAATCAAAATAATTCCCAAAAATTCCACAAAAATTCATACATGTAGATTAAGCTAAGGGGAACAACATTTGTGAATAAATTTTTCATGAATCAATCAAATTGAAGTTCAAAAAATTCAAGAACTAATATGGCCGAAATCAAAAATTCAAAACCTAAGCAAATCAAGACCATTTTAAGTGAAACAAAGCTTGGAATCACACTCACCGGAGCTCAAGGAGAATAAAGAGACTGGCGGTGTCGAAAATTGTGGCCGGAAACGTCGTGAACGACGATGAAGAAGAATTCGGCTTCTCCGTCCAAAATTGATCTCCAGACGCCAGAAACGGCTGCAACAGACTGCGAGGAACGCTGAGGAAGGTGGTGGTACGCCGGACGGCACACCAATGGAAAGAAATCGGCATGACAGGCGGCGGAACGGCGATGGAGGCAATCGGGGAAGAAGGAGATGCTCGGGGGTAGAAATGTAATTTTCCAAAATTTGATTTTTTTGACTTATTATATATATATATATATATATATATACTTTACACTATATAATAAAATAATATTAAATTACACACATTAAATATACACCACACACATATAATTTAATATTTTAAAAATTTAGTAGTAAATAAAAATAATTAAATAACAATAAAATTAATACATAAATAATAAAATATTAGGGTAATATTAATTAAACCCTAATTAGGTAAATAAGTACACATATACCCGGTTTTTAGTATTTTAAAAATATGTATGAGCTCATGCAAGTCCGTAAATCTATTTAAAATAATTAATAGTAAATTATTTACATGAAAATTTTCCCGAAAATACAAGTCCCGGGAGAATTTTACGTAAAGGACTTTAAATAATACACAATAAATAAAAATAGATTTTAAATACACAACAACTCGTAAAAATATCATAATATATATACAAAAAATATAAACACTGTATATCCCGATGCAGTATTAAAATATTTAAAAATACGGGATATTACAAAATGATAAATATTAATCAATTTAATTTTAACTCTTTTTTGTTAAATTTTATAAAAATATCTAAAAACATTAATTACACTACTTTTCTTATAAAAAATATACTTTCAAACATTATATACTTTATTCTTATTTATTAATTTTTATATATATATCTACTTTTAAAACAAATTTTATTATTTTCCTACTTTCATAAAATTTAATAATTTTTATTTTAATTATTTACTTATTAAATTTAATATAGTGAGACATATGAAATTGTGTTATATAATTTGATTTATATTAGATAAAATATAAGTAAACCTAATTAAAATAGAAAAAATATTTTTAACAAAATTACTACTAAATGTTAATTAATCTAATTTTTCTAGAGATAAAATAGATTTTAACATAATTAAAATAAGAAACATACTTTTAATTATATTTTAATCAAATTAATTTTTATTAGATATAAAATAGAAGATAGTTAACCTAATTAGACTGGAAAATATATTTTCAGTTCAATTAGAATTTTTATCAGAGATAAGATAAAAGTTAACCTAATTAAAATAGAAAATGTACTTTCATTAAATTATAATTATATTTTAGTTAATTTAATTTTTATTAGAGATAAAATAGCAGTTAACCTAATTAAAATAAGAAATAGACTTTCAATCAAATTAAAATTATATTTTTATTAATTTAATTTTTATTAGTAAATAACTAAATTATCTAATTTTTATATAATAATAAATGAAGACTTTTTTGTAATTTTGTCTGTCTTCTCCCTCCTCTCTCATACATTTATATATACTAATAAACAACCATAAGTTTCATACATGAATAAAAAAATTATTTGACTCATAATATATACTAAAGAAATAATTAAACATATTATTATTACAAAAAATTTTAAAAAATAATAATAGAGTTTTTTTTTTTACATAACAATTTGTTATTAACTTAATATAGTTATAATTCATTACAATTTTCATAAATATTTATTTGAATAATTATATGATATTACTTAATATTTCTTATAATTAGTTTTTCTAGTTAACCTAATCAAACTAGAAAATATACTTTTAATTACATTATAATTTTTGTTAGAAATAAGATAGAAATTAACCTAAATAAAATAGGAAACATATGTAATAACCTTGGTTTTTAAATTATTTTATTAAATAATGAGATATGCAGTGTTAATAAAATTTAAACGATAAATTTAATTATTTTACTATTTTGTGATTTATTATCATTATTTTATGTTTAATTGAATTTCCTACGTAAATATATTATTTTGGATGTTTAAATTCCATTATGTATATTTATTATTTTTGAATACTATTATTTTAATAACGTTAATTTAGTGCATGGTTATTTTAATATTATTTTTAAGTACTAATATTATTTTTTTAATTGGCGTGATTTTGAGTATTGTTAATATTTTGAGTACATCATGGTTATTTTATTTTTATTGATTTACATTATTAAATTATTAAATTATTTCATAAATATTATTTATTTAATAATAAATGTGTTGTGTTATTATTATCGTGGTTATTACTTTCATTATTATTATCATTAGTATTATTTTAATTGTTTAATATTGTTATGAATATTATTCATATTATCCAATTATTTTATTAACAGTATTAATTTTAGTTGTTGTTAATTTTATATTATGTATATTATTGTACATGTGTGTGTACCTATATATATATATATATATTACAATATATATATATATATGTATTAAGGGGCAGAAATGTCTTTTTACTAGTCAACCTCCTTTCTTCCTCTTCTTCTTATTCGAATGTTTGTCTTCTTCCTTCTATGTTTTTCTTCTTGTCTTTCTGAATATTCCCCTGCTCTTGCTTAAGCATCAAGCTACCATCTTCCATTTTGAACCTTGCCATCAACTCCTTTCCTTCTCCTCTTCTTCTCGCCATCATCTTCTTCTCGCCGAAAGTGACAGAAGTAGTAGCGGTAGCAGCATGGCCCAACGATCGCCGGTGACTTCCTGACGGTGAGAGCTGATAGTTCTTGGCTAGTTCAACTCCATAAGCTTTGAAGAAGATGATTTTAGCCATGATTTGAGCTCAAACTCAGTTTGTGGTGAGTTTTTGCATATTTTTAGTTTATGTCAAAATTCTTTTTAATTTTTTTTTTAGCTTGAGTTTGATGGATGTTTGATAATTTCTTTTAGAAATGAGGATCTATGCATCTTAATCTATACATAGATATTTTTAATTTATTTTTCTGATTTTTTTTATTTTTTTGTTAATTATTGAATATTTTAATAATTAAAAATAAATTTTTGTTAATTAATTAATTTAATTATGAATTTGGTTAAATTATTGTTGTTATATATTGTTAGTAATTATAATGTTAAGAAATTAATTTTTGGGATTATTATATAATTTTTAGAAATATTTATAGTTTATGTAAATTTTGGAATATTGAATTAAATGTGCATTTTGATTGAATTTAAAGTTTAATTTTGTGTTTTAGTTGATATTAGAAGGTTATTTGTTGATAAAATAATTTTTATGGAATTTTATACAATTTATGTGTATTTTGAATTATTAGATTAAATATGTATTTTTATAGAAATTATTGGATAAATATGTGTTTTGGTTGATATTAGTATAATATATGTTGATTAAATAATTTTAATGATTTTATAATTTTTAAGGAAATTAATTAGTATATTGGATAGTTTATATCATAGGGGTAAATGTGTAATTTTGTGTTAATTATAGTTAAATATTATGTTTTAGTTGATTCTATAATTATTTAAGGTAATAAAATGATTTTTACAAATTAATTACTATTTTTAACTAATTAATACTATTTTTCAAAAAAATTGTTTTCAAATAATATATTATATATTATTTTGGAAATAAAATGGGTTTTAAATGTGAATTTTGTTATGTTATTGTCACGACCCAAAACAGGGGCCATGACCGGCGCTAGGGAACGGGAATTCTTTCGAATCCGGAACCCGTAGCAAGCCTAAAAATAAAATAAATCATGCCATAATATCAATAACAATATAATATGCAGCGGAAATAAAAATCATAATATCATCCACATCAACTGGATTTAAATCAAAATCTCATCACATAGATATATATAATCTTTAATACAAATCCAGTTTCAACATAAAGAAGCCGGGGCGAAAGAAATCCGACGTATCGACCTGCTACTGAGGTTTGAAGAAGTTGACTCTCCTGAAAAATAGTCAACAGAGGAGAGTCAGACCTCACTGAGTGAATTACTATAATATATATACATACACACTAAGTGATAATGCATACAATCAACAGTATATATATAATATGTATATATACAGGCAAATTCATACAGATGCAGAAAAATCATTTTTATATATTTTACTGAAAAATTCCAGTTTATGAAGGATCACATAGAACCCTAGAATATCGCAACCTCAGAAAATAGTGTTAAGCAACACTCTGGCCATACAGGCTCACTTATTCCAATATATCCACTTAATCCATTTGGACAGTAGACTGGCCCCGAGACACTAAGTCAACCGAGCTCCAGCAGTCTGACTGCCAGTGTGATTGGCCCCGAGACACTTGGTCAACCGAGCTCCAGCAATCACACCCACAAACCACATCTCACATATCGATAATCATAATCAAATCAATATCCACAAATAGTTAGTAATATAGCCTAAATACTATAGGCATACCGGTACGTACTCGGTCCTAGTGCTGCCCACTAGGTAGCACGTTCTATTGATATCCTTCATTCTTAAATATAAAACATTCATTCACAATAAATGATGCATGAATTTAAATAAAATAACAATATAAACCATATATATACCGGAAATATACCAAAAGTAAACCAGGTATATTTCGAGTATATATATATCAAATACATTCAATCAAATTATAAATTAAGCTGGAAATATATTTAAAAACATTTTAAATATATTTTATTCACAAAATATGCATATAATTTAGTATATACCAAAAATAAACCAAAAATATACTTAATGTAAACTTAAGAAATAATCAAATTATTTATGCATATTTAATCAACATAAAACATGCATTTCTAAATCATGCATCCTAAGCATATATATATAGTATAGTAACTCACCTAATGCGCTCCACGAGACAGGTCCGACGAGCCTGGTCCACTAGCCCTCGGTCTCGGCGCAACTAAACAAGCAATAAATAATCGACATCAGAATAAACCTAATAGAAATCCTAGAATTCAATCTAGAGTATTAAACACAGAATCGAAAATTAGGGTTCGATTGGATATCACGTTTTACGAGAATTCTACTGAAAATCCGACAGAACCTCCCCTGTAAAACGGACATCTCTCTACTCAAAAGAGTAGAGCCGACCCTGCAAAGAAATACACTTCAAAAAATGAGCTCAACACAAACAAAATCCCACGGTCGGACTCCATACTACAATCTACCGACCGGGGTCCACAAACACAGAATGATTCCAGATATACCAAAAATATCCTTAAATCACAGAAATACATTTTCATAGGTAGAAATTACATAATTGACCTTGAAACACTATAAAAACCGATTAAAACTCATTTTATTAGAAAAACCGTATATTATATATATAATTGAAAATAATTCCCGAAAAATAGTTTTAATTAGTTAAAAATACCAAATATTTTGTAGAAATCATTTTTATACCTTAAATAACTATTAAAACCAATTAAATTACATTTTTAGACAATTTAGGGTAAAATTACCAAAATACCCCTATATATATAAATATACTTAAATTACTTCAAAAATTCACCAAAAATCATACAATTATCCAAAATTAATTTTCTCAACATATTTATCAATAATATCAACATTTAAACTCAATTAACTAATTAATTTCCATTAAAAACACATTTAACCTAATTTTTCCAAAATTCCATAAACTTCAATAATTCAAAATAAATACTTAGAAATTCATAAAAATTCCAAATAAATTCCTATAATTCATTTCAACACCTAATTCAACCATAAAATCCAATTTCATAATTTAAATAATTAATTTCCGAAAATTAGAAAATAATATTAAAATATTCAAAAATACCCAAAAATCCAAAAAACCTCCAAAAATTCTAAAAAAATTCATACATGTATATTAAGCTACTAGGAACAAAATTTGTGAAGGAAGTTTCCATGAATCAATCAATTCGAAGCTCAAAAAAATCAAAAACCCTA
This sequence comes from Mallotus nudiflorus, assembly GCA_947683625.1. Lineage (NCBI taxonomy): Eukaryota > Viridiplantae > Streptophyta > Magnoliopsida > Malpighiales > Euphorbiaceae > Mallotus > Mallotus nudiflorus. The sequence continues at coordinate 2,348,467 of CANTUR010000302.1, forward strand.
ATAGGCCGAAATTGAAAAATCGAAACCTAAGCAATTCTAGACCATTTTAGCTCAAACCAAAGCTAGAATCACACTCACCGGAGCTCAAGGAGAAGAAAGAGACCGGCGGTGTCGAAAACGGTGGCCGGAATCGGCGTGATCGACGGTGGATCGATTTTCGGCTTCTCCGGCCAAAATCGATCTCTAGACGCCGGAAACGGCCTCCTCAGGAGGCGGAATTGGTCGGGGAAGACGGTGGCACACCCACGGTGAAGGAATGGCGTGACAGACGCCCGGACGGCAAGGGGAAGGATCGGGAGGAAGAAGGAGATGTCGGGGGCAAAAGTGTAATTTTCCAAATTCTTTTGATTTTTGACAAATATATGTATATATATATACTTTATACTATTTATTAAAATAATATTAAATTACACACATCAAATATACACCACACACATAAAATTTAATATTTTAATAATTTATACTAAATAAAATTAATTAAATAACAATAAAACAATTAAATACTTAATAAAATATTAGGGAAATAATAAACCCTAATTAAATAAATATACACACACAGACTTTATTTAATAATTTAAAAATATGTATGAGTTCATGCAAGTCCGTAAATACATTTAAAATAATTAATAATACATTGTTTACGTGAAAATTTCCCCGAAAATGCAAGTCCCGGGAAAATTTTACGTAAAACACTGAAAATAATATACAGTAATTAAAATAGGTTTTAAATACATATTAACTCGTAAAAATATCATATAAAATACAGAAATTATTAACACTGCATATCCCGGTACAGTGTAAAAATATTTTTAAAAACACGGGATATTACAGTTATGTTGAATAATTGTAAAATTTGAATTTTTATTAATATTATATAATATTTGAGATTTTATTAGTTAATTGTGATAATTTTAGAATATTATGTAAATAATAAGTGTATTTATTATTTTGAGGCTAAACATGTATTTTATTATTTTTGTGATATTAAATTGTGATTTTAAATATTATTTACAATTTATGTTAATTTAATTGTAAAATAGGAATTTTATTCAATTTATGAATTTTTATTATCAAATATTATTTAAATTAGACTTTTACGTTTTAACTGGAAAATAAAGGTTTTAAATATTTTTATGGGTTTTTGATGATTTTTATTATTTTATTATTTAATATTGTCTGTTTGTGTATTGTAAACCTAAGTTGAGGATTTATGGAGTTTGGGGTCCCAACTTGAGGTATTGTACTTTGAGATTTTAGAAGTGTGTTTTTTGCGCATGATTGACCCTACTTTTGTAGGGGGATGTCCGTTTTACAGAGAAAACTCTATTGAAATTTCGGTAAATTTCTTGTAAAATGTGACAATCAGTCTGAGTCTAGTTTTGAATTTTTGATTGAATTTTTCTATAGAAATCCTAGAAGCGTAGAGTTAAAAATTTGTAGAACGAGGCCTAACGGACCAGGTCCACTGAGTTTGTCTCGTGGAACGTGAATCGATGAGTTATTATACTGTGTATATATATGCATTGCATATAGGATGCATGACTTAACATTTTTCATCTTCATTGTATGTTTTTTTTAAGTGATTTAATTTATAATATGATTTGGTATTATTCCAGTTTATTTTTAGTATATTTTAATGTATATGTCTGCATATTTTCTCTATACATTTACTATATCTTTGGTATATTTAGGGTTTATTTTTGATATATGCACGCTAGATAATTAGGTTTATTTTTAGTACCTTTTAGTATAGATACATGTTTTAAATGTATATTTATTCATAATTGTTTTATTAAATGATTAGTATACTTTAGGTATATTTTCAATATATTTTAGGTATATTCCTAAATAAATGCATGTCATATTATTGATTTATACTTAACTTGTTTTTAAGTATACTTTGGTATATTTTTTATATATTTTCAAGTAAATGCATGTTTTATTATAGATTTAAACCTAACATGTTTTTAGTATATTATGGGTTTATTTTAGTATATTTCATGATTGATTTGAATTTATTTTACATATATATACTATATACTTAGTTTATTTTAAGTATATTTTTAGTATATACATGGTTTATTTTGCTATTATGAATGTTATTCTACACTATTTGTTTTCTGAATGTATGATTTATTATAAATGAAAGATATTAATAGAACATGCTACCTAGTGAGCAGCACTAGGATCGTGTATGTACCGATTTGATAGATTTAGGTTTGAGTGAGGAATTTCTTGTGGTAATTATGATATGACTGAGATGATTTGATTGAGATGTGATATGATTAATGGTGTGATTGCTGGAGCTTGGTTGATCAAGTGTCTCGGGGCCAATCACACTGACAGTTAGACTGTTGGAGCTCAGTTGACTTAATGTCTCGGAGCTAGTCTACTATCCATAATGGAATAAATGATCTATTTGGATTTAAGTGAGCTTGTATGGCTAGAGTGATTATGTGATTGATTGAGGTTGTGATTAATAGGGTTCTATTTAATCCTTCATGTATTAAAATAAATATTTTCTGCATTTATTATATTTATTAAAGTAGAGTTGACATTTGTGTGAAATGCGTGTATATGTATATATATATATATATAAGAATGCTTAACTGAATATGGTTAGATTGCATGTATATATAGTATAATAATTCACTCAGTGAGGCCTGACCCCCCTCAATTATTTTTTTTAGGAGATCCTATATCGTCAGACCTTAGTAGTAGAGTTCTTTGCCGGTGTTCTTCCGTCTCGGCTATTTTATGTAAATGTATATTTTGAACTCTGATTTGTATTTTAGAAATTGTAGTAGTAGTGTTATTGTATCAGAAGAGTATTATTTTGTTTGATATTTTATACTCTAAGAATTGTATTTGAACACTGTATGAATATATATTTATTTATGAAAAAATATTGAATATCCATTTTTAAATATTGATTCAAAAAATTTTAATTCTGTCATATTTTTTATTTATTTATTGCATAATTTTATTTTTTAAGACTTGCTATGGGTTCCGGATTCGAAAGAATTCTCATTCTCTAGCGCTAGTCATGACTTCTAGATTGGGTCGTGACAACATACTTTCAATTAAATCTCTATATTTTAGTTAATTTAATTTTTATTAGAAATGAAATAGAAGTTAACATAATTAAAATAGAAAATAGACTTTTTATTAAACTAAAATTATATTTTTATTAATAAATGATTAAATTATTCAATTTTTATATAATAATAAATGAAGATTTTTGATAATTTTATCTGCACCTTCATAAATTTATATATCTTATAGATTATAGATTTAGATATACACAAGATATACTTTGAATATTTGAAGAGTAAATATGCCATACACCTATAATATTTTAATTTAATATGACATTAGCTACTAATGTTTTTTTTTTAAATAAATACATCCATATTATTTTAAAAACCATCGATTTGAACTTTAGTATGTTGTATCCTTATTGGAATCCACTATTTCTAACACGTATAACAAAAGATAGTAGCCAATTTGCAAAATAAAAAAAAAATTTTAAAAATATTGTATAGAAGACATCTTTAATATAATATTAGTATTAGCAAATCACACGTACATGAAAAATAGACAATTGTTTAATATTTTATTAAATGAGAAGTTTAATATTTCATTAATGACGGATGTGAAATGTGAACAAAACCTTGAAAAATATTAAATATATTCATATCTTTTCCCGTGATCATTATGAAAGTTATTAAATTTTTGAAATTGCAAATGTGATTGCTTGAAAGTCTTGAGTCGACTATTGCTAGTATTGGCGTAGGGGAATCTAATAAATCTAGCTGAATGTATATAGATCCTGTTGACCTTATTCGGCCTTTTTTTTTCCTGAGGAATCATATTTGAAGAACTATCTATTCTTGTTCATTCATTGAATTGTTGATCATTGACTTTTTTTCATAGATTATTCGTGCTAAAACGTATCACTTTATTTTCAGTCTTTCTCCTTTTACAAAATAATTACGACTTTTTCCATTTCTTGAAGAAATTGGTAATCTGGCAGACAGATATATACTTGCATTTTTCTTTTCTTTTTACATTTTTGGTAAAAAGAAAAAGGACTTAAAATGAAAAAGAAAAAAAAAAATTTAAAGAGTGGTTATTGATTTTCAATATTATTGACTTCAATGCTTCCTAATCTTGTGATAGGCTTCAAATTATTTCAATGTAGTAGAAAGCTCACATGATTTTATTTTTTTACTTTTTATTTTTGGGTACTTGCATGTTGATTTTGACACTATTATTCCCATAAAAATATTTCAGTTTGCATTGGCTTTTACTATCAAATATTACCTGCATTCCTCTCATTCTACACAGCAAACCTAGCTAATTTCTGACCCTCCATATCTTAGCATTACAAAAGACAAAAAGTTAATTTTAGGGGGGCATGTGCATCTAATTTATCTTCTATCAATCACTTTCATATTTAATATCAAAGGAAGAGTAAACCACAGGAAATTTCAAATATGAGCTATATTAGTATCAGACATACCCATATCTTGTAAATGTTGGATGCATGCTAGTGAAGAATAATTCAATTCAAATATTTCGGCATAAATTAATATGATTCAAGTTCTAAATCAGAAATTAGTTTTTGGGTCATTGGCAAGGACACGGATTCGATTTCCTAAGACCTTGTTTTGCCCTCCAAGTATTGTGTGTGAAATTTGTTTAATAGTCTCCTAAGATGTAAGTAATGTTCAATAATAATATTCCACTCCATAGAATATGTTTAAAATCAACCTCGATGTTTATTCAAACTTATATGTGTTGATAGAATTTATTCAACAATGTTATTAACTTATGTTTTCAATATTGGTCTACACATAAATGCAACTATGCATACAGGTAAAGACTGTTATTATGGAACACATATTTATATTTATATAAATGAAATTAAAAATTGTTAGATTGTTCTTGTTTGATATTATAGCTTTTGATATATGTAACCCGCAATATATATTAATGGTTATATAATTTTATGATTTTTATTTCATTTGTATATATACATATATGTGTATCGAATAATAACTCGATAGATAATATATACATTTAATAGATCATTTAACATCTTTCATTATGAGACAATCACTCAAATTTGTAACTCTTCACTTAATTATTGGTTGCTATTAGTTCTCAATTTAGCTACTATTTAGTTCAACTTTTAATTTAAATTCGTTGATAATTTACTAATGTTTTCTTAGTTTGTAGATTTGGAAGGAACCAATTGCAAGGTATAGTATTTTCTTAGGCGATGTGTTTTAAAATGTTTTGAGCAGGAAGTTTGTTTCCTACTACCAGACACCTGCCTAGAAGTTTTGTGTCCATTAGGTCCTCAACAAGTCTAGCTTGAGAGGGACTTGAATATATTTATATATATCATGTATTGGATTCTGGTGACTAAGTGGAAAATATCACAAAATATTATTATTATTATTATTATTTGTTTCCAGAATTGGGATCCACCAGCTCCTGGAGAACATAAATAGGTTGGATGCAAAGGTTTGGAAAAATTGAGAGATAATGATATGATAGAAAGCTTGATTAGTGGGGTATTTAGACCGTCTTTGATGCATTGCTTTAAGACCCTTACTTTTTGGAAGAAGTTCGTCAGTAACTTCCTAATTTACTATAGATTTCTTTTACTATATTTATTTTTTAATTAATAAAAATTATATACAATTTAGGTATTGATAAATTGATCAATAACTTTTTCAAATTTACAGCAGAATTCGAATCATATATTTTAAAAAATGATTATTTGATTTCTCTCATAGGTTATTTTAATATATTTATTAATTGCAACGGTTATGTATTAAGCAAATAATTAATTAATAGACAATTGTTATCTGAAAGCAAATTATGCATAACATATATAGAGGTATTAATTTAAAATAACTTATGCAAGTAGTGCATATGAACTTGAGGTGATTGATTGAATTGAACACATGATCGTATGCCATGCTCCACATAAAATTTCACCTAATGTTTTTGGGTATAGGGCAGAGATTTTTACACTTGCTATCCACTTTGACTTTATTAACAATTTAAATGACTTAGTTGCTTTTAATTTCTACTGATTATATACTTTTCACAACAATTAATATTAACTTAAAAAATTATTTAATTATTTATACATAATAAAAATCTAATAATTTTAATACAAATAATTTACTTTGATCATTTTTATATTATAATCATTCATGATTATTTATAATTTTATTAATTTATTATGTTATTTTATTGTGTGTTCAACTTATATCGTTAAAATTTTACTAAAATAATTTTATTTATTTTCTGAATTAATTATGCAATATATATTTTTAATGTTTAATTGTTTACTGCTTTTAAGTGTTATACAAATGATATTTACATTTTTTTTAAATCAACGGTGATTTCATTTTAATTTTCTTCATTCTATTTTTTTAAAATAAAAATAGTAGGATATAATACAAAAACTATTATATGTATTGATAAAATGATACATATAAAGAATTTTTTAATTATTTTATTTTATATTAATGTTTTCGATACAGATAATATTTTCAATATTATATCCTATCACTTTTATTAAAGAAAGAATTGATTGAAAAAATCAAAATAAAATTTACCATTGATTTTTTTTTAAAATGTAACTATCATTTATATAAACACTTAAAAGCATTAAAGCATTAAAAACTAAAAATGTATATTGCATAATTAAATTAGAAAATAAATACAACTATTTTTAAAATTCTAACAATATAAATTGAATACAAAATAAAAAATAACATAACAAAATAATAAAGTTATAAATAATTCTCAATGATTATAGTATAAAAATTATTAAATCAAAATAAATTATTTGTATTGAAGTTGTTAGATTTTTCTCTATATGAATTAAATAATTTTTTGTGTTAATATTAATAGTGAAAGGTACATAATTATTTTAAATTAAGGATTGTTAAGTTATTTAAAAAATTAATAAAGTTAAAGTGGAATGCAATTATCAAGAGAAGGAATGCAAAAATCCACGCTCTTGCTTATATATGCCAAAAAAAAAAAAAAAGAGACAATGTCAACTAGATTATGTTAATAAATAGAATGCTAACATCTTTCTGCCTATAATTTAATTAATGTGATGACCAAGTTCCCAATTTGATGAGAAAAAGACTTTAATTTGAATCTTATTTAACTAATCAAACTATAACCCGTTGGAAAATTAAAAAGGTTATGGTTATAAGTCGCCATCATTTATGGTGAACAAAATATATATATATATATATATATATATATATATGTTTTGAGATATTTATTTTAATTTTGAATTCAAATCTTATATATGGAAAATTTTGGTTTTGGAAGGATTTTATCTTTTTTGGATCCATTCTTATTTAAATTTCAGAATAGTCAGAATCTTTATATATATTGCTAGACATTGAAGCATTAGAAAAAAAAAACAAAAAATCATTATAATATCAACATCTCGATGTATATATATAGAAAAATATTTAGTATTAGGATTCAAGATGTGAACAGTCATATCACAAGTCCTCACTTTTATCAGAATTTCCTTGGACATTTTTTGTAATTACATTGTTAAATTTTTTTAAAAAAATTATTTACAATTTATAAGTGTTTAAATTTTTACAAAATAAATTCACTTACGTGCATATTAAATTTTAAATTAAAAAAAATTAAAAAAATTTTAATTTAAAAAAAAAAAAAATATGATATTTATTATCGTGAGTAGCGACATTAATATAAACGTCACTACTCGCAACATATATTACTGTTTATATATATATATATATATATCATGTTGGTGTAATTTCAAGAAAAAAAAAATGTTGATGTTACCTACTTACCCTGTTTCCTGCTCTGCCAACCCCGCCACCATAACAAAAAGAAGAAATGTGATTAAATACAATTCAAAGAAGATGCTACCAGTCCAGGAGACCTAAATAAAACAGCTTTTTCTTAGCAAATGATCGTCGACTTCGGCTTTCCTTCCTAAGGGCTCATGCTTGCGTGATATAAGTCTTTGGGGTTTTGTTTAGTTGGCCTTTTCACAATATAAATGATATGAAAATAGGAAAGATTTTCGATTAAATTTTTTATTTTTAATATTCAATATGAATCATTATTTTTTATAAGTATTTTCCACGTACTATCTATATTCTATAATATATTTATATCTATAATTTATAAATATATGAAGGAGATCAAGTAACTTCACTCATTATTATATAAAAATTAGATAATTTAATCATTTCTTAATAAAGTAAAATTAAATTAATTTAAATATAATTTTAATTTGATTAAAAGTATATTTTCTATTTTAATTAGATTAACTTTTATTTTATCTCTAATAAAAATTGAATTAACTAAAATATAATTCTAATTTAATTAAAAATATGTTTTATATTTTAATTAGGTTGAATTCTATTTTATCTCTAACAAAAAAATTTTAATTTAATTGAAAGTATACTTTACTTCTAAATTATCTCCAATAAAAATTAATTTAATTCTAATTCTAATTCTAATATAATTATAAGTATGTTTCCTATTTTAATTAGGCTAATATCTATTTTATATCTAAAAAATAAATTAATTTAAATGTAATTGTAATTTAATTAAAAGTATATATTTTATTTTAATTAAGTTAACTTCTATTTTTATCTCTAATTACAATAAAATTAATTAACATATAATTCCAATTTAATTGAAAGTATGTTTTCTATTTGCATTATATTAATTTATATTTTATCTCTAACAAAATTATATTAATTAAAATTTTAGTGATAATTTTGTTAAATATATATATATTTCTATTTTAGTTAGGTCTACTTATATTTTATCTAATGTAAATCAAATTAGATTATATAATTTTGCAAGTCTTATTATATTAAAGTTAATAAGTCAATAATTAAAATCAAAATTAATAAATTTTATGAAAATAGGAAAAGTATAGAATTTGTTTCAAAAGTAGATATTTTTATAAATTAAAAATTAATAAATAGAAGATAGAGTATATAATTTATTTGAAAGTATAATTTATATAAGAAAAGTAGTATAATTATTATTTTTAGATATTTTAATAAAATTTAACAAAAATATTTTAAATTAAATTAAATTAGTTAATATTTATCATTTAATTATTAGTTAAACTTAAAAATTACATTAAATTAATTTTTGTGTAAATAAAAGTATTAATATTTAAAATATTGAAGAAATAGAGTGTCATGGTTAAAATAAAAAATTTACAAAAATTGTAATAAATTATAAGTTTAGTAGGGTTGTAATATTTATATTTTAATATAAGAAAATATAATTTTTATTATTATTAAGTTTTTTTATTAACAAATAACTGTCACAACCCGAAACAGGGGCCATGACCGGCGCTAGGGAACGGGAATTCTTTCGAATCCGGAACTCGTAGCAAGCCTAAAAATAAAATAAAATAAACATGCAATAATAATAACAATATATAATGCAGCGGAAATAAAAATCATAAATATAATAATAGCATATGCGCCAATTGGATTTAAATCAAATCCTCATCATTTCATATATATAAATCTTTACACAAATTCAGTTCAAATATAATACAACATCTCTTTAAGTATTTAACGACTACTGCAGTATCTAGATAAAATAAAACTCAAGACTCAGAGAAGCAGTTTACATAAAGAAGCCGGGGTGGAAGAAATCCGGCGTACAGGCCTGCTACTGAGGTCTGAAGATGATGACTCTCCTGAAAAATAGTCAACGGAGGGGAGTCAGACCTCACTGAGTAAATTACTATAGTATATATATACATGCACACTAAATGACAATGCATACAATCAACAGTGTATATCTAATATGTATATATACAGGTAATACACACAGATGTGATAAAATCATTTTATATATATTTTATTTAAAATCATCGTTTATGAAGGATCACATAGAATCCTATGATATCGCAACCTCAAAAACAGTGTTAGACAACACTCTAGCCATACAGGCTCACTTATTCCAAAATATTCACTTATTCCATTTAGACAGTAGACTGGCCCCGAGACACTAAGTCAACCGAGCTCCAACAGTCTGACTGCCAGTGTGATTGGCACCGAGACACTAGGTCAACCGAACTCCAACAATTACACCTCCAAACCATATCTCACACATCAAATAAATCAATTCCAATCAAAATCCTCAAACTGGTTAGTAATATAGCCTAAATGCTATAAGCGTATCGGTACGTACTTGGTCTTAGTGCTGCCCACTAGGTAGCACGTTCTATTGATATCCTTCAATAATAAATATAAAAAATTCATTCATAAATAAATGATGCATGAATTTAAATAAAATAACAATATAAACCATATATATACTAGAAATATACCAAAAATAAATCAGGTATATTTCAAGTATATATACGTTAAGTAAATTCAATTAAATTACAAATTTAGCCAGAAATATATTTAAAAGCATTTTAAAACATAAATGGTTAATAAAGCATGAATATAATTCAAAATATACAGAAAATAAACCAAAATAAACTAAAAATAAACTTAGGTAATAATTGAATTATTCATGCAATAATAATCAAAATAAAACATATTTTTCTAAATCATGCACCCTAAACATATATATATAATATAGTAACTCACATTTAGTGCGCTCCACGAGATGGATCCGACGGGCCTGGTCTACTAGGCCTCGGTCTCGGTGCAACTAAACAAACAAAATAACAGACATCAGAATAAACTTAACAGAAAATCCTAGAAACTCGATCTAGAATATAAACACAAAAACAAGATTAGGGTTCGACTGGACATCACATTTTACGAGAATTCTACTAAAAATTCGGCAGAACCTCCCTTGTAAAACGGACATCTCTCTACTCAAAGAGTAGAGCCGACCCTGCAAAGAAACATACTTTGAAAAATAGGCATAACAATCCATTCACAACCCCTTGGTCGGACTCCAAACTACAGTCTACCGACCGGGGTCCACAATCACAGAACAATTACAGAAATACCAAAAATACCCTTATAACATTAAAATTCATTTTATAAGTAAAAATTACATAATTAACCTTTAAACACAGTAAAAATCGATAAAAACTCATTTTATTAGTAAAATCGTATATTATATATATAATTGAAAATAATTCACGAAAAATAGTTTTAATTAGTTAAAAATATTAAATAATTTGTGAAAATTATTTTTATACCTTAAATAACTATTAAAACCAATTAAATTACATTTTTAGCAAATTTTGTGTAAAATTACCAAAATGCCCTTATATATATAAATATACTATAATTACTTCAAAAATTCACCAAAAATAGTATAATTATCCAAAATTAATTTTCTCAACATATTTATCAATAATATCAATAATTAAACTCAATTTACCAATTAATTTTAATTAAAAACATAATTAACCTAATTTTCCAAAATTACATAAACTCAAATAATTCAAAATAAATACTTAGAAATTCATAAAAATTCCAAATAAATTTCTATAATTCATTTCAACACCTATATTTATCATAAAACACAATTTCATAATTTATTTAATTAATTTACGAAAATTAGAAAATAATATTAAAATATTCAAAAATACCCAAAAATCAAAATAATCTCCAAAAATTCCAAAAAAATTCATAAATTTAGATTAAGCTAAGAGGAACAACATTTGTTAAGGGACTTTCCATGAATCAATCAAATTGAAGTTCAAAAAAAAATCAAAAACCCTAAAATGGCCGAATTCGAAAATTCAAAACCTAAGCAAATCAAGACCATTTAAGCTCAAACCAAAGCTAGAATCACACTCACCGGAGCTTAAGGATAAGAAAGAGACCGTCGGTATCGAAAACGGTGGGGGAAGAAGAAAATGCAAACTCTCGGCTTCCGGCCAAAAATCGATCTCCAGACGCCGGAAACGGCTGCTACAGGCGGCGAGGAAGGCTGGGGAAGGTGGTGGCACACCGGAAAGCACACCAACGGCAAGGAATCGGCAGTTGCAGACGGCGGACGGCGAGGGAAGCGGAAATCGGGGAAGAAGGAGCAATCGGGGGCAAAAATGTAATTTTTCAAAAGTTTTGATTTTTGACATATTATATGTATATATATATACTTTATACTATATAATAAAATAATATTAAATTACACAATTAAATATACACCACACACTTAATATTTAATATTTTAAAATTTAATAATAAATAAAAATAATTAAATAACAATAAAATAAATAAATAAATAATAAAATATTAGGGTAATATATTAAACCCTAATTAAATAAATATATACACACATAGGCTTTATTTAGTATTTTAAAAATATGTATGAGTTCATGCAAGTCCGAAAATCTATTTAAAATAATTAATAATAAAATATTTACGTGAAAATTTCCCCGAAAATGTAAGTCTCGAGAAAATTTTACGTAAAGGACTTTAAATAATACACAATAATTAAAATAGGTTTTAAATACATATCAACTCGTAAAAATATCATAATATTTATGCAAAAATTATTAAAACTGCATATCCCGATGCAGTGTAAAAATATTTAAAAATACGGGATATTACAATAACTAATAGTTTTTTTTATTATATTATGATTAATTTTGATCATAGTATTTTTTTTATATGAAATCAATTTTAGAGTTAAAAAAAATTAATTATAAAAAACATTGAACTAATATCATATAATTATTTAAATAAAAAATTTATAAAAATTATAATGAATTATAACTATTTTAAGTTAATATCACTTTTTTTATATAAATAAATAACATTGTTATTATTTTTTAAAATTTTTATTTAATAATAATAATAATAATAATAATATTATTATTATTATTATTATTATTATTATTTCTAATTATTTATTTACTATATATCACGAGTTAAATACATTTTTTGTTTATGTATAAAACACGTGGTTATTTACTAGTATATATAAATTTACAAAGAGAATAGACAAAATTACAAAAAAATCTTTACTCATTATTATATAAAAATTGGATAATTTAATCATTGACTAATAAAAGTGTAATTAAATTAATTAAAATATAATTTTATTTTGTTTGAAAGTCTATTTTGTATTTTAATTAGGTTAACTTCTATTTTATCTCTAATAAAAATTAAATTAATTAAAATATAATTCTTATAATTTAATTGAAAGTATGTTTCCTATTTTAATTAAGTTAATTTTTATCCTATCTCTAATAAAAATTCAATGGTCAAATGTACGGGAGGGTATCAAACTTTAAGTTTATTTCAATTCAGTTACTAAACTTTAATTTGTAATTTTTTTATATACCAAACTTCTATTTAGTTTTATAGCAATCACTTAAAAATTTTGTTGTCACCTAAACAATTCAGATATACTATTTTAATATAGAATTAAAGATTTTTTTTTTTTGTAAATAAGTCCATATTTTCTATACATTTATAGGAAATAAGAAAAAATTTGAAACTTATTTTGATTTGTCACGACCTGAACTCAAGGGTACGTGACCGGCACTAGGGAATAGGTAGACATAAGACCCCCGAAACTCGTAGTAAGCCTTAAAGAAAAGAATAATAAAACCTTCAAATTTAAAACTTTATTTCATAAAAGAACACATTATCAAACTGATTTTTCTAAAAATAAACATAATCATACGCAACATAAAATATTCTCCATCATCAAATATCATAAATCAATCTCAAAACATTAGATATAAGCGTGGTTCATTAAAATGCAATACATAAGTATACTTAAATTTTACAAACTCATAGTACAAACACTACTATAGTATTCTAGAGTTACTATTACAATACACCTCATAATGACCTATATAATATAGCCGATGATGAAGAAATCCGGCGTAGAGGCGGTCTGAGGTCGAACTCCTAAGCTCCTGAAAAAAATTGAGGGGAATCAGACCTCACTGAGTAAGTTAATAAAAAGAACTATATGGTTTGAAAACTTTTTTTGAAAACCATATAGTTATTGTGAAAATAATTTATAACGTATATATATATAACTTTTGAAAAATCTCTGTAAAACCCTAAACCCAAATTTCTAAATGGCCAACTAGGCCCACTGAATCCTTATAAACTGCTGGTCCCCGAGAGCAAAGGCATTAACCGAGGCATTAAGCCACAGTCATCCACTTAATTCAAATATATGGCATTGGTGGTCTTCGAGAGCTAAGGCATCCACCTAGGCACCCATCCCAGTCCATTATTAACTTTCCAATCACTGACGGTCCCTAAGAACAAAGGCTTCAACCGAGGCACCCATCCCAGTTTATATCCACAAGTCATACATACATCAGATCCATCTTTCAATCTCTACCATGTGCACACGGTCTTGGTGAAACCCACCAGGTAGCCCGTTTTACGAAAATTTCTCAAAACTAATTTTAAATAAGTAAAATGCACTTAAATCTTAAATAGCAACATTTAAATTAAATAAATCATATAATAAATACTAAAAATATGAGTGCACGTATCTTTAAATAAAACAAACGCACAGATCAATTTATCAACTTACAAGACGAACGAGAAGACTGACGACCGTGCGTCTGCCTCGATCCAACAGTTCTCGCTCCGGTATTCTCTAGAAAAAAATAACAGATCTATTTTAAAAACACGTCTATGGAATTAAAATCAAAAATCAACAGAAATAATGAAATTCTAGACTGACTCGAGGAAAATAGTATAAGACTCGATAGATAAGGAAAAACCCTAATTAACACTAAAAATTTACGGAAGATGTCACATTTTATGAGAAAATCTACCGAAATTTCGGCAGAATCTCCTCTTTAAAATGAACATCTCTCTACCATAGGTAGAGCCATTCCTGCACAAAAAATACACTTCTAAAAAATCGTACACAATCTACACTCGGGTTGGCTCTCCAACATAGCATTAGCTTGACCGAATTCACAACTCAACAAAACATTACAACTTAATTCTAACTAATAAAATTCATGAAAATATTACTTTCATAAATAAACACTAAAATCATACTTAAAATATAACATAGCACTTAATTAAATTTAATTAGACATAAATATATAAAAATCCATAATTTTCAATAATATACATTATTCTTAAAATATGCATATATAATCCGTAATTAATATAACTATCGACAAATACCTTAAATAAAACCCTCATACCAAATATGCCGAATATAACCATATATATATATATATGTTACCAAAATAACATATTATACATATATATATAATATTTGGAAACAATATTCAAAATTAACATTACTTAATTAAAAATACCAATTAACTTATAAAAATCCTCTAAACCTCCTAGATATTAATAAAACTAATATATATATATATAACTATAATTAGCATAAAATTACATATTCATCCATATAATAGAAAAAATATACATAATATTCAAAATAATATCTAATATATTATTTAAAATTAATTTTTGAAAATTAGTGTTAATTAGTCAAAAATAGTAAATAATTTGTAAAAGCCCTTTTAAATTCCTTAATTATTATTAAAACCAACCACAATCCATTATTTAGTTATAATTAGCACAAAATTATATTTTTACCCCTATAATATATAAATTCACATAATATATTATTATTACTCAAAAATTCCCTAAAAATTATACAAATGCCTAAAAATTATTTTCTCAACATCAAATTTCTTAATATTAATAAAAACATAAAATTAACTAATAATTTCTTCCAAAATATAAATTTAACCTAATTATCCACATTTGACATAAACTTAAAATAATTATAAAAATAGTATAAAAATCACAAAAACCATAAATTAAGTTCTAAAATTAATAACATTTAATAATAATACAAATTATCAAAATTTCATAATTTTTAACAATTAATTTTTGGAAATTAATAAAATATTAATAAAATATCCAAAAGTCACAATTAACAGAATAATTTTCCATAATCTTAAATAAAATCAATATACCAAAAATAATTAACATTAATTACTCTAATTACTAATTAAATTCAAATAAAAATAAAATAAAATTCTGTTAAATCAAGAAAAATCAAAATAATATATCAAAATTGGAAATAAACTACTAACTTAGCACAATTAATAATCTAACTTAGAGAAAATGAAGTTTAGCACTTAAATCAACCTAGACAACCAGAAAACGACCCAGAAACAACCTAAAAATAACTCTGCACAACTCGCCTTAAACCTTGATTTTTGATGCCGAAAATGGGTTGTAGCGACTAGGCTTGGCATCAACCGACGCCTGAGAAGGTGAGGCAGGCTGAGGGAGCAACAACGACGTCGATCTAGCTTCAATAGTGGCGGTGGGAGCTCAAACCGAGAGAGAGGGAGACCGGAGGGGAAGAAAAGGAGAAGAGGGAGAGACTGGCAGCTACTGTGGTGGTGATGGCTGCTCCAAGAGGTCGAGGCATGCCGGAGGGAGAGGAGTGACGGAGATGATGACGGACAGTGGTGGGGGGGGTGCGGTTTGGGTGTGGTTTTCGGGTTTTTTGAATTTGTTTCTATTCATTTCACATGTGTGTGTGTGTATATATATATATATATATTACTTTATATTATAATCATATAATATAATACAATATATACATATATATACATATACATACATATGTATTTATACATATAAAATCCCAAATTTACATACTACACATGTATTTTCACACCCATGCACATATATACATATCTATATGCACAAATACACTTATATCTATATATATACCCAAAAATAATTCTTACATAAAATAATAAAACCCTAAAATAATAATAACATAATCTATCTTAATTAAATGGCTAGATAATTAACAATTGTATAATATAGTTTAAAATTATTTATTAATAATACAATTTCAAAAATTACTTTATTTAAATTAAAAATATAGGGTATTACAATACCTAGTAAACATAGACTCATCCTAAGAGATATCATAGCATAATAAAAGTACATTTTTGAACTTTTTATAATTTCTGGACTAAATTGAAAAGATAAAGAAATTTGGGGATTAAAATGGTTTTTGAGAAAATTTAAAAGACTAAAAAATTTTAACAAAACCCTTTTTAAAACAAAATCAGAGTTAGGTGATAACAAATAAATAAATTAAAGTTTAGTATCCAAATTGCAATAAACATAAAGTTGAGTAACCACCGTTGCATTTTATCTGAAAATTCTAATTTAATTGAAAGTTTATTTTTTATTCTAATTAGGTTAACTTTTTGTCATGACCCAAAACAGGGGCCATGACCGGCGTTAGGGAATGGGAATTCTTTCGAATCCGAAACCCGTAGCAAGCCTAAAAATAAAATAAAACATGCAATAGTAATAACAATATACAATGCAGCTGAAATAAAGACCATAAATATAATATTAACATATGCACCAACTGGATTTAAGTTAAATCTCATCTCATATATATAAATCTTTTAATACAAATTCAGTTCACATAATACAATATCTCAAATAAATAAAATACATAAAATTCCACAATTTAATTTACCACTACTACAGTATCTAGATTATAAAAATAAGACTCAAGTAAGCAGTTTACACAAAGAAGCCGGGGCGGAAGAAATCCGGCGTACAGGCCTACTACTGAGGTCTGAAGATGTTGACTCTCCTGTGAAATTGTCAACGGAGGGGAGTCAAATCTCACTGAGTGAATTACTATAATATATATACATACACACTAAATGACAATGCATACAGTCAACATTATATATATAATAGGTATATATACAGGCAAATACACACAGATGCAATAAAATCATTTATATATATATATATTTTATTGAAAATCATCATTTATGAAGGATCAAATAAAACCCTATGATATCGAAACCTCAATCAGTGTTAGACAACACTCTAGCCATACAGGCTCACTTAATCCAAATATATCCACTTAATCCATTTAGACAGTAGACTGACCCCGAGACACTAAGTCAACCGAGCTCCAGCAGTCTGACTGTCAGTGTGATTGGCCCCGAGACACTTGGTCAACTGAGCTCCAGCAATCACACCTCCAAACCATATCTCACACATCAAATAATCATAATCAATCAATATCCATAAATAGGTTAGTAATATAGCCTAAATACTATAGGCGTACCGATACGTACTTAGTCATAGTGCTGCCCACTAGGTAGCACGTTCTATCGATATCCTTCATTAATAAATATAAAACATTCACTCATAAATAAATGATGCATGAATTTAAATAAAATAACAATATAAACCATATATATACTGAAAATATACCAAAAGTAAACCAGGTATATTTCGAGTATATATACGTCAAATAAATCCAATTAAATCATAAATTAAGCTCAAAATATATTTAAAAACATTTTAAATATAATTTATTCATAAAACATGCATATAATTTAATATATACCAAAAAAACCAAAATAAACTAAATATAAACTTAAGAAATAATCAAATTATTTATGCATATTTAATCCAAATAAAACATGCATTTCTAAATCATGCATCCTAAAACACATATATATAAAATAGTAACTCACACTTAGTGCGCTCCACGAGATGGGTCCGACGGGCCTGATCCACTAGCCCTCGGTCTCGGCGCAATTAAACAAACAATAAATAACCGACATTAGAATAAACCTAACAGAAATCCTAGAATTCGATCTAGAATATTAAACACAGAATTGAGATTAGGGTTCGACCGGATATCACGTTTTACGAGAATTCTATCAAAAATTCGACAGAACCTCCCTTGTAAAACGGACATCTCTCTACTCAAAGAGTAGAGCCGACCCTACAAAGAAACACACTTCGAAAATAAACACCACATCTCATTCACAACCCCTCGATCGGACTCCAGACTACAATCTACCGACCGGGGTCCACAAACACAGAACAATTCAGGAAATACCAAAAATACCCTTATAACCTAGAAATACATTTTATAGGTAGAAATTACATAATTAACCTTAAAACACAGTAAAAACCGATAAAAACTCATTTTATTAGTAAAACCGTATATTATATATATAACTGAAAATAATTCACGAAAAATAGTTTTAATTAGTTAAAAATACCAAATAATTTGTAGAAATCATTTTTATACCTTAAATAACTATTAAAACCAATTAAATTACATTTTTAGCCAATTTTGTGTAAAATTACCAAAATACCCCTACATATATAAATATACTATAATTACTTCAAAAATTCACCAAAAATTATACAATTATCCAAAATTAATTTTATCAACATATTTTTCAATAATATTAATAATTAAACTCAATTAACCAATTAAATTCAAATAAAAACACATTTAACCTAATTTTCCCAAAATTACATAAACTCAAATAATTCAAAATAAATACTTAGAAATTCATAAAAATTCCAAATAAATTCCTATAATTCATTTCAACACCTATAATTACCATAAAACACAATTTCATAATTTAAATAATTAATTTCCGAAAATTAGAAAATAATATTAAAATATTCAAAAATACCCAAAAATCCAAAAAATCTCCAAAAATTCCAAAAAAATTCATACATGTAGATTAAGCTACTAGGATCAATATTTGTGAAGGGATTTTTCATGAATCATTCAATTCGAAGCTTAAAAAAATCAAAAACCCTAATATGGCCGAGTTGGAAAATTCGAAACCTAAGCAATTCAAGACCATTTAAGCTCAAAACAAAGCTAGAATCACACTCACCGGAGCTCAAGGATAAGAAAGAGACCGGCGGTGTTGAAAACAATGGCCGAAAAGTTGGTGAACGGCGAGGAGAGGAATTTCGACCAAAATGGAAGAAAAGAGGCTGCCGACGCTGGGGAAGAAAGCTGCTGGCGGCGGGGAACGGCTGAGGACGACGGTGGCAAGCCGGGAGGCACACCGACGGTAGGGGAACGATAGTTGCAGCGATGGTTGGTGGTGAGGGAGTGGTCGGGCACGGGGAAGGAAGAAGGAAGAAGAAGAAAAAGAAAAAAAAAGAAAAAGAAAAAGAAAAAGAAAAAGAAAAAAATAAAAAATAAAATAATAATTTTAATAAAATATTTGAAAAAATCACATCCACACACTTAATATTTAATATTTTAAAATTTAATATTAATTAAAAATAATTAAATAACAATAAAACAATTAACTAATTAATAAAATATTAGGGTAAAATACTAAACCCTAATTAAATAAATATATACACACATAGGCTCTATTTAGTAATTTAAAAATACGTATGAGTTCATGCAAGTCCGAAAATATATTTAAAATAATTAATAATAAATTATTTACGTGAAAATTTCTCCGAAAATGCAACTCCCGGGAAAATTTTACGTAAAGCACTATAAATAATACACAATAATTAAAATAGGTTTTAAATACTCATCAACCTCGTAAAATATCATGATACATATACTAAAATTATTAACACTGCATATCCCGATACAGTGTTAAAATATTTAAAAACACGGGATATTACACTTTTATTTTATCTCTAATAAAAATTAAATTAATTAAAATATAATTCCAATATAATTAAAAGTATGTTTCCTATTTTATGTTTCTAGCTATTTTAATTAGGTTAACTTCTATTTTATTTCTAAAAAAATTAAATTAAATTAAATTAATTAAAATGTAATTCTAATATAAGTGAAAGTATATTTCCATATCTAATTAGGTTAACTTCTATTTTATTTCTGATAAAAATAAAATTAATTAACATATATATAATTCTAATTTAATTGACAGTATGTTTCTTAATTTAATTATGTTAACTTCTATTTTGTCTCTAATAAAATTAAATTAATTAAAATTTTAGCATTAATTTTGTTAAAAAATATATATTTTTTCTATTTTAATTAGACCGTCTACTTATATTTTATCTAATATAAATAAAATTAGATAACATAATTTAATAAGTGTCACTATATTAAATTTAATAAGAAAATAATTAAAATCAAAATTAATAAATTTTATGAAATAATTAATGTGAAAAATGTTGAAAGATTGTTTATAATTGTTCAAATAAAAAATTTATTAAAATTGTAATAAATTCCTATATTATAATGCAACATTATCAAGATTGAAAAATTAAATTGACATATGAATAAAATAATATTTTTATTATTTTAAAATACTTATTAAATTAAAGTTTATTAAGTAAATAATTTTAATTAATTAAAATTTTTATTATCTTGAATTTGTAATTATATTTTAAAAAATATAGTATATAATTTGTTTGAAAGTATACTTTCTGTAAGAAAAGTAGTATAATTATTGTTTTTAGATAATTTTGTAAATTTATTACAAAACTTAAAATTAAATTAATTAATATTTATCATTTAATTATTAGTTGAACTTTAAAAAATTATATTAAATTAATTTTTGAGTAAGTAAAAGTATTAATATTAAAAATATTGAAGAAATAAAGTGTTATAACTCAAATAAAAAAATTACTAAAATTGAAATAAATTATAAGTTTAATGAGGTTATAATATTTAAATTGTTATATAAAGAAAATATAAATATTATTATCTTTAAATTTTATTTAAAAATAATTAATAATTTTTTATTATCTTTTGAACTATAATATTATATATATAAAATTAGTTCTAGAGTTGTAGAGAAATTAATTATAAAAAATATTGAAGAAATATCATATGATTATTTAAATAAAAGATTTATTAAAATTGTAATGAATTA
Organism: Mallotus nudiflorus; assembly: GCA_947683625.1. Lineage (NCBI taxonomy): Eukaryota > Viridiplantae > Streptophyta > Magnoliopsida > Malpighiales > Euphorbiaceae > Mallotus > Mallotus nudiflorus. The sequence continues at coordinate 2,370,173 of CANTUR010000302.1, forward strand.
TAACTGTATTAAGTTAATATCAAATTTTTATATAAAGAAATAACACTATTATTATTTTTATAACATTTAATAATAATAATAATAATAATAATAATAATAATAATAATAATAATAATAATTTATTTACTATATATCACGAGTCTAAAATTTTTTTATTTACATGCGAAATATATGTTTGTTTACTAATAATTATAAAAATACGATTAATTTGGATTGAGACATATATATTATAAGAGAATAAAACTCTCCAAACATTTAATTTTTTGACATATACAAAATTCAAATATTGAAATTTTGCTTAAAAAAATATAATTTTTTTACTATTTATATCAATAAATATTAGAATACGAAGTATCATTGTTATAATAAATAAATATTTTATTAAAAGTAATTATTTTTTGCTGTATAAATAATAATTTTTTTTGGATTAAACCTCTCCAATCAGCTGAAATTGACTTATAGCAAATTTTCCATTTGAAAATATAATATGTTTGATCTGCAATCAACATGCATACAAGCTGTTTCTTTAAATTAGGTAAGAAATGATGCAATAAGAAAAAAAAAAAAAGAAAAAGGAGAATCCAATAAGAGGATCTAAGAAAATAATGCAAGTCAATACCGCCGTCTCAAGGGCCTTTCTAATTTCCATGAAGATCTGGAAATTAAGAACAAGACCCACTTTGAATTGAAATCCTCATTGTTCGATATGTGGGGTGCGTGGCAAAAACTTGGTGGTTTGATTAATTAACCTTAATCTATCAACAATTAAAAACATTATTAATGCAACTAATTAGCTACATGGGGTTGGTGAAGTTTTCTCTTGAAAAATGACGACTGTTTTTTGTTTTTGTCTTAGGACCATGTTTGAATACATCAATTTTTATCTTCTGTACCTACCATCAGTCCACCCAAAAATTGCAGTCAATTTGGGCGACAACCCTTTTCCAATTCTTTTTCAGTCCTCTAAGCAAACATTAATGTTTTAAATTTTAATTGTTTTACAACATATACACCTGTGCTTTCTTACATTAATATATTTACTACATTATTCGAATTCACAATATTGTTTTCACATATAATTTAAAAGTATAATTAGTGTACATCGTAAATATTAAATTAGAACAGGAAGAAAAATATATCAACATTATACGACATGATTCATCAATATCACCCACAAGCCACATACAAAATTGATTAGTATATTCTTTCCAAATTCATATGAAATATAGATCTCATCTATGATTGTAGGAGGAATGTCAGAAGCGAAAGAAATCAGGGAGCAGGTCCAAAATTGTCACTGTGACAAGTCAGCAGCAACCCTTCTGCTTGCTTCCAGGAAAGCTGCCTCGTCCCATTCGTCCCCCTACACTCATTCAATGAAACCCATTAATCAATCAATTTCCCCCTTCACTTTACCAAAATTTTACTTTTAAAAACCCTCTTTCCTTCTTACTTCCTAAATCTAAATGCATGCCAAAATAAACAAATAAATAATCTTCCTATCACTTTAGAGTGTCTTTTCCTTCTTATTTCCTAAAGAGATAGTCTTTGATAATTGATGGTCATATCATGCTATATTGTGTAAGCAAAGGAGTTGAAAATCGATCATTTTAATTTAATTTAAAATAATTTTTTTATTAAATCTAATCAATTAAAAAATTAAAATAATTATTATTATATAGTATTTGAATATTCAAAACAAAAGTACCTGTGACTTGGTGCAAGATGTATTTATTTTTGGTCCATAAAAACTTAAGTTCAGACATTTTTTTTTAAGAAAAATTCAGACTTCTAAAACTACATTAATTGCAAACCACTTATATATCATATCTTTAAAGAAAGGAATTGCAGGTGAAGAAATGGAAAAATAGAGAGAACCCTCAAATTCTTCACGTTTCTTGAACAACACACATCTCTTTGATGGAATTTCAACATGCATGAATTCATCAATCTTAATTATTACCATGATAGGAAATTTAATAGTACTTTATAATAATGAATAATTACTTCCATTAATCATTACATATATAGAAAACTATGCAATATACATCAAAAGCATTTGTAATTAATTAGGTAAATTATTCTACTTTATGGTGATGTAAATTCACATAGATTAGTGCACATACCTCGATTCTCAATCTGAAGATCACACGGCTGAGAGATGTTGATTCCTCTCTACTTGTGCTGCTGGCTTCAATGGACATCAAGTTAACTTTGTTATCTAGTTTCAAGAACTCAAGTAGCCGAATTATCAAATCTGCCACAGGACATTCTCCTCTTAGAACAACTTGGAGGTTTATGACTCTTCCTTCTTCTGATGTTGATTCAGAGCCATTATTTGTAATCCGGACATCAACTCTTTCGTTGGAGGTCTCCAATTGCTGCACGTTCTCTGCAGTTGCTTCTTCTGCATGAGCCTCTCTAGCAGCAGCAGGCAATAGCTGTGCCTCTAATTGCTGGTTTCTCTTGCTAAGCTCTTCGACTTGAGACTTTAGCAAAGTTAAGTACTCCCTTGTTCGAGTAAGCACTGACGCTTTGTCTTTCTATAGATATACAAAATCCAGAACTTAATCAATATAACCTAAGATTCATATATATGCTATATATTATTTATATATAAATTGGCGCCGGTTAATGTATATATACACACCTTGGCTTCTGGGGGGAGAAGTTTTCTCAATGCATCAAAGCTTTCATTGATCTTTTCTCGCCTTCTGCGCTCCGATATCATATGGTGCAATTGAGTGCTGGTGGGGCGGTTTGCCATCATATGTTCACGTCTCATGATATTTAAGCTTGTGTAATAAGTGATTGCTCGTTTAAGCATACTTTGCCTGCGTAATTTTGCCCTCATTGGAGTTTGGAGGGCTAGATAACTCTTGAAAGCACCAGCTCTTTGTGGGTTTACCCAATGATGAGGGTGAGGTAAGTTAGATATTGAACAAGAGGATGAAGAAGAAGAAGTTAAAACTGCAAGAATAGCTCTTGTCATCGCGGCTTCTTCACTTTCTCGATTTGGTAAATGAATGTTTCTTGACAAAGCAAACGCTTGCATGGCTTGTTGGTGTGGACTAGTACTTGTGCTTGGTACCAGTTGCTGCAAAGATTGCATGGCTTGTTGATGACGAAGTGGGATGGTTGTGCTTGGTGGTACTACTTGTTGCAAAGATTGCATGGCTTGTTGAAGCGGATTAGTTGTGCTTTGCACTGACTGCAAAGATTGATCTCTACTTGATGCTGGCTGCAAAGATTGCAAGACTTGTTGGATTGCAGTTGATGTGCTTGGTATTGGTTGCACTGCATGCGCCTCTAAAGAGACTTCTGGTATGTGAGATGTGGTAGGAATATTGAACATAAAAGGAGAGCTGTCTGGACTATCCAGGGATCTCAATGAGGAGGAAGAAGATGAAGGTCGGTTCGGATCAAATGTTTGTGAAAATTCTCTTAGCGGAGATTGCTGAGAAATATTGTACTCCGAAAACCAACTCATCATTGCATTTTCCGTGTTAATCTGATGAAAAGGCGAAACTCATGAATTGAACTATGAATAAGAATATGATGTTCTCGTTTTGTGAATTAATGAAATAGCTTTGAATCACTTAAAGACAATAATTTAAGTAATTGAACAAGTCCCTTACTTGTTTCGGATTGGACCAACCCATCTCAATTTCTCCACTTCTGCACCCCATAAAGACTGCAGTCTGTAAAAAAGAAAAAAACTGAGAAATCCTCTTTTGATCTTGATCTACCAACATTAGTATAACTGAAACAAATTGATGTATGTATACTGCATGTTTTCTTGGAAGTGAACAAACCTTTATCCTTGCTTCCTGCAACAAATTCAAGAACAATGAAACTGAGTAAGTTATAGTCCGAGATTTGAATTTATTCATGCATCTCTAAAATACTTGTCCTAGATATACTGTTATTATCATCAACAAGCACCTGATAGAATTGTCGCTGCACGGCAACAGACGTCAGTCTTACAAGCTCCGATTGGTTTAGCTCTTTATATGGTTGGTTATTAATGAAAGCCGTACCGGGAATCTGACTGCAGAGAAACAAAACCAACAAAGTATTTTTCAAAAGGCAGAATACAAAGAATGCATTCCGTACAAATACTATGCGATATCATACCCATTTAGAAGGTAGAATTGTTCTCGCCGATATTGATCGAAAAGCCTCCTTGCTAAGCTTCCTGAAGAAGAGGCAGGTTGGTTGTTTTGTTCTGTGTAATGCCCATCCAAGAAGTATAATCGGCTGATAATAACAACCCAAATTTTGGACACAGATTAAATAAGAATAGCGTAGAAGAAAGAGGAAAGATGAATACTGGAAAACTATACTAACGTACTGGTTTGGTTGAGGAAGATACAGCCAAAGGCAAATGTAAGTGCAGTCAAAAGAGTTCATTATCGAGCGGAGATAGTTGCTGCGATCTGCTTCATTAGCAAGCAAAAAGACAGCGTCCATAGCTTTGGCTAATTAATTAAGCAAGCTGCATGAGAGATCAATGAAGCATCGATCGATCTCTATGCTGCAGCTAGTGTTTCCCTTTTAAGTCATCATTTGATTATGTCCCTACCTTTGATCTCGCCCATCTGTGGATGCTTCGATTTGAAAAGTATAGGTTTCATATATATATATATATATATATATATATATATGTATGTATAAGCAAAGGAAGGAATTTAAGAAGAAGAAGAAAAAGTTTCTTGCTATATAGCTAACTAAAAGTAACAAATAGGGTAATAAAATATGCATATACAGCAGGCCATTAATTAGTGGCTGGGAGTTTCTGTGGGTGGGATCACATATATAATCAGAAGGGTTGAATTAGCCTTGAAAGTTAAACAAGAACAGCTGTGGCCTTTAGGGTTGCAAGGGAAAGACATGGGTGGGAACGGGACATAGAGCTTTGAAAAGTAGTGAAGCAATTAGCTAGTGGGGATGGTTCACATCCACAGGAAACAAAGAGTTTAAAGAGAAGAAGGGGAGAGGATGCTGCTATTTTAGAATAGTAGACGAGAGATTAAAAAAAACAAAAACAAAAGAAGAAGAAGAAGAAGATGAAGCAATGACCCCACTAACTATATGATATTACTATATAAGAGGAATTGATGGAGAATTTAGAAATGTCTAATGAGGGAGAGAATGAAAAGTAGCATATATTAGCAATAGTAGTGGTAGTAGTAGTTAGCTAATAGCATCGATAAAGATCAGAGAGGGTGGGGCAGCCAGCCAAGAAGATGAGAGCTCTTGTTGATCGAAAGAGCTTGAAAAGTAAAGGTCAAAGTCTACCCCAGCGATGCTTTGAAAATGGTCAACAGAGGAAGGCAGACTGTCTCTTTCTTTTCTTTCCTTCAATCTTCATTTTTTTAATTTGTTTCTTCTTCACCTAGCTACCCTTGTTATGATTTATTCTATCTTTTCATTTTAATTGAAGTTCGATTGTTAATCATAATATTTTTTTTAAAATAATAGTAATACAAATACTAAAATTTAGCATACATAAATTATATAATTGCTCAAGATTCTGAGTCTTTAATTGTTACTTCATTTTCTGACGATCTTATAAAAAAAATTTTAAACAAAAAATAAATTATTAATTTATTAAAATTAAAAATTTCCGAGATAATATAAATAAAAGTATAATTAAAAAGTGATAAAATAAAATTTTATTATGCTGAAATCTTTTATCATTTTTTTTAATCGCATTGATAGAGCATTTTTTAAATTATAACTTAACAATTTGTACGCTTCATTTTAATTAATTATAAATTAACTTTTTGATCTTTAAATAATTTTGATGGTAAGATTATTAATAAAATTTTTATAATAGAGAGATATTTTAAAAAGCAAAGATTCTATGAAGAAAGATCAAATATTTCAACCAAAAAATAAACAGGACAAACATATTAAATATCTATATTTATTGCTTTTCAAAAAAAATGTCTATATTTATTAATTTTCAAAAAAAGTCTATATTTATTATTTTAAAAAATAAAATAACGTAATTAAAATAAAATAGAACAAGATAAGAGCATCTTTAACGGTACTCTTTAAAATAAAGAGTATATTTTAAATGATAAAAAATATTTTAAGGAATCTTTTAATATGAAGAACAAATAATTTTATTTAAATTCAATACACTTTTTATATTTCACTCTACATTTTATTTTATCTTAGAAGTGTTTAATTTTAATTTTTGAATATTGTGGAAAGAAAAAGAAAAAAATTCAGATAATAAAGGAAGTCAATAGAAAAAAGGATTTGTATATAAAATATATAGATGTGTGTTAATTAATCTTTGCATAAAAAATAAATTTTGGCTCTCTATATGTAGAAATCAAATTCTTTATAATCGTATTTTGGATTGAAGTCCTATTTTTTACAATATTTTTTATAATAAAGAATTTAGGTTAAATAAAAATCGGATTAGAAATCCTTTAACAAGAGTCGGTCATAGATGTAAAAAAATAATCGTTGATGATTGAAAAGCAGTCTTATAAAGAATTAATTAGTTAACTAATTGCACAATCTAGCTATTTTACACATTGTAAATCACAATTTTATCTCACAATATTGAATAGAAGAAAAACCACGTGACATGGAATTGTATAAGGCTAAAAATCCAAATTGGACTTTTTTGAAGGGCAAAATATTACAACTTGAAATTACAATCTATATATTGTGTATATATATATATATATATATATATATTCATCATATTATCTATTATATATCAACTAATATTATTATTATTATAGATATATAAAGTGTTAATTTTTTTCTGCCTAATGGTGAATCAAGGATCAAGAGTTTTAATTTTTAGCACTTCTAAGATTTGAACCCCATAATCACCTTCATTTGAACCATTTGATCCAAACTTTATTGACTTGACCCTCATATTTTACCTTAAAAACACCTTAACTTTTAATATATATAAAACATCTTCTTTCAAAATCTAAATAAATTTGAACCGTTAGTTAAGATTTAACACCTATTAACTTTGGCCTACGAGGGTATTTGCATGGATCCAGAAATAATTGACATAAAACCTCCCAAAAATTTTCTTTTTTTGATTAATAGAAAGATTGTATAATCTAAATATCGATGAACTACCCAATAAAAATAGTTCTTCTCCTTTAAATTGCCGGCAGTCCTCCCTGAAATTATTTTTAAATTAGTTAACTTGTTGCAGAATCTAGCTATTTATATTTGCATGCCATTTGCCATTTTTAAAAGTGCACATCAGTAAATATCTTTTAACACCATGCTAAACCGAAGCAATTAGTTAAAACCACCACAGCAACAACAATATATAAAGATCTTTCATTTTAAAGGAGAGCTGAAAAATAATATTGAAGAATTTTGATCTTAATCTCGAATTAATTTTTCATGGCTAGTACTTATATCTTATCATCAATCTTTTCTTTTTCCCTTTCCTTTTCTCTAGGGATCTTTAATGGCTAATTGTGATTCTTGAACGTGACTAGTTTATGGATTATAGAGGCAGCTAAATAAGGATCATAAATTTGCTAAACAAATATACATTGAAACATTTTATAATCCGCAATTTCAAGAATTTAATGAGTTATATCATGCGGTTATCGACTTTATATGGACATATTCAACTCAAGCAATTAGAATTTGAGTAAAGCAACTCATGCAATAACAGCTCAAGAATGTTCCCAACCCAAGTATTGAACCCAGAAACAATTTTTTTAGAATGCACTTAGTGTTGAACTATAAATATCATATATCTTCACATTGGTATGATATTATCCATTTTAAGTCTAAATTCTCATGGATTTGCTCTTGGGTTTTACGCAAAATGCCTCATATTAATGGAGATATTTGTCCATCCTTATATACTTATAATTCTCCCTACTACTAGTCAATAAGAAACTTTGATCGTATACCCAACACTTAAAAGAAATTACCATTTGACTACTCCCTCGCTGGCCTTCATCATCAGTTAGAGCAAGTAAATCCAAAAACTAACACCTCCTGCTATAACTAAATCTCAACAACCTAAACCTATTCTGAAATCCCAAAGAAGAAACACAGGTGGAGAAGTATAAACCTCAATCAACAAGTCATGCATGTACGTTGTTTCCACCTTTTCAATTAGTCTCAATCTCAAAAAATCATGCTCAAGATCCCTCAATCGCATGAGCTAACAAAACTTGATATCATTATAGTTGTCGTGATATATATAATAGCAATTGTAGAGTTGTGGAAGAGGAATTAGAGATAACATGGACAAAGATTTTCTTTGCCTTGTCTATTACAAATTCAGAAGCTAATGGGCTCCAATTTGTCCACAGTTAACACACGCATAAACTAATGGTAGGGTCAGATTTTGAAAAGAGAAGTTTTAATTAGACTCAAAAAAATCAATAACTGCGGATGAGTTCTTAAGGAAAAATATGAGGATCCATTTTGAATCTTTGGTCTATTATATAATGTTATATGTGAATGTGGAAGATTTTCAGACACAAATATAATATATAGTGACAAACTTACCTAATGATGTGTATATATAATGTGAAAATGTATATTTAATTTTCAAAAGCACAAAGAAGAAGAAAACTGAAGATATTACAAGAAGGGTACACACTGTGATTTTGTGGCGGCGGCTCTTTTGGCAATTCCTTTTCTTTGAGTAGTGCCGTCATGCTACCACGACCGGTAACCATGCATATGAGCTGTTCCAAAACAAACAACACTTTCTATCCTTATTATATTATTATTAATTAATTAATTATCACTTCAGTCCTATGTTATTTGCTTTATAATCACATAATTTCTATACAAAAATTAAAAATTAAATGTATCTTTCTGTCTGATTTGTTAACTTCTAAAAGTTTGAATCATTTTTAAAATTAACTAGTTCATTATCTAATGAATTTTCTTAGTTCAAATAATATATCTCAAAATTATATATATTGTGCATATTCAGAGTAGAAAAAATCTTGCAATTAAAAACCCTTTATACTTTTATGAATGAGATATAATTAATATGAATGCAACAATTTTATTCAGCAGATGGTTATTAGAGGACATGCGAAAATATCTAAAAAAAAAAAAATGATGGGAACATTCCCATCACTCGAAATATCAATTTTATATTTTGCAAAATAATTAAATCATGCTATGTGGACAATGTCAAACTTGGGAACATTTGCCAAAAAAAAAAAAAAAAAAAAAAATTAATATAAGTGAATGTATGGACCAGGCAAAAAGGGTTAAGTTCCTCAAAACTTCCCTCATGTGAACATCGAAAACAAATACAACTTAGAGCTTTTACATTGAAGTAAAATATATTTCTTTTTTATGAACCACGATCACAAGTTTCTTCTTTTTATTATAAATAGACATAATACTAGTTGTTTTAAATATTTCAAAAAAGATCATTTATGGCCCATCAAATATTATTCATATTTACTTCTAATTATTCAAATAAAAAACCAGTATTGAGTCTTCGGGTTGACGTTTGACCTCAATTTTTTTTATGGTTGTGACTTTTTTTTTTTTTTGGCCTCTCCAAGATTGGTAATGTTGCTGAAACAAGCATAGAACAACTAGATATCAAGAAAATTAAATCTAAATTGGTAATGTTTACTATAACGATCATTACATTATATATATACTAAATCTTTAGCGATTGTACACGTACTTGACATCATAATGGAAAGTCATTCCACAATGCAACATGGCAAAAAAGTCATTATAGATTGAATTTTAGGTATACTGAGATATAATATAATATTTATTTATCTTTAATTTTTTTCAATTGGTCGAAGTTTAATTTTTAACCACAAAAATGGATAATAAAAAGGGACGAAATTTCGAAGTCTACTTTTCACATCTTGATATTTACTCTTTTTACCACTTTGAAAAGACGGAAATTTTGAGAATAATAATTGTATTTTTTTTTTCGAAAATGAGAATAATAATAATTGTATTTACTGCTTGGACTTATGTTATAAGAAAATTGTGCTTGGACTTAGGCTACCTCAGTGCAATGGCAGGCTTTTATTGCGTCATCTTAACCAAGTCGCCAGTCCACCAACATTGAAGTCCAATATATTTTATAAGGTTAAGACAGTCATGTAAGCTTTTATTGGGTCATCTTAATAAAAGTTTAAGCCCAATAAGCCCATAGTTAGATTCACAAACGTTCAAGTCTAACGCATCTTATGACGTCAAGAAGGCCACGTCAACCTACTCTAGAAGCTGTGGCAGATGTCCCGACATCAAATTGAAAATGTGGCATCAGCCACGTCATCCCAAAGCAATGATGTGGTGCTATATACATCATCCACTTGATGATATGGTTTCATCTATGTCATCATTTTTTATGATGTGACGTTATACATGTCATTTATTTTAATGAAATTGTATAATTTATATTATTCAATAAGATGATCTAACTTTATTCACATAATCCATTCAAGTTACATAGATTCATACACTTCGTCTTTTTTTATTACATGACTTTATCCACATCATTTGTTATGATAATGTGGCTTATCCCCAGCATCCAACAATGTGGCTTGGTCTACATCACCACTTCAGATGATGTGTTTTTCTCCATATCAATCATCTGGATGACATGGCATGTGGCATGTGTTTTGAGGATGTGGCAGCGTCCACATCAATGATTTGATGACGTGCCGCCGTCCAAGTCATCCATCTACGTAGACTGGTTTACGTGCTTCTTTAGAGCTGTGATTGGCGAGGCCCAAATGCAAGTGGCTCTGGCTAATCTGTACCTGAGCCTATCGCTTTTTCTCAATGGAAACTATTATTTGTAATTTTCATTTAGTACTCGGAAATTCCACAAATTCGAAAAAGTCCCCAAATGCTGCATTTCTTCATCACCAGGTCCGCATCAGCTTATGGAATAATAAGAGCTCCGCCGTCACAACACTGAGTATGGCAAATTCCGATCAAAACCCAGGTAAGTCGAGAGGATTGGCAGTTAAAAGATTCTATCGTTTTTGAATTGATTACTTACAAATGGGCAGTGACGATTCACAAAAGTGTATAAGTTGTTTATTTAGTTCTTAAGCAGGAAAAGGTTACAATACCAAACAAATATGGTGACAAACTTGTGGGTTTATTGCACGAAACTGGATCTAAAGAGATTGTTGTCCTGTGCCATGGTTTTCGTTCTACAAAGGTTAGTCAGTTACCTACTGAGTCGCTGTCATAGTTCATGTTTGAGTGGTTGGATATGAACGTTAATAGAACACCCATGTCAATTGCTTTTCTTTTTTTCAAAAAATAAAATAAAATTATTATGTATCTACAGGAAAATGAAACTATGGTGAACCTTGCTGTTGCGTTAGAAAATGAAGGAATCAGTGCTTTTCGTTTTGACTTTGCTGGAAACGGGTAAACTGTTATCACTGCTGTACTGTGCTCACTGTGGTTTCCACAACATTTCAAGTGATTATAGCTTAACAAAATGGCATCTTTTTGTGCTTTCTATTGAGCTAACACTGTAATTGACATACACAATTGAGTAGTCTCTCTCTTCACTCTTACTGTCAATTGACCGAAATTTTGTCCGGGGGTTCAACTGGCTTGAAGAGTCAAGGACATAGACGTCACAATGCACACACCCTGATATTTCAATTACAGAAAGAACAAGTTGATTTATATTAATCTTTTGACTTCTGACATTATTCTTGCAGTCTTTTATTGATTCTTTTATTAACATTCTTTAATTTTTGCAGAGAAAGTGAAGGTTCATTCACGTATGCTGGCTATTGGAGAGAAGCTGATGATATACGTGCTATAATTGAACACTTCTCTGCAGCAAACCGTGTCATAAATGTGATTCTTGGGCACAGTAAAGGTATGTTTGATCATTCCAAATAGCATATGTCAGGATGAATCCGTGAAGATTGTATGCATTAATTTTGGTGTGTGATAAATGTGCTTCCTACTGGATTGTGTATGCTAAGGCTATGTTTAGAATGGTTATTTGCTAGTGGGTCATTTGTTTGTTGATTTATCCTTCTTATGGATGGTAACTTCAACTAAAAAAGTTGTTTCCTGTAGATTGTTGTCTTCTGGCTTTTAGCTTTGTTCATCTCATATTTCATTTCAGCATGTCCTGTTTGAAAACGCTGCTGTTATAGTTTTAAGTTGCATCATTCTTATTCCCTTGTTGAAGGTTCTTTTTTTTTCCGGCTTACAATGTAATCACAGGAGGTGACAATGTGATCTTATATGCTTCAAAGTATCATGATATCAGGGCAGTTGTCAATGTTTCTGGTCGTTACGACCTCTGTAAAGGGATTGAGGAACGATTTGGGAAAGACTTCATGGAAAAGATTAAGCAAAATGGATATTTTGATGTTAAGAGCAAAGCAGGTGAATTCTCTTTTCCGTTCAAATATGCATGAACCCAAAAAAGAGGGGTGATAAGTGGGAGGCAAGGCCATCAATTTTATTTTTGCAGGCAGATTTAGTCAATAAACTCCCTCTATTTTGCAGAGACACTCAAAGGTTGCATATAATTGTCTTGTCTGATAATTTTGCTTTTGCAGGAACTGTTATTTATCGTGTTACACATGAAAGTTTGATGGATCGCCTGAATACAGATGTGCATAAAGCTTGCCTTCAGATTGATAAAGAGTGCAGGTGAGCAGAAAAATTCAGATTCATTTTTAGTTGTCCTTGCATTTTCATTTTCCCGTTCAAGGATTGTCTTAATCGTTCCTGTTCCTGTAAATTGTAATTGTTGTTGCTTTACATGACAAGCGCATATGTTGCCTACATCATCAACTGATTGTTACTCCATATGCAGGGTCTTTACCATCCATGGATCTGCAGATGAAATCATTCCCGTGGAAGATGCTTTGGAGTTTGACAAGGTCATACCTAATCATAAGTTACAAATCATAGAAGGAGCTAACCATTCATACACATCACACCAAGCTGAGTTAGCATCTCTTGTTTTGAATTTCATAAAGGAAATCTTGCAGTAGAAAAAGGGTACCCTAGTTAGGTGCTTCTGTGCCAATATAATAACAGCTATCATATTTATCATGCACCAGTGCTTGGTGAAACCCACCTTTTATTTACTAATGCTTGAAGTTACCACTTACTAGTTGAATTGATGACAAGCAGTCTTGTTGTAGCACATGTTAGACACTTGAAATCATGTAATAAGAATTGCTCCGGTCATGATGCAATCAGTTTCATTTACATGGAATGCAACTTTTCTGTGGAGAAATCTTTTGTAGCTTTATAATGCAGGGATGCGTTTTCAACTTCTAGCTGATGCATTGTGAGGTAGAGGTATCTATGTCGTTTAGACGCAGGTGTACAACAATAGCATGAAAGAAGAGCTAAGCACATGTAATTAACAAATGAATTTTTACAGGATTGATCTATTTATAGGCATAATACATTTAGGGAAACAGCTGTAACTCGGAAAAAAAAATTGCTAGTGAAAGTCATCCTTCTAGTGACAAAATCAGAGAAGCAAGTGATCACTTGATCTGACATCCCCAGCATGTATTTAATGTGAAATGCTCTTGAATGATCACTAGTGATTACCCTTCAAGTCCTGTAAACCTCTGCGAGCATGAAGGTGCAGTGTTCATTGCTCGCATTGGCAAGTTGGAACTTGTATCTCCCAAAATCCGAGATATAGAACTTCAAAGCAGCTGGCCTTCTTTCTAGCATAGCGAGTTCTATTTCGAATAATAGGTGTTCTCACTGCTATTGTTTTTTACTTCAAGATATCCATCTCCCCCCTCCTGGACAAACAATAGCAATTAAAAGCAAATTTAGTATTATTAACATATTTATGTGCCACAATTTGATGTTGAAAGCTAGCACCATGATAAAAAGAAATTCACAAAATGATGATAACTCTGCTTTTTTTCTTAAAGAAGAAAAGAATCACAACTCTGAAAAATAAATGAAACTGATGGTGCCAAAGAGATGAATAGCAAGTAAAACTGCCGAATGCTGCTTATAAGACCAAAATGACTTCCAGAGGAGAAGGCATGATGTATCAATTATCAATTCTAACAAACATACTTTAAAAGCTAGAATTTGGGCATTCATTTACCTCTTCAACATCACTGCCAGAAATAGAAGAGTCATTCAACATTGTGCTAATTTTATCTAAATCAATCTTCTCACCAGATTTCATTTCTTCCTGAAAATAATAATAAAAAAAAATTAACAAATTTCTCTCTTAGATTACAGCATATCATCAATCTAATGCAGAAAAAAAGTGCCATACCAGTTCCAACTTCAGAAAATCAATTCTCTCCTGCAAATCTGAGATATGATGCTTCAGCGCCTGGAAAAGAATTGAACAGATAACAACAGAGATTAAGCATATCATTTTGCAAAATAAATTAATAAAAGCATGAAGACAAACTATTGCAGTTTTACCTCACGTCTTTGAAGTTCGATTGACCTGGATAATGCCTGTCGCCTTGTCAATAAATTTTTGGGCCTCATTACCTGTGGAATTAGATAATTCTTCCCACGATAGACAATGATCACATAGCCTTTGGTTGTTCTTTCTACAGATACTAATACTCCACCACTCTCAGCCTCCAATGAGATGGCAATGTGCTTGACTTGTGCAAAACTTTTTCTTTTCACAATTATCTTTACCAATTCACGATATTTCCAATGCAAATGCATGTTTTCAATGATACCATCAAAGACCCCTCTCCTTCCTGGAACAGAAATCAGAAGCATGTTCAATTACTTCCCTTAAATTCATTAATTCCAGAATCAAATTGATTACTCTTACCTAGGAATAAGTAGGGCTTCATGCTCAGACCAATCTTGCAAAACAGAAATCTTTCCTCATCACTTAAAGTTTCCAAATCAGTTGGGGGACCTGATGGATCCAGATGTTCATGTAGCTTCCCTAAAGCTTTCTCAGCCTTTTTGAGTTTTCCTTTTGCCTAAGACAAAATGATAAGCCAGAAATTATAAAGCTACAGAAGTATGTGTCTACGAATAGTTGCACCACATCCATATAGCATAGGTAACTTACAAGAGAGAGTTTATGCTCAAGATGCTTGACTAATGAAGCACATTTAGCTAAAGCTGCTTCTCTCAGCATTTGATCTACAGCTTGACTACCTTGTTGGTCCCTCCAGTGAGAGGTTGCAGCCACAGTTTCAGCAAGAGTTCCAGCAACCAATGGGGCTCTACAGATTACGGCATTTGACTCAACAGAAGCTGAGGCCATCTGCCGGGCGTGTTCTTCTTCATCTAGTTTAAGATAAGTTAATTTCTTCCTCTCTTTCAGCGTCTCCATAATAGCAGGTGGCAAGAAGTCATTACCCCTGTAAAATACAATGTACTCCTTGTTTCTAGAAAGAAGTACACCTCCAGTTAATACCTGCATGCAGAAAATATAAGTGTTACCATCAAGGGGACGAAGGTAACAGAAAGGTCATTGGCTGCAAACTCTGACAGAACAAAATGAATTTAAGACTGTTGTTGGAAAGAGTTCAAACATATCTTGAGCTTCATAAAATTCAATCAGAATAAGAAGACATTTGTTTTTTTTATAATAATTCTATCTGAGGGAAATGCAAAAGCAAAAGAGCAACAACTTGGCAGGTCTCTACAAGAAAATCCATTCATGAACTTCTCAGGAAAATACCTTATCATGAACTGTGATATTTGCATTCAGATGTTCAGTTCTGACTTTATGCAATTAAAAAAAGAGGAAAAGGATAATCTGCATCCAAAAGCTTCAATAGGTATGTGTAAAACAATTCTATTTAAAAGCCAATGTTCCATTCAAACTGGAAAGACAATACGAAGTTTTGTGCCATGCTTAATATATGAAATTGCCAAGGCTGTCTCATTGTGAAAAAATGGTGACAAGCTTCTCAAATTGGAATAAATAGCTCCAAATCTCCCTGGGGAACTTGAGAGGAAAAGGATGGCCATAGCTCTATATGATAGTAGTATCAATAATTTTTTTTAATGACTTTGCATCAAAGTGTTACAAGCTAAAAAAACACATTAATTGCCTTATGTTAAATTCCATTTTATATTCTCAAGCATGGTTAAAAAAAAAAGAGCGAGAGAAAGAAGCATGCTTTGCATCCATAGAGCCCATTGTTACTGTTCATTTATGTCTCACCTTGAGCTCTTCCGCCATTCTCTCATTACGTGTATTCTGCACACCCCGTTTTATGGCTATCTTTGCAATAGCACTTCTTTCCCATAGCTTCACAATAGCTTTTGCCAGACCTTGCAGTTGTCTATTCCTTCCTACCAAAATAATATGAAATCTTTCACAAAATGTTCTTCCATGAATATAAACAAAATCAGACTGGATACAGCATACCTAGGGCAAAATGAGGAGGCACTGTTCTTGCAATTCTCCGGAAAAGTGTCATCTCCTTGTTTTTCAAACAATGTCTTACCCCATAAGGAAGAAGTCTAAATGGAGGTTTATATTCAGGATCCACTGCAGGAAGCAAATCTGCATCAACAGGCAATGGCTCACGGCCAGACCAGTCTTTAAACCTAGGACCCAATTCATCCAAGAACTGGTTGAGTTCGCTGAAGTCTGTGAGTTCTTCTTGAGACAAATCCTTCAAATACTTTGCACGATCAGGAATATATGATTCCGCAGTTCCAACTCCTACACTATGTGTAGCATTACTCGTTACTTCTTTTGGCAGTGGCAAAATATCCTGGACAGCCTCATTTTTCTTGGAAAATGATTGTACACATTGTAGTTTGTACGAAATTCCTCTGTACAACACTACTGAACTCCCTGATCTCCATATGACCAAACCTCCAGTTCTACTCTGTCAAAGCAAAATATTTAATTAGTAAAGATGCTATCAGACTCTGCTGCAACTACCAACCTAACATTAAACAAAAATTCTGGATATACATAATAACAAACACGAGTCATACAAAACCATGCTTCATTTCCATCTAAAAATGGTTCATGTGCTAAATTTTAGCAAGAACAAGCATATCACCCAATTTCGTTTAAGCTACAAAGTCATAGGCATGGCCTTATAAAACCAATGAGGAAAAACAGTTAAACGTAACAATGCACCATTTTCCCAAAAAAAAAACAATGCACCACAAATACTGACCTCCAACATTTCATGTGTCCTTCTCATGTTACATGAAAGAGGCTCTTCAAACTTCAACTTCACCACCTCATCCACCCTCCACTTCTCATGAATGGTATCCACCAAATCCTGAGTAATGCCTGCAGCCCCTACTTTTATTCTCTCATACATCCTCAAGGCAACATTCCTCAGCTTCTTCAACTCATGTTCAGGCAACAGTCTCTCAGCCAACTCTGCATTGCCCCTCTTCCTCCTCCCATCGCCTTCCACAGAATCCACTTTTCTCCCTCTCTCCCAGGGCAATTCATCTGATATGCTATTATGAAGATTATCAACCTGAACTCTCTCATATTCTCCATTGCCCCCAGAAGGTTTCTCGTCTATAAAAATTGAATCTTTGGGGTACTCGGCTCTCGTTTCTTCCTTGTCCCTAATCAACTCAACCGAAACGCCACCAACTTCAGCTTTAGCTTCCTTAAGCGTACCATCGTCGTTAATTTCCTTTACTAACCTTTCTGAAACATCATCATGTAGCACATCATTGACTAACCTTTCTGACACATCATCGTGTAACACATCATTGACTGAACTTTCTGAAACATCTTCATGTAACACATCATTAACTAACCTTACCGAAACATGATCATGTAATACATCATTAACTAACCTCTCTGAAACGTCATCATGTATCACATCATCCTCTTCCAAAAATTTTTCGTTGTGAGAAACTTCCTTTTCCAAGCATGCCACTTTATCAACAATAGTGTATGCATCATTTTGTTCGACATTTCCTCCAATTTTAGACTGAGAATAGAAATGGGTTCTTTCGGGTATAGTTCCATGCATCCAAGGAGCTGTAATTGAACAATTTGATAAAGTAACGCTCAAAGAATCATCATCACTTGCAGATGGGTTCGCATCAATTTCAGCCTTAGATAAAACCACCCCAGAAACTTCACACCTTTCTGTTTCTTCCTTTGCCTTTTCCTCCTGTACTTGCTGCTGCTGCTGTTTTGGTTCTTGCCATGGAAATTTATCTCTTGCTGGAGGGACTTTAACAGACCATTTATCACGAATTTGTTCAAAGAAGCTAGGCCTTGGCTTTCTCTTAGTTTTGGCCGCATTAACTTGAATTGAGCGACGATAACAACAATTTGTTTCAAATTTGAAAGCTTTTAATGGAGAATGACGTTGGGTTTGCAAGAAAAGAGGACAACAAGAAGAAGTAGAAAGCCAGAGTGCCACATCCATGGCTACTACCTACCCGTAACAGTAACAGTGCGTTCGGCTTTTTAAAACAAGGCACTCATATCGGTAACAATGAGGCCCAAATGTAAGAAATGAGCTCTTGCAAACAATTGGCAAATGGCCCATAATTAGATCGATAGAAAGGCCTATTTCTTGAGAAGGCCCATGCAATATATTGGACTTCCTACCCGTCACGTTAATCCCATAATCCTCTTATTTATTTTCATTTGATCACGACGACAGGAAACAAGTCAAAATAAAAAAATTTACATTGAGTTTAAGGATAATCAAACTCGAATTGATAATTTCTACCATGTAAAGATGAAACTTTATTGTTGAGTTATCTCTTTTTTTTGCCCCTATCGAAAAACAAAACTAAGATCGAGAAACTTAACACTATTATTCTTGAAGAACTTGGAACCGGATTCAAATTATAAAATAGTAATTTTACTGCGGATAAAGGAGGCACCAAAAAAATTACAAAAGGAAGCAAGTTTACTAGAATCAAATAATGCTCACATCCCAATTTCATTATTTGCTACTTGCTAATGGTCATCTTCTAACTGGCAAACAATAATCCTCTCTCTAAAAATGCCAATACAACTTTTCTTGTTTTTGAAAGGGAAAGGAACTTTCATTGAAAATGTTAGGTATAAGAGCCCAAAGCAAGCAAAGCAGTGAAAAGGGTGTTTCAGTTAACCCATCACCAACACACATGCAGCATTTCAATAGATCGTTTACCACACGTTCTTGCAATCTTTTTTCTTCTTTCTTTCTTTTTTTCACCTTTTTCCTAAAAGTCGTAAGCTATAGCTCGTAGTAATCTAGAAACTCAGTGGCTAACAAAAGTAGAAGATATATGGTAGCAGCAATGCATGATAATAAAAAAGAAAAAGGTCAAAAATGATAGGGAAGGGCAGCTACTTTTGATGTCTCCTGGTTGCCTGCAAGCTGCAAATAAAGTTGCCAACATTCCCTACGCCTTATCAATTTCTCTAGGGCCCCATCTTCATCTTCAGGCCGCAAAGCAACCCAAATTCTCGCTAATATATATATCAACCTCATCATTTAGCATATATATATTTGGTTAATATTCACTTTGCAGCTAACAGTGCTCCTCTTTCTCCCCACATGTGGGGATAGTGTTATTATACTGTTCCTATAGCTTTCACTGCTTTTGGTTTTAATTAATAGTGCGGCTTATGGTATAGGTTATAGATTAAAAGAAAAAAGGAGGTTTTGCTTTCGTGCAATGAACTAAAACGAACATGCAACACACATCTTTTTATTCATAATTGCATATCGCAATGCAATGCCTTTTGTTTCTTCATTTTGGTGCTTTCAATTCTATATGTGTATTTTTCACTTTCACACATCTCTTGTTGTGCTCCAACAATTAGAATGATTGATGTGTCATTACTTTCTTTATTATAAATAAATATTGTAATACTAACAAAGCATACATATAATTATATTTGAGTGGAATGTAAGCATACTATTATTATTTTTTTAATACAACGCAACCTAACACTATTGAGACAGATAAAAAAATACGGGAACTCAAATTCAAGTCCCCCAGATGCCATTAGTAACTCTTTGGCCACTAGATCAAGACTCTCTGGCGACATACTATTATGCAACTATGTGATTCTAGATTTTGAATTTGAAATATTAATTTTTTTTATGAAATATTAAATTTCAAACAATATATACTTGGAGGTTATTTCAAATATTTACTAACATAAATTCACTTAATTTTTAAATGAGAAATTTAATTTGAATCTAAATTCGTAATCAAATCAATTAACCTCATAGGATCCAAAAAAAAAAAGTCTAAATTTAAGATTAAACATGAGATTAGAAAAATGTTTCGGATTTGGTTGGAATATTGAAGTAATTAAAACAAGTTGGAAGAATTAATCTAAACAATTCAACAAATTTAATTCTTTCAATCTTCTCCACTTTTGATTATATATATATAGACGCACTAAATCAGTGAAGACAAATTGATAAAAAAAAAAAAAAAAATCAGTGAAGACAAAAGAGATCAACAAAATGGGTTTAAAGGAAGATTCTAATTTGGAGATTCCTCCAGCAGTACCATAGTAATTCCTGTCAACTTCTAGTAACAGTTGGATGCTCTCTTGTCTCTTAGTACTAACATTAATTACCTGAATTAACTGGCGGAAAAAAAAAACCCCAAAAAAATTTTTATCTATCTATTGAAAAATTAATATAACGAGTGATGATCAGTTGAAAATTCTCTGGCCTGGAGATAGCATCATTTTTGGATCAAATTTCGCTTTTCTCTCTCGAAAAGTTTTCCATTTGGGTCCAAAATGGTTGATCCATTCTTCTCTAGTAGTGTAATGGGGAAAATATTGCTTAGCCTTAATGCCAGCTTCATCACAGTACTTTAACAAATCTTTGTTCTGAGCATCATATGTCCGCCACTCATCAAACCCACTTGAATGCAAGAATCCTACAGTGTAGAAAACATCTTCATCTGGTATAACTACAGAAGTACGATCGTCCCATCTGCCCATTTTGATTTTTTTTTTATTTTACTTTAGATTATATGTACGTATGTATGTATGTTATGATACAAGAAATTAATTAATAATTATAATACACTTACTTGTTTCGATTCATGGGGTAAAAAAGGACAGGTCCTGTAGTAATGTTTCGTTTAAGTACAATATCCCGGAAAACACCAGAGTTGAAGTGAGAAATGCTAGATTTTGGCAAGAAAAGATTTAGCCATGGATGAGGAACGTCCCAAAGCCCTTGTGATTGAAGTTTTTGCTCTCCACTTCTTACTCTATCTAAGAAGTCAACAAAAGACACATCTTTCTCGAACTTAAATTCATCCATGAAGCTTAGCCCTTTGAACATTAGCTCAAGTTCCTACAGTTAATGCATTTAATAATTATTTTTATTATCAAGAATGATTATTAATTGTGTATATAAAAGGTGTAGCTAGCTAGGTGTCACGTATTATATTATATGCATATATGTATGTGAATATAAAAATATATACAGGTTATGTACCTTAGCCACAGAATGTTGGGTGGCATCATCATAGTATTTGGCTACTTCTAGACAGTAGATGATGCCATGTTGGTTTACTAGAGACATTATTCTGGGGATCTCAGAAGAAGGGAAAAAAGAAGATCTCCAATTATTTGGAGGACCCTGGTCCATAAGAAGTGAACCTTCCACATAATCCAGTGCATTACTTTGTTTCCTTCCATTGATTGAGATTAAATGTTCTTGGTCTTTGGTGAATTCTGAAAAATCACTGTAGAGCATCCGCACCCATTTAACCTAAACCCCCCAAGAAAAAAAAAAAAAGAAAGTACAATACAATTAGTATTATAATATGGCACGAAAAGAAAAAGGTATAAGAATGGCCTTTTATGTATGTGTATGATTGATCAAGAATTTTCCATGTATGTGATGTTTGTAAATAGCAAGTAGAAATTACACTGACATATACAATAACGTATATACCTTCTTTGGTACTGGCTCTAAAGCAATTCTTGCTCTGGTTATAATTCCAAACTGGCCTAGGCCTCCAAGAACAGCATAAAATAAGTCAGAATTCTTCTGTCCGGAGCACGTTACAAGCTCACCTTTTCCTGTTAAAAATAAAAACGTTAAATCCCATCAGTTAACCCTAAAATAACTGCATGCAAAAGGGCAAAGAAAATGCTACTAGAGCAAAAAGTACAAAACAAACAGACAGGACCAATTTGCCAAATTAATAATGCAATAATTAGGTACTAATATTAATGACCATAAATAAACTAAAGCACAGAGTGATTTCATTGTCTTGAAGATTTAAGTCCATGCATGGAATACAAGCCCCGAAAGGAAAAAAAAAAAACCCATGAAATATATATATACTGCCTATAGAAACAGAAACTTAGCACAAGAGACACTTTCACACCGGGGGACCAAAATGAGCATGTTTCTAAAACATTAATAAATGCCATGAAAATGACTGTAATACTTAATGCTTCACAACCACCACTGCCATCACCACCCGTCACCACCACAACCTTGTATATTCCTTATTCTCTATTCCTGAAAAGTTGTAAAGAAAAAAAACACAGACACACTAATTAATTATAACACTTAGTTACCTGTAACTACATCCATTTCATAGACGTTGCTGATCTGAGGACCAAATCGGAAACTTTGTCCACTAATTCCAGCATTAGATAGTGTTCCTCCAACAGTGAGATATAAGTAATCAGTCCATGAAACTGGTGCAAGACCATGTTCGATGGTAGCATGTAACACATCAAACCATAGTTGTTCAGCTCCAACGTCAGCATAAAAACCCAATAAAGGGTTCTTAGAGACTACAACTCCTCCATCGGTTTTCTCTTTATTGCTTCTTAAACGCATCATATCAACGACTACTCCATTAGGAGCCATAGCCTGTCCCTTAATAGAATGGCTGCGACCTCTAGCAGATATAGTTAGAGAAGCAGAATAATTGTAGGCAAAGTTTATAAGAGTAACTATGTCTTGTGCAGAAGATGGATAAAGAACTGCGGCTGGTTTTTTACGGACAAGGTTGCCATAATCTGTGGAGGCTGAATCAATAGCAGAAGGGTCAGTGTGGATTCTTTCTGCAAAATCAAGGGGTAGGAGCTTTGGTGGCATTGGAGCTAGCAAATTTGTCCATGGCTTGGTTTGGCCTACTGTGGACATCAAACGGGTTATAAATAATATGACAATAAAATAAGTTGGAAATGTATAATTCGCTGCCATTTCTTTTCTCTGTTTCTTGTGTTTAACTCTTGTTGCTTTCTTGATCAAGTAAGAAACAGCGGGAGGAGAGGAGGAGAAGGAGAAGAAGTGGTGGCGGTGGCCGGAGATGAAGGAGAAAGGCCAGAAGGTATGCATATTTATAGGGGAAAACGAGAGAGGGGAAGAGAGATTTTTTTTTTTTTGCATGAAAATGAGATGAAAATCTTGAGCTGGCAGAGAAGAAATCTTTTTGGAGTATTTCGAGCAAACGATACCGTTTTGGAAGTTTGTCAAAGATATGCTAGGACACAGGATTGGATTCATTTTCACTCACGGCAAATGAAAATGAAAAATTAAAATTAGATGTTTATCCGTATCTATTGTTTTAAGTGGTAAATAAATTGTTTTGTTCGAGCCTCGATATCTTTCGTTGGTCCTTCTTTCTTTGTCTCTTTTTTCGCTATTAGAAAACTTTCTCATAACAAACTCTTAATTTTTAATAAAGTTATTATTAAAAAAAGGTAAATAAATTTGAATTTTTTCTAAGTAAAGTTTGAATTTAAGCCTTTTATACATATAAAAATAAATATTGAGATATTTAATTTTATTTCTTTATGAATTAATTGGATTGGAACTCTATAATAATAGGAGCTTTATTGACTAAACAAATTAAAATTAGGTGTTTTGTTGGGTTATGTATAATGATGATGATAATGATTCCAACCCACCCACAGCTTTGTTTCGTTCTTGTGAGTCTAATTTTGCCCCTCCTCCCAGGCCAACAGCACATTAATTTGGACCGTCCGTTACGCGATCTTATGGTCAAGATATGGTCAAGTTTGGTCCTGTTTATATACGTATACATATATATGTACAATGTAAAATATTTTAATCATGTCTACCTCTGATCTCTTCCCCGATACATGTAGGATGACTTGATGGTAGTCAAGATTAGGCAATCATCCAAAGGATCTTTAAGATTTTCTTTTAGGTTTTGGAAGAATTATTATCAATCAAAGAATTTAAATTCTTGGATATATATGAGGTTTGTTTTTTGGGTTTATTTGTTAATCTTTTCATCATTCATGGATGTGAATTTAATTAGAAATAATTATAGAAATCACTCATTTATACATTATATTTAATTATAAAATCAATAATGAATATTTGTAACACTTTAAGTTTAAATATTTTTTAAATTTGGAAAAATTACTATCATCAGTAATTAAATTCATAAATTTTATATAAATGTTTTTATAAATATAAATGTAATACGAATATAGAAAAAACCAACAATTGTTAGAATAATTGTTAAAAAATTATTCTCATTTAAGTAATATTTTAAATTTAAATATATAAAAAATATTAAATTAATTAAAAAATTTTTATCACTTTTATAATTTTATCTGAATCAAACTAAATTAATTATGTTTCAGTAAATTTTAAATACTGTTCAAAAATTTGATTCAAAACATAAACTTGAAACTTTCGCCTTCCAAAGATTTGGTTTGTTCATATCAAAGGGTACATGAAATTGCTTAAAGTCAAAAGAAGAAATTCGAAACCATAATTGCCTGGTGGCCTATGTTGTCTCACTTAACTTTCAATTAATTTCAATAGACAATAGGGTAATTAGGATGTTTCCATAATTCCATGGCTTTTTCATCAGCACTTTAGCAAAATTTTAATTTTTGTTTTATATAATGTTCTTGATCACATCGCACTTAATTAGCTACAGCTAGCCTAATTAATCCAAACTTTTAATTAATATCTGCCCAAAAAAGAAAGAACCATATTAAATACTTAATGACTAAACTTAATTAAGATAACGTTTCAAATCAAAATTTTTATTAGGCAACTTGCTTCCTTAAAAAAATATATATGTGTACATATAAACAAGAACACGCCATGCACACGAGAGAAAATAATGGACGGATTGAATTACATACTGCTTGGCTGCCAATCAATTTGGGTAAAATTCTTGCAACACACACATGAATAATTTTATTAGTCAGCGAATGAAAACCATATGATAATTAAATTACATGTTGATCATATCATATGTTGTCTATACATTTTGTTTTCTAGTACATATGCTACACCCCCAGAAACGTATGTAATAAATGCATAGATATTTCATAATAATTGTTGAAATTAGTTGATAAGAAGATATTTTCGTTTGAGTGATATTTTTAGATTTCAATTATAGTATATGTAGTCACATAAAAATTAATTATTAAGAATTTTAGCCACTTTTTATAATAAAATTTAGTGAATTTTGAATACTAACTATTTAAATAAAAAAATAATTATAATAAGTTTGCATGAAATTAATATGTTAAAATTAGATCAGTCAAAGAGTAATCTTTGACCTAAAGATCCTAGGGTATGAAGAGAAAGCAACCCTTCACCAGGAGCGTACGATATGAATTATTTATTTCATTAATTCCAAATGAAAACCAACAGTATAATTATCATGTAATCTCTATCATTCTTGTGTATAATGCTTGATATTTAGTCCATAATAGCTCTCAGCTGGACCATAATGAAGCTATAAAGACCAATACATAATTAAATCAGCTGAATAATTCAGTAGCCGGAAAATTACAAAGCTAAACATTCTTCCTTTCACATAATATAAATATATCAAAACTTAATTATATTATTTTAATTACATGTCCAATAACATCAAGAAACTTCATGAAAACAACTAAGCATGCCTTCCCCACATGCCAAAACAGTGTTAGTTAGGTCTTAATTTATACCTACCATTTAATAGAGACAGGCAGAGAGAGAGCCAGCCATAGAATGGTCACAACATATGCAATTCCTTAACATTAACGTAGTTCATGTTTAATTGAATTTTCTTGACGTATTCATATTTTCTCTCTCTCTCTCTCTCTATATGTATGTCTATATAGTCAATAACCACTGAAACTTTCATTTATGACGGCTCTTACAATATCAATATTGATGTGCATATATATATATATATATATATAATTAATTTAAATACGTCAGACCATATATATATATTTATATATTATGACTAAAAAATATGATAATGCCTAGATAGCTAGCTATGATGTTGTTGATTTAGGAAGTTGAATGGTTCCTTCGTGGTGACAATGTGAATATATATATAGTCTTTGAATATTAATACATTGCTATAATTTTGTTTAACCAATGTTTTTACTTGCTGTGCCTTTGGTTAACACATCAAAAATTAAATATATTATTAGTCTTTTTATTATTCTTTCCATGACACTTTTTATGCATTCATCATGATACTAAATATTCATAAGATCTCATCAACTTAATAATATTGAAATCAAGAACATCGTCTGAACATAGAGATTTTTATAGTAAATTTGTCAAAAGTTGATGTAGCTAGTAATAATAATTATAATAATAATACCCTTTATTTTCTTTTATGTATATATTGTTGGTTAAATGCAGTATGCTTCTTCATGATGAACACTACTATCCAAACAGAAAGAAAGAAAGAGAGGCCCCTCGTGCAGAAAAACATGGGTGGGGACGTGTGGGGACAGAGCATAAGTAAAGATATTCAAATCTTTATGGGGATCGAAGCCAGCCCACAAGATCACGTGGTCCAAAACCACTATCATCAGCTACCACTGCCCCACCACCACCACTATCATCCGCCACTAAAAAGGTTAAAATTTTTTACTCACATGGAATTTATTGCATTCAATAATTAACATACAGGGAGAGAAGAGGTAGGTGGAGATGAGCACGGTTGGGTTCTGTTTGATTTCTTTAAAATTATATAAAATTGAGATAAAACTTATTCGATTTGTTTTGATTTGATTTATATATAATTTTTTAAAAAAAATTGAATAGGATTAAACTGAATTAGTTCAATTCAATTCAATTTAGTTTAAAATTTTAGTTTGAATTGTAGATAAATTTTTTTATAGGCATAATTTTAATACAATAAAATCGGATCTAAATTAGTTTAAAAAAAACTTATTAAAAGTATAAAATTTTCAAGATAAATAAAAATTCAATTAATAAAAAAATCATAACAATTAACAAAAAAAAAGTAGTAAATTATTAAATATCCATGAAACATTTTAATACTTACTAAGTACAAATACAGAAACATAAAAAATTTTCTAAAAAATATAAGCAGCAAATGAAAAAAAGGTCAATATAGTCAAAGTTTTAACTTTTATAATTTTTGTTTTAATGAACTGAATAATTAGTTTGGTTTCGATACTCGATTATTTTTACTCATTTTTAAAGGTAGGAGGTTCGAATTCAACTTTTCTTAATTAAATGTCTATATTTTTTATTATTTGAACTATTTGTAAGAGACATGAATTACAATTTTGTTGATAAGCATAAAACAATCCATGTATAATAAGAATGAATAATTTAATAAGAAATTATAAATTTACGCCTTCAAAAGAAAATTATGAGTGTAATCTTTTGATCATTATTGCAATTATATTCATTCATGCGTGCATGAAAGGGAAGGTATCATCATAGAAACAAATAAAGTGGAAGATGCAAACAACAGCAGTGGACTTGCTTCTCTCGTTTTTGTCCATCTCTGCTGCTAACTTTTTTAAAGAATTAACTACATTACAACCAAACGTACGTGTGTGAATAATAATTAGACTTGTCCTGTTCCTCTCTTTAACAACAAGACGTACGATTTTTTAGTTCGATTTCAACTCACAAGAGTAGAAACATGTCCTTCGCTGTTCTAAGGTAAGGTTCTGGATGCTTTTGCATTTTCCCTTGTCGTCTTCAAGCATATTACTTAAGATACCGATGCCATATCGCTCTAATTATTTGGCCTAAGCATAACTTTATTTAAAGAAAAATGCGATGGATGTGTTGTTTAATTTATAGTTTCTGAATTCCCATAGAACTACAACAAAAATATAAATGGGTATTCATTACAATATTCTAAAGAAATGACCCTGTTGTCGCTTTTTTTATTTAAAAAAATAAAATTTTTAAAAATTATAATTTTTTTTATTTGATGTTCCTGATATTATTTTCTGTATTTGATACTTACAATCTATTCTGAAACTTACATTAGGTCAAACTCTCACTCAATACCTATTTTAAGGAGCTGAATACTACAAATTAGTGAGAGACTTAGGAGCACAAATCGTGCCCCATACGCATAATACTCCTGTAAAATGTGTTAGGCTTAAAACTAGAGTACCTAAAAACAAAAAAGGCCGCAGTGCAATGAGAAAAATACACAAAAGAAATGGCCAGAGCACCTTCTGTATTATAACGAGATAATTAAATTATATTAATCTGTGTTAGAAATTAAGTTGTTCATGATGTTATAACAAAGTACCGAAGATGATTAGCGTTATAGAGGTGGCTCACATGGTGATGGCTGCTGGTGGTCATAGATTGGCAAGAAACTATGAAAATGGGGGTGCCTGATTTAAGGAAAACACGAGTAATTTTACTCGTAAAATTCAACCTTCAAGGAAAGTTCCATTATCATATTTCTTTTTTTATCACTTAAAACAATATAATTTTTTTCTTAATTATTAATAAAGTGTCCAAATTCAATTTTCAATTAAAGCTAAGTACACATACCACGTGATATCTAACATGATAAGTGATGTTAATGTATCATGTATATAAAATATTGTGTCTTACAATTATAATATGTGGCACTATATCAGCTCCACGTCATACGTAAAAATATATAAGTCTAATGCATAGTACTGATGTGGCACCACATGTCACACTTTTATAACATGACTTTTGCATGCTTGGCATAATAATATAATAGTACTTTCACTAAAGGTGAAATACTATGAGACATTTACTATGAGCAAAAATTTTTGATTTTTTTTTTAATAGTTGATACTTGTTTACGTAATTGTGGTGATAAAGATTTAAACTTTATAGCTTTTAAGTTAAAATTTGTGTTTTTTTCTTTGGCAATTGTAGTAGCAACGATGGTGATAGCAGTGGCGCGACAACATCAGTATCCAATGGACTAACTCTAGTATATTCTTCCACACGAATTTATAGTCCTTGGTTTAATATACAATTGTGTAACCGAATCGAGTGAAATTTAATTTTGACTAACTTGTGCATAGCTATTTACTATTAATACAAACTCAAGCAGGGTTTTTATGTTGTGAGATTAATCAAATTTAAATTGGCTTACAAAATACAAATTATAGATTAAAATAATTTATCAAAAAATTAAAAAATTTTATTTTAGAATTTGTAAAATATTCAATTAAAATTATAATTTTATTCTAACAAATAAACTCAAATAAATATTTTATAATTATTATAAATAAAAACATATATACTATATATTTCATATTGAAATATTAGTGTATTAAATTACTATTCGAGTAAGCTTGTGAGTTACTAAGCTAAATTTTAACTAATTTATACGAATTTCAATATATAATAAATTTGAACATATTTTTATTAAATTGAATATTAATTTTAATCATGAGCAATTCAGTTTATTAAAAAATTGTGATTTACAAAAAAAAAACTATAAAGTTTAAAATTTAATCACCAAAAAAATAAAATCCAATTATACAAATAAGTATAATTATAAAAAAAATAGAAAATTTCATTTATGATACGTAACTTTTAATGAAGATTTTATTATATTAATGTGTTTGACATGTAAAATATAATATTAAAAAAAATGTGGCATGTGACATTATATCAATATCTATCTTTTCACCTCAAATATGATGTGACGATGATATGATATCATGTATTACACTTATATAAGGTGATATTTTGCATGTGCAACATATCAGCACCATTTGTTATGAAAAATGTCATGTGATTATTTTAAGTGAATATGAAAAAAGTTATAATATTTTATTGTCAACTTTCCCTAAAAATTGACATAAAACGGCCAACTTGCTTAGGCTACAAGTACTCGTGGATTGACACTGTCGGTGGTACTCTGTAGTAGAGGGTGATTCACAGACACAGAGATTGATCGAGCAGGCCATATGAAGGATATATATTTATTTATATACCTATATCTATATACACACAAATTGATTCGCCACCCTCCTCTCTCTATAAGTGCGTTATTCGTCACTTAATAATTCCTAGATAAAGTTTCCATGCAGATTTTAGTTTGTACAAGCCATAGCTAGCTAGATCAAATATCAAGTGGTTAAAAAGTATTAACATTGCTAGCTATCAAGGAAAAGAATGCTCGAGTTTAAACTTTATTATTCACATTAATCAGAGATTTTTTTTTTTCAAGTCTAAGTTTGTCGAACCTTATAGTGATTTATAAGAATATTTACCTAACCTGTATGATATAGATGATTTACTATTCTATTAAGCAGTCAAAATATAGATAGAGATTATGAGTTCACTTCTTTACTCTCTCTGTCTCCCCTCTTAAGTTTTAATATAGTGATATATTCAAACAAAATCTATAAAAACATTTAGGGTAAATCATAGTAATTTGATCTAATACACTACTTCATTTATGACATTCTCAAAATAGATTTATTAGTCCGCGTAATTTGATGAAATAGATTAAAATGTGCTTTATATATTATTACCATCAAATGGACATTAATTGACGAGGAAAAGACTAAAATAGCCCATTTTATCTTCCCTTAACCACAATTTTTTTTTTTTGACAAACACAATGTTTTTCTATGAACTTATTTTCTCCAAAATCAAATTATTTGTTGTTGAAAAAAAAAAACCAAATTATCAAAACCCTAGACTTATCCAAACACACTTTTCTCCTTCTCCCACACGATCTAATTAAAAAAAATGGCACGGAAGCACCTCTGTTTAATCAAACACACTAATTCAATTTGGCACCCTATTGCCTTCAAAATGCTGCCACCGGTAGTGGATGTTCAGTCTCCAATAGCCTCTAAATCTTCATCTCTCCAAAACCCTAATCATAATCCTAGTTATGATTAGCAAGAGAGAGTAATAAAGCCCCCAATTTTCTGTAATGCAATGATGGCTCTGCTTCACGGAATGGGTTGCAAACTGGGTCGACAGTGGTTGGCTGAACATGCCCAAGGATGGTGAAGCTGCAGAAGCATTCGCATCATTGGAGGTCTATAAGGATGCCAGGTGAGTTCGGGTTAGTTGGCTCTAATCGGTTTCAATTAGGTACTGAAAATGATTGTAGCACTATTGAAAATGGGTTTATAAGTAAGTTATATAAGGATTGTTTTATTTTGGTGCTATCATTAATGGTAGTAGTAGCAATAGTTCCATTGGTGATGTTGATTTGGTTGTGGTGGTGGTGATCGGTGATTTTGGTGATGGCGGTGTTCAGCCAGTGAGGGGTTCATCAAAATGGTATCAATTTGAAAGCATCAACTTCCATTCTCTTTGGAATAGTTTTGTTTCTTTCACTAACATAGAGCTCCAAATGCAATTGAACTCCAACAATTGCACATCCTTCATCGAATCGTAATGGTTTCTACTTAGCTATTTTTTGTTGCTTTTTTTTTTTCTTGTGTAATGACCCTATATTTTAAATAATATAAATTTATATTGAGATATGCAGTGTTAATAATATTTTAAATTTTTATATAATATAATTATTTGTGAATAGTATTTATTATTTTACGTTAAATATTTTATTGCATGAAGAATTTATTGGGAAGTTTTATTATTTAAAAATATTAAAGTTATTATCATTATTATTATTTGTTATTATTGTTATTATTACTATGCATGTGTATTGTGCATGTGTTGTGTATATATATGTGTGTGTGTTAAGTTATTAGTTAAGATATATATATATATATATATATATATATATATATATATATATATATATATATATATATATATATATATATATAATAAAATAGAAAAAGGGGGTCAGAAAATTAACCAACAGACCACGACCCACATCGTTAGAGCCACCACAGCCACTACCACTCATCACCATCCTCTTCCCTCTTCCTTTCCTTCCTTTTCACCACCTGCAGAGCGCTAGAAGCTACCAGAATCCACTTGGACCGAAGCAGCATCCGAGGAGCTTCCATGATCGCCGGTAGCTTCTCCGGCCACCTTAGCTCGTTGTCACAACCCAAACCGATGAGTCAAGACCGCCGCTAGGGAACAAGATTTTTTTTGAATCCGGAACTCGTAGCAAGCCTTAGAAAATAAAAATATACAATAAATAAATCAAATACACCAGAATTAAAACTTGAGTCGATATATAAAATAAATACTTAATTGTCATATCATAAAATAAAAATATTTCATACAATATTCAGAGAAATGTCTCTAACATTAAACCCACATTCTACAAATACAACCATTACTACTGCAGTTTTCTAGAATACAATAAAAGTCAGATAAATAACTTACACAATCTAGCCAGGGCGGAAAAACACCAACGGAGAGCTCTACTACTAAGGTCTGACAATATAAGATCTCCTGAAAAAAAATAATTGAGGGGGGTCAGACTTCATTGAGTAAATTATTATATTATATATACATGCACCTCCTAATGTCATATGCAGTCAAGCATCGGTATTATATATATATATATATATATATATATATATATATATATATATATATATATATATATATATATATATACAGACAATTCATACAGATGCTGAAATCTCTTTTTTTTTTAATAATAATTGCATAAAACATTTTACTTTTGGTTAAAGGATCAGAGCAGAACCCTAACAGTTTGCAACCTTGATCACAATTTCTCACTGCCATATAAGCTCACTTAATTCCAATATATATCTCTTATCCATTTTTGGACAGTAGACTAGCCCCGAGACACTAAGTCAACTTAGCTCCACCAATCTCACTGTCAGTGTGATTGGCCCCGAAACACTAGGTCCACCGATCTCCAGCAATCATATTACTCTCATCACAATATCACAATGATCAACATCAATCAAATCTCTCATCAAATAATCTCATGATATCACTTTTAACATTCTAACGTACTGGTACGCATACAGTCCTAGTGGAGTCCATCAGGCGACATGTTCTACTGCTATCTTTCAAATAAACTTAATAATTATTAAAATAATATAAATGCAAAATTTAAGTGTAATAGCATCCATTCACAACAAAATATACCCATCATATACAAAAAATATACCAATTGTATATTAGAGATATACTAAAAATATTCCAAATATATAAGCCACATATATACTAAAATAAACCATAAATATACTAGAATTATACCTATTACATATTAGGAATATATCAAATATATACGTCGCATGTAAATTAAAATATACCAAAAATTTACTAAAAGTATACCAAAAATATATTTTACATTTGAAGAAATATTCATAATCAATTTCATTATAAAATTCATGAATGCTAATTTTTATGCATTCTATATACAATGAATATATAAGACAATAACTCACAAGTTTGCACTTCTCGAGACTGGCTTGACAAGTCCGGTCCAATAGCCTCGGTCTCGGCGCAACTAAAAAATAAATGATAATAATAAGAATAAATTCCTAAATTATATTTTTAAAAGAGACTTGATCTAGAAATACAAAATTCAGACAAACATAGAAATTCAGGATGACCCGATGTCACGTTTTACGAGAATTCTTCTGAAAATTTAGCAGAATCTTCTCTGTAAAATGGGCATCTTTCTACTTAAAAGTAGAGTCAATCCTGGAAGAAAAATACACTTCTAATACCACAAACTCAATACCCTAGATTGGAACAGCGAATTGCACAAATTTTCAATCGAGGTTCACAATACATAAATCAACAATATTAATAACAAAATAATAAAATAATAAAAATCATCAAAAATCCATAAAAATATTAAAAATCTTTATTTTTCAACTAAATCATAATATTCTAGTTTTTAAATAATATTTGCTAATAAAATTTATAAATGGAATAAAATTTCCATCTTACAATTAAATTAACATAAATTGTAAATAATTATTAAAATTACAATTTAATATCATAAAAATAATACAATACCCATTTAAGCTTAAAATAATAAATAAATTTATCATTTACATCTTATTCTATAATTAACACAAATTAACTAATAAAATCTCAAATATTATATAATATCAATAAAAATCCAATTTTTCAATAATTCAACATAAAATGGTCAAATTCACTTTTAATTACTCAAATAACTTAATTATGTAATAAAAGTAGTTAAAACCCATTTAATCACCAAATTAGTAAATAATTTATTATTTGAATATAATTTTTAAAAATTTAGTATTAATTAGTTAAAAATAGTAAATAATTTATAAAAATCATTTTAATAAACTATATAATTCTAAAATCATCTAAAACATGTTATTTAACTATAATTTCAATAAACATACATAACTTACTCATAAATACAAAGTTCACATAATATAAATAATATTCTCAAAAATTATATAAATTCACCAAAAATTATTTTAGTAATTCTAAAATTATTAAATCAAATTAATAACACAAATTCAACTGAATTCCATTAAAAATAATTAATTAACATAATTATAAAAAATTCAATATTTAATATTAAAATAATCAAAAATTACCCATAATTCAAATTAATTCAAAAAATACGTAAAAAAATATATTTGAGAAGCTAAAGCTACCACAATTAATATTTCTTAAGCAAGTTTGCAAGAATCAAACAATATCTAGTTCAAAATAAAATAAAAACCCTAAAACACATAAATTAAAAATTAAAGATATCTAAAAATCTAGAGGATTTAAGCTCAAACGGAGCTCAGAAATGGACTCACCGGAGGAAAAGCTTTCAAAAGAGTCTAGTCTGAAGCCCTGAGGTGGTCGGAATCTTCACTGGCGGTGTGGAGCTCAACTTTTGACTTCTTATGGCTTCCGGCAATTCAACGGTGACAGGCGGTGACTGGCAACGTCAAACGATTGCTGGTGGCGTGTTATGGAGCAGCCAACACACCAAGTTCAAAGAATTCAACTTGATGAAGATGAGCATGATCAAGAAGACAAGAATCAAGTTCAAGAGGTTTTGAGTCCAATCAGTATGCCTCAAAGACCTATAAAAAGGTCTCAATCTAAGAAGCTTCAACAAGCCTTAATCCATTATCTACAAGGCTTAGTGAACTTAGCTAGTGAAAGTTTACAAGGACACCAAAGCTTTATGCCAAGTGCAGCTCAAGTTCAATTCAACTTAATTTAAGTTTAAGTTATTAATAGGTTTAATTAAGTATATAATGGGCCTCATTTGTTATGGGCTGGCCGAATATGCATAGGAGAGTTATTTAAGCATTGTTATTTAGGTTTAATTATGTTAAATGAGGGCTGGATGAATTTGTTATTTTAAAAGCCCATTAGTTTTAGTTAGTTTAATTATTCTTAAAATAGGAAGTATGTCAAAATTCCTATTTGAGGTCTGATTAGATTAATTTCCTATTTTTGTGATTAAGGTTATTAGTTTTCTTTACTCACTAAGGAAAACCTTGTAAAGGCTATATATATATGCCTTGGACGAATTTTATTATTCATAATTAAAGTTTTAAAACCTAAAGGCTATTTTGCTTTTATCTTTGTGTTCTTGTATAGAATACATGCTTTAAGGAACATTCAAGTAGATTGATCATCTTCTTGTGGAGTGTTTCGAAATTGGAATTTAGAAATGAGTTTTCTTTATTCTAATTCTTTGATCATCTAAGTAATCTGATTTCTAACCATTCTTAGGGGTTATTGCTGAATTGACTATTGGGGTTTTCAAGTTAATGCTTCGGGGGTTCGAATACATAAAAGGGTTCTCAAGCTTATTTCTTGGAGGTTCCGTATCAAGGCGTCTAGAGTTGATGGCGATCGGTGGTGGCTATGGCTGGCGATCTGGCGGGGGCTACAAGGTCATGGTGGAGAAGAAGACGAAGAAAATAAGAAAAAGAAAAAAAGAGAAGAGAGAGTTGACCCGATCCTTTTGATCCTTTTTTTATTTATGAAATTACCAAAATACCCTTCAATCAAATTTAATATTAATAATAATAATAATAATAACAACAACAATAATGATAATGTTAACAACAACAACAACAACAATAATAATAATAATAATAATAACAATGATAATAATATTATTATTATTATTAACTTTAGTATTATCAATTAATCCCACGTAAAATAAATTATTTTACGTAAACAAATCTCTTAAAATAAAATACATAGATAATATTAGCAATTAACAATAATAATATAAAAATAAAATTTAAAATTATTAACAATGCATATTCCAAAATAATATTATTTTATTTAAAATACTGGGTCATTACAATCTCCCCTCCTTATAAGAATTAGTCATTGAATTCAAAGAAAAGAACATAAACAAGAATTGTCGAGGAAAGAGATAAGGATAAAAAGCTTGCATCTCTGCTTTAGTCTCCCAAGTGTGCCCCTCCACGTTGTTGCTTCGCCACAACACCTTGACCATTGGAATCTACTTCGAACGCAACTGATGAACTTGATAGTTTACAATCGCGACTGGTTCCTCCTCGAATGTCAAGTCTTCATTCACTTCCATACTATTAGGCTGCAACACATGTAAAAGGTCTGAAATATACTTCCTCAGCATTGAGATATAGAACACTGGATGCACTTGAGACAAATTCGAAGGCAAAGCCAATCGATATGCAACCATGCCCACTCACTCTAGAATCTCAAATAGTTCAGCATATCTCAATGTTAGCTTCCCCTTCTTGCCAAATCTCATCACACCCTTCATCGGAGACACCTTCAAAAACACATAGTCTCTAACCTGGAATTCTACATCTCTACATCTCAGATCCGTATAGCTCTTCTGTTTGCTAACTGCTGTCTCTAATCTCCTTCTGATCATAACAATCTTCTCAACGGCATCTTGAACCATCTCAGGTTATGCTCTCTCTCTAATCTCATCCCAACTCAAAGGGGATCTACACTTTCTCCCATATAAAGCCTCATACGGTGTCATCCCAATACTGTTATGGTAGCTGTTATTATATGCAAATTCCACAAGTGGTAAATGATTATCCTAGCTACCACCCAAAGCCAATACACACATCCTCAACATATCTTTCAATGCCTGGATCGTCCTCTTAGATTGACCATCTGTCTGAGGGTGAAAGCAATACTGAAATCAAGCTTGGTGCCCATCGCTTCTTGCAACTTCTGCCAAAAACAAAAGGTAAACACTAAACCTCTATCAGATATAATGGACACAGGTATTCCATGAAATGCACACAATATGCTTAACATATAGCTTTACCAATTTAGCTATAGAATAAATGGCTTTCACAGGCAAGAAATGAGCAGACTTGGTCAACCTGTCCATACTCACCCAGATGGAATCGTATCCATCCTTAGAACGAGGTAACCTAACCACAAAATGCATAGCAATTCTCTCCCATTTCCACTTAGGAATGAGAAGTGGTTGAAGCTTCCCAAAAGGCTTCTGATGTTTAACTTTCACTTGCTGACATGTTAAACACTTAGCAATATAATTAGCTACATCCTTCTTCAATCCATCTCACCAATATAAATCTCTGATGTTGTGGTACATCTTAGTAACACCTGGATGTACGTTGTAGGCTGTAGAATGTGCTTCCTCAAGGATCTCTTCTCTCAAATTATCCACATCAAGAATGCACAACCTACCACTGATCCATAAAACATGTTCATCTTCAAGTGTGAAATCAGTGAACTTCTGATACGGAACCTCTAAGAATAAGCTTGAGAACCCCTTTATGTATTCGAAACCCCGAAGCATTAACTTAAAAACCCCAATAGTCAATTCAGCAACAACCCCTAAGAATGGTTAGAAATCAGATTACTTAGATGATCAAAGAATTAGAATAAAGCAAACTCATTTCTAAATTCCAATTTTGAAACACTCTACAAGAAGATGATCAATCTACTTGAATGTTCCTTAAAGCATGTATTTTATACAAGAACACAAAGATAAAAGCAAAACAGCCTTTAGGTTTTAAAACTTCAATTCTGAATAATAAAATTCATCCAAGGCATATATATATAGCCTTTACAAGGTTTTCCTTAGTGAGTAAGGAAAACTAATAACCCTAATCACAAAAATAGGAAATTAATCTAATCAGACCTCAAATAGGAATTTTGACATACTTCTTATTTTAAGAATAATTAAACTAACTAAAACTAATGGGCTTTTAAAATAACAAATTCGTTCAGCCCTTATTTAACATAATTAAACCTAAATAACAATGATTAAATAACTCTCCCATGTATATTCGGCCAGCCCATAACAAATGAGGCCCATTATATACTTAATTAAACCCATTAATAACTTGAACTTGAATTAAGTTGTATTAAACTTGAGCTGCACTTGGCACAAAGCTTTGGTGTCCTTGTAAACTTTCACTAGCTAAGTTCATTAAGCCTTATAAATGATGGATTAAGGCTTCTTGAAGCTTCTTAGATTAAGACCTTGTTATATGTCTTTGAGGCATGCCGATTGGACTCAAAACCTCTTGAACTTGATCCTTGCCTTCTTGACTATGCTCATCTTCATCATGTTGAATTCTTTGAACTTAGTGTGTTGGCTGTTCCATAACATTTCCCCTCTCCTCAAAAGGATTCGTCCTCAAATCTAAAGCATCACGTATATCAAAAGGACTCAAATCAACCACATTGAATGAAGCACTAACATTATACTCACTAGGTAGGTCCACTTTGTATGCATTGTCATTAATCCTTTCAAGTATTTGAAAAGGACCATCTCCTCTTGGGTTTAGTGTAGACTTCCTTTGAAGTGGAAACCTTTTTTTACGAAAATGCACCCAAACCCAATCTCCAGGCTGAAAAATCATTAGCTTCCTTCCCTTATTCACACTTGAAGCTAATTTAGCATTTTGCTTCTCAATCCTCTCCTTAACTTGCTTATGTAACTTCTTCACCAAATTTTCCTTAGAATTAGCATCAACACTCACAAAATTGTTAGGTGGCAGTGGCAATAAATCAATAGGAGTAAGTGGATTAAATCCACAAACAATCTCAAATGGAGAGCAATTAGTAGTGCTATGAACAACCCTATTATAAGAAAACTCCACAAATGGTAAACAATCCTCCCACATCCTAATGCTCTTTTCTATGATTGCCCTAAGCAAAGTAATCAAAGTCCTATTAACTACTTCAGTTTGCCCATCGGTTTGAGGGTGATAAGTAGTTGAAAATAATAGCTTAGTTCCTAACTTTCCCCATAACACACACAAAAAATGACTCAAAAACTTAACATCCCTATCACTAACAATGCTCCTAGGTATGCCATGTAAATGCACAACTTCTTTGAAAAACAAATCAGCAATCAACTTAGCATCATCAGTTTTATGACATGGTATAAAATGAGCCATGTTACTAAATCTATCAACCACAACAAAGATACTATCATGACCTTTCCTAGTTCTAGGCAATCCAAGTACAAAATCCATAGACAAATCAGTCCAAGGTTCACTAGGAACGGGTAATGGTGTGTATAACCCATGCGGTTTCAACCTAACACGAACACTCTCTACAAGTTCTACTAGAATAGGATCTCGGCCCTGAGATGCCTTAATCCTATCTCTCAGCATAGATGTAACTCTAAATTGAGCTAACAATCCACCAGATCTACTCATTTTCATCATCATACCTTGATCCACTAATTGGTACAACTCTTGGATCAATAGTCTCTTTCAGTAACTGAAAACTATTCTCACAAGCATCTGACCACTCAAACTTCACATACTTCTGAGTCAAGTGAGTCATAGGAGCTGTAATTCTGGAAAAATCCAACATAAATCTCCTATAATACCCAGTAAAACTCAAAAAACTATGAATCTCTATGACTATCATTGGTCCAGGCCACTCAGACATTGCCTCTATCTTCTGTGGATCAACCTGGATACCATCATTAAACACCATGTGTCCAAGGAATGCAACACTTTTTAACTAGAAATCATACTTTGAGAATTTAGCATAAAGATGATATTCTCTCAGTGTCTACAGTATAATCCTCAAATAATATACGTGCTCCTCCATACTCTTTGAATACACTCGTATATCATCAATGAAGACTACTAAAAATTGATCCATAAATGGTTTGAATACCATTTTCATTAAATCCATAAAAATAGTTAGTGCATTATTTAATCCAAATGACATCACCAAAAACTCTTAGTGGCCATAATGAGTGCGGAATGCCATTTTAGAAATATCGGCTTCACTAATCCGCAACTAATAATAACCTGACCTCAAGTCAATCTTAAAAAAGAACTGTGCACCCTGAAGTTGACCAAACAGATCTTCTATCCTTGAGAGAGGATACTTGTTCTTCATTGTCACCTTATTTAGCTCTCTGAAATCTATGCAGTGTTTCAGGGTACCATCCTTCTTCCTCATAAATAGGACTAGTGTACCTCAAGGAGAAACACTGGGTCTGATAAAACCCTTATCTAGCAATTTCTACAATTGCTTTTTCAACTCTTTTAACTCTATAGGAGCCATTCTATAGGGTGGTATTGAAATAGGAGTAGTGCATTGAACCACATCTATACAAAACTCAATCTCTTTGTGAGGTGGTTATTGTGTTTCGTGATTCAAAAACACAGTGAAAAATAAAACTTTTAATCACAAACCCTAACTCGGATCCAAGTAATTCGATTAATTAATTTAAAACTAAGGTTTTCAATTCTTACCACAAATGCAGAAGAGGCAAGATTTCTGGAAGGCAGAAAGGAGGTTCACTTCGGTGACACCTTACCTTGAGCTTTTGATTTTGGTAGTTTGGATTAAGACATCTCTAAAAGAATCCGTCCTCCACAAGCGTCCATATGAACAACCCTTAATTAAAATGAAAACTTTATGTGCTAGCACTTCTCTTGATTTCTCATAAATCAAAAACAAAAACACTTTGTGTTTTAATTTTTCTAAGAGGAGAAAAATGAATTTTTGGTGGCTAATGATTGAGTTAGTGAAACCCTAGAGAATATAACATATTTATAGACCTCTAATTAGGGTTTCACTTACCAAAATAACTTTTTGATAATTTCTCAATTATTATTGTTATGATTTTATTTAAAATTAAATCAGAAATAATATTCTATTTATTTAAGATAACCTTTACCTTAAATAAATAAACTATTTATTTATTTCCATAGAGCATATTTGGGCTTCTCAAACCCATATCCGTTTTTAGGCCTATTTTAAATATGTGCTCCTGTAAGT
The DNA here is from genome assembly GCA_947683625.1 of Mallotus nudiflorus. NCBI lineage: Eukaryota > Viridiplantae > Streptophyta > Magnoliopsida > Malpighiales > Euphorbiaceae > Mallotus > Mallotus nudiflorus. The sequence continues at coordinate 2,411,524 of CANTUR010000302.1, forward strand.
TCACATGACGTTGGCAGTGGGCCTTAAATCTCTATTTAGGCCTATAGTCATAAGTGGCCTCTAGAAAGATATTATGACTACCCAAGTCATGTGAAGTCAATAATCTTATATAACATAATTTATAATAAATATTATAATCCCTTTATCATATGATATCTTGATTGAATATAAGGCATAGTTTCTATCATCCTTATATAATTTAATCATATTATTTCTTAACTCTACGTAGACTGAGAATGATAACTCTTTATCAATTCACTTTAGCATGGCCATGCATTTTCTTTAATTCATCTTATCAAGGGGCCCATAGATATCTTTCTCAGATTAAATGAAGGACAAATTCCTTCTCAATCACTCACATTCCTCATACAACTCATTTTTCATCCAACAACAATCTATTTAATCTTCATGTTAAAGACAATGTTATATTATGTCAAAATATATAATAGTTATGTAGAAATCCATGATGATTTCAAGGTGAAAGGACTAAATCAATATTATTATTATAAGAATTACTTATGACAATTATCTATGTAGTATTCTCATGATGGGTCAATCCAGTACATTATTTACTAAATAAGTACCTATGAGTTGACTTAATATCTCATATTCATGATCAGTAAAACATAATCATCAATCAACATCATACTAGCTATAACATATTATTATGGCTAGGGATAATTTGAATAGAACTCATATTTAATCTAAGGGTTTTATTATAAAGTCACATACTTGATGACCTTAGTAAGAATTGACTATTCAAGTAATTATCATAACACAAAATGATAATGAAAAATGCCTTTTTATTAAATAAAATGATAAAGTCAAAATATGGTCATAAATGATTGACCAGTGCATATCACTAACACCTGGCAACTCCTTAGGAAAAATATCAGGAAACTCACAGGCAACAGGAACATCTGTGAGTGACAACTTCTCCACTGAAGTATCCCTGACAACCTTTGCTCAGCATCTTCCTAGCCGTAATAGCAGAGTTGAGATTCTAAGGTGTAGAATTCTTATCACTCATAAACTTAAACTCTTATTCATCAAAAATTTTAAAAATCACCTCTTTACTCCGATAATCCACAATGGTATAGTGCTGAGACAACCAATTCATACCGAGGATCATAACAAAATTAATTACTCCACAAGGACTAAATCCATGAATAACTCTCTAAATTTCAGTTCTCAGCTCAGGATGCTAATATACTAAACTTAATCCTACAATATACAGTTCTACCAGTCTCCTCTTATACAGTATCACATCTACGACATGACGTGACAGATTGAAAAGTTCATAAGTATTCTTCTCAACTAACCACTCTTCTCTTACTCTGTGCAATAGCACCATATGTAATTGTCCCTCCTTGAAGATGGATGGAAGTATCTTGAAAATCACTCTTTAAACTCCCATCATGACATAGAAGTCATATAAAACTCATTTAACTGCATTCAATAATCTTACACTGCAGTCAAAACTGATAACTTCACCATTAAAGAGTACAAAGTGTTGCGTCCACATTAAACATCTTTTGATTCCTTCATCAAAGCATACTTAAAACAATTGTCATTCTTAATTAAGTACTACCAAGTCCTCATTAACCTTGGCTAAACCAGCCACGATTGCTGCAAGTTCAAGTTTAAAAACTTCCTGTATCTCTTACAATAACTGCTATGGCCTTTGAGTTACAGTTGCCTCTGACCTATCCCTATACTAGATAGGTGTAATAGGGGTTGAAACTGGAATCATAACTTTAACTTAAAATTACTACTTAGCAATATATATTGTCTTTGTAGTAGAAGCAGTTCACATTCATCTCGCTGAAAAGACATGGAAATCAACAAGATTCAAATCATGGAATATACGCAAGATTGACATATCCTGAGTTCTCTGCTAAAATAGAGGTTGCATCTGTTGTACAACTGAAAGTATCTACATGGCACCCTATGAAATTCCTAGTGCATAGGCAGCACCATCAAAATGCTGAGCCACAAGCTCCTCATTCTATTATTCCCTCTGCTATGATGATCATCTAGCCCTCTAGATTCATCTCTACCTCTACGCCAAGTTGACTACACAAGGGGTAGAACCTCAACCTTAAAATACTCTCCGTCATTGGTCTTATCGACTGATGGAGTGACTCACACTCACCACAAACAGAAATGAATAAAAGAAAAACAGATAATTCAAACAATCACAAATAATAAACAGACAATAAACAAACTCCATAATGGTTATACGAAATCTCAAAATCAAAGAAATCTTATTGAATACATGATTGAACCTAATTCATTGCAGTAATTCCAAAGAAAACAAGACTCTGACAACCTAGGTCAACAACGCTAATAACCTAGGCTTTGACACCAACTTTATCAAGACCCAAACCAAAGAGTCACGACTAGCGCTAGTGTCACAACCCAAAACTAGGAGTTATGACTGAAACTAGGGAACGAAAATTCTTTCGAATTCAAAACTCATAGCAAGCCTTAAAAGAAATAAAAACAAATTCAACAAATAAATAAAAAGTACAAATGAATTAAAATTTTTTTTTGAATCGATATATAAAAATAAATACTCAATATCGTTTCATAAATAAATTAAAGTTCATAAAATACCCTAGGTACAAAGCATCAAAAATAAAAACAATACTCTCCGGATACAATAACACTACTATTGTAGTTTCTAGAATGCAAATCAGAGTTTAAAATATATATTTACATAAAATAGTTGGGACGAAAGAACACCAACGAAGAGATCTACTACTAAGGTCTGACAATATAAGTTCTCCTGAAAAAAAATTGAGGGGGGGGTCAAACCTCACTAAGTGAATTATTATAATATATATACATGCAATCTAAACCATAACAGTTAGGCACTAGTATATATATATATATAATATATATATATATATACACACACACACACACACTTCATACAAATGCCAAATACTGCTTTAATATATAATAAATGTAGAAAACGTTTATTTTAATACATGAAGGATAAAATAGAACCCTATTAAATCGCAACCTCAATCAATAACATCACTCTAGCCATATAGGCTCGATAATTCCATTTGGACAGTAGACTGGCCCCGAAACACTTAGTCAACCGAGCTCTAGCAGTCTGACTGTCAGTGTGATTGGCCTCGAGACACTAGGTCAATCGAGCTCTCGCAATCACACCACTCAATCACATCAATCTCAAATCAATCAGTCAAATCATTATTTCCTCAAATAAGTTAGTAACTCAACCCTACAATCTATCGCACCGGTACGTACTCAGTCCTAGTATTGCCCACTAGGTAGCACGTTCTATCGATATCCTTCATTTAAAATAAAAAATTCACATAGGAAATAAATAATGCATAATAACATCATATAATAACAAAATAAACCATATATATACCTAAAATAAACTAAGTATATTTCGAGTATATATATATCAAATAAATTCAAAATAATTCATAAAAGATGCTAAATGTAAACCAATAATATACTAAAAACATGTTAAGTTTAAATCAATAATAAAACATGCATTTATTTAGAAATATACCTGAAATATACTAAACATGCTAAGTCTATAACGAAAATAAGAAATGCATATAATTTGAAATTTATCAAAAATATACTAAAAATATACTTAATTATATAACATGCAAATATCAAAATAAACCCTAAATATACCAAAGATATAGTGAATGTATATTGAAAATATGCAAACATATCTATATCAAGATATACTAAAAATAAACTAAAAATATACCAAATTATATTATAAATTAAATCGCTTTTAAAACATATAATGAAAATGAAAAATCCTAAGTCATGCATCTTAAATGCAATGCATATATATATAGTATAATAACTTACTAATTCGCACTCCGAGAGACAGACTCAGCGGGCCTGGTCCGATAGGCCTCGGTCTCAGCGCAACTAAAAAAAATAAAATAATAATAACAATCAGAATAAACTGCTAACTCTACACTTATAGGATTACTATAGAAAGACTCAACCAAAAATTTCAAAACTAGACTCGGACCGGTTGTCACGTTTTACGAGAAATCTACTGAAAATTCGACAGAGTCTCCTTTGTAAAACTGACATCTCCTTACAAAAGTAAGGTTGAACTTGCACAAAAAACACACTTCTAAAATCATAAAGCGCAACATCTCGGATTGGACCCTAAACTCCACAAATTCTCAACCGAGGTTCACAATTCACAAATCAACAATATTAAACAGTAAAATAATAAAAATTATAAAAAAAACCCATAAAAATATTTAAAAACCTTTATTTTCCAACTAAAACATAAAATTCTAATTTTTAAATAATAATTGGTAATAAAATTCATAAATGGAATAAAATCTCCGTTTTACAATTAAATTAACATAAATTGCAAATAATATTTAAAATCACAAATTAACATCATAAAAATAATAAAATACCCATTTAAGCTCAAAATAATAAATACATTTATTATTTACACAATATTCTAAAATTATCACAAATTAACTAATAAAATCTCAAATAGTATATAATATTAATAAAAATTCAATTTTTGCAATTATTCAACATAACATAATAAAATTCACATTTAATTGCTTAAATAGTTTAATTATATAATAAAATTAGTTTAAAACCCATTTTTATCACCAAAATAATAAACTATATATATATATATATATATATGAATATAATTTTCAAAAATTAATATTAATTGGTTAAAAATTACAAATAATTTATAAAAATAATTTTAATACTTTATATAATCTTAAAATCATTTAAAATATAACATTTGATTATAATTTTAACAAAAATCCATAATTAGCCTATATTTTCAAAATTAATATTAATTAGTTGAAAATAACAAATAATTTGTAAAAAAAAAAAATCATTTTAATACCTTGAATAATTATAAAACCAACCAAAATATAATATTTAACTATAATTATCACAAAATTACACAATTACCCTAATAATTCAAAATATAGATATTAATACTAATATTACTAAAAAATTCTATATAAATCATATAAAATCATAAAAATTATTTTCTCATCATATAATATACTACTATCAACTAAAACACATTATTAAACAATAATTTCAACAAAAATACATATTTAACCTAATATTTCAATATTTACATAAACTATAAATATTTTTAAAAATTACACAATATTCTAAAAAAATATTTTCTTTACTCTATAATTAATATTAACTCATAATAATACCAATTCAACCAATTTTATAATTAAATAAATTAATTTACGAAAATTAGATAAATAATAATAAAATAATAAAAAATTAACAAAAATTCAAATAAATTCTAAAAATAAAAAAATATATTTTCATATAGATTGATCATCTAGGAACAACATTTGTTAAGGTGGATTAACCGAATCATACAAGATCAACCGAAAAAAAAAGAAAGAAAAAACCCTAAAGCTCAAAATCAAAAATTCAAGAAAACACAAAAATGGATGGATTAGAGCTAAAACAGAGGTTAGATTCATGCTCACTAGTGCTTAAGGAGTCTGTAGACACTGAGAACGTGAGAAATGATGGCCAGAAGAAGGAAGAGGCGACGGAAGCATGCTTTAACTCTATTGCTACTGTTGTCGACGTTGCCGGAGAAGAAGGAGGAGGAAGGTGGCGGCGTTTACATGAGGTGGGGATGGCTAGACGATCGAATGACACTCTGACTGCAAGTGAAAAGGACGGCAACGACAGAGGGGTGGTGGCTCTCGGTGGTTTCGGGTTTGTAGGGACAGTGTATACATATATATTATGTTGGTTTGTATATATATATATATACACACACACACACATATAATAATAAACACACACACATGCAAATTATAAATACAAACCCTAATTATAATATATAAATATAATATATAATATATAAAATAACATTTACATGAATAATAAATAATAATAATACCAATAATGTAATTTAATAAAAATAATACTATCCAAAGAAATAAACATCAATAGTATAAATTAATGTTTAAAATAATAAGTCTAAAAAAAATACATAATTACGTAGGAAAATATAATTAAACATGAAATAATAGTAATTAATTGCAAAATAGTAATATAATTAAATTTAACTTTAAAATTTTATTTACACTGCATATCTCAATATATAATAAAATAATTTAAAACTAGGGTTATTACAGCTAGGGAACAAGAATTCTTTCGAATTCGAAACCCGTAGCAAGACTTAGAAAATAAAAATATGCAATAAATAAATAAAATACACAAGAATTAAAACTTGAGTCGATATATAAAATAAATACTTAATTGTCATATCATAAAATAAAAATATTTCATACAATATTTAGAGAAAGGTCCCTGAAATTAAAACTACATTCTACAGATACAACCATTACTACTGCAGTTTTCTAGAATACAATAAAAGTCAGATAAATAATTTACACAATCTAGTTAGGGCGGAAGAACACCAGTGAAGAGCTCTACTACTAAGGTCTGACAATATAGAATTTTCTAAAAAAAAATAATTGAGGGGGTTAGACCTCACTGAGTGAATTATTATATTATATATACATGCACCTCCTAATGTCATATGCAGTCAAGCATAACAGTTCGCTACCTCGATCACAATTTCTCACTGGTCATACAGGCTCACTTAATTCCAATATATATCTCTTATCCAATTTTGGACAGTAGACTGGCCCCAAGACACTAAGTCAACTGAGTTATAGCAGTCTCATTGTCAATGTGATTGACCCCAAGACATTAGGTCGACCAAGCTCTAGCAATCACACTACTCTCACCACAATATCACAACGATCAATATCAATCAAATCTCTCATCAAATAATCTCATGATATCACTCCTAATATTCTAACGTACTGGTGCACACACAGTCCTAGTGAAGCCCACCAAACAGCATGTTCTACTACTATCCTTCAAATAAACTTAATAATTATTAAAATAATATAAATGCATAATTTAAATTTAATAGCATCCATTCATAACAAAATATACCCACCATATACATAAAATATACCAATTGTATACTGGAGATATACTAAAAATATTCTAAATATATATGTCACGACCCAAAACAGGGGCCATGACCGGCGCTAGGGAACGGGAATTCTTTCGAATCCGGAACCCGTAGCAAGCCTAAAAATAAAAATAAAACATGCAATAATAATAATAACAATATTAAATGCAGCGGAAATAAAAATCATAAATATCATAATATTATTTTCACCAACTGGATTTAAGTCAAATCTTATCTCATATATATAAATCTTTGAATACAAATCCAGTTTCAAATATGATACAATATCTCACATAAATAAAATACATAAAATCCCACAAATTAATTTACAACTACTGCAGTGTCTAGATTATAAAAATAAGACTCAAGTAAGCAGTTTACACAAAGAAGCCGGGGCGGAAGAAATCCGGCGTACAGGCCTGCTACTGAGGTCTGAAGATGTTGACTCTCCTGAAAAATAGTCAACGGAGGGGAGTCAGACCTCACTGAGTGAATTACTATAATATATATACATACATACTAAATGACAATGCATACAGTCAACAATATATATCTAATTTGTATATATACAGGCAAATACACACAGATGTAATAAAATCATTCTATATATATTTTATTGAAAATCATCTTTTATGAAGGATCACATAGAACCCTAGAATATCGTAACCTCGAAAACAGTGTTAGACAACACTCTAGCCATACAGGCTCACTGAATCCAAATATATCCACTTAATCCATTTAGACAGTAGACTGGCCCCGAGACACTAAGTCAACCGAGCTCCAGCAGTCTGACTGCCAGTGTGATTGGCCCCGAGACACTTGGTCAATCGAGCTTCAGCAATCACACCTCCAAACCATATCTCACATATATCAATAATCACATTCAATCAATATCCACAAATAAGTTAGTAATATAGCCTAAATACTATAGGCGTACCGGTACGTACTCGGTCCTAGTGTTGCCCACTAGGTAGCACGTTCTATTGATATCCTTCATTAATAAATATAAAACATCCATTCACAAATAAATGATGCATGAATTTAAAGAAAATAACAATATAAACCATATATATACCGGAAATATACCAAAAGTAAACCAGGTATATTTCGAGTATATATACGTCAAATAAATCCAATCAACTTATAAATTAAGCTAGAAATATATTTAAAAATATTTTAAATATGATTTATTAATAAAACATGCATATAATTTAATATATACCAAAAATAAACCAAAAATATACTAAATATAAACTTAAGAAATAATCAAATTATTTATGCATATTTAATCCAAATAAAACATATATTTCTAAATCATGCATCCTAAAGCATATATATATAGTATAGTAACTCACCCTAGTGCGCTCCACGAGACGGGTCTGACGGGCCTAGTCCACTAGCCCTCGGTCTCGGCGCAACTAAACAAACAATAAATAACTGAAATTAGAATAAACCTAACAGAAATCCTAGAATTCAATCTAGAGTATTAAACATAGAATCAAAATTAGGGTTCGACCGGATATCACGTTTTACGAGAATTCTATCGAAAATCCTGCAGAACCTCCCCTGTAAAATGGACATCTCTCTACTCAAAAGAGTAGAGCCGACCCTGCAAGGAAATACACTTCGAAAAACTACACAGAGCACAATCAAAATCAAAATCCCACGGTCGGACTCCAAACTACAGTCCACCGATCGGGGTCCACAATCACAGAATAATTTCAGAAATACCAAAAATATCCTTATAACATAGAAATTCATTTTATAAGTAGAAATTACATAATTAACCTTAAAACACAGTAAAAACCAATAAAAACTCATTTTATTAGTAAAATCGTATATTATATATATAATTGAAAATAATTCACGAAAAATAGTTTTAATTAGTTAAAAATACTAAATAATTTGTAGAAATCATTTTTATACTTTAAATAACTATTAAAACCAATTAAATTACATTTTTAGCCAATTTAGGATAAAATTACCAAAATGCCCTTATATATATAAATATACTAAAATTACTTCAAAAATTCACCAAAAATAGTATAATTATCCAAAATTAATTTTCTCAACATATTTATCAATAATATCAATAATTAAACTCAATTTACCAATTAAATTCAATTAAAAACATAATTAACCCTAATTTCCCAAAATTACATAAACTTCAATAATTCAAAATAAATACATAGAAATTCATAAAAATTCCAAATAAATTCCTATAATTCATTTCAACACCTAATTTAACCATAAAACACAATTTCATAATTTATTTAATTAATTTACGAAAATTAGAAAATAATATTAAAATATTCAAAAATACCCAAAAATCCAAAAAATCTCCAAAAATTCCACAAAAATTCACACATGTAGATTAAGCTACTAGGATCAAGATTTTTGAAGGGATTTTTCATGAATCAATCAATTCAAAGCTCAAAAAAATCAAAAACCCTAATATGGCCGAATTCGAAAAATCAAAACCTAAGCAAATCAAGACCATTTAAGCTCAAACCAAAGCTAGAATCACACTCACCGGAGCTCAAGGAGAAGAAAGATATCAGCGGTGTCAAAAATGGTGGCCGGAATCATTATGATCGACGGTGGAAGGAAATTCGGCTTCTCCGGCCAAAAATGGCTTCCAGGCGCCGGAATCCGCTGCTACAGGCGGCGAGGAAGGCTGGAGAAGGTGGTGGCACACCGGACGGCACACCAACGGCGAGAAATCGACAGTTACAGGCGTCGGACGGTGAGGGAAACGGTCGGGAGGGAGAAGAGAGAAATCGGGGGCAATTCGGTAATTTTCCAAAAAACTTGATTTTTGACATATTATATGTATATATATATATACTTTATACTATATATTAAAATAATATTAAATTACACACATTAAATATACACCACACACATATAATTTAATATTTTAATAATTTATACCAAATAAAAATAATTAAATAACAATAAAACTAATAAATAATTAATAAAATATTAGGGTAATATTAAACCTTAATTAAATAAATAATTACATGTATACACGATGTTTAATATTTTAAAATATGTATGAGTTCATGCAAGTCTGAAAATATATTTAATATAATTAATAATAAATTATTTACGTGAAAATTTCCCCGAAAATAAAAGTCTCGAAAAAATTTTACGTAAAGCACTGTAAATAAGACACAATAATTAAAATAGGTTTTAAATAAATATCAACCTCGTAAAATATCATGATACATATACTAAAATTATTAACACTGCATATCCCGATACAGTGTTAAAATATTTAAAAACACGGGATATTACAGTCTTCCCCCCTTACAAGAATTCGTCCCCGAATTCCAGAAAACAGGATCAAGAAGGAAAGAGATACGGGTAAGAAGCTCGCATCTCAGCTTCAGTCTCCCACGTATGCTCCTCAATTCTGTCGCTACGCCACAGAACCTTGACCATCGGAATCTGCTTCGAACGCAACTGTCAAATTTGATAATCTACGATCACCACAGGTTCTTCCAAAAACGTCAAATCTTCACTCACTTCTACACTGTCGGGCTGCAACACGTATGAAGGGTCTGAGATATACTTCCTCAACATCGAGATATGAAATACTGGATACACTTGTGACATACTCAGAGGCAAATCCAACCGATATGCAACAGTGCCAACTCTCTCCAGAATCTCAAATGGTCTAATATACCTCGGTGCTAACTTACCCTTCCTACCAAATCTCATCACACCCTTCATCGGAGATACCTTCAGAAAAATAAAATCTCCAACCTAAAACTCCACATCTCTGCGCCTAGGATCCGCATAACTCTTCTGTCTGCTAACTGTGGTCTCTAATCTGTACTTAATCACAGTGACTTTCTCTGCAGCATCCTGAACCATCTCAGGTCCAGTCAAAGCTCTCTTACCAATCTCATCCCAACTCAAAGGGGATCTACACTTCCTTCCATATAACGCCTCGTACGGTGCCATACCAATACTGCTATGGTAGCTGTTATTATATGCAAACTCAATGAGTGACAAATGATCATCCCAGCTACCTCCCAAATCCAAGACACACATCCTCAACATATCTTCCAGTGTCTGGATCGTCCTCTCAGACTGACCATTTGTCTGAGGATGAAAAGTAGTACTAAAATCCAACCTAGTGGCCATCGTTTCCTGCAACTTCTGCCAAAAATGAGAAGTAAACACTGAACCTCTATCTGACACAATGGACACAGGTACTCCATGAAGGCACACAATATGCTTCACATACAGCTTCGCCAATCTAGCAACTAAATAAGTGGCTTTCACAGGCAAGAAATGTGCAGACTTCGTCAACCTGTCTATAATCACCCAGATGGAATCGTATCCATCCTTCGAACGAGGTAAATCGACCATAAAATCCATAGCTATCCTTTCCCACTTCCACTCGGGAATAGGAAGAGGCTGAAGCTTCCCAAAAGGCTTCTGATGTTCGGCTTTCACTTGCTGACACATCAAGCACTTCGCAACATAATCAGCGACATCCTTCTTCAATCCATCCCACCAGTATAGATCTCTGATATTATGGTACATCTTAGTAACACCTGGATGTACACTATAAGTTATAGAATGTGCTTCCTCTAAAATCTCCTCTCTCAAATTATCCACATCAGGAACACACAATCTACCACTGATCCACAACACACCGTCATCATCGAGTGTGAAATCAGTGAACTTCCCTGCTCTGACATTCTCTGCAAGCTCTTCCAGAATAGGATCTCGGCTCTGAGCTACTTTAATCCTATCCCTCAGTACATATCGCACTTTAAATTGAGCTAGCAGTTCATCTGATCTACTAAGCTTCATCATTAGACCTTGATCCACCAACAAATGCAACTCCTGGATCAATGGTCTCCTCTCAACACCAATATGAGCAAGACTGCCTGAGGACTTCCTACTCAAGGCATCCGCTACCACATTAGCTTTACCCGGATGATATAAGATCTCGCAATCATAATCCTTCAACAATTCCAACCATCTCCTCTGTCTCAGATTCAAATCTCTCTGCTGGAAAATGTACTTAAGGCTCTTGTGATCAGTAAATATCTCACAAGTCACCCCGTACAAATAATGTCTCCAAATCTTCAAAGCAAAGATCACTGTAGCCATCTCCAGGTCATGTGTAGGATAGTTCTGTTCATGCTTCTTCAACTGCCTCGAAGCATAGGCTATCACCCTTCCATTCTGCATCAACACACAACCAAGGCCAATTCTAGAGGCATCACAATAAACTGTGAACTTATCCACACTATTAGGCAAAGCTAATACTGGCGCTGTGGTCAACTTCTCCTTCAACAATTGGAAACTATTCTCATAAGCTTCTGACCACTCGAATCTAACATTCTTCTGAGTCAAGCGAGTCATAGGGGCTGCAATTCTAGAAAAATCTTGCACAAACCGCCTATAATACCCAGCTAAACCCAGAAAACTTCGAATCTCTGTAACAGAAGTAGGTCTAGGCCACTCAAATACTGCCTCAATCTTCTGTGGATCAACCTGATACCTTTTTTAGACACTATGTGTCCAAGAAAAGAAACACTCTCCATCCAGAAATCACACTTCGAGAATTTAGCATAAAGCTGTTGATCTCTCAGTGTCTGTAGTACAATCCTTAAATGATATACATGCTCCTCCATACTCCTAGAATATACCAGTATATCATCAATGAAGACTACCACAAACTAATCCACATACGGTCTGAATACCCTGTTCATCAGGTCTATAAAAGCTGCTGGTGCATTAGTTAAACCAAAAGACATCACTAGAAACTCATAATGACCATATCGAGTGCGGAACGCTGTCTTAGGAACATCGACTTCACTAATCCGCAACTGATGATAACCCGACCTTAAGTCAATCTTAGAAAAGAACTGTGCACCCTATAGCTGATCAAACAAATCATCTATCCTTGGGAGAGGATACTTGTTCTTCACTATCACCTTATTCAGCTCTCTGTAGTCAATGCACAGTCTCAGGGTACCATCCTTCTTCTTCACAAATAGGACTGGTGCACCCCAAGGAGAAACACTAGGTCTGATAAAACCTTTATCCAACAACTCTTGCAACTGCTCCTTCAACTCTTTCAACTCTGCAGGAGCCATTCGATAGGGTGGCATAGATATAGGAGTAGTACTTGAGACCACATCTATACAGAACTCAATCTCTCTATGAGGTGGTAAACCTGGCAACTCCTCGAAAAAAACATCAGGAAACTCACAAGCAATAGGAACATCTGTGAGTGATAACTTCTCCACTGAAGTATCCCTGACCAATGCCAAATATCCCTGACAACCTTTCTTCAACAACTTCCTAGCCGTAATAGCAGAAATAAGATTCTGAGGTGCTGAACTCCTATCACCAACAAACTTAAATTCTTCTTCATCAGGAATTTTGAACGTCACCTCTTTATTCCTGCAATCTACCATGGCATAGTGCTGAGATAACCAATCCATTCCCAAAATAACATCAAACTCCATCACATCCAATAAAATCAAGTCAGCGGGCAATTCTCTATCTCCCACGAGAACTGGACAACCAAAAAGAATAATATCGGTGTCCAAGGAATCGCTCAGAGGAGTGGCAACAGATAAAGGAAAAGCCATCCTCGAAGCTTGCCAACAAGATTTAGAAGCAAAAATGGGAGAAATAAATGAATGTGTGGCACCCGGATCAAACAAAACCCATGCATCCAGGTAACAAATAGAAATAATACCTGCCACGACTGCATTAGATGCCTGAGCATCCTGCTGAGTAAGATGGAAAACTCTGGCCTGACCTCGACCTCCCTGCTGACTGGTAGAAGCCTGGTCAACACCTCTGGCACCTCCTCTAGTACCTCTACCATGACTCTGTTGTGGAACAAACTGAGTGGAACTCTGATGCTGAACTGGAGGTAACTGAAATGGCACGGGTGCAACACTAGAAATCGACTGCTGTAGGAATCGTGGAATCTGCGGCTGCTGATACTCGGAATAAGGACACGATCTGGCAAAATGTCCTGTCTGCTCGCATCTGAAGCATATCAGCGGTGTTAGATAACACGGTCCCTGATGGACTCTACCACAAGTCTGGCAAACACTGGCCGCTGATCCAGAACTACGACCACTACTGCTGCTCGAAGCACTTGATCCAAATCTGAACGATCTACGCTGACCTCCACGGCCATGTCTACTACTCCGATGCACTCGCTACTGCTGTCTCTGACTCTGCTGAGTCGGACCTCGCTGTTGACTACTCGAACCAATATGAAAACCAGAATACGGAGTAGTCTACAATCCACTCGACTGAACTCCCAGCTGGTAGTAATCAGGCATCGCTCCCTGCCTAACTAGCCTCAGCTCAATCTCCTTGGCCAACTCAATCACAGACTCCAGAGTAAGGCCTGCTGTAGGCATACCAGCAAAAGCAGAACCCAAACCAGTAACGTAGGTAGTGACCGCGAAATACTAATCTCGCATCAGATCCTCTGCATATCTACCCAGATGAAGAAACTCTCGGGTGTACTCCTCTACAGATCGATCTCCATGAGAAATACTGGTCAAACGAAGATGATAGCTCAAACGAAGAGGCTTTGGACAGAATCTCCTCATAAATTGCTCTCGGAACTGAGCCCATGTCACCGTCATCATGTAAGGCTGGATCATCTGAATAAACCAATCTAAGGCTGGTCCCTCAACAGACAACTCAATGATCATGATCCGCTGGTACTCGGTATGAGCAGTCTGAGTCCTAGTCTCGATCGCATGCAGAAAATCTAACGGATCGAAAGTACCATCAAAAGTAATCCTACCAACTCAGGCATAGAACAAAGCTGCCTCAAGGTCAGACATACCCTGCTGATAGGCAGGCTGAACAAGCTGAACAATTAGAGGAACAGGAACATCAAACTCAGGCTCTACAGGCTCCTCGTCCTGTAACTCTCTCTGCCTACGGCGACCTGTCGCTCCTCGAGGTCTACCTCTGCCATGACCTCTACGTCTAACTGGCTGCTTAGGAGGTAAAACCTCATCCTGAAAAGACTCATCATCCTCGGCCTCAACGACCGGTGGAGTGTGACACGCGCTCGCCTCCTCATACTGAAAAGACAAATGAAAAGATTCAGACAAAACAGACAACGGAGGAATAACGCTGAAAACTACAGTAAGGAATACTTATCAAGACATACTCGAACCTAATACACTGCAGTAGTTCAACAGAAAACACAACTCTGAAAACTAGGGCCACAACTCACATAACTAAGCCTTGACACAGAACTCCGCTCTGATACCAACTTTGTCACGACCCAAAACAGGGGCCATGACCGGCGCTAGGGAACGGGAATTCTTTCGAATCCGGAACCCGTAGCAAGCCTAAAAATAAAAATAAAACATGCAATAATAATAATAACAATATTAAATGCGGCGGAAATAAAAATCATAAATATCATAATATTATTTTCACCAACTGGATTTAAGTCAAATCTCATCTCATATATATAAATCTTTGAATACAAATCTAATTTCAAATATGATACAATATCTCACATAAATAAAATACATAAAATCCCACAAATTAATTTACAACTACTGCAGTGTCTAGATTATAAAAATAAGACTCAAGTAAGCAGTTTACACAAAGAAGTCGGGGCGGAAGAAATCCGGCGTATAGGCCTGCTACTGAGGTCTGAAGATGTTGACTCTCCTGAAAAATAGTCAACGGAGGGGAGTCAGACCTCACTGAGTGAATTACTATAATATATATACATACACACTAAATGACAATGCATACAGTCAATAATATATATCTAATTTGTATATATACAAGCAAATACACACAGATGCAATAAAATCATTCTATATATATTTTATTGAAAATCATCTTTTATGAAGGATCACATAGAACCCTAGAATATCGCAACCTCGAAAACAGTGTTAGACAACACTCTAGCCATACAGGCTCACTGAATCCAAATATATCCACTTAATCCATTTAGACAGTAGACTGGCCCCGAGACACTAAGTCAACCGAGCTCCAGCAGTTTGACTGCCAGTGTGATTGGCCCCGAGACACTTGGTCAATCGAGCTCCAGTAATCACACCTCCAAACCATATCTCACACATATCAATAATCACATTCAAGCAATATCCACAAATAAGTTAGTAATATAGTCTAAATACTATAGGCGTACCGGTACGTACTCGGTCCTAGTGTTGCCCACTAGGTAGCACGTTCTATTGATATCCTTTATTAATAAATATAAAACATCCATTCACAAATAAATGATGCATGAATTTAAAGAAAATAACAATATAAACCATATATATACCGAAAATATACCAAAAGTAAACCAGGTATATTTCGAGTATATATACGTCAAATAAATCCAATCAACTTATAAATTAAGCTAGAAATATATTTAAAAACATTTTAAATATGATTTATTAATAAAACATGCATATAATTTAATATATACCAAAAATAAACAAAAAATATACTAAATATAAACTTAAGAAATAATCAAATTATTTATGCATATTTAATCCAAATAAAACATATATTTCTAAATCATGCATCCTAAAGCATATATATATAGTATAGTAACTCACCCTAGTGCGCTCCACGAGACGGGTCCGACGGGCCTGGTCCACTAGCCCTCGGTCTCGGCGCAACTAAACAAACAATAAATAACCGGCATTAGAATAAACCTAACAGAAATCCTAGAATTCAATCTAGAGTATTAAACATAGAATCAAAATTAGGGTTCGACCGGATATCACGTTTTACGAGAATTCTACCAAAAATCCGGCAGAACCTCCCCTGTAAAATGGACATCTCTCTACTCAAAAGAGTAGAGCCGACCCTGTAAGGAAATACACTTTAAAAAACTACACAGAGCATAATCAAAATCAAAATCCCACGGTCGGACTCCAAACTACAGTCCACCGACCGGGGTCCACAATCACAGAATAATTTCAGAAATACCAAAAATATCCTCATAACATAGAAATTCATTTTATAAGTAGAAATTACATAATTAACCTTAAAACACAGTAAAAACCAATAAAAACTCATTTTATTAGTAAAACCGTATATTATATATATAATTGAAAATAATTCACGAAAAATAGTTTTAATTAGTTAAAAATACTAAATAATTTTTAGAAATTATTTTTATACTTTAAATAACTATTAAAACCAATTAAATTACATTTTTAGCCAATTTAGGATAAAATTACCAAAATGCCCTTATATATATAAATATACTAAAATTACTTCAAAAATTCACCAAAAATAGTATAATTATCCAAAATTAATTTTATCAACATATTTATCAATAATATAAATAATTAAACTCAATTTACCAATTAAATTCAATTAAAAACATAATTAACCCTAATTTCCCAAAATTACATAAACTTCAATAATTCAAAATAAATACATAGAAATTCATAAAAATTCCAAATAAATTCCTATAATTCATTTCAACACCTAATTTAACCATAAAACACAATTTCATAATTTATTTAATTAATTTACGAAAATTAGAAAATAATATTAAAATATTCAAAAATACCCAAAAATCCAAAAAATCTCCAAAAATTCCACAAAAATTCACACATGTAGATTAAGCTACTAGGATCAATATTTGTGAAGGTATTTTTCATGAATCAATCAATTCAAAGCTCAAAAAAATCAAAAACCCTAATATGGCCGAATTCGAAAAATCAAAACCTAAGCAAATCAAGACCATTTAAGCTCAAACCAAAGCTAGAATCACACTCAACAGAGCTCAAGGAGAAGAAAGATATCAGCGGTGTCAAAAATGGTGGCCGGAATCGTTGTGATCGACGGTGGAAGGAAATTCGGCTTCTCCGGCCAAAAATGACTTCCAGGCGCCGGAATCCGCTGCTACAGGCGGCGAGGAAGGCTGGAGAAGGTGGTGGCACACCGGACGGCACACCAACGGTGAGAAATCGACAGTTACAGGCGTCGGACGGCGAGGGAAACGGTCGGGAGGGAGAAGAGAGAAATCGGGGGCAATTCGGTAATTTTCCAAAAAACTTGATTTTTGACATATTATATGTATATATATATATACTTTATACTATATATTAAAATAATATTAAATTACACACATTAAATATACACCACACACATATAATTTAATATTTTAATAATTTATACCAAATAAAAATAATTAAATAACAATAAAACTAATAAATAATTAATAAAATATTAGGGTAATATTAAACCCTAATTAAATAAATAATTACATGTATACACGGTGTTTAATATTTTAAAATATGTATGAGTTCATGCAAGTCCGAAAATATATTTAATATAATTAATAATAAATTATTTACGTGAAAATTTCCCCGAAAATAAAAGTCTCGGAAAAATTTTACGTAAAGTACTGTAAATAAGACACAATAATTAAAATAGATTTTAATTAAATATCAACCTCGTAAAATATCATGATACATATACTAAAATTTTTAACACTGCATATCCCGATACAGTGTTAAAATATTTAAAAACACGAGATATTACAATATAAGCCACATATATACTAAAATAAACTATAAATATACCAAAAGTATACTGATTGCATATTAGGAATATATCAAATATATACGTCGCATGTATATTAAAATATACCAAAAATTTACTAAAAGTATACCAAAAATATATTTTACATTTAAAGAAATATCCATATTCAATTTCATTATAAAATTCATGGATGCTAATTTTTATGCATTCTACATACAATGCATACATAAGATAATAACTCATAAGTTTGCGCTCTTCGAGACTAGTTCGACAGGCTCGGTCCGATAGACCTCGGTCTCGGTGCAACTAGAAAATAAATGATAATAATCAAAATAAATTCCTAAATTATATTTCTCAAAGAGACTCGATATAGGAATACAAAATCCAGACAAACACAGAAATTCATGATCGACTCGACGTCACGTTTTATGAGAATTCTATCGAAAATTTGGCAGAACCTCCTCTATAAAATGGACATCTCTCTACTAAAAAGTAGAGCTGATCCTGCAAGAAAAATACATTTCTAATACCACAAAGTCAATACCTTGGGTTGGGACCCCGAACTACACAATTTCCTATATGAGGTTCATAGTACATAAACCAACAATATTAATAATAAAATAATAAAAAAAATAAAAAATCCATAAAAATATTAAAAATCTTTATTTTTCAACTAAATCATAATATTATAGTTTTTAAATAATATTTGCTAATAAAATTCATAAATGGAATAAAATTTCCATCTTACAATTAGATTAACATAAATTGCAAATAATTATTAAAATCACAATTTAATATCATAAAAATAATATAATACCCATTTAAGCTTAAAATAATAAATAAATTTATCATTTACATAGTATTCCATAATTAACATAAATTAACTAATAAAATCTCAAATATTATATAATATTAATAAAAATCCAATTTTTCAATAATTCAACATAAAATGGTCAAATTCACTTTTAATTACTCACATAACTTAATTATATAATAAAAGTAGTTAAAACCCATTTAATCACCAAATTAGTTAAAAATTTATTATTTGAATATAATTTTCAAAAATTTAGTATTAATTAGTAAAAATAGTAAATAATTTATAAAAATCATTTTAAAATACTATATAATTCTAAAATCATCTAAAACATATTATTTAACTATAATTTCAATAAAATACATAATTTACTCATAAATACAAAATTCACATAATATAAATAATATTCTCAAAAATTATATAAATTCACCAAAAATTATTTTAATAAGTCTAAAATTATTAACTCAAATTACTAACATAAATTCAACTAAATTTCCATTAAAAATAATTAATTAACATAATTATAAAAAATTCAATATTTAATATTAAAATAATAAAAAATTACCCAAAATTCAAATTAATTCAAAAAAATACACAAAAATATATTTGAGAAGCTAAAGCTACCACAATCAACATTTTTTAAGAAATTTTGAAAAGAATCAAACAATATCTAGTTCCAAAAAAAATAAAAACCCTAAACACTAACTAAAAATTGAAGATATCTAAAAATCTAGAAGATTTAATCTCAAACAGAGCTCAGAAATGGAATCATCAGAGGAAAAAAGAGTCAGGTCTGAACCCTTAAGGTGGCCGGAATCTTCACCGACGATGTGGAGCTCAACTTTCGGCTTCTTACGGCTTCCAGTGATTCAACGATGATAGGCGGCGGCTGGCGATGTCGGACGGTAGCTAGAGGCATCTGGAGTTGATGTTGGTCAGTAGTGGCTGTGGCTGGCGGTCCGACGGGGGCTGCAAGGTCACGGTGGAGAAGAAGAAGAAGAAAAAGAAAGAGAGAGAAGAGAAAGTTGACCCGATCCTTTTACCCCCCTTTTTTTATTTATGAAATTACCAAAATACACTTCAATCAAATTTAATAATAATAATAATAATAACAACAACAACAACAACAATAATGATAATGTTAACAACAACAACAACAACAACAACAATAATAATAATAATACTATTAACTTTAATATTATCAATTAATCCCATGTAAAATAAATTATTTTTCATAAACAAATCTCTTAAAATAAAATACATAAATAATATTAGCAATTAACAATAATAATATACAAATATAATTTAAAATTATTAACACTGTATATTATAAAATAATATTATTTTATTTAAAATACTGGGTCAGTACACTCATGATTCTGGATTCTTTGGAATCCTTGAGCTTCAGGGAATCCATTTCTAAGCTTAGTTCAAGCTTAAATCTATCCATTTATGAGTTTTCTTTAAGTTCAGTTTATGTCTATTTTTGTTTTTATTTTTTTTAAGCTTGATTTCTTGAGTTTTAGGTTAAATGTCTTTAGACATGTTGTTTAGGGTAGCTTAATCTTTACAAATATTATTTTTGTTGATTTTTTTGAATTAGTTGAATTTTTGGGTTTGAATTTTCTGGCAAGTCACTGTTCTGGTGACCATCGCCGAAAAATCCTTTTATTTTTAATAAATTTTTTGATTTATTTAGAATATAGTTTGTGAAGGAATTATATTGAAATTCTATCCCAATTATTTACTACGAATTTTTGAAGGTTTATGTAAAAAATTAATTTTTGAAAAAATTCATATAAATTGGTGAATTTTGTGTTTTAATTGAAATTATAGTTAATTAGTATGTTTTAAGTGATTTTAGAATAATAAATAGTATTAAAATAATTTTTATGAATTATTTACTATTTTTAACTAATTAATAATAATATTCAAAAATATATTTAAATAATAATTTTATATACTATTTTTGTGATTAAATGAATTTTTAACTATTTTTAATATATATTTGGACTATTTTAAATAATTATTTGTGAATTTTACTATTTTATTTCTAATAATTGAAAAATTAAACTTTTATTAATATTATATAATTTATTGAGATTTTATTAAATATTTGGAAAAATAATTATATTTAATGTTTTTTTAAATAAATTTTATTTTGGTATTTTATTGATATTTATGGATTTTGATGATTTTTATTATATTTATTATTTAATATTAATTTTTGATGAATTGTGAACCTCGGTTGGGAATTTTATAGTTTGGGGTCCCAACCCAAGGTGGTGAGTAATTGTGTTATTAAAAGTGTGTTTGCTTATAGGATCGTAACTACTTTCAGTAGAGAGATGTCCAATTTACAAAGGAGACTCTGTCGAATTTTCGATAGAATTCTCGTAAAATGTAACGTTGGGTCGGTACTGAGTTTTTGGTTTTGTGTAAATCAAGTCTTCTTTTAGAATTCTTAAAAGTGTAAATTAGGTATTTGATTCTGATTTGTTATTATTATTTATTTTTCTAGTTGCGTCGGGATCAAAGCCTATCGAACCAGACCCGTTGAATCTATCTCGAATAGCGTAAACTTATGAGCTGTTATTTTATATATGTATTGCATATAGGATGCATGATTATAAGCATTCATGTTTTTAATATGTATTTAAACATGAATTGTTTTATTAAATAATTTGGTATATGTTTAGTATATTTTCAGTATATTTCGATATATATGCAATGTATATATTTGATATATTCTTAATATGCATTTGGTATATTTTTTGTATATTTATGGTTTATTTTGATATATATGTGGCATATATATTTGGAATATTTTTAGTATATGTTCGGTATATTTCTGATATATAAATGGTATATTGTTCTATAATTGATGCCATTATATTTTAATTGTACATTTTATTATTTTCTATAAATATGTGATTTATACAAAGGATATCAATAGAACGTGCTATCTAATGGGCTACGCTAGAACTGTTACACAATAGTACGGTAGAATTAGGTTGAAATCTGATATTTGTTTATCAAGATATTGGTTATTGGAAAGGATGGCTGTGAATTCTTGATTGACCTAGTGTACTCAGGGTTAGTCATGCCAGTAGTGAGATTGCGAATCATCAATTGACCTAGTGTACTTGGGGTCAGTCTACTACTTTGAGTTGGATAAATGAATACTTGGAGTTTTGAATAAGCGAGTTGACTATTGATTTTATGATTGAGGTTGCGAATATGTTAAGATTCTATTTTATCAAACATTTAAATAAACATTTTTTTATGCATTTAATATATATATAAAATGGATTTTAGCATCTGTATGAAATGTCTGTATATATTTATATATATATTGATGATTGACTGCATATGATTTTAGGTTGCATGTATATATAATATAATAATTCACTCAGTAAGATCTGACTCCCCTCAATATTTTTTATAGAATCTTTTTGTTCTTCAGACCTCACCAGTAATACTTTACGTCGGTCTTCTTCAGCCTCGGCTAAACTACGTAAATTTTATATCTGACTCTTATTGTATTATAGAGACTGCAGTAGTAATATTATTGTATCAGTAGTGTGTTGATTTGATTTTTGATATTTGTATCGAAATATTGTATGAATATTTTTATTATGATATGACATATAAGGATTTATTTTTATATTGATTAAAGTTTTAATTTTGATATATTTTGTATTATTATTGTATGTGTTTTTATTTTTAAAGCTTGCTACGAGTTTTGGATTTAAAAATTTTTTTATTTTCTAGCGTCGGTTATGACTTCTGATTTTGGTCGTGACATCTTGTTTCTACTTACTATTTACACACACCATTGTTTGTTGGTGTTGATATGGGTATTGGTTCTGCTTGTATTTCAATGGTGCTGGTGATGTTGGCACTGCTTGTGGTGATAGTGGTGATGTTAGTGTAAACGACAAATGTGTTTTAAAGTACATGATCTATTGGATTCAAATCCTAGATGAAAAAAATCTCAAGTTCTCATTGTGTAGATGGCGATGCTGATAATTTCTTTGCTAATGCTCATTTAACAATATTAATAACTAATCATTATAGTTTATATAGGAACAAGCTCATCATGCAATCTAGTGACCAAAAAACTAATTATATATATATATATATATATTTTAATTTGATTCAAATAGAAGTATAAAAAAATAAAAAATTTTAATAATTAATTTAATATGTTAATATATAGTGTAGTTTTTGTTCAAAATTGTTGGTGATAGTTATTCTTCTTTTAACAAGACTTTGTGTCGCAGTTTGGCGAGGCCATGGGCTGTTCTCTAGCCATAGCCTGGTTGGTGAATAGCCGTGTACGTTTTCCCTGTGCTTCACGAGTCATGATATCACGTTAATGGAGCAGATCCTAGACCACTGCTCTCTTCTTTTTGAGGTGGCACGCAACAGGATAGTTTAAATAGAAATTGCCCTCTAAAATGGAAAAGAAAAGAAACACAACTGGTGGAGTGGACTGGAGTGGATGACTAATCTTTGTGTCAACCTCTCCAGAAATATAAACCCATCTGCGTAATATATATACCGGTGATAATAAAATGTTTAGTTAATAAAATTGGTAGCAAATAATTCTTACCTTTCAATTATAAAACTTTTTCAAATAATGTCAAGTTGTTAAGTAAAGTTCTAAGAATAATTTTATTACTACTAATATGTAGAACCTAAAAAAATATAGAAATTCTTTCTAGCTAATTAGAAATGTATTAAAAAATAATTTCGTATTAGTTTCATTCTCAATTTATTCAAAAATATTTGAATATAGTGTTATACTAAGAATATTAATTTGCCTCTATATATATACATATATAAGAGAATTCAAAATGATGAGAGAGGAATTATATACAATTTACTTAATTTCTCTCATTTGTTAAAGATAAAACCATTGAAATCAACTGGTAGAGGTTATTTTTGCTTAAATAAGATATCTAATTTGAGT
The DNA here is from genome assembly GCA_947683625.1 of Mallotus nudiflorus. Classification (NCBI taxonomy): domain Eukaryota; kingdom Viridiplantae; phylum Streptophyta; class Magnoliopsida; order Malpighiales; family Euphorbiaceae; genus Mallotus; species Mallotus nudiflorus. The sequence continues at coordinate 2,435,914 of CANTUR010000302.1, forward strand.
CTTGATGTATATAGTCGTGTTAAAATACCTTTGTTATTTTTATGATTCTGCTAAGATCGAATCGAATTAGTTAGAATTTAATGACTCTAAATATAATATTGGTGGTTTATACCAAAAAAAGATTCAAGGACTAAAAATATTAAAGTTCAAATATATTTTGATATGAATTAACATTATTCAAATCTCACTATACCTAAATAAAATAATAACAATTTTTTAGTAACTAAGTTAACGTAAAGGTATAAACAAACTTAAATGCATAGAAATTAGTAGACGATGAAAACTACAAAATAATAAAAAGAGAAAAGGCTTAATAAGACCTAAGTTGAAGAAAATGAAGAGAGGATCGGAATCATGAAAAAGGGGGGCATGTGAAAGTGAAAGTGAAAATAAGCTACTTGCAATATAGTAATACACTTTTTTCAAACAAAAAAGCTTGCAATGTATTTCACATGATAATATAGAGAGCTTAGCTAGTTTATAGTGAGAACAGAGGTAGTAGGGTTGGTGTCCGCTATGGCACGAAACAATTGAAAGTAGTTTGGCTTGGCCTTAGAGATTGGACTTGGAGAGCAAATAGAAAGAGAGGAGCAGCGTCCCACTGCCCTTTTTGTCGTTCCACTACCACAATGTTTTCTTTTTAACCATCAGCATTGAGAAGCGTGAAAATACGTGCATTGAATTGCGATATCGGAATCAACTACATAATATTTAAAAAAAAAAAAAAATTATTTTTACCTCATATGATAGGTGGATGTCTTCATCAGTTCATGAGGTTATAATAATACTATTATTATTCCGACTTATAATACTATATCATTTTTCTATTCAAATTTTATTGATAGAACTGCAATAAAAAAAATTTATCAAGTAATTTGAATTTTTATGATAATATTTAATTTGAATAACAATTTTTATTATCCCAAATTAATAATTTTAAATAACTACAACTGCATGCACTACAGTTCAAGTTCAAACACCAATTATTATTTAAGAAAAACAGCCCCTCCCATTTTATTAAACAATTTGTTGGGTTTTTTTTTTTTTTTTTTTAAATTTATATTAATTTGTTATTTGTACAAGAGCCATCTTCTGATATGCTCTCTTGTGCTACAGTCTCTTAGATTTAGCCTGTGGGTAATTGTACACTCCTCTTGTCCGCTCTGTTCTTTTGTGTCCCTTTTCCGTCCAAAGTATCTATATCTCTGATCCGTTAATATTTTAGGTCTAAGACGAGAGGACTCTTCTTATCTGTATTTACCGCACAAAATACAACAAAAACATGGTTTTCGTCCTAAATGGTTGTGAAAAAAGAAAACTTTCTGAATTGATTTCGTTTTTAGACAAATATTTTCAACATAATGATAGGTATTGCTTTGTTATTTTTCATTCAAATCATGAAGATAAAGATTTATAGCTAATCTGTAAAAATAGTAAGAATGTCAAATCATTTCAGGTATTCATAGACTATATATATTATATGAGATCGTTCTATTCTTTTATTAGGTAAAAATTAATTTTATAAATTAAAAAATTAAATTTTATATTTAATAAAAAAAATTAAATCTTATATTTTAAAATATGTTAAAGAAAAATAGTCGCTAAATTACTTTCCCATAGCATCTCATCAATTAAGATTTATTCTTTATTAAAAATAGTTTTGAATTTTATTTTTAATAAACATTAAATAATATTATTAGGAAATTTATTTAAAAAGAAAAGAATTTCAGGTAATATACAAACTAACTTGAAAATATTTTTATGTTTGAACTATGACGGATATATATATATATATATATATATATATATTTGGATTTGAATAATTTGAGTTTTATATATTTTTCCCCTTCTATTAATATATGTTTATTTATTACAAAATATGCGTTTATTATTGTGTTTAAATTGTTAACTTTATAGGACATTTTGTTATTAATAATTGTTGAATCAGTTGAAAGATTATTTTTTTTTAAGCAACATCTCCAATTAATTAGTCATTGAAATATTTTTATAATTTTTATTATTCTGTTAGGATATAATTTTTACTGTTTTTATAATATATATATATACACAAGCTAAATTAATTAAAATTTGATAGATTTTAGATGCATCAAGCTTAGAAAAAACAAAATGTTTCTTCATCAACTGTGAATTGAACACTGTGTTTTTGCTTTCTCATAGTTAAGAATGGCGACAGCTACAATACTCATAAGAGACAAAATTAAGGTCGTTGAGGCTCATTACTTTGCAAATGGGAAGCAAGAAAATCACAATATTAATATTGGCCAGCAATTGGCAAACAAGTTTGTCTTAATTAATTAAATACTGAAGTTATAGATTGAGCATGGGTCTATTTCATGATTCATGAAGAAGCAGTGTTATATTTCTTTCGTAAAGAATATTAGAATTGCCGGTGTGAAGATTAGAGCATGCATGGGATCCAGCTAAGTTCCCTTTCATTACCATTTCACAGTCAGTGAAATTTCACATGCTTCCAAAACAAGTGATTTCTTGAAGAAATTTCATATAGATCTCCTTTGTCATCACTTGTGCAGATTTTCAATGCACATGAACTTCAACGTATTGTTGATAGATATACATTTAGAGGCAACAAATTTATTGTAGTTCTATTATTAAATTAGTTAAGAGTCGAGTGGACTTTAAATACTGATGTCTTTAGACAAATTCAAATTCAATTTTCATACTAACAACAATTGAAATAGTTGGCAAGAGCTGTTTTTATTTAAGTGATATTTTTAATTTAGATTTTGTTATTATACAATCGTTGTTGGATGATTTTTACTTTTCTTATAGTTCTATTGCCAATTTAGTTAGATTTTAAATACTTATGTTTTTAGACAAAAGAAAATCAATTTTCTTGATTTTAGCTTTATATATAGTTAAATTAACTGCCTAAGATAATATAAATTACAAGAAAATAAAACTGATTTAATTTGATCTTTTTGAATTTACATAAAAGAAAAAAGTAAACACCAAATTTGAGTTTTTTTTATTATTATTTACCATGTATATATAACGAAACATTGTGTCTTCATCATTGAGATCACGATCCATGTTTGGTTAGACATTGTTATAATTTGACTGTAAATATTATAGGCGAAAATCCGAAAACCCATCTCAAGAACAACAAAAAAAATCAATTATTGTCCTAAGGGCACAGCTTATATTTTACCGTCATCAGCATTATAGTACACTTGATGGGTTGGTTGTTTTGTGCTTTATTTCTATGGTACTTGCAGACAAACGTATTCTGACAATATTTTCATTTTAGCATCTATACTAACAAACAAAATCTAATATGATACAGCCTCATGTTGCCTACATCACTGCACAATCAACCCTTCTGTTTTTCATTTTTGTTATCTATCAACTTCTTTTTTGGGCACTAATAATAGAGCACTGTTCAGATATTCGCCCCAATAAGAGGCAACTCTTCCACATTCAACATTTGCCCTGATTTGAAAGATTACCCTGAAGTCTTATTGCGCCTCTTCACACGTCAATGTGAATCATTCACAAACATTTTTCTATCCTACTACTAACTAACAATAATTAACCCGCTCTATGGACACTTTCACTCTCTAGTGGAGAAGATAATTTTTTTTTTAGTGGTTTTCTTGTTTTAGGTGATTTTTTGGTCAAAAACCATCATTTTTCTTTTCTTTTTGTTGATTTAGGCTACAAATAACATGGATTTGCAACCTATTTTCAAATTTTTCAAGTTCTACTAAAGTAGTTACTGTATCTTGATTTAGATCTTTAGATTTGTATATGGAGTTTTAAAGATGAAGTGAACAAGCCTTTTGAAAAAGATTGTAAATGAAGTGAACTAGAGAATGAAGGAGGAATTGAAGGAAATGTCACTAGTAGAGGATGAACAACACGATATTTCCGATGCAGAGGAGCAGAGTGGAGGATGCAACCATTCTCTACTTATTTTCAATCTTGTTTTGTATTGTTTTTGTGGCTTGATTTTCTATTTCATTGGGATTAGTTGTTTGTAATAGAGGTGTTTTAGTTTTTTTCAATCTTAATCTTTTATGTTTGATCTCTGCTCACTACCCTAGTTACTGCAGGAATTGATTTAGTCTCTTTGTATTAGTTTCTGATTTGAAGCAAATGGCCTTAGATTTTTATAGTGAATTTGATAGAAGAAAGTGTACATTATTGCTTCAATGGGTTGTAACTTTCAACTCCGGTTGAGTCATAAAATCTATAATATATTAAAATGAAGCTGGTTTAGAGACCTATATTTTTTTTTTAATTTACTGAACTGGATTAAAATTTTAAATTCAAATTCAATCGTTTAAAGCCTCAAAATCAGCAAATTTTCTAATGGTATTTTGATATTTTATTTTATCTTGAAGGTTTATACCTTCCGTAGTTCTTATATTTCCGGTTCATGAAATGAATCCTCTTCACAACTGTATTGTTGTGAGTTGTTTCAAAAAAATAAAATAACCCGCTCGTTACATATTATATGTATATGTATATGTATACGTATGCGTATGCTCAATTATTAAAATAACAGCTATTTTGATGATTAATTTCTAATTTTCTCTCGAGAATTTAAAAATCTCTATAGACCCATGTGATTTGCTGGTAAACTTTGACATATGCGTTATGGATTATTGAAAAATCAAGAACAAAACAATGGAGTAGCTGAGACTCGTATATATGGTCCTAAGCTTTGTACAAGGAAACACTTCATTTACAAATAAAATGTCATAATAGAGACAACACTAGAACATGACAAAACAATTTTGATGTGAACTTGAACTATAAAACGAGTTAATGATGTCTTATTACATTCAAACCATGTCAAAAGAAAGGCAAAAAAACACTCAATTCACACACAGGAAGAAATCAATATGCATAGATAAGACAGGCATGAAATGATGACGAGGAAATGCTTTCGTCCAGCCTGTGAGAGATGGTGATGGATGACAGTGGTAGAAAACATTTGCTTAAAAGCTGGCCACAATATACTCACTTCTTTGATTCTGCTTTTTATTTTTTTTTTAATTTTTATTTTTTTTAATAACGGACTTGACATAAAACTCAAACTATGCAATTATTTTTAAAAGACACCAATTAATAATTAATAAATTGGGATAATAATATAGAAATTGACCTAAATCGATACGGAACAAATTATTTTGAAATTTTTGATTGAATTTAATGGAAGGAATGTACAGTTAAGCTTTTAAAAATCCTAACTTTTAGATCCGATTGATCTACGAGATCCATAATATACATAAAGAAAATTGATTCAAAAACTATATTTATTACTAAGTTTATTCATAATGGTCCAAAATTTATGCCCAAAATCCACCGTTTAGAGCCTCAAAATTGATTTTGAAGTTTGAAGTCGTTTTTAGTATTTTTTTTTTTTATTGCTCTTCTCTTTTAGAGTTTATTTGAACAGTATGTATTTATCTTTTTGGGATATTTTGAGATAGTTTTCTTGAATTTTAATATAATTATTTAATTTTCTTAATTTTTGGATATTTTTAAAAATCAACAAATTTTGATGCTTTTTTTTAGTATTCTTTGAATTAACAAATCAGTATAAGATTGTATTCAAGGTATTTTTTTTAAAATCAATAGAATTCAATAGTCATCCTTTAATTACACGCTTCCGCTAGATTATAAATAATGCTAGAGTGCATAATATAGGATTTAAATCTTATACTTTAAAATATTCTTTAAGAGAAATTATTAATAAACTACTTTTCAAAAAAAAAAAAATCGGATGTAATACACAATCATACATATCATATATGTGTAAAATACTTATATTTAATATCACTTATTCAACTGTTAGAAGCAATATTTTGAATATCAGTAAAGAGCTTCTGAGTTATGCAATCATGCTTAAACTTGTATTGCAAAGCACCAACAAATTAATAAAACACATCATTTTGCTACCATGAACCGACAAAATCTTGTTAAATGACGACACTTAACCTGTAAAAGTTTGGCAATTTCAGGGTTGTCTTTCAATAAGGTGTGTAATGGCATTCCCATTTCCGAGTTTTTCTCACTTCAATTTTAAACTCTCCACGTGATTTGGGCAGAGCCACTTTTCACTTTTCTTTATTTCTTTTGCTTTGTGACTCTGAGTAATCCAATATTTCCCCGATTCAAAGATGACTTGCCGAAAAGGGATAAATTTTCACCAGTTACTGCTCCAGTACGAGTCTTGCTCTCAAATTAGCTTCTTCTTTTTTTTTTTCTCCCTCGTTGTAATGTTAAATTTCTCCTAGATCCTAATTCAAAATAAATTTTCATATATTTAACCCGCTTTGAACAGAAACTAAAATATTCTATCACGAAATCAAAATATTTAATAAAAAATAAAATCCAATCCTTCAATCTCCTAACTTTTCAGATTATACATTATAACTTAACCATTAGACTACTGTACATCCATGCATGACAAAAAAAATAAAATTAAAACTATTCACTACATGACAATTTTAGATACATATATATTAGATAATGTTGCTCATTAGGACTTTATGGGTCACGATCGGTAATTATTAATATTATTTGAGAGAAAAAACATTAACTTAACTAAGGATGTGGAATCTACACTTATAAAATCGACAAAAACTAGATTTTAGTATTGTTGTAGATGGAACCTATATGTAAAATAAATAAATAAATAAATAAAATTATTCATTACATGAAAATCGTATACTTGTAATGCCAAAAGCTTGCATACACTAGAAGATCATTTTGGATTTAGCAATTAGGATCGGATTCGTACCATGCTATCATGCTTCCATAATCACTTCTTTTCTTTCATTAAATGCAAGCACGGCAACTTCGAAATTATAGCAAGAATATAAAAGTAGTCAACATAGACAGAGCAAGTACAAGCAGCACAAGATCCACAGAAACAAATCTAATAATATCCTCTACACGATCCAACAAAATTCTTAACCCCACCAATTGCCCACCATCTCATAATTTTTCAGCAGCATATATATGACTAGGATGAACAATGGGGCGAAGCAACCATGTAGGATTTGAAAAGTTTAGTTGCATTTTGTCATTCATTTCCAAGTCCATTTGTCCCCGATATCAAGACCTTGGCCAAACGGTTTTGTGAGAAATTACATGCTCGCAATGAGTTAAACATGATCGAGTTTTTTCTTTTGAGTTAAAATTCTGCTACATGACTTGTCTTAAATAGATTTTTAAATTTTTAAAAATATATATTTTAAAATATTCAAATTTCACTTGAATTCAAACTTGAATTAATTCGATCAAAATGTAAAATGATAAATATACACAAATTAATTAAACTTGATTAAACTCGCGAAATCAAACTTATCAAGTCACATAATTAGAAGTTCGAACTCAACTCGACAATAATCGAATTGATTTTGAATTTTTTTCAAATCGATCCCAAATAGTTCACGAGTTAACTTAACTCAGTTACACTCCTAAACGTTAGTGATAATACTGCTGTAGTCTGAGTGTCATTACTTCCTATCATTTTAGGACACAACATGCTCAAGATGAAACAGCTGTTCTTTGTTTAGTCATAATTGGCATGCTGAAACATGCCCGTTGGTTGTTTCTGCTACAATCCTGGATAGATGCTGTGCTTAAATTTCAGTTCATTTACTGAATTATCGAACTTCCACAGCACATGTGAGCCCTAGATTGTAGCTAAAGCAATGTAGTATGTACAATATACACTGCAGTACGAAATCAAAAGCATGGGCAAAGCCGAGGTATAAATCAAACCTCAATATATACTGCAATATCAGCAGAGAGTTAATTTTTGTAGGAGAATCCAAAAATATCTAAATCATATAGTTCATTGGCCACAGCGCACAGGCATCAAATGAAGCATTAACTTCCTAGTACCAGTGTTGATATGATATCAACTCATTGCCTCAGAGTGCTAGATCACTAGGATAAATTATAATGTCAATGTATCATAATTTCAAAGGGTTGTTCCTCATGAAGAATTCAGCTAGAAAGAAGGAAAGCAAGTAATAGCATATAAAACCACCTCTGTACAACTTGCAGCCATTAATTCCGAGACACCTTTCAACTTCAAAAGAAAAAATACTAATTTGGAATGCAAAGAGCTCAAAGAGTGACCATATGTTTCACTGTTGATCATATTTAGTTCAGCAGTCCTTTTCCTTTAGATTGAATCAAGTTCAGAAAGTGCAATGCCAAGAGGAAGACATTACAACCAGTATCACTTGTATGCTCATGACCCAGAATCAAACAGCTGGGACCTTTTTACCATCTTCAATAAAATAAATTGCAGTTTCTGGAACCTACAAAAAGAAAAAAAAAAACCCGGAAAAAACACCTTAGCAACTCCTTGACAGTGTCTTTGTACCATAAGTAGTATGAGCCACAATTAATTAATAACAAAGAAAGAAAAGCATAACTTAACATTTAACATCTTAAAAACTGTGCGTGATTTAAAATATAAAGGCTTCAGCACAACCAGAGAGAGCGAGAGGGGGGGAGCCACAAGGAGGTAGGAAGACTCGATCAAAATGTGTTTATGAAACCAAACTTTATGTCTCTCTACAAACAGATTTTTCCATGTGAGGTCATAATGCTATTTTTAATATTTCCTTGCCTTTTCCACAACTGATTCACAGCGATTGTAACAGCACAAAGATTGGGCTGTCATATAGAGTTCGATGTTATCAGTTACTGACTAAAGAATTACATATCATGAAAGGATCCTCACTTGGGCTCCAGAGAACATGCAAAGACTACAAATACTTACTACAGTTCAACTATCAGACAAGAATAATAACAATACTGATGTGATTTGCTGTTCCATAAGGATATATTACTAAGCATAGTTACCTGGTGCGTAGTATGTTTCAGTTTGTGGTACCAGTACTGGTACTTGGAACTCCAGTGTCAATATATACAGTACTCCGGGGGTAGGCTTAGCCGGTTTGCTTTTTTGGTACGTGGTATGTCAAACTTATATTTTTGGATCATTTAATAAATAATAATGATTTTTTTATTTAATATAATTACAACAAAAACTTAAAAAAAAAAAAAATCAAACCTACATATGTAATTGTCGAACATAGTTTATAATTTATTATTAAAATTTGACGTTGTTGATGCATATTAGCAATACAAAACATAGTTGGAAAACCATAAGCAGTTCATAACTTAGTAATTTTATCAAGTCACTTCGAGCCAACTTAATTTCTTTAATTTCTTCTTCTTAGCATCTTGTTCTCTCTTGCATTTGATGGTTTTTGTGTTTTTTGATATTTGAGGAATAGTTATTAATTAGGAACAAAAAAGATTTTTTTTATTGGTTTATTTTTTTCAGCCTTTATTACTTATTAATATTTTTTTCTTTCAAAAAAATTGGTACTCTGTTTTTAGAGATTTGGATCAAGTACCAAAGAGATCCAAAACTCAAAAGTACCACGTTTTGGTACTCGAGTACCAAATTGTGGTACTTGGGGGGGATGAGAGTTCCCGATAACTATGTTACTAAGTAAATATAAGTAAATGGTAATTTGGAAAATAATTGAAACAACATATCTGTATATGCTACAAATATTTGTACAATTTTCAGATATCAAACAATGAAAAACTAAGGATAAGGGAATGCTATAGATAAGACCAATCCAAGACTAATTCTCAAAATTCGACAACAAAATAACAACAATCATAACAAAGTAAGTATTGTTGTCTATAATAGCAATGGCACAAGATGGTTAACAAAATTTGTGAATAGATGGAATGAAGCTTCTGCAATGACATCTTAGAGAATGAAACAAACCAAGATAACAAACAGCCTTCAGGCAATGAAATCCTACAAGCACCTTTTATCAAAGTTTTCATCTCACCAAGTTTACTTGCACATATGTTTAAAGCATCTTCATTTTATTGTGACATTTTGGTATTTGTAACAGCAAACAATCTAAAAAGAATGATGAAACATTTTGGACATTTTAGCATGAAGACACACATCGGCAATTTTTTGGATTCTGTAAACACATCTGTCCAAATGTCAAAAACTTTCCAAGTGCTTCTATCTTAAGGTTTTAGGTTGAAAAAAAAGGCATGCCACATATTGCTTATTAAGGTTGCGATGGCTTAAATATGGTGGACATGGAATACTGGGCCCAATAAATGTTTGGTTTCTCATATTTATTCCTCTATTCAAGAAGAGTTTCTTTCTTTAAAATGGCATGGCCTAGCAAAGTGGGAAGTAACAAACACAATTCAGTTAAAATTGTAAAGGTGAAGATGTGAATAAAGATAGTGGCCCAACACATAACATTGAAGAAAAAGTAGAATGATAAATATTTACATCAGGCCAGGTCTCTGTAATAAAGTCCACAATGTCATAGGCTATGTCTCCTTGAACATCAATCTGCTCCTTCTCAGTTGGACCCTGTACCAGTCATTCAGAAAACATAAGAAATCATCAGCATCAGAAATAAAAGAAACACTTACTCCCCATAAAATTTCACACCTTAACCACTGACGCTCCAGTAGCAAACTTTTTCCCCAGCTTCTTTGATGCATCACTAAGTTTAACACCTAAAAAACAAATGTTGAAAGAGAATAAATGACAGCAAAGAGATAAAATGAGTTTTCAACGATTGGCCAATAAATAGCAAAAAAATCTCACCGAAAAGATCTAGCCCTTTTACAGTGGTGATACACTTTCGCTTGTTACGTGTGACCTTTTCAATAATAACTTCCTGCTTCTCCTAAAAGAAAAAACATTATCCATAAATCCATAGAATTAATATAAAGTAAGCATTAAAAACACTAAAATCATGAGATTGATTCCATGCAATTAAAGTTCATGGTGTAAGCCAAGTGCTGAAAGATTCCAAACTCTTACTTTCTTCTTTATCTTTCCACCAGGAAGACGTTTTACTTCTTCCTTAGGCACAGAAGTACCCGCTGCAAATATTATTAAGTCAATAGAAAAACATAACACCACAAAACACGAACATCACACAGAGTTGGATCACTGCAAGTAGGAAAACTGGAAATACTTACTTGATACAATAATAGGAGTTTAAGTTCATGAACCATATCAAAACAACTCCTAGAGGCCATGTTTGAAATAAATAAAATGTAAGAATTCCAATTGAATTCTAGCAAAAGAATGTCAAAAGTCAATCTGGCATGATCTGATTTCTTTAAAAATGCATTGTTTTTCTTAAGTCGAAAGAACTGAATAGCAACTGCAAGCTTCCATACATGAGAATTAACTAAAAAGAATTTAGTTGAATTATTGCATTTTCAGACTTCCCAAACAAAAGGTAACAAATAACAACTATGCTCTTGAATTTCGAACAGTCAGAAAATTCATCATTTAGCAAAAAATACACCTAAAACAATCAGATTCCTCACTTCATAAAAATCAATTTTTCTTTTTTCTTTTTTTTTTTTTATGTTTCTAATTGTCTTTCAAAATAATATTGGAGCTTCCAATTATCACTATGAATTACTAAATATATATATATATATATATATATATAATTATGTTACCTGAAGAAGCAGTACCTTCACCGCCGCCGCTAGATGAGATACCAGCGGATTGTAATTGATCGGCGACCTTATCAGCCTCCTTAGCATTTGCCTCTGCAGGAATTAAATAAACAAAATATTATTTAGCCGAAGAAAAAAGAAACGATTATATAATAAAGTAATCGGAGAAAAAAAAAAAACAAAGGCAAAATATAGATAGAAAGACCTTTGATGAGATCAGGATAAAGGTCGGGAGCATTCTGGATCAACCACGGTTTGCATTTTTCGAAATCGGGACCGAATTCACAGTACTCTGCAGGTAAACTGCAAACCTGGCAATAGAGTACTCGAACGGGTTGGGGTTTCTCCGCCATTAGAGCTCAAGCACGATCTTGCTGCGCAGTGAAGTGTGTTCGAGCACTAAAAAACGGTGCGTTTCGTCGACGCTATTGTTGAAAATATACAATATAATATGGCCAAACGGACCCTACCATCTAATGTTCGTTACGCAAAATTAGCAAATTAGTTCGAAAATTAAATGGGTTGTGTCAGAATCAGGTTATATATATATATATATATTAAATTTTAAATTTTAAAATTATTAAATTAAAAATTTAATAAATGATTATGCGTTAAATAATTAAAAATTTTAATTTTTTTATTAAAAATGAATTATTTTTAATAGTTATTTAATATTATTTTTAATTAAAATATTATATATATTTTAATACTATTTAAATTTTAAAATTATTTATATATTATTTTAAATCACTCAAAATATTTTTTTAATTATTAAAAAAATTACAATAATTATGTAATATTATTTTTTAACTCAAATACTATTATACATACTTTAATACAAATCTAATAATTCTAAAATTAAATCTTATTAATTTAATAATTCTAAAAATAAATCTTATTATAATTAAAAATTATAACAAAAAAATTAAAAAAATATAATTTATTTAGTTAGTATTTTATTTAAATTATTTATATAATAGTTTTATTTCCCAGCGCACGGAATCACATTCCAATTTTCCTCAAACATTACCTTCTATCTGTGAAATTTGACATAGCACCTGTTGTCTGTCAATTAGTAGACCTATTAGAAGTTTGAGGTAAAGTCTTCACACTAGAATATTTTACATTGCCTAATGAGCTTCCGAAAGGAAACAACAATCATATTCAATATTATATTTATTTTGCACTGCAAACAATGGAAAATAATTAAATTTAAATGATAATGATATTATATACAAATTGATACCGCTTATATATATATTTATATTTAATTAAAGAATTTTTATTTTTTGAATAGGGTTAACCGGATAGGGAAGGTATAAGAATCCGTTTATGAAAAGAACTCTACCCTGAAGAAGATTTTTAAGCAAAGAGGAAATACTCTCTTACTAGGATTAGGATTCCTATCCCATAAGAAATCTTACTCCTTTCAAATTCAAGCATCACTATAAATAGGACCCTATACGTCTCATTCTAGATCATCTCATTCTCTTATATTCTAATTGTTCCTTCCTCTCTATACAAACTCTCTTTCTGTTCTCTGACTTAGGCATCGGAGTATTTATGAGGACTCTCCTCACCTCTCATCTTGCTCTCTGTTAATTGATTGCAGGGTCTCAAGCTTAAGAGTTCCAGAAACAAGTTATCAAGTGGCGCCGTCTGTGGAGACTCTTGGGAAAAGCCATTCGTATACCTGCTAAGCTAAAGACATCCACACCATGACTTTCAGCCCACCACCAACTTCAACCCCTGAACCTAACACCAATCCTTCTATACTTATTCCTTTAACTGACCTCTCACACCCTCTCCCAACAATAGTGCTTCCAACCATTTTTCAGTATGCCGAAACTTTATCCGGGCACACACATTCACTTCCTGAAAACACCTAAAAATGCCCGACTTCGGGCACAAACTTTCCACATTACGCTTCTTTACAATACCACCATCGTTCAATACCCTTCATACCTTTTTCGAGTTTAACAGACACACCAGCAATAACCATACCAAACTTAAACATTGTAAACCAAACACTCAACCTCAACCAAATCAACAAGGAAGTTATGATACAAAATATCTAAGCACAAATAGCCTTAATGCAGCAACAACTAAATGCTTTAATATAAAATGGGAACTTTGAACCAGCTCAAATCAATAATAATATGTCACCTCGACAGGCACCAGAGACAAGCAGGGGAAAGGGTAAAGCGCTAGAAGGGGAATGTAGTTCAATAATTCTGGCCCTTGATGACTTAAAGTTAGCTCAGAAAGTTGAAGAGGTTATACATAAAGCCCATACAAAACCAAGAAAGGAAGACGAATGTGTTATGGATAGCAAAACTCCATTCATACGAAGGATAATTAAAATGAAGATCCCTATTAAATTCATAATCCCACCACTTGATCAATATGACGGGACAGGAGACCCGGTCAGCCACATATCAGCGTTTAGAACAAGGATGTTGCTCTAGAATATGAATGATGGAATCATGTGTAGAGTCTTTCCAAGCTCATTCACAAAGAATGTCCAAAAGTGGTTTCATCGACTCCCAAAAAATTTCGTCACTTCTTTTGAGGATCTGGCGAAGCAATTTCATACCAGGTTCATCACCAATATTTCCCCAACTAAAAACATCAATGATCTTTGGATGTGCCAGCAAGAGTTTGATAAGTCTCTACGAAGTTATCTTGATTGGTTCAATAAAACAACTATGTAGGTCGAAAGCCTTATTGATGAAGTTGCTATAGAAGCTTTAAAAAATGGCACTAGACTCAGAAAGCTTAAAGACAAGATAATGACCAAGGAACTGGGCACTTTTACGGAAGCAATGGCAATGGTAGTCAGAATAATAAAAATGGATGAAGATAGAAGGATGCGAAAGGAGGAGGAAAAGCCACCAGCCAAAGATGAAAGACTGAGACCCAGACGAGCAAGCTTCCCAAAAATAAATTTTAAAAACCCGACAGAGAGATTTGACAGGGAAGTGAATAGATACATACCCCTGAACACCTCTTGATCCAGGATTTTCATGTGGATCAAGCATAATGGCGTCGGAATCGCCCCAGCTAAAAGGATAAGCCTTAACTGAAAATCCACACTATATAGGGGATAATACTGCCAGTATCATCGAGAATACAAACATGACACTAAGGCCTGCAGAGAGCTAAAGCATGCCATAGAAAAACTGGTGTAGAATGGTAAACTCAATAATTTTATAGACACATTAAGAAGGAGCGAAAACCCAGAAACTTAGGTGCATGATAGGCCAGAAATAAAGAAAACTCGAAAGGAGCCAATTGGCATTATTAATATGATTTTCGACAGAGAAAATACTGAGAAGAAATTGAAATGGAGTAGGGGAGAAAAACCAGTCTTCAAGAAAAAAGATATCGTATTCAATTTGAAAGATGGTTCGCATGTTCGCCATCCCCACTGTGATGCCCTGGTGATAAATGTGTACATAGATAATTACTTAGTAAAGAGGTTATTGGCGGACAACGCAAGCGCTTTCAACGCATTATCCTGGAATGCATACAAAGCGATGGGAGGCTCTGTCACTAATTTGAAGACCATCCAGAACCCCATCATAAGCTTTTGTGGAGAAATTATACAACCAATGGGAGTTGTGGAGTTGAACCTAAAATTTGGGAATCAAGACGACGAGAAATGAAAGTTATCCGAACAGTATTCAACATGGTGGATCTCCCACTGGCATATAATGGAATCATAGGACGGCCGACGCTTTATGAAGCAGATGCAGTCACCAGTATTTGACACTTAACTATGAAAATTCCAGTTGAGAGTGGAACTCTTACCATCCAGAGAGATCAGCATATGGCTAGACAGTGTTACCAAATGGCCATGAAGCCTCAGGCGGAAGCCTTCTCCCTATAAATGTGGGAAATAGAGAAGCAGGGTGTAGGTCCACAACCAGTTGAAGACACGAAAGCCCTATAAATTATGGATGGCAAAGTGGTGAAGATCGGTAATAAACTTGACTGTGACATTAAGGAAGAAATAAGGGAGGTCCTTACCAAACACTCGAAAGACTTCGCTTCTCGGGCATCTGAGATCATCGGTGTGGATCCACAGGTTGCTTGTCACAGTTTAAACATCAGACCGGGAGCAAAGCCAGTGGCCTAGAAAAAAATAACCTTTGCCTATGAGAGGCAGAGGATAATTGCTAAGAAAATAAATAAGTTATTGGAAGCTGGATTCATCAAGGAAGTTACCCATCCAAAATGGGTAACCAACATGGTACTTGTTAAACTAGCGAATGGAAAATATAGGATGTGCGTGGACTATACTGACCTTAATTGAGCATGTCCCAAAGACAACTACCCATTGCCTATGATCGACCAGCTCATAGACTCCACTGCTGGCCACAGATTATATAGTTTCGTTGACGCGGCACAAGAATATCACCAAATACCGATGAAGGAAGAAGATCAGGAGAAAACGTCCTTCATCACCCATAAAGGCCTATATTGCTACAAGGTGATGCCCTTCGGTAATAACCCTAGTTTTTAATTTATTTTAATATTTATAAGGATATGCAGTGTTAATAAAAAATTAAAACTATATTTTATTATTTTATGAATAGTAATTATTATTTTACGTTTAATTATAATTTTCTACGTAAATGTGTATATCAAAGTTTATTATTTTGGATAATATTATTTTAATAATATTTAATTTAGTGCATTAATATTTTAATATTATCATTTTAATAAATTACATTATTGTCTTGTATTTTATGTGTTAATATATATATATATATATATATATATATATATATGCACATATATATATTAGGGTTTATTATTAATATTATATGTGTATATTAATTATTATTTTGTGTAATATATACATATATGTGTGTGTGTATATATATGTGTGTGAATAATATATATGTGTGCTGTGTGAATTTTGTGTAATATTATAATTCCTTATAATATAAAGTTTATTAAGTCATAATATATAGTATTATGTATATTATATACATACAAAAAATAAAAGCAAACTTCCTCTCCTTCTTCTTCCACCCATGAACCCTACCCTCACTGCGCCTCCCGGAGCAGCACGCCGGACCACCCTTCGTCGCTACCAGCCATTTCTAACCTCCTCCCCCTTCTTCCCTCTCCCTCCCCGACGTGGTCCGATCGTCAGAAGCCCGCCAAATCGCCAGAAATCACAGCGGGAACGTGTGGAGTTTTTTGACCGTCGATCTCTTTTTCGGCCACCATTCTTCACGTTTTCGGTGTTGTTTGACTCATAGAGCTCCAGTGAACTTGATTCTAGTCTTGGTTTGAGCTCTAACTCCTTCATTTTTGTTGTATCTCGATTTCTCAATTTCGGCCATTTTTAGATTTTTGATTTTTTTTCTTGGGAATTTTTGGTTGATTCATGAAAAATTCTTTCACAAAAGTTAATCCCCCTAGCTCAAGGTACATCCCTGAATTTTTGTGTGATTTTTGGAAATTATTTTGATTTTTGTGAATTTTTGAATATTTTATTAATTTTCGTAAATTAATTATATAAATTGTGAAATTGTGATTTTTGGTGTTATTGGTAATTATTATTAATTTTAGAGTTGAGTTTATAATTTTTTTGAATTTTGTGTAATTTTTATAATTATTGTTAGTTTATGTCAATTTTGAAAATATAGGTTAAATATATATTTTGTTAGAAATAATTGGTTATTATATGTTTTTGTTGATATTATTGAGATATATGTTGAGAAAATAATTTTTGTGTATTTATATAATTTTTATTGAATTTTTTAGTATTATTAGTATTTTATGTGTATTTTTAAATATTAAGGTTAATTTGGTAATTTGGTGGTAATTTTAGTTAAATATTTTGTTTAATTGGTTTTAATAATATTTGAGGTATAAAAATGATTTTTTCAAGTTATTTACTAATTTTAACTAATTAATACTAATTTTTGAAAATTATTTTCAAATTATATATAATATACTATTTTTGTAATAAAATAGATTTTTAGTAATTTTTAATTTGTATTTAGACTAATTAGACTATTTGGATTAGTAAAGTGACTTTTTATTAAATTATATTGAATTATCAAGAAAAATAGATTTTTTATAATATTATATTATTATTTAGGGTTTTTAAATAATTATTAGGAAAATAATTATTTTTGGTGTTTTAATGTAAAATATGTTATATTTTGATATTTGGAGGGAATTTATGGTATTTATTGATTTTTAATATATTTTATTGTATTATTGAATTTGCGGCGAATTGTGGACCTCGGTTGGGGAATTTTAATAGTTAGAAATCCCAACCAAGGGTTGTTTGAATTCCAAAATTTGAAGTGTATTTTTCTTGCAGGACTGACTCTACTTTTTAGTAGAAAGATGTCTGTTTTACAGAGGAGGTTCTGCCGAATTTTTGGTAGAATTCTCGTAAAATGTGACATCAGGTCTAATTCCTATTCTGTGTCTGTTTGTGTTTAGAAATTCTAGATTAAGTCTCTAGAAGCCTAAGTTAGAGTTATTTTGATTCATGATCGTTTTTATTGTTTAATTGCGCTGAGACCGACGCATAGCAAACCAGACCCATGTGGAGTGCATCCCTGTGAGTTATTATTATATATATACATTGCTTTAGGTTGCATGTTTTAGAATTATATGTTTAAATGTAAAATTTTTCATAATTGTTTTATTAAATGCTTAAGTATATTTTAGGTATATTTTTAGTATATTCTTGGTATATTTTAAAATAAATGCATGTTTTCCTTTTGATTTATATTCAAATTATGTTTAAGTATATTATTGGTTGATTTTGAGTATATTTCATGATTTAATTGAATTTATTTTACGTATATATACTTGAAATATACTTAGTTTATTTTAGGTATATTTCTGGTATATATATGGTTTACTTAATCATTTTGAATGCCATTTTACATTATTTATTCTCGAATCTATGTTTTATTTTTAAATAAAGGATATCGATAGAACGTGCTTCTTAGTGGGTAGCACTAGAACCGAGTACGTACCAATGCGATAGATTGTAGGTTGAATTACTAACTTATTTGTGGAAATTATGACTTGATTGATTTGATTGATGTGAGATGTGATTGATAGTGTGATTGCTAGTGCTCGATTGACCAAGTGTCTCGGGGCCAATCACACTGACAGTCAGATTGCTGGAGCTCGGTCGACTTAATGTCTCGGGGCCAGTCTACTGTCCAGTTGAATTAAGTGAATTTACTTGGAATTAAGTGAGCCAGTATTGCTAGAGCATTTTCTATTGATATTTAAGGTTGCAATAACTTAGGGTTCTATTTGATCCTTCATAAACTGATGTTTTTCAGTATTATGTAAAAAGAGATTTTTAGCATCTGTGTGTACATGCTTGTATATATATTTATTAAATACATATGAGTGTTTGCATTTATCATTTAGTAATGCATGTATATATATTATAATAATTCACTTAGTGAGGTCTGACTCCCCTCCGTTGATTTTTTTTAGGAGAGTCTTCTTTGTCAAACCTCACCAGTGGACATGTCCACCGGATTTCTTTCACCTCGGCTCTATTATGTAAATCTTTTACCTAGTTTTATATTGTACTCTAAAAAATGTAGTAGCTGTATTTTTATTAGTCGAAAGTGGTACTCTGTATTATGTATATTGTTTTTTAATTCAGAGACACATGTCTTTGAATGCTGTATTAAAATATTTTATTTTATAATATGAGGAGAATATTTACTACATGATTATTGAGAATTTAAATTTTGATGTATTTTTGTTATTTAAATTTATTTATTGTTTTTTTTATTATATTTAAGGCTTGCTATAGGTTTCGGATTTAAAAGAATTCCCGTTCCCTAGCTCCAGTCATGGTCCCCGATTTTGGGTCGTGACACCTTCGGACTAAAGAACACTGGAGCAACATATTAACGAATTATGAACCACGTGCTCCAGGACCAAATTGGCACAAACGTGGAAGTATATGTAAATGATATCATCATTAAGAGCAAGCATGTAGAACAACATCCAGCGGATCTAAATCAAGTTCTCTGATTATTGAGCAAGTCTAGGATCAAGCTAAATCCAGAAAAATGTGTCTTCAAAGTCAAAGCGGGTAAATTCCTGGGATTCATGATATCCCACAGGGGTTTTGAGGCCAACTCGAAGAAAATGGAAGCCATACTCAACATAAAAATCGTAAAAAATATCCACAAAGTACAAAAACTAAACAGTAGAATCACAAAATTGGGGTGTTTTATTTCATGCTGAGCCAGACATTGTCTACCATTATTCCAAGCTCTAATAAATTTCAAAAAGTTTTTTTGGTTTGCAGATTGCCAAGCAGCCTTTGAAGACATCAAGAAGTTCTTATCCTCACCATCCCTACTTAGCAGGCCCATCCCAGATGAAATATTGTATTTATATCTCTTTGTAGGCCAAGAATGCATCGCTTCCTTACTGGTAAGAGAAGAGGGAAGCCAACAAAACCTAGTATATTACATCAGCAAAATGCTCCGAGGATCCGAGGTCCGGTATCCTATGTTGGATAAGCTAGCTATGGCTATGGTTCATGTGTCCCGGAAGCTCCGACATTACTTCCAAGCACATCCTATTGTTGTCCGATCCCATTTTCCTTTGTGAAAAATCTTGCAAAGACCGGAGACCTCGGGCAAACTGGTTTAATGGTCAGTGTTACTTGATAAATTTGACATTGATTACGAGGCCCGCCAATAAGTGAAATCCCAAGCATTAGTAGATTTTATACAAGAAATGGCTCCAGAAGACCTCACCATGACAAAAGGACTGGAATGGAAACTCTATGTTGACGGAGCTTCCTCCGCTCAAGGATCCAACGCTGGAGTGATTCTCAAAGGATCTCATAAAGTTCACATTTGGTATGCAGTTTGGATAAAGTACAATGCAACCAACAATGCCATAGAATATGAGGCACTCATCATAGGCCTAAAATTAGTTATTGAGGTCAGAGCCAAACACCTCACAATACACTCGGACTTCCAGCTGGTAGTAAACCAGGTTAACGACACGTTACAAGTCAAGGACACAAGCATTGCCAAGTACGTGGACAAAATCAGGCAACTCTTGAAACATATCGAACAAGAAGGGGGCCGGTGGGAGATCGTCCAGATACCTAGACAGGAGAACTCTGAGGCCTATCGCCTGGCCAAATCGGTAGCTAAAGACAGTCAAGCATTTAAAGATATAGAATTCACTGAGGCATTAAAAAAACCCAGCACGAAAGATCCTAAAGTTTTGGAGATACGAGATGTCTCAGAATGGATGCGTTCGATAGTCCAATACCTGAAACACGGAACTCTCCCTAAAGATAAATTGAAAGCTCAAAAATTAAAAATGAGAGCAACCCACTATTCTATCCACCAAGGGGAGCTCTACAGAAAATCCCTGTCATACCCATGGTCTAAGTGCGTCTCTCCGAAGGAAGGGAATTATATACTCAAGGAAATCCATGAAGGAATTTGTAGAGCACATGAATCCCACTATGCACTAACCCAGAAAACATTACTCCAAGGATATTACTGGCCTACCATATCTAATGATGCCCAGAAGCTAACTCAAGTATGCCATAAGTGCCATCAATTTGCTCGACTCAATCACAGGCCTTCCCACCCCTTGCATCTAATCGGCAGTCCTTGGCCCTTCGCCATGTGGGAGATGGACATCCTGGGCCCCTTCCCAACTTCCACTTCATAAAAAAAGTTCCTAATTATGGCTATAGACTATTTCACTTAGTGGGTAGAAGTAGAGGCAGTTCCAACCATCACAAAAGCTCAGATACAACATTTCTTCTGGAAAGAGATCATCTGTACATTTAGCATCCCTCACACTTTAATTACAAATAATGACAAACAATTTGATGATGAAAAGTTTAGAGGTTTCTGTTCAGACCTCGGAATAAAGCTTCGTTTCACCTCAGTAGCCCACCCGTTAATAAACGGGCAAACGGAAGTCACCAATAGAATTATCATGCAAGGATTAAAGAAGAGACTTGATAAGAAAAAGGGAATTTGGGTCAAAGAGCTTAACAATAGAATATAGGCCTACAGAACTACTCCTAGATCATCCACCGAGGAGACACCATTCAGACTAACTTATGGCATGGATACGATAATACCGATGGAGATTGGTTCACCAAGTTACAGAGCCAATCGCAGTCTCAATCACAATATTAATAACATTGATACCTAGGTATGTCTGGACCTGTTAGAGGAAAGGCGAGAGTGGGAAACAGCTACGGCTGAAGCACATCGGCAGAAAGTGGCATGATACCATCTTTGGCGGAGTCACCTAAGATAGTTCAAATTAGGAGATTGGGTACTTAAAAGGGTAGATATTGGTAAAGGCAACTCAGAAATTGGTAAGCTAGGTCCAAATTGGGAAGGCCCGCATTAAATCTCAAAACACACAACCAAGGGAGCATACAAACTAAGAGACAGAGGAGATAAAGAGCTACCACGATTTTATAAACTTAGATTGCCTCAAAAAATACTATCAATAAACTGTACTTAGAATGATATTCAATAAAGTATCTCTTCATTTAGCAATAATGTTTTTACAACTGATCGATTATAAAAAAAAAAAAGAGAAATAAAAAATGAGAAAGGTTTCTATTCTACTACTTGTATATCCAGACCATCGGGCCTGAAAACAGAGGGAGAAACAACATCAGTAGTATTCAAAGGCGTAGTAGGCTCAGCAGCAGTAGCAAACTCAATATTATTCCTCGTACGCGAAGTACTTGCCTTTAGACGAGCATTCTCCTCAATAGCAATCTTTCCAAGGTCTACCGGCATTATTCGATCCAGCATTCCCAAGTCTAACTCGGGATTCTGGGAGAGCAGGATCATCTTACATTCAGACCTATAGGCTTTAAGAAATCCCCCTACCATGTTTTGGTAGGATCTTTTATCATTTTCTCGGGACTTCTCGACCTTAGATAGCCTCCTCTCTAGATTTGCAATCTGAAGATCCTGCTTTTCAATCCTCCACGTCAATTGACCTTGACTGTGCTCTAGATAAAAAATTTTCTTCTGGCCCGCCTCAGTCTCAGATTTCACCTTCGCATATTTTTTCTAGTAGAGCTTTAGTACTGTTTTGGCACCATCAAGCTTCTTCTCAAAGTCAATGGCTATTTTTCTGACCTCCATCTCCTTCAGATTGTACTAACTTTTCAAATATAAATATTGGTCCTTTGCTAGTAGCAAGGCCTGGGTCATCTATGACAAGAGAAGTTCATGTTTAACATAAGTACAAGTATAAGTAAATAGTGCAAGCAACAACATTCACTTACTTTTAACGAATGGCTGATCATCGAATCAAGCAGCCCCTCCGGACCCTCCTCAAACCGGTGCTGTATATCCGCTGGCAGCCTCAACAACTCGGCATACTGATCTCTCACTTGATTATTTGAGATGCTCGGAGGCTTCATTTTATTCAGCATCCACTCCCTCATATTCGGGCACTTTGACAACCTCGGACGTTGGATGTATATCTCTTCGTCGAGCCCCTTAGCATCAGAGTCTTGCTCGATCAACCGCCTTTTCCACCGACCTCCCTTCCTAGCACAGGATGATTCGACTATAGCTTTGCCTTTAAGATCGATGGCTATCTCCTCAGGGGCCGCAAGGGCTTCAGGTTCCGGAGAAGGGGATGCCTGTACTTCCTCCGTAGTTGTTGGCTCATCAGTTAGAAGGGAAATCCCTCCCATAAAATTAAAAAAGTTAACCATCTACAATTGAAAAAATAGAGCAAGTCAGAAGGATACCTTTAAGTAACATAAACATACCAGCAGAATGAACACAGTCCGAACAGACTCCCCACAGGTATGTAATATCCCGTGTTTTTTTTTTAAATATTTTTACACTGTACCAGGATATGCAGTGTTAATAATTTCTGTATATCATATGATATTTTTATGAGTTAATATGTATTTAAAACCTATTTTAATTATTGTGTATCATTTTCAGTGTTTTACGTAAAATTTTTCCGGGACTTGCATTTTCGGGGAAATTTTCACGTAAACAATGTATTATTAATTATTTTAAATATATTTTCGGACTTGCATGAACTCATGCGTATTTTTAAATTATTAAATAAAGCCTGTGTGTGTATAATTATTTAATTAGGGTTTATTATTACCCTAATATTTTATTAACTATTTATTTGTTTTATTGTTATTTAATTAATTTTATTTAGTATAAATTATTAAAATATTGGATTTTATGTGTGTGGTGTATATTTGATGTGTGTAATATAATATGATTTTAATATATAGTATAAAGTATATATATATACATATATACATCAAAAATCAAAAGAATTGGAAAATTACCATTTTGCCCCCCGAGTCTTCTTCTTCCTCCCGATCCTTCTTCTCGCCGTCCGGACGCTTGTCACGCCGTTTCTTCACCGTGGGTGTGCCGTCCAGTGTGCCACCGCCTTCCCCAACCATTTTCGCCGCCTGAGGAAGCCGTTTCCGGCGCCTGGAAGTCGATTTTGGCCGGAGAAGCCGAAAATCGATCCACCATTGATCACGTCGATTCCGGCCACCATTTTCGACACCGCTGGTCTCTTTCTTCTCCTTGAGCTCCGGTGAGTGTGATTCTAGCTTTGGTTTGAGCTAAAATGATTTAGATTTGCTTAGGTTTCGATTTTTCAATTTCGGTCACATTAGGGTTTTTGATTTTTTTGAGCTTTGAATTGATTGATTCATGAAAACTCCCTTCACAAATGTTGTTCCTAGTAGCTTAATCTACATGTATGAATTTTTGTGGAATTTTTGGAGATTTTTTGGATTTTTGGGTATTTTTGAATATTTTAATATTATTTTCCAATTTTCGGAAATTAATTATTTAAATTATGAAATTGGAGTTTATGGTTGAATTAGGTGTTGAAATGAATTATAGGAATTTATTTGGTATTTTTATGAATTTCTAAGTATTTATTTTGAATTATTGAAGTTTATGTGATTTTGGAAAAATTAGGTTAAATGTGTTTTATTTGAATTTAATTGGTTAATTGAGTTTAATTATTGATATTATTGATAAATATGTTGAGAAAATTAATTTTGGATAATTGTATAATTTTTGGTGAATTTTTGAAGTAATTATAGTATATTTATATATATAGGGGTATTTTGATAATTTTACCCTAAATTGTCTAAAAATGTAATTTAATTGGTTTTAATAGTTATTTAAGGTATAAAAATGATTTCTACAAAATATTTAGTATTTTTAATTAATTAAAACTATTTTTCGTGAATTATTTTTAATTATATATATAATATACGATTTTTCTAATAAAATGAGTTTTATTCGGTTTTTACAGTGTTTCAAGGTTAATTATGTAATTTCTACTTATAAAATATATTTCTGTGATTTAAGGATATTTTTGGTATATCTGAAATTGTTCTGTGAATTGTGGACCCCGGTCGGTAGATTATAGTCTGGAGTCCGACCGAGGGGTTATGGTTTATGTTGAGCTTATTTTTCGAAGTGTGTTTCCTTACAGGGTCGGCTCTACTCTTTTGAGTAGAGAGATGTCCGTTTTACAGGGAAGGTTCTGCCAAATTTTTGGTAGAATTCTCGTAAAACGTGATGTCCAGTCAAACCCTAAATTCTATTTCCGTACTTAAATACTCTAGATTGAATTCTAGGATTTCTACTAGGGTTATTCTGACATCGGTTATTTATTTCTTGTTTAGTTGCGCCGAGACCGAGGGCTAGTGGACCAGGCCCGTCGGACCTGTCTCGTGGAGCGCATTAGGTGAGTTACTATACTATATATATATGCTTAGGATGCATGATTTAGAAATGCCTGTTTTATGTTGATTAAATATGCATAAATAATTTGATTATTTCTTAAGTTTACATTAAGTATATTTTTGGTATATAATAAATTATATGCATGTTTTGTGAATAAAATATATTTAAAATGTTTTTAAATATATTTCCAGCTTAATTTATAATTTGATGGGATTCATTTGACGTATATATACTCGAAATATACCTGGTTTACTTTTGGTATATTTCCGGTATATATATATGGTTTATATTGTTATTTCAATTAAATTCATGCATCATTTATTTGTGAATGAATGTTTTATATTTAATGATGAAGGATATCAATAGAACGTGCTACCTAGTGGGCAGCACTAGGACCGAGTACGTACCGGTACGCCTATAGTATTTAGGCTATAATATTAACTTATTTGTGGATATTGATTTAATGTGATTATTGATATGTGAGATATGGTTTGGAGGTGTGATTGCTGGAGCTCGGTTGACCAAGTGTCTCGGGGCCAATCACACTGGCAGTCAGACTGCTGGAGCTCGGTTGACTTAGTGTCTCGGGGCCAGTCTACTGTCCAAATGGATTAAGTGGATATATTTGGAATAAGTGAGCCTGTATGGCTAGAGTGTTGTTTAACACTATTTTCTGAGGTTGCGATATTCTAGGGTTCTATGTGATCCTTAATAAACTGGGATTTTTCAGTAAAATATATAAAAATGATTTTTCTGCATCTGTATGAATTTGCCTGTATATATACATATTATATATATATTGTTTATTGTATGCATTATCACTTAGTGTGTATGTATATATATTATAGTAATTCACTCAATGAGGTCTGACTCCCCTCCGTTGACTATTTTTCAGGAGAGTCAACTTCTTCAGACCTCAGTAGCAGGTCGATACGCCGGATTTCTTCCGCCCCGGCTTCTTTATGTAAATTGTCTACTTGAGTCTTATTTATTTTATCTAGACACTGCAGTAGTTGTGAATTAGTATTGGATTTCATGTATTTTATTTTAAAGAGATGTATTATATTGAAACTGGATTTGTATTAAAAGATTATATATTTATGAGATGGGATTTTGATTAAATCCAGTTGATGTGGATAATATTATGATATTATGATTTTTATTTCTGCTGCATATTATATTGTTATTGTTATTATTGCATGTTTATTTTATTTTTAGGCTTGCTACAGGTTCCGGATTCGAAAGAATTCCCGTTCCCTAGCACCGGTCATGGCCCCTATTTTGGGTCGTGACAAGGTATCTCCTAGATACGTCCTCAACCGATCGAGCTTTAGCAAGACCATCGAGATGCAATTGTAAAACCATCTTAGAATCGTGATTGGGAAGTCTCATAGGCCGTTTTACCTTATGGCATTCATCATACCATATTCGCCGGACATCCATGAAGTCCAACGGGTGCTCGATGAAAAAAAAAATTATGCTTCCACTTCTTATGGAGGTCTGGAAGTTTTATAAAAAGGGTATGGTTAGGAACAGCTGACAAGGAAAACATCAGTTCTCCTTTCTTCCTAGCCAGACTATACAGAATGTCTAAATCGAGTTCCTTCCCCTCTTCATGCATCAGCTGGATGATCCTAATCAGAATCCTATAGCTATTCAGATGGAGCTGACCAGGCGCTATGTTATGCCTGTTCATGAATCTCTTAACAAAGGGATCTAATGGAAACTTTAAACCCCCCTCTACCTGGTCAAAATACACCACTAATCTACTACACCCTAACATAGGAGTGTGAACCCTAAACTTCCTATCTACTATGTGGAGGGTGCAATCGGCGAGAATACATAACTGCCTCCGGTACCACCCCAGCAGTTCATCATCTTTTTTTGACATAAATAGGTTAGAACTAACTTATTCTCTCGATGCCATAATGTTTTCTATGAAGAAGAAAAAATGAAAGAAAGACAAAAGAAATAAGAAAAATAAGGAGAAAGATAGAGATCACTTGGTTACAAAGTGCAAAGATCGCGGTAGTAGTAACACAAATATGACAATCGCAAAACAAAAGGGTAAAATGCATTAGTTGATGAGCACAAAGATATTTATAGAGTTATAGAAGGATTTAGAGACACGCCATTAATTGCCCTCATCATCACTTTGCTTCTCCCTATATCATTAAAGACAATTTGGGAAAATTGAAACCCATTAATCGAGTGATCATTATGACGGTAGCAAAAATGTCTTATTTACTAACACACAAAAAGATACATCGCTCACGCGATTTAAATTTCAAATCCCTAGAAATCAAAGCGATATAGCCATGCCTCGGCCTGACTGTATCTTTACTAAACTCTTTTTCTGTTTACTCAGAACAAGCATCCGAGTTACGCTTTTAGCACATTCTGACTATTCGGCACTCAAGCCACGCCTCTAGTGCACCAAGCATCTAAGTTAGTGACTGGAGCTGGCACCCTCAAGTCATTTTTATAGTACTGAGGTTCCGAGCATATAAGCCTCGCACACTTGCACCAAGCATTTAAGCCTTGAGCATCTAAGTCCAGTGTCTAAAGTTGGTACCCTCAGGTTGCTTTTATAGTACTAAGGTTCCGAGCATGTAAGCCTCGCGTCCTTGCATCGAGCATCTAAGCCTTGAGCACCTAAGTCTAGTGATTGAAGTTGGCACCATCAAGTCGCTTTTATAGTACTGAGGTTCCAAGCACGTAAAGCCTCACGTCCTTGTACCAAGCATAAAAAATCCAATGACATCTAGTTCTGTCATATCATTTTTAAATGGATGGGTTACCTATTGCACTTGACCTCACAAATTTAGTGAACTTTAAAGGTCTAGACGACATCTCGGCAGCACGATGCTTTCAAGACTCGATACCGAGCTTTACTTTCTTCCTGTGACTGAGGCTGGCCACCTCAGCTCACCCTTCTATGTCACTGTGTATTGCCTAACTACTTTCTAAATGGAACCATAAGTGCTTTATTTTACTCAGATACGACGGATATAAATATTCGAATATACTTGAGGGGGGGATTCTTGATACCGCTTATATATATATTCATGTTTAATTAAAGAGTTTTTATTTTCTGAATAGGGTTACCCAGACAGGGAAGGTAGCAGAATCTATTCATGTAAAGGACTCTACCCCGAAGAGGATTCCTAAGCAAAGAGGGAATACTCTCCTACTAGGATTAGGATTCCTATCCCATAAGGAATCTTACTCCTTTCAGGTTCAAGCATCACTATAAATAGGACCCTATACCTCTCATTCTAGATCATCTCATTCTCTTATATTCTAATTGTTCCTTACTCTCTATACAAACTCTCTTTCTATTCTTTGACTTAGGCATCGGAGTATTTGCGGGGACTCTCCCCACCTCTCACCTTACCCTCTGTTTATTGATTGCAGGGTTTCAAGCTAAAGAGTTTCGTAAACAAGTTATCACAAATAAAATTGTATGCCTTTTTCAATAACAACTGAAATTCTTTGCTGACCTTAGTGGAGGATAGTCTTTAATTCTTTAGTTGTATTTGAAATTCACTTCATTGTATCTCAAAACAAAAAACTCCTTACTAACTTTTGAATTTCCAGACACATTAGATGTATTGTGGTAAAAAAAATGTATAAAATTTTGTTCCTTGGTCCATATTCCAAGAATTTTATGCTTTTGACTTAGTGCATTTGTATTTTTTTTTTCATTTTAATGCATTGACATTATCTCATTGCACATACATATTGTGCAAGTATATCAATTGTACATATGTAGTTTTTATGATGACAGAATCCTCTATTATAGCAAATTAGTTTCACCCTTAATATACTAAATTTTGTATTTGTTATAGCTGTTGTTTTCTGAATTTCCAAAATATTATCTCATATTATGGGTCAATAAAAATCACTCTATTAAAAATAAGAAAAATATGAATTTACATATGTAAATTGAAATTAATTTTGAGAAAAGATGGATGTGGTGCTTGTTTCTTTAATATAAAAAGGTTTAACTTTCTTTTGATGTAGAAATCCTAGAAACTTACTAATGACTCCTAAGAAAGAATTTCATCAAAGTGAAAGTAGCAAACATGTATTTTCTATTGCTCAACTCATTTTGTTTGATAGCTAGTTTGTTGATTCATGATTTTGCAATAACTCATATTTTTTTGTATTTCATATGTAAGGATCGGCAAAAATAAAATACTAACCATTAGTAATCACATTTTAATTAAAAACCTAATTATTTAAAAAAATTCTAAATTTTATGAGTTCTAATAATTTTAGCATGTTTCTTTAACTTTTACTTAAAAGTCCTTAACTTTACATTTTTTTTAATAATTTTAATATGTTGTATAACATTTATAAAAAAAAATCATAAACTTTAAAACAATTGTCAAAACTCATGAAGTTTGAGACTTTTTAGATAATTAGGTCAATATTAAATTATATTTGTTTAATCAATTTTTTAACATTTTAGAAAATGTTGTGATGTGTAATGTTGATATGGCACCAAACTTCTTTTAATTAAAAACAAAAAAGAGAATTTAATCAGTTAGCAAAAATTTTCTTTTTAAAATACACCATTTTAAAATATAAAAAAATAGTATTTCAATTTGTTATAAATTTGCAATTACTTACATGATATTTTTAATGTCATATAAACAATTGCAAACTTATAACAAACTAAAATACAATATTTTTTAATTTTAAAATAGTATATTTTAAGGAGAAAATTTTTGTTGCTCATTAAATTCTCTTTTTTTTTTTAAATAAAAAGGTGTTTGATGCTATACCAACATAACATTTTATTATATGCTAAAATATTGATTGAAAAAATATAGTTTAATATTGAAATAGATTTTTTTTTTGGTGATAAATTTTAAAAAAATATATTAAAATTGTTAAAAGATGTAAAGTTTGTGATTTTTTTTATAAATTTTAAATATGTATTAAAATTATTAAATAAAAGTAAAAGTTCAATACTTTTTAAGTAAAAGTTGAAAAAACATGCTAAAATTATTAAAATTTGTAAAGTTTATAATTTTTTAAGTAATTAGGTCTTAATAAAACTATTGCATTTGTTGTGTATGATTGTGATTTATGACATTTTGTTCAATTTTTGAGGGATAGTCATAAGGGTCTTTCTAATTTAGTTAGTTGAAGATCATTTATAAAAAGTCCAATATGATACAAAAAAACATGATAATTAGTTATAGATTGTTAAATAAAATATTAAAATATCTATTTTTGTGAAAATAATCCTTTTTTTCATATATTTTATAGCTACTTGTTAGGCCATTGGTTGTTTATGAGTGATGGAAGGTAATTGTAATATTAGGGTTTGCCTCATGAGGGGGAGATATTTTCTAACCACATTCTCATAAACAAGTTTGTTAATAGATTCATGTCAAAGTATGATGCTTCATCATTCAAAGATATCAATCCATGGTTGATGAATGAAAGGATTTGCACAGAAGAATGATCTACCTATTTAGGTATTAGGCCCCGTGGATATTTCTGAGGGTTTTTCTAATTCAGTTAGTTGGAGATCATTTATGAAAAGTCCAATATGAAACCAAAAACATAATAATTAGTTATAGATTGTTAAATAGAATTTTAGAATATCTTTTTTTGTGAAAATAATTCTTTTTTTCTTATATTTTGTAGATACTTATTGGGCTATTAGTTGTTCAGGAATGATGGAAGGTAATTGTAATATTTAGGGTTTTGCCTCTTGAGAAGGAGATATTTTCTAGCCAAATTCTCATAAACAAGTTTGTTAATAAATCCAGGTCAACGTATGATGTTTCATCATTCAATCAATCCATGACTGATGAATAAAGGGATTTACATAAAAGAATGAGTTGTCTATTTGGGTATTAGGCCCCATGGGTATTGTTAAGGTTCTTTCTAATTCAGTTAATTGAAGATCATTTATAAAAAGTCTAATATAAAACCAAAAATGTAATTGTCACGACCTAAAACAGGGGCCATAACCGGCGCTAGGGAACGAGAATTCTTTCGAATCCGGAACCCGTAGTAAGCCTTAAAATAAAATAAAACATGCAATACTAATAATAACAACATAATTAAATAAAATATTATGCAGCGGAATAAAATCAAAAATATCAAAATAATATTTCCACCAAATGAAATTAAATCAATATCCTCATCTCATATATAAATAACTTTTTAATACAAATCCAGTTCAAATATTTAAAGTACATATCTCATACAAATATAATACATCAATCTCACAATCGACCATAAATACTGCAGTGTCTAGATTATAAAATAAAACTCAAATAAGCAGTTTACATAAAGAAGCTGGAGCGGAAGAAATCCGGCATATAGGTCTGCTACTGAGGTCTGATGAATTGAAAAATAGTCAACGAAAGGGAGTCAGACCTCACTGAGTGAATTACTACAATATATATACATGCATACTAAATGTCGATGCACACAGTCAATAGTATATATAATAAATATATATACAAACAAATACACACGGATGAAATAAAAATCATTTTATATGTATTTTTATTGAAAATCACAGTTTATGGATCAAATAGAACCCTAGAAAATCGTAACCTCAAAACAGTGTTAGACAACACTCTAGCCATACAAGCTCAATTATTCCAATATATTCACTTGTTCCATTTGGACAGTAGACTAGCCCCAAGACACTAAGTCAACCGAACTCCAGCAGTCTGACTGTAAGTGTGATTGGCCTCGAGACACTTTGTCAACCGAGCTCCAGCAATCACACTCCCAAATCATATCTCACACATCAAATAATCAAATCCAATCAATATCCATAAATGGTTAGTAATATAGCCTAAATGCTATAAGCGTACCGGTATGTACTCGGTCCTAGTGCCACCCACTAGGTAGCACGTTCTATTGATATCCTTCATTATTAAATTTAAAACATACATTCATAAATAAATGATGCATGTAATTGAAATGAACAACAACATAAACCATATATATATTAGAAATATACCAAAAGTAAACTAGGTATCTTTCGAGTATATATACGTTACATAAATCCAATTAAATTACAAAATAAACTAAAAATATATTCAAAAACATTTTAAATGTAATTCATTAATAAAACATGCATATAGTTTAAAATATACCAAAAATAAACCAAAAGTAAACTAAAAAATAAACTTAAGTACTAATTAATACCATTATGGATTTTTAGTCAAAATAAAACATAGATTTCTAAAATCATGCACCCTAGAGCATATATATATAGAATAGTAACTCACTATTTATTGCGCTCCACGAGATGGGTCCGATGGGCCTGGTCCACTAGGTCTCGGTCTCGGTGCAACTAAACAAACAAATAACGACAGGAATCAGAATAAATCTAACAAAAGTTCTAAAGACTCGATCTAGATTACCAGACACATAATTAAATCAGAATTCGACTGGATATCACATTTTACGAGAATTCTACTAAAAATTCGACAGAACCTCCCCTGTAAAATGGACATCTCTCTACTCAAACAGTAGAGCCGGCCCTGCAAAGAAATACACTTCAAAAATAAACACAGAACACAACCACAATCCCTCGGTCGGACTCCAAACTACAAATCACCGACTGAGGTCCATAATTCACAAAGTATTTACAAAATACCGTAAATGCCCTTATATAATAAAAGTACATTTTATAAGTAGAAATTACGTAATTAACCCTAAAACACAGTAAAAACCGATAAAAACTCATTTTATTAGAAAAATCGTATATTATATATATAATTGAAAATAATTTACGAAAAATAGTTTTAATTAGTTAAAAATGCTAAATAATTTGTAGAAATCATTTTTATACCCTAAATAATTATTAAAACCAATTTAATTACATTTTTAGCCAATTTAGTGTAAAATTACCAAAATACCCCTACATATATAAATATACTAAAATTAATTCAAAAATTCACCAAAAATAATATAATTGCACAAAATTAATTTTCTCAACATATATTTCAATAATATCACTAAATAAACTCAATTAACTAATTAATTTCAATTAAACACATAATTAATCCTATTTTATCAAAATTACATAAAATAAATAAATTCAAAATAAATACATAAAAATTCACAAAAATTAAAAATAAATTTATATTATTCATTTCAACACCTATATTTATCAAAAAACACAATTTCATAATTTAATTAATTAATTTTTCAAAAATTATAAAATAATAATAAAATAATAAAAAATACCCAAAAATCAAAATAAATTCCAAAAATTCTAAAAAAATTCCCACATGAAGATTAAGCTACTAGGATCATATTTTGTGAAGGAATTTTTCATGAATCAATCCAATTGAAGCTCAAAGAAATCAAGAACCCTAATAGGCCAAAATTGCAAAATCGAAATCTAGGCAAATCTAGACCATTTTAAGTGAAACAAAGCTTGGAATCACACTCACCGGAGCTCAAGGAGAAGATAGAGACCGGCGGTGTCGAGAATGGTGGCCAGAATCACGTCGATCGACGTTAGGTTTAAGTTTCGGTCTTCTGGCCAAAACAGGCTTCGAACGACGCCGAAGAAGGAAGAGAAGGCGGTGGAGCTGGCTGAGGACGAAGGTGGCACGCCGAGAGGCTCACCGACGGTGAAGAAATGGCGTGACAGCGACCGGAGGAAGAAAGGGACAATCGGGAAGAGGAAGGAGGAGGGAGGGGCAGTTTGGTAATTTTGGCAAACTTTAGGTTTTTAAACTATATATTATGTATATATGTATATATATATAATCACACTATATATTATAATAATATAAACTCCCACACACATTAAATATACTCCACACACATATAATTTAATATATTTATAATTTTATAAACTTAAAAATAATTAAATAATATTAAAACTAAATAATAAATAATAAAAATTAGGGTAATTAATTAAACCCTAGTTTAATTTAAATATATACACATATATACAGTTTATTTTAGCACTTTAAAAATATATATGTGTTCATGAAAATTCGTGAAATTGTTTAAAATAATTAATATTAAATTATTTACGTGTTCATTTCCCCGAAAATAAAATTATCAGGAAAATTTTACGTAAGGTACTTATAATAACATAGAATAATTAAAATAAGCTTTAAATAAATATCAAACTCATAAAAATATTATAATTATATACAAAATTATTAACACTGCATATCCCGATACAGTTTAAAATATTTTAAAAACTCAGGATATTACAGTAATAATTAGTTATAGATTGTTAAATGGAATTTTAGAATATTTATTTTTGTGAAAATAATTTTTTTCTCATATATTTTGTAGCTACTTGTTAGTTCATTAGTTGTACCTACTTGTTAGGTCATATATTTTGGAAAGCTAGTGTAACTTGCTTAGTTTTCATTTCTTATATTTATTATGATCTTTATTGTTGCATTTAAAGATGTGCATAATCTTATTGCTCGTAATATCTAACACTCATTTTTGTTATTTTTTTTAATCTTATTGCTCAATTTACTAACACTCATATTTTATTATTTTTTATTTAATATTATTGCTCGTAAGATCTAATAATCAATTTACATTAAGTTTTGCATATTATGATTAGGTAGAAATATATTTTAGTTTTCAATCAATTTTTCACACTATTATTTTTTAGAATGGTTTGGGTATGTTGTTATTTAGTTGTGATTGAAATGATTTTAGTTATAATCAATCAATTTTTTTGTATCTAAATGACAAGTGAATGATAAAAAATGACCTAAGTTGACCTAACATTTTGATATAAAATGACTTAAAAGTAATCTAACATTTAATCAAGAAGCTAATTTTGCTATAACTTCTTTTGCACACTGGTGTTCCTACCTTTACTAATATGTTTGTTATTTGTATGTATTATTGCCTTACTCATGATATTAATTTATCATTTTGTATTAGCATTTTTATTGTCGATATGGAGCCTTGTAATTGTTCTTTACAACATAAAGAAAACATTGAATTTTAATTGGAATAACATATTCTGAGCAATGCCATTTTGATCAAGTTTGGTAGGTCATTGATAAGGTGAGCAAAACCAAAAAAATGAGGGATAAAATTATATAAAAATTAGTACAAAATTATATATATAGAGTTGGAGTAAAAAAAATATAGAATTATGATACTTTGTAGTGATGGTTGACGTCCTCATTTGAGCAAGATTGATGCAACCAACACAACACTACTTCATAAATAATGTATGATGATGTATAAAGATGAATCCTAAAACTTTTGATATAAATATGGAGAGTGAATAAAATTCTTCCTAATTTAGGATTTGAATTTCTTACCTTCATTAATATGCCCTATCTAAATAGGAAGTTATCTAAGTAAAAAAAATATCTCTAGCTTTGATTATATATTGTTGACCATTTATACGATCAAACTCCTAATTTTGGATTTTGACAAAAAATTTTTATACTAATAATTTCAATTGTGTAGGGATTTATATACCAAACATATACCAAGCATATACACTTTTGGATGAATAGTAATTTTGGGGGCTAATTGAACCTCTGAGATTCAATAAGGCTTTTTACATCTTTAGAGCTTTTAAATAAGAAAATAAGAATCTTCACTTTTGAAGTAGACATCTTAAAATTTCCAAATTGAGCTTGCTTGTCAAAATCCAAGTTCATTTGGGTATGAAAATCTTCAGTCGAAGTTAGAATATGCAGCTTGTATTTTAGTTTGCACAACTCTGGTATTTCAGTAATATCTTAAGCTACAGATGTTCAATTGAGGTGATTCAAAGTTTTATGAAAATATAAGACAATTTTCTACAACTTTTATAAAGAACATTTTGGTTAAATTTATCATCTTCAAATCCATTAATGAGCATCTTATGAGGTGATCACAAGCTATCCTTAAATAGTGCCTTTCAAGCACGTTTTTGGTAAAAATTGGCAGAACTCCTCACGAGCTTGAGTTCTTGTTTATTTTTCATATTAGATACAATTCCTAAATTCATGCTTTGTATATTTTTAGTTTATTTTTAGTTTCTAATACTTCTTCCTAATTATATATTAAATTAATTTAATTTTTTTTAACAAAATTATTTAATAAAATTTTTTTACATATTTAAAAAAAATTCTTTGATTGTGTTAATTCTTAACGACATATAAATTTTTTTTTTACTATCATTTGTCTTAATTGAATGATTAATTTTATACTCAAGGGCCTATTTGTCATGTTTTTAGGACTTTATTGCAATAGATTTAAAAGTACAGAGAATTTTTTGTAATTTTTGTCATAAGTCGTTAAGCTCATGACCATTGCGGGTCTGTTTATCCAGAACCACTCATGAACTGCTTTTGAGTAGTGGTCTAGTAGTATTTTTTTATTATTATTATTTGCCTTAATTTTTTGATTTAAATCAAACAGTCACCTGCCATATTTTTGAGCTTTTTGAACTTATATTACTATTTTTTTATATATAAACCCCCCCCCCCCCCCCCCTCAACATCTTCCTTTCACTTTCAATTAATTGCATTTTCAAATAAACTTCTTCAAAAATAATATTTTTCTCTCAAAAATACTCTTCATCATCAACCATTTCTTACCTTTGTCATGGTTCTAAAGACTAAGTATGCTCAAGGTGCCTCTTCTTCCTCTAGAAGAGCTACCAAAGATCAACTTAAGAAGCAACCTTCTCTCTCCTACACTTCAATTCAATTTAGGGAAAGGCTTGCTCATTTCAAGGATAGGTAAATTATTTCTTTTAAGTTTATGTCTCAGGCTACCTTGGAAAAGATGGGTTGTTTTAATGAGGTTAGAAGTTTACTTGATAATATGGGTTCATATGATTTTGCATTCAATGATTTTCCTACCTATCCCACGTTAGTCCATGAATTTCTTGCCTTCTATTGCTTAAGAACTCATCAATTTAATAAGCAAAATCCTATGAATAGCATGAGATTTAGATTGGGTGGAAGAGACAGATTCCTTATTTCTCAAGCCTTTGATAACATCTTTAACTTTAAATAAGGGGGTTTAGCCTCTCCTATTTCAACTTGGCTTCCTAATCCTTTTTTGTCTCAACATTCTAAACCTCATATAAAAACCTTTGAAGCGGGACACACTAAAGCATCTAATTTGGCTTCAAAATCTCTTTGGTATATACATAAGTTTATTACATACTCTTTTCATACTAGAGGCTTGAGTAATAAAACTATTTCCTTTGATGATCTTTTTCTTCTTAGATGTCTTGTTGAAGGTATAGATGTTAAGCTCGGAAGATGGCTTCAATGGAGGTTTTGATTAGCTAATGGTAATGTTAGTGGTGTCTTATATATTGGAGGATTTATCATTAAAATTGCTCATTACTTTGGGATTAACTTGGGGAACATTCCTTCCATTCCTCTATCTTTTCTTGTTGATAAACTCTTGAGAAATTCTAGGCAATTCAAACTTTTTAGAAACTTTTGGTTTTGAAAAGACGGAGTAGAAGATAAAGATATTAATGAGGAGCAAGAATAAAATATTGAGCAAATAGACACTCTTAAACTTGAAAGTATTCCTATTGAAGAAGAAATTCCTCAAGAGCATACTCCTACTTAAAGAAAAAGGGCAAGAGAACCTTCCACTTCTCAAAGTGTTGATGATGAGCCCACTTAGGTCAGTGGTTTCTTTGATCACCTATCCATAGTGGTGTCAAACTTCAACACAAGGTTTGATCAAGTAGACACTAGACTTGATCATTTTGAGGTAAAAATGGATCATATGGAATATGATATTAATCAATTGTATGCCCATCATAACATACAATGCTCTTGGCCTCATCCTCCTCCTCCTCCATAAGGCTAATTTTCTTTTGTCTGTCTTTTTCGTATATTTTTCGTATATAAATTTTTTAATTTTTTTTATTATTGTAACAATTTTTGTTTGGTTTATCTTCTGGATATTTTCTAGATATAAGCCTTAAAATGTTAGTTTATCTTCTTCACATCATTGTAACTTTACCTTTTAATGCCATTTTTTTTTATTTATGCGTGACTTTTAATTGTGCTTATTCCTATAAAATTCATATAAATATATAAATTCTTCTTAGGAATGGTTTTTATCTTTGAACATGACATGAATTTTATAAAGATTATGAGTATCTTTGTTTTCATTGTTTTGGTTCTTGATTTTTTATTCCCTCTAGTATTTTTGGCTCCCTTAGGTCTATTCCCCTTATATCTCTTTTTTTTTTCTTTGACAAAGGGGGAGAAGAAGTTATGTGCTTAGGGGATCAATAATTGTGTTTGTGTTTAAGATATGCTAAGTACCACATGATTATGTATGATTGATTGACTAGCTAAACTTTCTATAATCATATGATGTTTCAATATAGCATATATACTATTTTGTGATGCATTATAATAGTACTATATGCATATATGTTTAAAATTATTTCCTTCATATTGTCTAACATTTTTTTAATTATGTTGTCATCATTTTTTATGTTAGGCCACATTCTTGATAACATTTTTATGTTGTCTTTATTTTTGACAAGAAAGATAATAAAATTTATTTATATTTCTTATCATGTCTAAAAAGGAGGAGAAATAAAGAAATATATTTGTTAAATGAATATATTTGTTAATCATGCCACATCAACCCTTATACATGCCATGATAATTCATTTATTTATATGCTCTGATACATGATAAATATTGAATTTATGCATATGTTAAGGGGAAACAAAATACTTTCTCATTTTGCATCTATTTAATTTGAAAGCGGGAGCTATTTTAATTAACATGCTTATACATGTTATTTATTTTTGTCATACTCACACACATTATTTATTATCTTTTAAAATTGGTTGTTAAAGCCAAAAAGGGGAGATTGTTGACCATTTGCATGATAAAACTCTTAATTTTGGACTTTAACAAATAATTTTTATACTAATAATTTCAATTAAGTGTGTAGAGAATTATATACCAAAATCCAAGTTCATTTAGGTATGCAAATCTTCAGTCGAAGTTAGCATATGCAGCTTGCATTTCAATTTGCATAACTCTTGGTATTTTAGCAATATCTTGAGCTACAGATGTCCAATTCGGGTGATTCAAAGTTTTATGAAAATCTAAGACAATTGTCTACAACTTTTATAGAGAACATTTTGGCTAAATCGATCATCTTCAGATCCATTCACGAGCATCTTATGAGGTGGTCATAAGCTATCCTTAAATAGTGCCTTTTGAGCACCTTTTTGGCAAAAATTGGCAGAACTCCTCATGAGCGCTCCTCACGAGTGTGAGTGCTCATGAGCACACCTCTGACAGCGTCCAACGGGAATATTTGAATGCAACAGATACATTTTTACTCCTCACGAGCACTGTTCACTCGTGAGTCGCTTGTGAGCATCCCTTGAGCTGCCAAAAGTCCAAGAATTGATTCAAAATCAATTATAAATGTTGGAGACCTAATTGATACATCCAAAAACTATATT
The DNA here is from genome assembly GCA_947683625.1 of Mallotus nudiflorus. Taxonomy (NCBI): domain Eukaryota; kingdom Viridiplantae; phylum Streptophyta; class Magnoliopsida; order Malpighiales; family Euphorbiaceae; genus Mallotus; species Mallotus nudiflorus. Next base: position 2,475,736 of record CANTUR010000302.1, read on the forward strand.
TTTAAGTGTTTGTCTATATAAATACAACTTAGAATTCAATTGAAAGGTTAGGAAACTTGTTTATCATTCATTATTTTCTTAAACATTTAATTGAGCTCTTAAACTTTCCTTTAAACAATTTTTTATGTATAACTCTTGTGAGAGTTGGTGAATGATTAGAATAGACATTCTTATTCTTCTATTTTCTGGGTTTAGAAAATGGGAAGTAAAATTCTATTCTAAAGGAATTGGTTTAAGTGTTTAGCCATGGTTTTTGAGTGAGCCTTGAAAACTCAAGTTTTAAGGTTGTAAGAGTGAGCCATAAAACTCTTGTGTATTCTCAATCTTGTAAATAAGATTGTGGGTGATTAAAAATCCTAACTTGGGGATAAGTTAGGTGGAGACGTAGGATTATTGTTGAATCCAGACTCCTTAAATATTTGTGTTCTTCATTCTTCCTTCTCAACTCTTACTCAATTCTTGCAAAGAATTCCTTTAATTTCCTATTTTTGTTCGATAGTCCTATTCAGCCCCCTCTAGGACTCTTTCACACACACACACACACACACACACACACACACACACATATATATATATATATAAGTAAATAGGAGGTTGTGTGGCTTAATAATACTACGGAGGTGTTTGGTTCAACTGATTGAGACATCTCATAGAGATTTTTCCACAATCAACTAACTTTTTAAGTGTTTGATAAAACTTTAAAAACAACGGTTGATACTTGTTTTTATCCAAAACAGTTAAGGATTCAATCAACTCTATTTTGAATTTTTTTTGTATCAACTGATAGCTGATTTGTATATATTTTTTATTTAGATTATTTTACTTTTTATTAAAAATAAATAATAACAAATAAATCCATTCAAATTAAATGTATGTAATTAATTTTTTATAACTCAAAATAGAATAAAAGTTATTTTAAACTATAATTAATAATCAAATAATTATAATACGTGTACCTATAATTATTTTTTAAATAATATTTATATCTTAAAATAAATTTTTAAATAATTTCTATTAAAATTTTTAATAATATACAAATCAAAGATAATAAATTATTATTTATTATTATATATTATTTTTAAATTAAGAAATATATAAAATTATATTTAAAAATATATTGTTCCCTTAATGGTCATTAATTTAACATATTAACGGCAACAACTGATAAAATTTTATCAAACAGTTTATATTTATTAACTATCAACTATCCGATATTAGCTATTATAAATAGTTGAATTAAACAAACCCTAACTCATATATGTGTATATATATATATATATATATATATATATATATATATATATATATATATATATATATATATGAGTAATCCAAAAAAATACAAATTCTTTGACCTAATCCAAAAGTTGAAGAATTCAAAAAATAATTTTCCAGACATAGATCCAAAAATTTAAATTTCCATCCCGAATTTTCAGACCAATTTGAAGTGGTAATTTAGAGCAAATGGAGATTCCAAAAATGGCTCAGAGTGTAACAAAAATTCGAAGATTTATATTAATTTTTTAGTTTATATATTTAAAATTAATATTTAACAAATTCATAATAAAAATAAATATATATTTTTTGTAATAGTACTATTTTTGTACTATTATATTTAATAATAGTATTATTTTTGTAAATTTTATTTTAATATCTATATTTTAATCATTTTATAATTTGATCATATAAGATAATATAACTGCAAAATTTACTATAAAAATTTTATTTGTAAATTTAATTATTTTCTATGATTAAACATATATTAAAAATTAACTATAAAATGATTTAATTAATGAATGTATTTGTTTTATTTTAAACAATTAATAATACTTAAAATATCAAATATTATACGTTAAGTTAATACTTAATAGTATATTATCTAAAAGAATTTATTTGAATATAATTCATTATTAAGATAATATTAATTTTTTTTGAAATATATAATTATAGATTTTTAATCTTAACTTAATTATCAACTTTATAATACATCACCCAAAAATAAAGATAATAACTATTGGTGAAATTTTTTTTTTATATATATATATATAATAAGCTATAGTCAGAAAAATTGGAGACGATTGAGTTTTTGATTTAAAGAACTTATAATCTACAAACTTACTCTAATAAAATTGTCCGAGACGATTCAATTTTGGAAAAAGTCAAACAATTAATGTAAATTTTTTATTCTAAAAATTTTTCATTTAATTTTTTTAAACAGTATGATTTTAATCCGTTAATATTTATCTATATATAAATTTTCCTATAAGCATTAGAAGATGTCAACATTGATTTGATTTGACAAAAGATGCTTAACAATTTTTTTTTTGTCAAAATAAAAGAAATATATATTAAAGCAAAATAAAAAGTTCATGAGGTACATGAACCATCCAGTCTAAAGGAAGAACATAATTAAGAACTGCTTTGGAAACCCAATCTACAGCGACATTAACATTTCTTTTAAACCAAACAAAAGAGACATTATCAAACAGGTTGAGTTTTGACCAAATAGCTTCAACAACTGACAGAATATGCCGTTAAGCCTCCTCCTTCTTGTTAATAGCTTTGACTACTTGAAAAGAGTCCATTTCAAAAATACAACTTTTGCATCCTAAGGAAATAGCATAGTCAATTCCCAACATCAGGGCCTCGGCATGGGTGATATAACTTTCCTTCTTTGAGCAGCACCATGAACCAGCCTTCCATTGGAATCCCTCCCAATGATAGCTAAACATACACAATTAGGTTCTTGAAAGTTGCATCAAAATTAAATTTGATTAAACTACTGGTTGAGGCTTCCAACTATCTTCTTCAATCATGTGAGACCTTTGCCTATCAAAAGGATCGTCACTTGATTGGGCATGCAAGATTTCAGAGCATAAATTGAGAGCATTGTTCAGAGTTCTCAAAGGATCAGGGTCAATTTTTGAAAAAATAGTATCATTTCTACACTTCCAAATTGTCCATCCAGTAACTAACAGCTGCATAAATAAATCTTCCTCATTTTTAAACATGTTGGATACATGAAACCACCAATCAAGCATATCATTTGCATTATTTGATCTCGGAATGTATTCAAACTGGGATGCAAACCATGTTGTTGTAGCATGCGGACATTGAAAAAGCATATGATAGACAGATTCAGACTGAGCATAACACACTTGGCATAAATCAGATCCAACAATACCTCTCCCACTCAAAAGACACTGTGTTGGAAGTATACCCTTTAGGACTTTCCACCAGAATAATTTTAGGAATGATTTTACAATTCCAAAGCCTCTTCCAGATGCCCTCATTATGATTTGCACCCATGCTATTATTGGGGATCTCCTTGTTAGTTAAGAAATGATAAGCCGGCCTTACTGTTATTTTACCCTTACTATCCAAATGCCAAATTATGCGATTTTGTACATCACTGTCTCCCAAAGAAATTTTTTGGATTCTGTCAGCATCAGATTGGTTAAACATCTGATTAATTAAAGCCGAATTCCATCTTCGTTGCCCTTGTACAATAAGATCAGCTATTGTTGAAGCTCGACAATGATAATGTCTAACAGAAGTCACTTCAAAATTCTCATTTTCTAGAATCCACAGGTCATCCCAAATGCATACATCCTTCCCATTACCTATGTTATATCTGAACCTTGTTTTAAATAACTCCCTAGTTTTATCAAACTAGCCCACCCCCAAGAAGGTCTTTGCCCCATTTTAGCCAAAAAAAACAAAGTATTAGGAAAAGACTTTCCTTTCAGGATTTTTGCCCACAAGCTATCAGGTTTTTCAATAAACCTCCGGACTTGTTTTGCTAAAAGAGCATTATTAAACCTTTCAAGTTCTTTAAACCCCATACCCCCCCTTAAATTTTGATCTTGTGAGTATTTCCCATTTGGTTAAATGCAAACTTCTTTTGTCCACATTATTCGCCCACAAACATCTTGCAAGAATACTATTTAACTGATTACAAAACCCTTTAGGAAGCTTAAAACAAGACATCACATAGGTAGGTATTGCTGTCAAAACAGCTTTAAGCATGATTTCTCTACTTGCTGGAGACAAGAGTTTATGTTGCCAGGATTGAGATTTCAGTGTAAGTCTATCTCTAATAAAACTCAAAGCCTACTTTTTTGATCTGCCCCAAACAACAGGTAATCCTAAATATTTTTCAGCAGGCTGTGATTTCAGGACCCCAATACAACTCATAAGCAAATGCCTCAAATTCAAAGGGGTATTTCTGCTGAAATAAATGCTAGATTTATTTTCATTTATTCTTTGACCCGAAGCTTTGCAATATTTATTTATAATACCTTTTGATGCCATCATTTCATTCAAATTAGCTTTCCCAAATAAAAGGGTGTCATCAGCATATAGCATATGAGTTAAAGGGGGACATCTCCTGTTAATCTTATACCCCTGCAAATCCATGTTGCTCAAAGATTTTTCCAACATAGAAGATAAAACATTTGAGACCAAAATGAACAAATAAGGGGAGAGAGGATCACCTTGTCTTAATCCTCTTGAGGGTGTAAAAAACTCCGAAGGTTTACCATTTATTAGAATTGAGTAAGAAACAATCGTGACATACTGCATTATTAATCTAGCAAAGTGAGTATGAAATTCCATTTTCAGCAATAAACTTTCCAAAAAGCCCCACTCAACTTGATCATTGCCTTACACATATCAAGCTTGAGGGCAAAATAATGGTTTTTTCTGCTTTGAGTGATATGCATAGCATGAAACACTTCATGTGCAATCAAAATGTTATCTTGGATGAGTCTACCAGTAAAAAAAGGCAGCTTGATTCAAATTAATCCACTGGGAAAGATGAGGTTACAATCTACTCACCAAAATCTTGGATATTATTTTATAAACAAAGTTAAATAAACTAATGGGTCTGAACTGAGATTCAGGTTTTTTGGAATTAAAACTATAAAATTTTTATTCCAATATTTTAGAAGAAACCCCGTTTGAAAAAATTTCTTAACAGCAGCATAAATATTAGGGGCTAAAATGTTCCAAAATTTTTGAAAAAAGATTCCCGAGAATCCATCTGGCCCTGAAGCTTTATAGGCTCCTAATTCAAAAACTGCTTTTCTAATTTCAGAATCAGAGACTGGACTAAAAAGCATATTGTTGATTTGTTCACACACCATGTGATCAACGCCATTCAGAACATCAAGAACATAATCAGATCGAGAAGCAGAGAAGAGATTTTTATAAAAATTAACAATTTCTTCTTTAATCTCCTCTTCCTCCCCAATCCAGGTGCCCTGAGTATTTTTTAATTTAACAATTCTATTTCTATGTCTTCTTCTTATGCAGGATGCATGAAAGAAGCGAGTGTTTTTATCCCCTGCTTTAATCCAATTCACTCTTACCTGTTGAAACCAAACAACTCCTCAGCTTTATAAAGATCCATAAGTTCCTTATGCAGCTCTGCATTTTTCTTTTTGTTTTCTACATTAAGCTCTCCCCCATGAATTTTATCAATTTTCCTTTGCACCTCTTTTATTTTAGTTTTTGCATTACCCACATGTTCCCCTACTCCACTTAACTAAATTACTTTCACAACAATGGAGTTTATTTTGAACTCTAGCCATGTCAAAACCTCTACAATCCTGACACCAGCTATTTCAAATGATTTCTTCACACTCCTGACTTTGAAGCCATTTAACTTCAAATCTAAACAATTTTCTGCTTTTTTTTTAATTTCACTACCCAAAACCAAAATGATGGGGCGATGATCAGACCTTAACATCTTTTCATGGATCAAGAAGGCATTTTCAAAAGTTATTCTCCAGTTAAAATTTGCATATGCCCTATCCAGTCTCTGAGCAAGATTTCTGTCCCCCACTTGCTTATTTGACCAAGTGAAACGCTCACCCTTAAATTCCAATTCTATTAATTCACTATTATCAACAAAATTTTTAAACCCCATATTCTGAGACTGCACTACCTCATTGCCCCCTTTGTTATCAAAACTAAATAAAATAGTGTTAAAATACCCTATACATAACCAGGGACTCGTATCATAAGGTTTCCAACTAAGAAAATATCTCTGTCATGCTTATTAGGGGGACCATAGACAAAAGAAACATAAATTCTATCTACATCATTTTCAGGATCTTGATACAAACAATGAATATAATTTTCATTGGCATCCATAATTTGTACCTGCAAATGTTGTCTCCACCATAAGGCTAAACCCCTGGATTCCCCTTGCGGCTCCACATAAAATCCATGCTCCCATCCCAACTGTTTTTGTTTATGCTCCACATAATCCTTCTGCTTCCGGGTTTCCATAAAAAAAAAAAAAAAAACAAATTTGGGTGATACGCACAACATAATTCTTGTAAGACTTTTACAGTCAAGACGAGCCCAAATCCTTGACAATTCCAAAATATGACTGTCATGACGCTTGGGTTGTGGTCTTTTCCACATCTTAAAGGAACAAGAGAGATTATAAAGAAGAAACAAAGATTTCGTTGAGATTAAGTTACTACAAAAATAGGAGATTCCGGAAACAACGATAGACTAAACTACAAAATCAATTATACTTCTTGACACTATTAACCCCCTAACTACTTATAATTACATCTTTAAAACTCAACAAAGCAGAGAGAAAAAGTGACAAAAGCTAGAAGAATATCATATGCAAGACCTGAAGGAAACAGAGGGAAAAACCCTAATTGTATCTCTACTGGCGAGAGAGACGCTCATAGAGTGAACTAGTTAATTAGACTAAAGTACATGATGAAGGAAAAGAGGAATAGAATCCTCCCACCACAACATAGGACCTGCCTTAACTTCTTAAAACCCATTCCCCCTTGATTCTTTGGAACACACAAACGATCCCACGATTTCCAATGAATACTAGAGTTACCCGTGCCTGAATCCCACCAAAAGCCATTCATTAATCTTTCAATCTCATCACAAAGCCCCTTGGGAAGAAGAAAAGCACCCATAACATAATTGGGCATAGATTGGGCTACACTTTTCAATAAGACTTCTTTTCCCGCTTTTGAAAGCTGCCTGTTCTTCCAACCTTGAATTTTATGCCACTTTGTCACGAATGAAACCCAAAACCTCCTTATTCTGACCAATAAAAGAGGGAAGACCAAGGTAGCGATCATGACCCCCATCCCTGGTAATAGATAAAATCTGACGAATATATTAGCAAGCTTCCCCACAAACATTAGAGCTAAAAAACAAGCTCGATTTGTTAAAATTAATAGTCTATCTCGAAGCTTGTTTATATTCCTCAAGCACACAAAGAATTTCAGCACATTCAAGAGCATTAGCTCTAAAAAATATCAGGAGCACCGCTCGCATGGAGAGACCTGAACTGTAGTTTATGCTGAAGCAAACAAGAAAAACCTTCAAGGCACAAAATATATATGGAGAAAGAGGATCTCCTTGATGCAGACCACGATGGGAACAATAGGACCTAATAATGAAGCACCATGAGCAACATTATAAGTAACAGAAGACACACAAAGCATGACAAGCTCAACCCACCGATTAGAAAAACCCAAAGTAGTCGTCATATCATGAAGAAAATTCCAATCAAGACTGTCATATGCTTTGCTAATATCCAATTTAAGCGCTGCAAAACCCCTATCACCTAATCTCTTACGTTTCAAAAAATGTAAAGGCTCATAAGTAACCAAAGTATTATCAGAGATCATCCTACCAGGAACAAAAGCGCATTGGGATTTTAAAATAATAGATGGAAGCACAACTTTGAGTCTATTTACTAACACTTTAAAGACAACCTTATAGAGGACTTTCCAAAGACCAATCGGATGCCAATTAGCCATAGAAACTGGATCCTTTTTTTTTAGTAATGAGAACAATTGTAGTGTCATTCAAACTTTGTGAAAGCCAAACATTATTCAAGAAATCCAAACAAGTCTCTGTGACATCTTCACCAACCATATGCTAACTCTTTTGATAAAATGCCGGGTTCATACCATCTGGACCCAGTGATTTGTCAGAATGCATAACAAAAAGAGTCGTTTTCACTTCATCAGCTGAAAAAGGAGCAACAAGAAAATCATTATGCTCTGTAGTAACCCAAGAAGAAACATGCTGAGTAACACAAACATAATTATTCTCTGAGGGGGAAAATAAATTTCTAAAATAAGAAATCAGAATATCTTCCAAACCTCTTCCTGAGTAACACCAAGTGCCCGGATCATCCTTCAACTTGTGTAAACTATTTTTCTTTTTTCGTTGAGAAGCCAAACGATGAAAATAGTTAGATTTATAATCACCCTCCTTTAACCACAGTTGCTTGGAGCATTGTCGCCAAAAATCCTCATCTTTCCTAAGACACTTAACTCAGCGATAATGACCCCACCACGAGACTTACCATTTCCGCCACTATCTATACATGCACTAGATCAATGGTATATGATTATATTTTGATTTTATTATTTTATTTAATAAAGTGATATTTTTTATTATCATTTTATGTTATAATAATTACTTGAATAGTTAATTTTTACTAAGGTTATTAAGTATGTGACTTGATAGTAAAATTCTTAGATTAAATATGAGTTCTATTCAAATTATTCCTAGTCTTCAATGTATTATAGTTAGTATGATGTTGATTGATGATTATGTTTTACTAATCATGAATATGAGATATTAAGTCAACTCATAGATATTTATTTAAGAAATAAAGTACTGGATTAATCTATCTTAAAAATACTGCATAGATAATTGTCATAAGTAATTCTCATAATAGTAATATTGGTTTAGTCCTTTGACCTTGAAATCACCATGGATTTTTACATAACTATTTTGTATTTTGACACAATCTTATATTATCATTAACCGGATGATAAAATAAGTTGTTGTTGGGTATAAAATGAGTTATGTGAGAAATGTGAGTGATTAAAAAAGAATTTATCCCTCGTTTAATATGAGTAAGATATCTATGGGCCCCTTAATAAGATAGACTGAGAAAAATGCATGGCTATGCTAAAGTAAATTGATAAAGAGTTATCATTCTTAGTCTACTTGGAATCAAGAAATTATATGATTGAATTTTAGAAGGATGACATAATTTATGTTTTATATTCAATCAATATATCATGTGACAAAGGGACTAAAATATTCATTGTATTTTAGGTTATGTCAGATTATTGACTTCACATGACTTGAGTAGTCATAATATCTTGCTAGAAGTCACTTATGATTTGTAAGCCTAAATAGAGATTTAAGGCTCATTGCCAACGTCATGTGAACCTATAGGGTCACACACTTTGAACAAGCCCAAAACAAATATGAGTTTAACAAGCCTAAATAAGCTCTGTGGAAATAACTAAATAAAATAATTATTTATTTATTTAAGGTAAAGGTTATTTTAAATTAATAGAATATTATTTCTGATTTAATTTTAAATAAAATCAGAATAAGAATAAGTGAGAAATTACCAAAAGATTGTTTGGCAAATGAAACCCTAATTTAAATGTCTATAAATATGTCATATTCTCTAGGGTTTTATACACTTTCATTATTCTACCACTAAATTTGTTTTCTCTTTTTTAGAAAACAAAATACAGAGTTCCTTTTAATTCTTGATTTGTGAGAAATCAAGAGAAGGTGCTAGTACACAAATATTCATTTTCAAAATTAAAGGTTGTTCGTGTGGACACTTGTGGAGGATGGATTCTTTTGAAGATGTCTCGAATCCAAACTGCTAAATTTAAAGCTTGAGGTAAGGTGTCACCAAAGTGAACCTCCTCTCTTTCTTCTAGATTTCTTAACTCTTTTGCGATTATGGTAAGAAAATGAAAATCCTAAGTTTAATCAATTAATCGAATTACTTGGATTCAAGTTTGGGTTTGTGATTCAAATTTTATCTTTCTGCTGCATATGGAATCACGAAACCCAACAAATAGTTCTTATAATTATGCAATCATTAATTACCTTTTTAGAGTTAGCAAAATTTAAAGTAGCAGTTGCACCTATGTCCCTCTTATGCATATCCACGAGCATACGTTCTGAGCTATGACCTGAAATCATCCTTTCTGCAGATATGACATTAACTGATTCCCTTTTTGGCACATTAGGGCGGAGCCATCTAACACCACTCTGAGTTATAGTCTAATGCATTGGAGCAATTAACCAATCTCTAAATAGTCGATCAACCTTACCATCCATTGAGATAAAAACCTAGATACAGTGAGAGTCCTTATAGTTAAGAAGACCGTACACAAAGCAATACAAAGGAGGATTTTCATACTTAAAATTAAGCCAGCTCCATTCACTTTTAGGTTTTTTATCTCCATTTTGCGATTTAATGGGAAATGGACATTGAACAAAGGTCGAACCCTCATGTACGCCCGCCATCCACCAGTGAAATTGCTAGGATTAGAAAGAAGATAACCACCAATGTAATTACCAACATACTTAGCCATACGTTCCGACATAAATCCTATCGAAATATCATAAACCTGAATCCACATAGAAATTTAAAACAATTTAACCTTTAGAGGATTATCACTAACCTCAAGTCATTTCAAGAGAAAGAGTTATTGGTTGAAAGTCTAAGGGCCGCCATTAAAAACTTGCTGCAGATCAAGCTCGTGAAAAAACTAAAAAAGGTAGCGAGATGAAGGCAATTCCCGAACACTTAACCCTTTCATTAGTGTCCATATAGTAGCTAACATGTTTTTCTTTGGGTCAAAACGAACATGTTTGTCTGTGAGAAATCGACTAACAAGACAAAGTTTATAGTCATTAATCCTTCTTGAAAATCATCCTGTTCCAAATCTAAACCAATATAATTATCTTCCTCCTCCAAAGTAAGTTTAGCACATGCATGTTCCAACACTGAATAACTTGAATAATAAGCTAAGGAAAACAAAAAGAAAACTTGTCATAAAGACAAGAAGAGACAAAACATGTCACAGAGACAAGACTTTAATACATAAAATATTAGTAAATTATCCGTTACTAAATTTTATAATTATTAGTCTACAATAATTAATTTAAAATAATTTTAAATTCATTCATGCGACGTGCTGACCTTTGCCTAGTTTTATTAATATATGTAAGCAAAATCAACAAATGCAAGAGCAAATATTGATGAAAAATCTCTTTAAACTAAGCAAACCAAACAATTTTCATGCACAAAATTCATAAGCTACTCACTCACACTGATAGAATAAATAATGTCATAATTGGATTAATCCAATACTTCTCTAAATTCATTAATATTCAAGCCATTATGACAAAGTTTAACCAGATTATGTTACGGGTTGACATGTGAACCCATTTATAACTTGTTTAATTATACATATTGTGTTAGGTTGTGTTAACCTGACACAACACGACCCATTCAAAATACACATAATTTATTACAATTTTAAATAGTAAATTAGTCATTATTATAATTTTTTAATAAAAATAATATTTTTTATAGTTGTATTATGAAAATTTCTATATTACAAACATTATTTTAAATTATTTTTGCTACATATGGGATAATGACTATGTAAGTCCTAAAGTTATGTCATTTTTTCAGTTAAGTCCTATAAGTTTTAAATGTTTCAATTGAGTTCATTAACTTTTTAAAAATTGTATTGTTAGTCTTAGGTTGTTAAAATTGCCAGACATTACTGATGTGTCAATTACTCATTGAAATTAATTGACGACGTGTTAGTCGTGTAAAAAAAGCTTCAAAACACATATTGCCACTTGGAAAAACATGACATATCATATTTCCACTATCAGTTACTTACAATTTTAAACACTTTAACGTTATACATTATCAGTGCAAAACTGCATTTTTCTACTATCAGTACAAAGATGCTTTTTTCTCTTAAAAAAATTGATGTCGTTCTCATTCTCCATTCAAGAAAAGTGAGTTGTGGTCCAATAAATCATTTTCTTGGACTTTTGCTATTTTCATGTCATTTTGTATCTGAATAAAGCAATAAATTGTTATGCTTGTGTAACAAAATAAGGGGATTGTTCAAGTCATAAGATTATAATAATATATAAACTAAAAAGAACATTCCATATAATTACCAAAAAAATGAAATTAAATTGAAAAATAAAGGAAAGAACAAATCCTAAAAAATGAAGTATCATTTTTTATAAAAAAGAAGAAAAAAACATTGCAATTTTTTTTTGGAAACATACAAGAATCTGTAATTTATAAGAGAGGACTCTTAAAAGAAGTGTACTTTAAGTAACATTCCAACAAACTATGGGGGCAAGCATACCATATCCATCTTTCATCTATCAACAAGCATAATATATTCAATCTAAAAAAATTGAAATTAAAAGAGTACTAAAAGGGGGGGGGGGGTGAATATAATTATCAAACAATAATAAGAAATTAAAATATTTGAACAATAATTAAAAGGAATGTTAAGAAGGAAGAATAACAAACACAAGAATTTAAGGAGTTCAGATTCTCCATAATCCTACGTCTTCACTTAACTTATCCTCAAGTTAGGATATTGAATCACCATAATCTATTTTCCTAGATTGATTTTTTACAACTTGAGTTTTAGGCTCAACTCAAACCTTATAACTTGAGTTTTCAAGGATCACTTAAAACTCAATTCACAAGTGTTTTCAAAGCTCACACTAAAACTGAATTTCTAAGTGTTTTAATGGCTAAACACTTAAACTAATTCTTTTATAATAGAATCTCACTTCCCATTTTCTTAACCCCAAAAAATAGAAGAATAAGAATTTCTATTCTAACACTCATAAACTCTTATAAGAGTTATCAACAATAAAATAAATTTTGAGAGAGTTTTTTTAAAGCTTAATTGAATGCTTGAAAGTATATGATGAGTAAATAAGTTTCTTAACCTCTAAATGATTTTCAGAGGTTGTATTTATACTTTGAGAATTCAATTATAGTTGTTAGAAACAATAATAATACATTATAAGTTCATTTGAATGTAATTTGGACTTTTGAGCTGCAATTTATCAAGTCTCGATTGAGATTACATCAATGCTGGTCAGGACGAGCATTGAATAACCATTATGAGTCGTTGTATTTGAATTTTTGCTTTGGTTCCAGTCGGGACTACCTTCTCTCGGGCACTGTCCCAATCGAGACATTAGATCAGGATCAGTTTTGCCAAAAATTGAGTTTTTTGTAGAAACTAGTTTGCCTTGGTCTTGCTTGGGACTATGACAGGATTTGCACTTTCTATGCAATTTAATCCTTGTGTTGAGTCTGATTGAGTTAAAGCTTCATTTGTCTTTCCGGAATGATTTTTCTTTGATAGTTTATTATTATTTTGGCTTTCAAATTATTCCTATCTTATACACACTTAAAGCAAACACATTAGTTGCTAAAAATTAAGTTTATTAAGATCAAAATCAAAATTCATAACTTACTAAGGTTAGCAATGTCACGACCCAAAATAGGGGCCATGACCGGCGCTAGGGAACGGAAATTTTTTCGTATCCGGAGCCCGTAGCAAGCCTAAAATAAAATAAAATATTCAATAGTAATAATAACAACACAATTAAGTAAAATATTATGCAGCGGAATAAAATCATAAATATCAAAATAATAATTCCACCAAATGAAATTAAATCAAATCCTCCTCTCATAAATATAAATAAACTCTTTTATTACAAATCTAGTTCAAATTCTTAAAATACATAACTCATACAAACTTAATACAATATCTTTTAGCAATCTTAAGACTAGAATATAAAATAAAACTTAAGTGAGCAATTTACATAGAGAAGCCGGAGCGAAAGAAATCCGGCGTGCAAGCCTGCTACTGAGGTCTGAAGATGATGACTCTCCTGAAAAATAGTCAACGAAGGGGAGTCAGACCTCACTGAGTGAATTACTATAGTATATATACATGCATACTAAATGCCAATGCACACCATCAAAAGTATATATAATATGTATGTATACAAGCAAATACACACAGATGCACTAAAATCATTATATATATTTTTATGGAAAATCACTGTTTATGAAGGATCAAATAGAACCCTAGAAAATTACAACCTCAAAACAGTGTTAGAAAACACTCTAGCCATACATACTCACTTATTCCAAATATATTCACTTGTTCCATTTGGACAGTAGACTAGCCCCGAGACACTAAGTCAACCGAGCTCCAGCAGTCTGACTGTCAGTGTGATTGGCCCCGAGACACTTGGTCAATCGAGCTCCAGCAATCACACTTCCAAATCATATCACACATTAGATAAATCAAATCCAATCAATATCCTCAAACAGGTTAGTAATATAGCCTAAATGCTATCAGCGTACCGGTACGTACTCGGTCCTAGTGCTGCCCACTAGGTAGCACGTTCTATTGATATCCTTCATTAATATATAAAACATACACTTATAAAAATAAATGATGCATGAATTTAAATATAATAACAACAATAACCATATATATACTAGAAATATACCAAAAGTAAACTATGTATATTTCGAGTATATATACGTTAAATAAATCTAATTAAATTACAAAATAAACTAGAAATGTATTTGAAAACATTTTAAACATAATTCGTTAATAAAACATGCATATAGTTTAAAATATACCAATAATAAACCAAAAATAGGTCGAAAATAAACTTAAGTATTAATTAAACCATTATGCATATTTAATAAAAAAAAACATACAATTCTAAATCATGCACCCTAAAGCATATATATATATAATAGTAACTCACAATTAGTGCGCTCCTCGAGATGGGTCCGATGGGCCTGGTCCACTAGGCCTCGGTCTCAGCGCAACTAAACAAACAATAATAACAGACATCAGAATAAACCTAATAGAAAATCTTAGAAACTTGATCTGGAATATTAGACACATAATTAAAAATCAGAATTCGACCGGACATCACGTTTTATGAGAATTCTACCGAAAATCTAGCAGAACCTCCCCTGTAAAATGGACATCTCTCTACTCAAAGAGTAGATCCGGCCTTGCAAAGAAACACACTTCAAAAAATAGGCACAGAACCACAATCACAACCCCTCGGTCGGACTCCAAACTATAATTCATCGACCGAGGTCCACAATTCACAGAGTATTTACAAAATACCGAAAATACCCTTATATACTAAAAATACATTTTATAAGTAGAAATTACATAATTAATGCTAAAACACATTAAAAATCGATAAAACTCATTTATTTAGAAAAATCGTATATTATATATATAATTTGAAAATAATTCACGAAAAATAGTTTTAATTAATTAAAAATACTAAATAATTTGTAGAAATCATTTTTATACCTTAAATAACTATTAAAACCAATTTAATTACATTTTTAGCCAATTCAGGGTAAAATTACCAAAATACCCCTATATATATAAATATACTAAAATTAATCCAAAAATTCACCAAAAATAATATAATTGCTAAAAATTAATTTTATCAACATATTTTTCAATAATATCACTAAATAAACTTAATTAACTAATTAATTTCAATTAAAAACACAATTAACCCTATTTTCTCAAAATTACATAAACTATATAAATTCAAATAAATACATAAAAATTCAAAAAAATTCCAAATAAATTTCTATAATTCATTTCAACACCTATAATTACCATAAAACACAATTTCATAATTTAATTAAATTAATTTTCAAAAATTAGAAAATAATCAAAAATACCCAAAAATCAAAATAATTTTCAAAAATTCTACATAAATTCACACATGAATATTAAGCTAAGGGGAGCAACATTTGTGAAGGAATTTATCATGAATCAATCAATTGAAGCTAAAAAAAAAATCAAAAACCCCTAATAGGCCGAAATTGCATGATTGAAGCCTAGGGAAATCTAGACCATTTTAAATGAAATAAAGCTTGGAATCACACTCACTGGAGATCAAGGAGAAGATAGAGACTAGCGGTGTCGAAAACGGTGGTCGAAATCGGCTTGATCGACGTTGAGAAGAGTTTCGGCTTCTCCGGCCAAAACAAGCTTCCCGACGTCGGAAACGGGCTCTGCTGGCGGCGGAACAGGCTGAGGACGATGGTGGCTCACCAGGAGGCACACTGACGGCAAGGGAACGACATGACAGAGGGTGGTTGGGTGATCGGGGAAGAAGGAGGAGGAGTCAGGGGCGAAATGGTAATTTGCCAAAAATTTTTGATTTTAACACTATAATATGTATATATATATTATAATAATATAAATTTCCACACATATTAAATATACACACACACACACATAATTTAATATATTAAATAATTTATACACTAAAAAAAAAATTAAATAATATTAAACTAATAATAAATAATAAAAATTAGGGTAATTAATTAAACCCTAATTAAATTTAAATAAATACACATATATACTTTATTTTAACACTTTTAAAAATATATATGAGTTCATGCAAATGCATAAATCTACTTAAAATAATTAATAGTAAATTATTTACGTGAAAATTTTCCCGAAAATAGAATTCTCGGGAAAATTTTACGTAAAGTACTAAAAAAATATAAAATAATTAAATAAGCGTTAATTAAATAACAAACTCATAAAATATCAATATTATATACCAAAAATTATTAACACTGTATATCCCGATGCAGTATTAAAATATTTAAAAACACGGAATATTACAAGCAATCTCCCCTTTTTTTATTTTGACAAACTTATTTTGACTTTGATAAAAATAGTACAAAGTGAAGTGTGTGATAGATAACAATTATGATAATAATAATGATATCAATTAAAATTAAATATATTTCTTTATTTCTCCCCCTATGAATATGGACATGATAAAAAATATAAATTTATAATTTATTCTCCATGACAAAAAAATATAAAATATATCATTAGAGAATTATGGCCTAATATAACAAATGTGTTAAAAAAACATAATAAAAAAATATTTGGCAATATGAAGAAAATAATTTCAAACATATATGCATATAATGCATCACAAAAATAATACATATAGCACAACCTCATATGATCATATAAAGTTTAGCTAGCTAATCATACATGATCATGTGACACTTTGCATATTACAAACGCAAACACTAAGCACAATTATCACATAGTTTCTTTTCCCCTTTTGTCAAAGACAAAAAAAAAAGAGATATAAAGTGAAATGATCCTAAAGGAATAATAATAAAAAAATCCTAGAGGTAATAAAATATCACAAACCAAAATAATGAAAAGTAAAGATACACCAAATCTTTATGAAATTATATGGCATATATAAAAATAATATTCAAATAATTTTCTCTCCCCCTATAATAAAGTAGAATAAGAAAAAAATAATTTGATATTAAGGACACACTATCACAAAATTAACACATTCTTTGTCAAAAATACTTAGGCACAAAATTAACTAAATACTTATGCAAACTCAAATTGTTTCTCCCCCTTTGTCAAAAATAAAAAAAAATTGAATACTAAAGAAATTGACATTTTGAGGAAAGGAAAATTTCATTAATAGGAGAATTCATACAACATAAAGATAAAAATACTGAAAATAAACAAGAAATAAATGAAAACTAAACTCACAAAAAATGAGCCTAAAAAAAAACTAGCCGCTAAAGGCTCATACATGGAAAATAAACTAAATAGATACTGAAAATAAAACAAATGAAAAGTACATAAAATATCTATTCTAAGGGAGAAGATGAAGGAGGAGGAGGATAGGTGCAAGTATAGTCTTGTTGCTCATAAATATGATGGACATCATATTAAAGATGAGCAATGTTATCATTAATTTGATTAAAATGCACATTGAAATTAGATTAAACTTCATCAAAGCGAGAATTGCAATTGGATTCCATTAAGGACATGTGTTCAAATACTTGTCCTACTTGAGCTTGAGCACCTTAAGTTGATGTACCTTTACTTCTTGTCCTTTTCCTTAGAGGAGCATCATAAATTTATTCTTCTTCCTCAATATAGCTTTAATATTTTCACTTGCTCTAAGGTTATGTTTCCAAATCCAAACACCATTAATAGAAGTGAATTGTTAGGAGTTTTTAATAAAAGTTTCATTAAGAATAATAGGCCTGGTAGAGGGTAGAGGATCAAGATTAATATTGTAGAATTTAGTTAACTTTATCACAATTTCACTAATACAAATTGCTCCGGTGTTACTATCACTAATTAGTCAGATTCTCCATTATAAAAATCTTCCTAAAGCAATATTTTCATTATGAAAAAGGCAATAAACATGAAAAGATCATCAAGAGAAAAAGTTTTATTAGAAAGAGCTTTGCTATTAATAAAATAGGTAATTAAGCGATGAACATACCAACGTGCTTTGGATTTGATGTGTGAGGCATTAGTATGTCTAGTAAAGAATTGAGGAGCATTGGGATTTTTGATTTCATCTTAAAAAGAGGAAGTAAGCCATTAAGGGTTAGTTTGAATATGTCCTTCTTGGGAAAAACTAAAAAAGAGTATCAAACTCTTTATGTGTTATGAAGCGATCTCTTCCTCCCAATTTGAATCTCATGGAGAAGTAGGGATTAGCATCATCAAATTTGACAAAATGAAGAGTGCATGATGAAAGTAATTCAAGAATGAGAGAATGATAAAATGGAAAAGTTGAGAAAGCAAAATCATAAATCCCACCTTTGAGAAGAAGATCCTTGACTTCATCATAGCAACTAATTGCTTTGAGAGTAGGTTCATCCATAAATCTCAAAGGAATAAAGACTCTCTTTTAGAATTGTGACATTCTCTTCTTAAGATCTTGAGAAGAATAAGAGAATGGAGAGTGTGTTTTTTGGGTTTATCCTTCTTTGAAGGAGGATCTTAAGAAGAGGAAGGAACCTTACTTGGTTTCTTAGGAGCCATGATAAGAGAGAAAAGAAAAATATATGAAGAATTTATAGAGAAAGGAAAATTTTGATTAAGATGAAAAATCTAGTATGAATAGAATGGTATTTATAGACAAGAGATTAGGGTTGAAAATAGTTCAAAATTTGAATTTGGATTAAATAGAAACCTAAAAAATTGCTCCTGATTATGATTGGGAAGTCAAAAGGTTGATAGGATTTGGAATTCTAATGCTGTTAGGATCAATGTCTCGGTCATGACATGCTCCCATCCCAGTCAGGACATGATGTCCCAAGTGATATCCAGATTAGGATATTGCTCGGGATAAGTTTTATGTAAAAGCACATAATTGAAATAGTAATATCTTGATCGGGAAATGATTTGACTTTGGGCGTGAAAATAGTCCTAGAGGGGGGGGGGTGAATAGGACTATAAAAAAAGAATTAAAAGAATTCTTTACAAGAATTAAATAGAAGTTGAGAAGGAAGAATGAAGAACACAAAGATTTAAGGAGTTTGGATTCAACAACAATCCTACGTCTCCACCTAACTTATCCCCAAGTTAGGATTTTCAATTACCTACAATCTTATTCACAATATTGAGACTATACAAGAGTTTTATGGCTCACTCTTATAATTTTATAACATGAGTTTTCAAGGCTCACTCAAAAAACCAAAACCCAAGTGTTTCAAAGGATAACACTTAAACCAATTCTTTTAGAAATAACTTTCAATTTCCTTATAATCTAACCCAAGATTTAAGATGAAGAGAAATTCTATTTCTAACACACACCCAACTCTCACAAGAGTTATACAAACAAAGAATTGTTTAAGAGAATTTGATAGGTTAATAAAAGCTTAAGAAATAATGAATGATAAACAAGTTGCTTAACTTCCATTAAGCTCTAGAGGTATTTATACTAAAAAATATAGCTGTTAGAGGTGCAAATGATGTATCCAACATCTATATTTTGAAATATTGAGACTGATGTTGTCAAATAGCTATTCATGGATTAAAACCATAATTAGTTTCTTAAGATGTTTGAATTTTCCCACACTTTCTTCATAAAAGCTATAGATATTTGAATTATATTTCCATATCAATTTGAATCACCTAAATTGGACTTCTTTGGATCAAGATATGTTCAAAATACTAAGGGTTGTGCATTCTGTAATGCAAACTACAGTCAGATAGCTATACCCAAATTGAAGCAGTGATTTGCTCCTGAAGAAATTTGATTTTGCCCATAATTTCTTCATGAAATCTGTAGGTATTTGAATTATCTTTCCATATAATTTTAAGTCACATACTTTTGACTTCTTTAGCTCAGGATATGTCCAAATTACTTAGGGTTATGCAATCTGAAATGCAGAATACTGTCAGACAACTATATACAAGTTTAAGCCGTGATCTGCTCCTGAAGAAATTTGAATTTGCCCATATTTTCTCCATAAAAGTTGTATATATTTGACTTATATTTTCATATCATTTTGAATCATCTAAATTGGACTTCTGTAACTCAATATATGTTCAAAATACTAAGAGGTGTGCAGTTTGAGATGGCAGACGTATATGTGGATTTCAACTCAAAATTTGCCTAACCAAATGAACTTGGATTTTGACAAATAAGCCCAATCCAGAAAGCTAAAGATGTCTAGTTAAAATTTTAAGAAGCTCATTTTCTCATTTAAGAGCTCTAAATATGTTAAAAGCTTTCTTCAATCTCAGAGGTTCAATCAGCCCAAAAAGTCACTATTCATCCAAAAGTATATATGCTTGGTATATGTTTGGTATATAATTCCTTACACACTTAATTGAAATTATTAGTATAAAAATTGTTTGTCAAAGTCCAAAATTAGGAGTTTGATCATGCAAATGGTCAACAGGACGGGACATAAGTCCTTCCTTATAAAAATTTTACAATTAAGTCCTTGCGAATCGTATTTTATTTTGAATTAATTAAGAGATATTTTAAAGGATTTAAATGAGTTTTATGAACTCATTTAATGAATGATATATTTTTCTAAAAGTAAAATAATTAATTTAATGAATAAAAGTTTCATTAATTAATTATTAATTTTGCAAAATAGGAATAAAAGAGAGATAAAAATGATTTTGAAAAATATTATTATGCAATTTTTTTAAACAAAAATCAAATTTAAAAGAATCAATATAATTCAAATAAACACTACATGATTTCACATAAGGAAAATGAAGGTAATTAAGAAAATATAAAAAAAAAATATTAGTGAACAAGTGTTATATACTAAAAATAAACATAAAGAAAACTTAAAGGAAACCAAACATTAATATAGGAAATTTAACACAAAATCAAGACAAACTAGAACCATCAATTATGTCAAGTTCATGTTTAATGAAATTCAATCTCTCTTCATTGAGAGGTTTGGTGAAGATATCAACAAGTTGATTATATGTATCAATAAAATCAAGTGAGATATCACCAATTGTTGATCACGCAAAAAAAAATGTCGAATGTCTATATGCTTTGTTCTAAATTGTTAAATGAGATTCTTACTAAAGTTTATAACACTTGTATTGTCACATTTGATAGGAATGTGATCAAGTTTTATACCATAGTCCAATAATTATTATTTTTGCCATAAAATTTATGAACAATAAAGACTTGCTGCAATATATTCAGCTTCAGCAGTGGACAAAACAACCAAAACTTATTTTTTACTAAACCAAGAAACTAAACATTGTCTCAAAAATTGACAAGTTCTAGAAGTGCTCTTTCTATCTAATAAGCTATCGACAAAGTCTACATTCAAATAGCTAATTAAGTTAAAGGAGGAACTCCTCTAAATGCACTGTTCCATAAAGATATTTGAAAATTCTTATAATAGCATTCAAAAGAGACTCTCTAGGACAAGATTAAAATCTAAAACACAAGTAAGTAGCAAACATAATATCAAGTCTACTAGTAGTTAAATAAATGAGGGATCTGATCATACCTCTAAATCATTTTTCATCAATAGATTTGCCATTCTTATCCTTAATAAGCTTGGTTCTGGTGCTCATTGGAGTTTTGCTAGTCTTAGCTCCATCCATGCCAAAATTTTTGAGAATATCTCTTGCATATTTGATTTGATTGATGAAAGTCTCATATTTACATTGCTTAATTTGAAGTCCAAGAAAGAACTTGAGTTCTCCCATCATACTCGTCTCATATTCTCCTTGCATTAATTTAGAGAATTCCTCACACAAACCATGGTTAGTAGCACTGAAAATAATATCATCAATATATATTTGAACAATTAATAAATCATGCTTAGATTTCTTTATGAAAATAGTTGTGTCAACTTTTCCTTTAAAGAAACCTTTCTCTAATAGGAAGTTACTCAATCTTTCATACCAAGCTCTTAGAGCTTGTTTCAATCCATACAATTCTTTTGATAAGTTAAAAACATGATTTAGAGAATCAAAATTTTTAGAACCTGGAGGTTGCTTAACATATGCCTCCTCTTCAATGAAACCATTTAGAAATGCACTTTTAACATCCATTTGATAAAGTCTAAAATCCATGTATGATGCAAATGCAAGTAGCATTCTAATAGCTTATAGCCTTGCAATAAGGGTAAAGGTTTCATCATAATCGATGACTTCCTGTTGATTATAACCTTTAGTTACTAGTATAACTTTGTTCCTATTTATGACACCTTATTCATTCATCTTATTTCTAAACACCCATTTGGTTCTTATAATAGTATGGTGTTTTGGTTTAGGAACCAAGGTCTAAACCTTGTTTCTTTTAAATTAATTTAACTCTTATTGCATAGTAAGGACCCAAAATTCATCACTCAATGCATCGTCAACATTTTTGGGCTTAATTTAATACATGAAGGCTAAATTAACAATAGACTTTAATTTAGATCTAGTAGTTACCCCTTCTATAGTATCACTTATAATGAGGTCTTGAGGATGAGCTTTCTTAAATTGCTAATCCTTTAGAAGTTCATCCTTCAAGGTAGGTTAAGATATATCTTCATTGTCCTCTTTGTTTGGACCTTCAAGATGCAAATGCTTACTAGGATTTTTTTCTTAATTATCTATAATTTCATTGTCACCTACAAGATCATCAACACTATAAACATATTTCTAGGATTAAGTGAGATTGATTCATCGAATACAACATTCATTGACTCTTAACTTCTATAGTTTTCTTATTAAAAACTTTATATGCTTTACTAGAAATAGAATGGCCTAGGAAAATTTCTTCATTGACTTTAGAATCAAATTTTCCAAGATTATCCTTGGTGTTTAGTAGAAAGCACTTGTATCCAAATGCTTTTAGATATGAGATTTTGAGTTTTCTATTATTCCTGTCATGACCCAAAACTAGGAGTCATGACCGGCGCTAGGGAACGAGAATTTTTTTGAATCCGGAACCCATAGCAATCCTAAGAAAATAAAAACATGCAATAAATAAAATAAAAGTACAACTGAATTAAAATTTTTCAAATCGATATATAAAAATAGATACTCCAAATCCTTTCATAAATAAATATGTTCATACAATATTCAAATACAACTCTCTGAGTATAAAGTATCAAAACAAAATCATACTTTTGATACAATAACACTACTACTGTAGTTTCTAGAATACAAATCAGAATTTAAAATATACATTTACATAAAATAGCTGGGATGGAAGAACATTGATGAAGAGTTCTACTACTAAGGTCTAACGATAAGGATCTCCTAAAAAAAATAATTAAGGGGTGTCAGACCTCATTGAGTGAATTACTATACTATATATACATGCAATCTAAACCATAACAATTAGGCACCCATATATATACATACATACATACATACACACACACACACACACGCACATTACACACAAATGTCAAACTCTGCTTTTATATGTATAATAAATATAGAAAACATTTATTTTAATACATGAAGGATCAAATAGAACCCTATTAATCGCAACCTTAATAAACCATATCATCACTCTAGCCATACAGGCTCATTTAAATCCAAATAGATCACTCATTCCATTTTGGACAGTAGGCTGGCCCCGAGACACTAAGTGAACCGAGCTCTAGTAGTCTGACTGTCAGTGTGATTGGGCCCGAGACACTTAGTCAATCGAGCTCCAGCAATCACACTATGAATCACATCACATCTCAATCAAATCATCTCAATCATATTATAATAACCACAAGTAATTCCTCACTCAAACCTAAATCTATTGCACCGGTACGTACATGGTCCTAGTGCTGCCCACTAAGTAGCACGTTCTATTAATATCCTTCATTTGAGATAAATCATCCATTCGAAAAGTAAATAGTGTAGAATGACATTCATAATAGTAAAATAAACCATATATATACCTAAAATAAACCATGTATATTTCGGGTATATATATGTCAAATGAAACATGAAATATACCAAAAATAAACCATGAATAGACTTAAAAACAATTTAAGTATAAATCAATAATATAGCATGCATTTACTTAGGAATATACCTAAAATATATAAAAAAATATACCTAAAGTATACTAATCGTTTAATAAAAAAATTATGAATAAATATACATTTAAAACATGTATTTAATTTGACATATATCCAAAACTATACTAAAAATAAACCTAATTATCTAACATGCATATATAAAAAATAAACCCTAATATACCAATGATATAGTAAATGTATACAGAAAATATGCAAATATATATATCAAGATATACTAAAAATAGACTGAAGATATACCAAATCATGTTATAAATTAAATTACTGTTTAAAAACATATAATGAAAATGAAAAATCCCAAGTCATGCGTCTTGTATGCAATGCATATATATACAGTATAATAACTCATTGATTTGTACTCCATGAGACAGACTCAGCGGGCTTGGTTCGTTAGGCCTCTGTCTCGGCGCAGCTAGAAAAATAAAATAACAACAACAATCAGAATAAACTTCTAATTTTTACACTTCTAGGATTACTATACACAGACTCAATAAAAAATTCAAAATTAAACTTGGACCGGTTATCACATTTTACGAGAAATCTATCAAAATTTTGACAGAGTCTCCTTTGTAAAATAAACATCTCCCTATGAAAGTAGGGTCAATTCTGCACAGAAATCACACTTCTAGAATGTCAAAGCGCAACACCTCGGGTTGGGACCCCAAACTCCACAAATCCCCAACCGAGGTTCACAATTTACAACCCAACAATATTAAACAGTAAAATAATAAAAATTATAAAAAACCCATAAAAATATTTAAAAGCCTTTATTTTCTAACTAAAACTTAAAAGTTTAATTTAAATAATATTTGATAATAAAAATTCATAAATGAAATAAAATCCCCATTTTACAATTAAATTAACATAAATTGTAAATAATATTTAAAGCCACAATTTAACATCACAAAAATAATAAAATACACATTTAGTCTCTAAATAATAAATACACTAATTATTTGCATAATATTCTAAAATTATCATAATTAATTAATAAAATCTCAAATATTATATAATATTAATAAAAATTCAATTTTTACAATTATTCAACATAACATAATAAAATTCACATTTAATTGCTTAAATAGTTTAATTATATAATAAAATTAGTTTAAAACCTATTTTATTACCAAAATAATATATAATATATAATATATATTTGAAAATAATTTTTAAAAATTAGTATTAATTAGTTAAAAATAGTGATTAATTTGTAAAAATCATTTTAATACCTTAAATAATTATAAAACCAACTAAAAGATATTATTTAACTATAATCTTAACAAATGCCATGTTTAACCCTATTCAAAATATCCAATATACTAAATAATTTCTCTCAAAAATTATATAAAATCATTAAAATTATCTAATCAACATATAACATACTAATATCAACCAAAACACATATTTATCCAATAATTTCAATAAAAATACTTATTTAACCTAATAATTCAAAATACACATAAATTATATAAAATTACATAAAAATTATATAAATTCATAAAAATTATTTTATCAACAAATAATATTCTAATATCAACTAAAACACAAAATTAAACTCTAAATTCAACCAAAATACACATTTAACTCAAAATTCCAAAATTTACATAAGCTAAAAATATTTATAAAAATTATATAATAATCCCAAAAATTAATTTCTCAACATTATAATTAATAACAATAATTTAATCAAATTCATAATTAAAATAATTAATTAACAAAAATTCATTTTTAATTATTAAAATATTCAATAATTAACCAAAAATCAAATAAAATTAGAAAAATAAACTAAAAATGCCTATGAGTAGATTAAGATGCATAGATCATCATTTCTAAAAGAAATTATCAAAAAATCAACTAAACTCAAGCTAAAAAAAATTAAAAAGAAATTTGACATAAACTAAAAATTACATAAAACTTATAAATGGTTAGCTTTGAGCTTCGATCAAGCTCGGAATCATGTCCCCCTTAACTCAAGGAGTCGACCGACCCAAGGAAGTCAAGCTCTTGTTGTCAAGAGTGACTCCGATGATTGTGAATGCATGCTGCTGCCGTTGTTGCTTCTATCACTCTTTTGGCGTTGCAGAGGAAGAAAAAGATGGCGAGAAGGAGAGGAAAAGGAAAGGAGTTGATGGCAAGGTTCAAGGGTGGAAGACGGTAGCTCAGTGGCTAGGGAAGAAGCAGGGGAATTTACGGAATGAAAAGAAGAAAATAGAAGGAAGAAGACAAGCATCAAACAAGAAGAAGACAAAGAAAGGAGGTTGACCAACAAAAAGACCTTTCTGCCCCTTAATACATACATATATATATATATATATATATATATATATATATATAGGTACACACACATGCACAATAATATACACAGTATAAAATTAACAACAATTAAAATTAATACTATTAATAAAATAATAGGATAATATGAATAATATTCATAATAATATTAAACAATAAAAATAATACTAATGATAATGATAATAATAATGAAAATAATAACCATGATAATAATAACACACAACACATTTAAAAATAACAATAATATAAACAATATTTATGACATACTTTAATAATGCTCTAATGTTAATCAATAAAAATAAAATAATAATAATGTACTCAAAATATTAATATTAAAATAATACTATGAAAATAACAATGACAACAATATCATTAATAATGGTAGTGGAATAAATATTAATAATACTTAAAATCACGTCAGTTAATAAAATAATATTAGTACTTAAAAATAATATTAAAATAACCATGCACTAAATTAAAGTTTATTAAAATAATAGTATTCGAAAATAATAAAATAATAAATATACACAATGAAATTTAAACGTCCAAAATTATATATTTACTTAGAAAATTTAATTAAACATAAAATAATGATAATTAATCACAAAATAGTAAAATAATTAAATTTAATCTTTTAAATTTTATTAATATTGCATATCTCATTATTTAATAAAATAATTTAAAAACTAGGGTTATTACAGTTTCATAACTCATAAGAAATTTTATTTGAAATTGATCTTTTGAAAACTCTATTTAAAATATAACAAGATTTTTTAATGACTTCTGCCTAAAAGTATAGAGGTAAATTATACTAAAAAAGCATTGTTTTAGCCATTTCTACAAGAGTTCTATTTTTATTTTTGATTACCTCATTTTGTTGAGGAGATCTAGGAGAAAAAAATGTATGTGAAATACCATTTTCATTGTAATAGGTTATGAAAAATTCATTTTCAAACTCGGTTCTATGATCACTTCTAATAGAAGAAATACACAAACCTTTTTCCTTTTGTACTCTTTTTGTAAAATTTTTAAAATTTTTAAATGCATTATTCTTATGACCAAGAAAATATACCCAAGTAAATCTAGAGTAATCATCAACCAACACATATGCATAGTGCATTCCACCGAGACTAATAACTCTAGTTGATCTAAATAAATTTATATGTATAAGTTCAAATAGTTTAGAAGTAGACACTATATGTTTTAACTTAAATGAGGACTTGGATTATTTTCCCTTTTGACAAGCCTCACAAGGTTTATTGTTGGTGAATTCAAGCTTAAGTAAACCAATCATAAGTTCATGTTTATAAAGGTCATTAAAGAGCTAAAAATTTGCATGTCTTAACCTTTTATGAAATGTCCATATGTCATGGGAAATTAATTTTAAACAGTTTATGTCTTTGCTATCAACCTTGTTTAAGTCAATAACATAGACATTGTCTACTCTTTCACCACTAAAAATTACTTTGTCTTCATCAAGAATATTAATAAAGCAATTTCTAGGATAGAAAATCACCTTATTTCCCATACCACATAATTGACTTATACTAAGTAAATTATGTTTAAGACCATCAACAAGCAATACATGATGTATAGATAAGGATTGAGGATTACCTATTTCTCCAATGCCCATTATCTTTCCTTTGGCATTATCTCTAAATGTGACATGTCCTCCATCCTTTGCATCAAGCTTGTTGAATTGCTCATTATCTCCAGTCATGTGCCTTGAACATCCACTATCAATATTCCACTTGCTTTTCGTTCTTATGGATTTCAAGCACACCTACATAAAATAATTTAAGTGTTCTTTTGAACCCAAACCTTTCTCAGTCTAAGTTGGTTAGTCTCAAGATAGTCTAAAGGAAGTAAATTCATGTGTATTCTTCAATAAAAGCACACATTATTGATATGTCTTTTGATCATGCAATATGAATATATAATATTTTTAAATTTTTTTCTCCTATGATGAGATGCTTTCTTAGTGTGTAAAACATACCTTTGGTGTTGTGATGATGTGTGTCTCCTATTATTTTGAGTGTGAGACATGCATTGGTAATGACAATGTGTATTTTGATAGGTTTGTGCAACATATATAAGTGCATTGTGTTAGGCAACATGCTTATGAGTATTATGTCTAGTGTGTACATGTAAGCATATTTGGATTGAGACTTACCTCTTTTTGTCATATAGGATTGAGTATTATGAGACTTTTCTTTAATATTTGACACATGAAACTTATTAGCTTTGAAAGCCTGACTCTCAATCGATTTTGAAGTAGAAGGAATGGAGTTGCATGATACTTTAATAAATTTAATATATGATGATGATATCATTCCATTAGTGTATCCAATTTCATGAGTATTTCTATGAAATTTTTGAGAGTCAAGTAAATTATCTAAACTCTCTTTTCCTTTTTGAAATTTTTATATGGAATTTTTTAACTCAACTACCTCATTAGAAAGTTTATAATTTTCATCATTTGCTTTTTTAAGTTGCTCTTTCAAGGAATTAGAAGATTTTAAATTACTAATATGTTTGTCATTTGATTTAACAAGATTAGAAAATTCAATTTTTAACTTCTTAAATTCCTTGGTTAATCCATTTAACTTATGTTTATAATGCTTCTTTTTAGAAGGTAAGCTTTTGCACTTAAGCAAGAGTTTGCTCATAATAAAGCTCTTAACATCATTATCATCATATTCATCATAAGTACAATATTCATCACAAGAAGAGTTAAAAGTATATGGTACCTTTTTTTTTAACTTCAAGAGCCATGAAGTAAATATTAACCATTTCTTATTGTTCCTCTTCCTCTTAGGATTTGGAGGAGTCATCCCAAGTAGCTTTAAAGGCCTTCTTCATATCCTTTTCTCTCTTGTTCTTGAATTTAAGTTTAGGGCACTTGTAGATGGCGGGGTTTAATACGCGTCCAAAATTTTAGCAACCACAACACTGTTTAGGCTCAGGGCCTTAGAGAACACACTAACCATTGTCACAAAGACATGACGTGGAGATGAAGAGTTACCACCCAGGGTAATAACTGGGATAATTTGATTGGTGGTACTCGATTCTCTAAAAGAAAATTAGCACCACAACCAGGAGATTTTGGATACGGAATACTAACTTCTCTTAGTCTCATGTTCATTTAGAATAATTTTATAAATAATTATTTCATTCTCTAATTACATGCAATTTTATTAAACCCTAATTAACATCCATCTACCCAAAAAGGCAACAAGTCAATAAAATTACAAGAAAAAATGCACTCAAGATCACGTTGTCCCTAAGTCTAAATTTTATTTAAATAAGTTAGCTAAATCTATATTTTATTTACAAGTGAAATAGAATAAAAGTGGACCTACATTTTATTAATCTTTCTAAGATATGGGCTTAAGTCTATTCAATTTTAAAGAAGAAATTAAATTAATGGGCCTAAGTCTAACTTGGTTTTATTTTAAATGAAATGTGGGCCTAGGTCTATTTATTTTAAAAGAAATGCAATTAAATGGGCTGAGCTAAGTCTAGAAAATTTTAATTAACTAAGCGGGCCTAAAATCTAATTAACCTAATGGGCCTAAGTTGATTTTAATTATTTAAAGTATTAAACCATTTTTAAACCTATTTATTTAGTGGGTTAGACCTAAACGTGGGCTTGGGGCCCAAAAACATAAAAAAAAACAAGCCCAAAATAAATAAAACACAAAAAAAGATCACACAAATATTACAGTGATTTTTCTAAAAAAGAACTCTAAATTAATTACATGCAAACCCTAATTTAAGCTACTGCCACCATTGATTTTAGTTGATTTTTTTTACCCAATTGAACCTAATTACTAATCAATTTTAAAATACAGAAAATGAAAATTTACTATTCCCACTACTGGGGCTATTACAAACTACGTACAAAATAAAAATTATACACCCAAAAATTAAAATAACTATACAGAACACCAAAAATGGAAAAAATAATAAATAATAAAAAAATCCTAAGAACTATTGAAGAAATAATATAGGTTCATCCATGGCATTCCATGGACCTTCTGTTCAATTCAAATATAGGCGGTATCCTCTTCAATCCACATGCACACATCAAAACAGAAAAAAATAAGTAATCAAATTAGTAATGAAATTAAACAATAAAAAAGAATAACAAAATAAAAGAAAAATTACAAAAAGAAAATAATAGAAAAGAGTGAAAATGAAATAGAAAAATGTCATTGGAGATTTAGATGCTGTGCAGATGCTCTTTTTTGGCCCCTCAGATTAGGATTTTCACCGTTGAAATTAAATTGTTTATAGATTTTGGACTCGGACTTGATTGCGTTTAAGGACACGGGCAGTATTTTTAGGGTTTCTGCGTTTTTTTTTATGTAAAAGCTCTCTAAACCAGAAGAAAAATCCTTTCAAAAACCAGAAGAAAAAGAAGTTCCCCCAGCAAAACCTCTCTAAAAAATCCCCTCCTTGCACGTATGCAGACTCTGCTTTTAAATGCAGAGTTTGTGTGTACTGAACTTCCTCCAAAGCAGGAATAGACTGATGATCAGATAGCGTTTATTTTGATTTAAAAAAAAAGCCTTCTACATTTTAAAAAAACTTTATTAGATAATCATAAGGATAAAATTTGAATTTTTAACCAATTAAAACACTGAAAAAATCGATAAAAAAAAAGAAAAAAAACCCGAAAAAATTAAAAAATGGAATTATTGCGCATCGGTACTGTGCAATGCCGATTGACATTACACCAATGCAGATCTAAATTTTTTTTTAAGTTTTAATTACCAAAAGACCCTTGAAAAAATGACTTATTTACAATCAAATCCTAAAAAATGTTACAATTTAGTCCCTAAAGTCTAGAAAATCAACAACCAAGTTCAATTTTTGAATAAATTTCATCATGGGGGCTTACATCGCAATTGTGCACAATTGCATCCCGAAATTGGGTGCTTACAGTTGCCCCCCTTTGTCGCTATTTGCTTGACAAATTGCGGCAAAACAAAAGAAGCACACAATTTTGAAAGAAAGAAATTAGGACACTCGATTGTATCCTAAGTGATAGATTGATGCTTAAATTGTTAAGCAAGGTGTAGTGTTTGATAAGTCGCACTATATTTCCTGTGGAACATCTAGTGGACTTTATGCAAATGAGTTTCGCTATATTCCTTGTGGGATGTTTAGCGATGATAAGTTGAAAACTTGCTATAATTCTTATGGAACGTCTAGCAATGATGAGTTTCGTTATATTCCTTGTGGGACATCTAACGATGTACACTATATTCCATGTGGGATGTCTAGTGTAGATGAATTGAAATAAATTACATAATACTCGGTTGTATAATGCCGATTATACTCGGTCGTATAATCAATTAAGGATATATTGCACTTGGTCGTACAATGCTGACTACACTTAGTCGTATAGTCTTGAATTGAAAAAACTACATCATACTAGATCGTATGATGTCAATTATACTCGGTCGTATAATCGATTAAGGATACATTGCCCTCGAACGTACAATGCTGACTACACTCAATTTTATAGTCTTGAATTGAAAAAAAATTACATCATACTCAGTCGTATAATCGATTGAGGATACATTGCACTCGATCATATAATGTCAACTACACTCAGTCGTATAGTCTTAAATTGAAAAAATTACATCATACTCGGTCGTATGATGCCGATTATACTCGATCGTATAATTGATTGAGGATACATTGCACTCGGTCGTATAATGCCGACTACACTCGGTTGTATAGTCTTGAATTGAAAAAATTACATCATACTCGGTCGTATGATGCCGATTATACTCGGTCGTATAATCGATTGAGGATACATTGCACTCAGTCGTACAATGCTGACTACACTTGGTTGTATAGTCTTGAATTAAAATATCATTATATTCCTTGTGGGATGTCTAACGATGCACACTATATTCCCTGTGGAATGTCTAGTGTAATTGAATTGAAAACTTGTAATAGTTCCTGTGGAACATCTAGCAATGAGGAATTTAAAATTTTATGTTATAATTGCTACACAGTACATAACATAATGAAGGTTATGACTACCGTGTAGCACATAACATAATGATTTGAAATTCATATCATAGCTACTATGTAGCATATGAAACCTTTGATTGAAATCATGCATGTAAAATGCAAAAAAAAAATGATTTCTGTAATCTTGTTCTGTGTTCTATATTTGACAGAAGATTCAGGATCACAGATTGATTATGCAATCTTAATAATTCAATGAATTATTAATTTGATGAATGTTGTGATTTAATTAGGAACATGTTCCTAATCAGAATGCAATTATGGACCAAACTGCAAGAAAGAATTTGAATTCATATGCGCACAAAAGTAATAGACTAAAGTGGAATACACTACACCCGATCATGTAGTGTTGATTGATCTATACGATTATGCTGCAATCCATAATTATTCACGATTAGCTGCAACCCATTCATTGCTCGTTGATGATGCTGCAGTCCATAACTACTCACGATTAGCTATAACCTTTTCATTGCTCACTGATGATGCTGCAGTCCATAACTGCTCGCTGATGATGCTACAATTTATAATTGCTTACAAATTGACTACAATCCTTTCATTGCTCGCCTTTGATGTTGCTACAGTCCATAACTGCTTACTAATTTTTATCTTTGGTTGTTTGAGTTGAATGCTTTGAATTCTTTGTACTGACTAATTTTAATTCCACTATGCACTTCTTTCTGGTTTTATAATTCCTGTAGACATGCTGAAGTTAGTTTCAATCATGATGAATGTATAAAAGTACATTATAATGTTGACAATTTATGAGAAAATTCATCCTTTTATCATAAGATAGCATGTACTTAACGAATCTCACTATTTTTTTCTTTTCATGACTATCACTTATTTGCCATTTGCAAAGGTCAGAGGCATCGTTAACCATCTTATGCTGAGAGTATAGCATTTACCAAGTGAAGAGCTTACTTCCACACCTAATTTTAGGGAGAATTTGCTAAACAAAACTTGTGGAAATTATTCATAAAAAAGATTGAATTCGGAGTATCAAAACAGTCTTTGAATTATTTTTGTGCTTTTCTTTCTTATCCAAGTATTCCCCTCGCCTTTCTCATATTACTCAGTGTGGATACCGTTTGGAAAGGTCCTTTGAATACTCATACTTTTATAGAGCATTGGAGTAAATAGAGCAATTTTTTTTTAACGTGGGTCCTCTTTTAGTATTCCCCCGCCTTTCTTGTATTACTCAGCGTGGATACTGCCAGAGGTTCACGTTGATACTCTTGCTCATTTTTGGGCATTGGAGTATATTATGTTTGCTCTTATTATGATTCTCCTCTTAGTGTTCCCTCGCCTTTCTCGTATTACTCAGCGTGGATACCGTTGAGGGATTTGTACTCGTACTCATTTCTGAGTATTGGAGTAGATTATATGCACATTTATTATTCAAAAGACTAAAATGACACTTTGAAATTCAACCAAATTATACTGTAAGTCCATAGATTTTTTCTTTGCACATTCTTCCCCTCGTTTGGGTGTAAAGTAAGCATTAGATTGATTAAAGTTTTAGAAACTCTCAGCATAGAACTATCAATAAGACATCTGAATTCTACGAGGCTAATAAAAGAAAGCCACTAAAATCAAAGGTCATGAGATAAGTTTTTGCATATGATATTATAAAGTGGATGAATTTACTCTCAATTTTATAAATTTTCTTTGTACTTTATTGTAGAATAAAAATAAATAAAGTTATATTACTTCCCTTTGGTATTTATCAAGCTGTTTGTCATATAGAGTAAGATTTTGACGATCGATTGACATTTGCTATCCTAGTCATTCTTATTGATGTATCGATTCCTTTCCTTTTATTTGTTCTCTTTTATTTTTCCTGCACAAAATACCATAAGTTAGTATGGTTTATTTGAAGAATTTTTGTCAAAATGCAATGTTATTCTTTTGCATTCTTCCCTTTTTGATTGTGGTAATAATGTCTCGGATCTCAGGGTCGCGATGTTCTGCCATCAAAGTTGTGGCTTTATTATGTTGATGCTATGGTAGAGGGCTCCATCATTCCTCCTCCTAACATTTCCTACAAAAGAGAAAATTTATGAGTTAGAGATTTTTATTTCATAATCAAAGAATTTTTCAGAGTGCATTTATCCCAAGTTTTGAGTGCATTCTTCCCTTTTTAGGGCCGAGCACATGTATCGCTGACATGTTTGACTTTCTTATTACCATATTCCACACCCTCTTGAGATCACTAGGATGATGATTCTTGGTAATGTTGCTCCTCATATTTTACCTTTCAAATGCTTTACATGTGAATACTCTACACTTTTACAAAACTAATCTTGAATGTTAGTAGCAAAGTGTTTAGACAATCTTGACTAGGCTCAAAGACTTTATTATGCAAAAAAAGTATTTCACAATAAATGTATGCAAGTGTATGCATGTTATGCATAACATGCATGATCCTAATAGGTCTTTTGTTAGGATTAAAGCTATGTTCGCAGCTTGGAGTGTGAGAACGAGGTGCCTCATCAACAACTTATAGGTTCAAGCAATTGATGCTTCATTGTTGGTACTTCTGATGTTTGAGCTTCTAATATATTCTATCGAACAAATAACCAAGCTAGTGAGTGGGGTCTATAGCTTTACACTGGAGCTCATGATTGATCGATGCATCATTGAACTTTTCTTTTTGTCACTGCTTCTGCTATATGATAACTGTTATATTTGTATGCTTGTAGTACACTCCTTTCTGCCCTGAGACCATTTTCACTAACTTTGAAGTTCTACTATTTTTACCATTTTGCCCCTAACTTGTCCCGAAGTTACATTTTGCCCCCAGCTTCATTTTGAATTCATCCTAGTAATCACTTTCTTCATGTGCACAAGAGACTTAGTTTGGTCATTTATTGTTGTTGGCCCTTTGTCTTACTAACCCTATTAGCTGCAATCTCATGTATTGAAGATGTATAGGAGTTGGCGAACTAATTAAAGCCAGTTTTGGATGATGAAATCAATTGGACTTGCACTTCGAAGAATTCTGGAGCAGAATATGAGGCTTGATGATGATGCAATAATTGATAGTTACAATGTATAGATTGAAAAGCAAGTTACTGAGCCACCTGAATTCTTAAGGTATAAGGGGATACTAGACTTACAAGGAAAATTACAAAAGAGGTGGTAAAAAGAAAATGTAACTAAAATAGTGATCTTATAGCTCTAATTTAGCTTTCATCATGTATTGTTTTTCCATTCAGACACTTATGTGGTATGATAAAGACCAATATGCGATTTTTGAACAAAAATTTAAAATTCAATTTTAATCATTCATTAGGGCAAAAATGAGAACATTCATTACATCACATGATATATCTCGTGTTATCAGTTAGTCATGAATTTTCCTCTCTAATTTTTACCTTATTGTTCTTTCTTTTTCTTCTTTTTTTTCTCTCTTTATTCTCTCTTTGTTTTTTTTATTTTTTTCTTCTTTTTTTTTATTTTTCTCTTTCATTTTTCTCACATCTCCTATCTTTAAAAGTTACATTATGTGATATATGTATGTTCTTTAAATTTGCATTTGTGCCCACGCTGAATAAATCTAATTGAATTGAATTTATATCAAACAAGTAGATGCAATCAATACCATAATGCACAATACCATTGGGATGTACATTACATAAGTAAGCATGGTCAGAATTTATATCATCGATTACTAGAAACTAAAATTTTATTAAATGATACAATGAGAAATTTTATTTTCTATTCTAGATGCTAGCGATGCTGAGTCTTATAACGGTTGTCCTTGAGGTGGTTGACATAATAACTCTTTAACAACAATACTACCCATCCTCTTAGCTGTCAGCTTCATCACTTCCTCTTTGTTGTCCTTCATTAGATTCTCCATAATATGCTCCTTGAAGATCTCAAACCTAGGGACATCTGCTCCAGCAACACTGACTGATTCCTTAGCTCTCAGATAGTATTTACCTTTCCCTGACCTGATGAAGTTCTGACTCAAGGGACCAACTTTTGTATAAAGCTTCCTCTTTTCTGCATTGAATCTCTTCCTTGCCCTTCTACCTTTTGGCTTTGCTTCCCCTGTAAAACCCAATCCTATTGTGTCATCTTGATTTTTGAATCCTGGGAATTCTCTTTGTTCATTCTTCCCCAGTCCTTATCCAAACCAGTAATTCATGTTCTCTATCATTTTTGCTACTCTCGGATCCATTTCAATCCCATCAAATATCCCAACAATCTTGAAACCAAGGGGTTCACACACTTGTTTCTATTTATCCAATATGGATGCCACAACAACATTGGTCCCAACTTCTATTTTCACGACATCTCCTTCATGAGGGAATTTTATTTTCTGGTGCACTATTGAAGGTACTCCTCCCAGGGCATGAAACCACGGCCTTCCCAATAGCAGGGCATAGGTAACAGGGATGTCCAGTATAGCAAATTCAACAGTTGACTCTACAGGCCCTGTTTTGACCAAAGCTTGAAATGTTCCCTCCACATTCCTGGTACTATCATCATAAGCTCTGATTATGAGGTTTGAAGCCATCAAGTCATCTACTTTCAGACCTAGATTAGGTAGGATCTTTAGTGGGCATACATTTATAGCTGAACCATCATCCACCATCACAAAGTTGGTTCTCTTCCCTTTTACTTCAGCTGGGATAAATAATGCCTTGTTATGATTTCTTCCTTCCAAAGGCAAGTCATCATCTGAGAATGCTACTAGCTCATACTTCTTTTCTATAACCTTTGCCACCATAACTTATGGAGTAGCGGCTATTTCAATGCTTATGTTCGACAAAGCTTTAACCAGAGCCCTTCTATGGCTACCTGAATGCATCAGTAATTCCCAAATGCTGATGTTTGCCTTAGCTTTCTTGAGTTGTTCTAGGATCAGGTCTTCTTTCTGTCCTTCCTCTATTTCTGCATCTTTTGTTTCTTCCCTTTCTGCTACTCTTTCATTTTGCTTTTCTGCTGTCCAGTAATTCCTCCCACTTCTTGTAACATGATTCACATTTGGAGTATCACTCCATACATCAACTCCAGTGGGTTTTTCTTCATTAGAATCATACCAGATGTCCACGGCCCCAACGATCCCTTCTTTTTTTCCATTTTTCCAAACTTCCACTGTGCATGTTTCTTTTCCCTTCAACTCCCTCAGCTTGTCCATATGTTGACTTAGCAGGTCTTCAACCTCTTCTTGGGACATTTATGGGGTTAAGAATTCATCTTTTTCAAACTCATCACCCCATCCTATCGGCATAATCAATTCAATGGGGATGTCAGCAGAAGCGGGTTTAGAATAGAACACTCTGTAATTGAACTTGCTTGAAGGTTGTCGTAACAGATCTTCAACTCCTCTTAGCGACTGCTCGAGAATTTCAAGCTCTTCTTTTACTGGCTTATCATCAAACTTATCTCCCCAACTTGAGGGCTTAATTGATTTGATAGGGATATCAACAGAGGGACTTAGGTTACAGACTCTGGTCAGATGAGCCCGGTAATCTCTCTTGAATCGAGTTAAGGCTAAGAGTGATGGTTAGCCAATCTACAACCCTATGAAGCTAGTGGAATCATGAAATCATAAACCAACGCCATCGGTTTAGTAGGGACATGCAGAATGTATGCAAGAATGAAATAACAATCGATAAAACAATTCTAAAGAACACAAGTAGAATCAGTATCTCTTATCCCCAGTGGAGTCGCCACTGTAGACGGTGAGGTTTAGCACGCGTCCAAAATTTTAGCAACCGTGACATTGTTTAGGCTCAAGGCTTTAGAGAATACATTAACCACTATCACAGACATGGCGTGGAGATGAGGAGTCGCCACCCAGGGTAATAACTGGGACAATTTGATTGGTGGTACTCGATTCTCTAAAAGAAAATTAGCACCCCAATCAGGAGATTCTGGATACGGAATACTAACTTCTCTTAGTCTCGTGTTCATTTAGAATAATTTTATAAATAATTATTTTATTCTCTAATTACATGCAATTTTATTAAACCCTAATTAACATCCATTTACCCAAAAAGGCAACAAGTCAATAGAATTACAAGAAAAAATGCACTCAAGATCACATTGTCCCTAAGTCTAAATTTTATTTAAATAAGTTAGCTAGATCTACATTTTATTTATAGGTGAAATAGAATAAAAGTGGGCCTACATTTTATTAATTAATGAGCCTAAATCTATATTTTTTAGTCTTTCTAAGATATGGGCTTAAGTCTATTCAATTTTAAAGAAGAAATTAAATTAATGGGCCTAAGTCTAACTTGGTTTTATTTTAAATGAAATGTGGTCGTAAGTCTATTTATTTTAAAAGAAATGCAATTAAATGGGCTGAGCTAAGTCTAGACAATTTTAATTAACTAAGCGGGCCTAAAATCTAATTAACCTAATGGGCCTAAGTTGATTTTAATCTTACTTCCCATTTTCTTAACCCCAGAAAATAAGAGAATAAGAATTTCTATTACAACACTCACCAACTCTCACAAGAGTTATACAACAATAAAATGATTTTTGAGAGAGTTTTTTTTAGCTTAATTGAATGTTTGAACGTATATGATGAGTACATAAGTTTCTTAACCTTTAAATGATCTTCAGAGGTTGTAATTATTCTTTGAGCAATTAAATTATAGCTATTAGAAATAATAATTTTGTTTCCAACACATTCTAAGTTCATTTAAATGTAATGTGGACTTTTGAGCTGCAATTTGTCAGGTCACGATTGGGATTACATTAGTCCTAGTCAGGAAGAGCATTGTAAACACCCAATTTTGGGATAATAAAATATGGATACAACAAAGGACTCCAATGATGAAAATGTTATAAATAGGTCTTTAACACTTGAAGTTTGAAACCTCAAAAGTTTGAATACGTTTTCAAAAAATAGTTTTATTGGTTTTTTAAGGACTTAATTGTAATACTTTTTAAGACCTAATTGTAAATTTTAATTTCCTTCAGGGGTCTTTCTGTAATTAAAAGTTAAAAAAATTAGAATTACCATATCAGAATTACGTGTTTATATCTGTTTTTTGTATTTTTTACAAAAATAAAAATATTTTTTCCTAGTTTTGATTGGTTAAAAAATTTTCTTAAATTTATTTTTTGGATTTATCTAATTCTTTAGGAAATAAAGTCCTTTTAAAATTGGAACTTTTAATATGTAGAACTTAGGGTTTTTTGGTTTTTTCCCTATAAAAGGAGAGCTTAGGGTCCTGGAGGGGAGGACTCAATTCTCAATCTTGAGCATTCTTTTCTACAAAAAATTCTTGGTAATTTATTCGTTAGAGATTTTTGAGAAGTAGAATAACAAGTTTTGAAGGCCTATTAAAAACAATGATGATCTTACTAGTTTGAGGAGCAATTCATTCATAAACATCCATAAAGCATTATCTTCTCTTTACTTTCTTTTATTCTTCTTTTTTTGTTATTTTGATTTTATTTAATTTTAATTTTATTTAATTTTTATTATAATTTTATTCACTAATCATTGTTTTATCCTTTTGTAATGGTGATTATGGAGGAAATTACATGATGATCATACTTGGAGAACTAAATCCATAAGAGATCTATGGAATGTCATTGATGGAACCTTGTAGCTAAATGTAGTTTCTAGGTTTTTATTTATTTATTTAATTGTCTTATTTTTATTTATTTTTAGGATTGTATTAATTTTCCTTTTTTATTATTCTCAATAGTTCATTATAATAGCCCCAATAGTGGGAATAATCAAATTTGGTGTGTGTGCTTGTGTGTTTTGTTTTAAGTAATTTGTTAGTAAAATTAGGATTTTCATTTGGTAATTAATTAAAACTAATGGTTATAGAAATCATTAGATTGTTTAATTAAAATTGGATTAGATTTAAGTGGTTAGGATTAGGGTTGTTTATTGATTTTTTTTTTATTGTTTATGGTTACTTTAATTAAATTAGGGTTTTAAAATAAGTTAAATTAATTTTTTGATCTTTTATTTGTTTAGTTTGATTTTTTTTTTAGCTTGTTTGTTTATGTTTATGTGTTTTGGGCCTAGGTCCACATTAAGCTTTAACCCATTTAAATTTAGGTTTTTTTAGGTTTAATTAATAAAAATGCATCTTTAAACTCATAATTAATTAGATTTAGGATAGAGATAACTTAGGCCCATTTAGTTAATTTAGACATAGGCCCACCTAATTTAATTTAATTAATTTAGACTCAGCCTATTTAATTTAAACTTTTTTCATAATTTGTAGATTTAAAATCACTTTAGAATTAAAACATGTACAATTAGACCCACTAATTTAAATACTTCATAATTTGTAGATCTAGGCCCATTTTTAGAATTAAATTAAATAGACTTAAGATTATTTACTTAAAAGGAATTACGCCCATTAGTCTTTAGACTCACTTGCAAATTAAAACACGTAGATTTAGCTAATTTAATTAAAATCAATGTAGATTAGACTAACCAAGGGATTGTGATGAATGCATTGTTTACTTGTATATTTCATTACTAGTTTGCCTAGAGTTGATTTTTTTTAAGGGTTTATATGAAATTGCATGTAAATAAAGGATAAAATAGTAATTCTAAAAGAACATAAGACTAAAAAAAGTTAGTATTCCGTACCCAAAATCTCCTGGTTTTGGTGTTGGCTTTCTTTTAAAGGATTGAGTACCACCATGTTTTTATTTGTCCCAATTATTACCTTAGGTGGCGACTCCTCATCTCCACGCCATGTCTTTGTGACAGGGGTTAGTATGTTCTCTAAAGCCTTGAGCTCAAATAGTATCATGGTTGCTAAAATCTTAGGCACATGTTAAACCCTACCATCTACAATGGCGACTCCATTGAGGATAAAAGATATTGATTCTACATGTGTTCTTTAGAATTATTTTATTAATTATTATTTTCTTCTTGTATTCATTTTGCATGTTCCTATTAACTGATGACATTGGTTTATAGTTCCATGATTCCACTAGCTTCATGGGATTGTAAATTAGCTAACCATCACTTTTAGCTTTAACTCAATTCAAGAGAGATTACCGGGCTCATCTAACCAAAGTCTGTAACCCAAGTCCTAAAGGTGGGTAGTCTTCTCTTGAGTT
This sequence comes from Mallotus nudiflorus, assembly GCA_947683625.1. Classification (NCBI taxonomy): domain Eukaryota; kingdom Viridiplantae; phylum Streptophyta; class Magnoliopsida; order Malpighiales; family Euphorbiaceae; genus Mallotus; species Mallotus nudiflorus. The sequence continues at coordinate 2,517,449 of CANTUR010000302.1, forward strand.
TGCAAAGGATGTCGGGCCCTTCTTACCTTGGCCTATAACTTAAGTCTTAAAGGAGGCCATCTTACTAAGGGAACCATGATTTTTTTATCGGACTCAGCTCATGTAGTGGCTTAGTAAATTCCTCTAGGATTATGCAAATTGCTTATGAATGTTACCATGAGGTATTTCTATTTATAAAAGCCCAAGCCCATACTTTAGAAGCCCATCATGACTAATAAAGATTGGGTTATGCTTTTATACCTAGAAATACTATTTTTATACTTTATTGCTTAGAGAGATATGACATGCATGTTGGTTCTTGATATCCCCCATTGATATTAAGGCAAAGACCAAAAATCCTAGGAAAAGAGACTCACTATTGAATATGTGTGTAGGAGTAATAAGGTTGGAAGGATGTATATATGTCATCATCCAAAACCGAGAGTCATGATCGGCACTAAGGAAAGGGAATTTTTTAGAATCTGGAACCTGTAGCAAGCCTCAAAAATAAAATCACATACAATAAATAGATAAAAAATGCCAAAATTAAATTTAGATCGATATAAAATAAATATTCAAATGTCTTTTCATAAAATAAAAAAAATATCTATACAATATTTAGAGATAGGTCTCTTACTAAAATAACATTCTAATGATACAATACACTACTACTACAGTTTTCTAGAATACAATAAAAGTTTAGATAAATAAATTACATAATCTAGCTGGGGCTGAAGAAGTCTGGCATAGAGGTCTACTACTGAGGTTTGACGATGAGGAATTTTCTGAAAAAATATTAAGGGGAGTCAGACCTCACTGAGTGAATTATTATAATATATATACATGCAATTTAAATCATATACATTCAGGCATCAGTATAATAATATACATATACATGCATTTTACACAGATACTAAACTCTACTTTTATATATATATAATAAATGCAGAAAACATTTATTTAAATAAAGGATCAAATAGAACCCTAAATATCCGCAATCTCAATCAAAATATCTCACTAGCTATTATGCTCACTTAATTACAAAATAATTCGCTTATTCCATTTTGGTTAGTAGATTTGCCCTGAGACACTAAGTCAATTGAGCTCTCACAGTCTCACTGTCAGTGTGATTGGCCGCGAGACACTAAGTTAACCAAGCTCCCGCAATCACACTATTCAATCACATCAATTCTCAATAGTCAATAAATCAAATGTCACCTCAAGTGATTTCCTAAACTCAACCCTAAAATCTATCACATCGATACGTACACAGTCTTAGTGAGGTAGCACGTTCTATTTATATCCTTCGATAAAACTGTATATATATTGAAAATAATAAAATGCATCATTAAAACAAAATATACCATAAATATACAAAATAAATATGCTGAATATATGTCAAATATACTGATTATATACCAAAACATACTAACATATATATGTCACATATATATAAAAGATATACCGAAAGTATATCTAGCATATATGTCTCATATATAGCAAATAAACCAAAAGTATACTAAAAAATTTAATAAAATAAATCATATTTAAACATATAATGAAAATGTGAAAATCCTTATTCATGCATCCTATATGCAATGCATATATAGAATACTAACTCACAAGTTTACGCTCCTCGAGACTAACTCGATGAGCCTGGTCCAATAGGCCTCGGTCTCGATGCAGCTAGAAAAATAAATAATCATAAAATCAGAATAAATTCTAACTTATACTTTTAAGAATACTAAAGAAAGACTCGATCTAGGAATTTAAAACTCAGTCAAAATACAAAGACTCAGGATCGACTTGGCATCATATTTTACGAGAATTCTATCAAAAAATCGGCAAAACCTTCTTTATAAAATGGACATCTCTCTACTAAAAAGTAGAACCGATCTTGCAAGAAAATGTACTTCTAAATCACAGTAGCTCAACACCTCAAGTTGGAACCCCAAACTACTCAAATCCCCAACCGAAATTCACAATCCGCAACAAAAATAAATGTTTAATAACAATATATTAAAATTATTAAAAATCCATAAAATCAATAATAAATCACAATATAATTTATTTAAACATCAAAACATTAAATATACTTATTTTCACATTAATAAAATAAAAATCTCAAATAATTATTTAATATTAATAAAAATCCAAATTTTCAATTATTTAGCATAAAATAGTAAAATTCACAATTAATTCCTCAAATAGGTTATATATATATATATAATAAAAATAGTTAAAACCCCATTTAATCACAAGAATAGTAAATAATTTATTATTTGAATATAATTTTTGAAAATTAGTATTAATTAGTTAAAAATGGTAAATAATTTGTAAAAATTATTTTAATACCCATTATTATTCCAAAATTATAAAACATATTATTTAATAATATTTTCAATAAAAACACATAATTCTATTAATCACATAATACAAAAATATTCCCAAAAATTATACAAAATTACCAAAAATTATTTTCTAAATTCTGAAATTAATAACTTAAATTAAGAATACTAATTTAACCAAATTTCCATCCAAAATAAATAATTAACATAATTAACAAAAAATTCAATTTAAATTATTAAAATATTCAAAAATAGCCAAGTAGACTGCGGAGTTTAGCACTCGTCCAAGATTTTAGCAATCGTAACACTGTTTGAGCTCAGGGCTCTAGAAAATATACTAACCACTATCATAAAGGCATGACGTAGAGATGAGGAGTCACCACACAGGGTAATAACTGGGATGAATTGAAAATGTGATACTTAATTCCTCAAAAGAAAGCTAGGACCACAACCAAAAAATTCTAGGTATAGAATACCAACTTCTTTCAGTCTTGTGTTCATTTAGAATTATTTTATAAATTACTATATTATCCTCTATTTACATGCAATATCATATAAAGCTTTATTTTAGCAATTAACTCCAACACAAACTAGTCATGAAAATACAAGTAAATAATGCATTCATTCAAACATATAATCCCTAAGTTAGGCTAATCTACATTGATTTTAATTAAATGGGCTAAATCTAAATATTTTTAATAAGTGAGTCTAAAAGGCCTAATTCCTTTTAATTATAATTGAGTGAACCTAAGTTTATTTATTTTAATTCTAAAAATGGGCCTAAATCTACAAATTATGAAGTATTTAAATTAGTGGACCTAATTCTACATGTTTTAATTTTAAGGTGATCTTAAATCTACAAATTATGAAAAAGCTTTAATTTAATGAGTTAAGTTTAAATTAATTAAATTAAATTAAGTGAGTCGATGTCTAATTAATTAAGTCGGCCTAAGTTATCTCTAATTTAAAAATCTAATTAAGTATGGGCTTAAAATGCATTTTAATTAATTAAACAAAAAATAACATAAATTTAAATAGGTTAAAGCCTAATGTGTGCCTAGGGCTCAAAACACATAAAAATAAATAAACAAGCTCAAAAAAAATAAAATATATTAAAATAATTAAATAAAATATCAAACAAACAATTAATTATTCCTTCTAAAAAAATCCTAATTTTCGTTAACATTCAACCTAAATTAATCTAGTTCCACTATTGATTTTAATAAATTATCCAATTGAAAACCTTAATTTTACTAACCAATTAATCAACATAAACATGCAATCACACACATAATTTCACTATTTCCACTATTGGGACTATTACAATAATCTATTGAAAATAATAATAAAAACAATTAATACACCCCAAAAACATAAATAAAATAAAGCAATAAAAAAAACTCTAGAAACTATGTCTCTACAAGATCTTATCCATGGCATTCCATGGACTTCTTATTGATTCAATCCTCCAAACATGATCATCATGTATTTTCCTCCATAATCACCCAAAAAAAAAATTATAAATAGTGAATCAATAATAAAATAACATTAAAAATCAATAAAATAATAAATAAATCAAATAAAATATAACAAGGAGAAGATGATGCTTATAGATGATTTTAATGGAGTGCTCCTCAAATTTTATAAAATCACCGTTCTTGATAGGTCTTTGAATCTTGTTATTCAAAAATCCTCTAAAGATCTTCAATTAATCAAAGGAATTTTTTTTTGTAAAGAATGCAAATGCTCTTTTCCTTTTTTTTTTCTTCTCTTTTTTTCTCTTCCTTCCCTCCCCTTCTTTTAGGAGCCAAAACACTTCCTTTTATAGTGAAACATCCTTCAAACCCTACATATAAATTGATTCCTAAAAAACTTCTATTTTTTAAAAAACATTAGATAAATATCAAAAATAATTTTAAAAGAATTTCATACCAATTAGGACTTAAGAAAAAGATTTTTATTTTCTGAAAAATTCAAAAACCAGGCGGAAAAGGTCTAATTCTGATCGAAATTATGTAATTCCAAAAAGGTCCTTAAAAGACTTTAAGTTTTGTAATTAGGTCCTTGAAAAATGTTACAATTTAGTCCTTGAAAACAGTAAATCCTTTCTTTGAAAAATACAATCAGACCTCTGAAGTTTCAAAGTTCAAGTATTGAAGACCTATTTATGACATTTTCATCATTGAAGTCTTTTGTCACATCTAAAACTCATCATCCCGAAATTGGGTATCTACAGTTGTCCCCCTTTGTCGCTATTTGCTTGACAAATTACGACAAAGTAAACTAGCACTCAATTTCCTAATTGAAAGTTAGGATACTTACCTATGTTCTATAAAGCTTTTGCTTATGAACTTGCTATAATCGGATGTACAACATTGACTTGAAATGACACATCATACTTAGTCGTATGATGTTAATTATACTCAGTCGTATAATCTTGGGTGAAAGGGACTCATTGCATTCAGTCGTACAATATTAACTATACTCGGACGTATAGTCTAAATTGAAAAGGAACATCACACTCGATCATATGATGCTAAAAATGCATTGTACTAGGTCGTACAACGCTGACTACACTCAGTCGTATGGTCTGAATTCAAAATACATTATACTTGATCATACAGTCTGAATTGAAAATATATTACACTCAATTGTACAATGTTGACTATACTCGAATGTATAGTCTGAATTAAAAAAGAACATCACACTCGATCGTATGATGTCGATTATACTCCTAACAAATTTAATAGTTCATTGAATTATTAAATTAGGAGACATTGCAATTTAGGATTAAATTGTAAGGAAAAGAATGGACTTAAATGCAAACCAAAAGCTAAAGGACTAAAGTGGATATTTACCACTTTAATATAAAATTTTTTCCTTTTTTGCCAATTCATTTTCTCTTTTTCCTATCCTTCATCATTTTTTTTCTTTTCTCTTCCTTTTCATTTTTTCTTTATTTTTAAATTTTTTCCTTTCAATTACTCTTTCATCTGACGTCTAATCCTATGGCTCACCCACAACGTAGACTATATGGGAGCAGTTCTAGACAATCAGATCCCTTCACTTCACATTTGCATTTTCCTCAAAATGATTTAAGACTCCGTGAAGGTGAAGATGTGCTTCCTTTAACTCATTTACACCTTCATAGATGCTCTCAAGCTAGAGATGAGGTAAATTTCCTACCTCTGTCTTCAATTCTGCAATAAACATATTTATTTTAGTATGTAAAATTAATATGTTCATGTATGCAATTATAGAATATTTATTAGATAAATTAGATATAATTTATGAAAAATTGACAATTCAGAACTAAAATTTCAAAAAATATGTTCAAATTTACTGAATTTATCATCGGGATTCTAAATTCCAAATTGGAATTCTTGGATTTCTGTTCGAATTTCTCAGATTTTCAATCAAAAATCTAGAAATCCGATCAAAATTCTGGATTTATGATGAAATCCAATTTTTCGATTGGATTTTTTTTTTAATTTTTTTAAATGATAATAAAATAAAAAAATTAGAGATTTAAGAAAGGAAAAATTAATCCTGTCATTTCTGAATTTTTAAAAAACCACTGAAATTCTTAGGTTGTTTTCACTTGGCTCGAAAATTATTCCATGACTTATCTGGAGAGGTAGTACAATATATCTGGGCATTTGGCTTTCAATGCTTTATTGCTGCTTTATCGACTACTCAAGGTAGGTTAGACTACTACTCACTTTTTGCTTTTATCGAGAGGTGGATAAACACCATTTATACTTTTCACACATGAGTGGGTGAGCTAAATATGTCTCTAATGAGCTTCTCCGCTATTACTGGGATTGCATTCAAAGGTGCTCCAATCCCTTTTGATATCCATTACTGCACTCTTTCAGAGGATGCTAGGAATTGCTATGTTCGTGACTTGCTCGGGTTTGTTCTGACATGAAAAATTGAAAGAACGTGCTTCTTTCTTCTCTCGTTTAGGGTTTCAGGAGACTGCATACCACTAAACCTCGTTAGATTCCTCAGAAGGCGAGTTGCTCATTATTAATATTGCTTGGCACTACTCTCTTTTGTGAGACTGGTCTTAAGGTTAGCATCGCTCTTCTTGGTCCCCTTCAGGATCTTGTTATGGTTGCTACTTTAGATTGGGGATATGTAGCGCTTGCTTATGTCTACTACAGATTAGATAATGTTTGTAGAGGCGTTGTGACGATGTAAGGTTTCTAGCACATCTTGCACGTATATCTCCTATCCTTTTTAACTTTACTTATTTTTACATTTCCTCCTTATTTCTTTCATCTCCTCTCTTTCAGATCTGGGGCATTGAGATTAGAGTGATCCGAGGCTTCAGTGCCATTAGCTTTGATAGGAGTCTTCCCCTGATGCAGAGGTGGGGTTCCTCTGGTTTTGCTAGCATTAAGCATGATTTGTAGACTTATTGTTATAACCCAAGATTTTATATATTTTTAAACTTTATCAAGATATGCAGTGTTATATACATATATAAAGTTAGTAAATTTACAAAAACTGCCAACCACCATTAACCTCCTATTCCCGACGTCCCTCTCCTCTCCCTCCGTTGCCAGATGTCGTTCCCTCACCATCACTGTACTTGTCAGCATGCCACCACCTCCCTCAGCTACTCCACCGCCTTCTTTCACCATTTCCAGTGTTGTTTCGCCGTAAAATTGGCCAAAAACCTGAAAACTCCATTTGTTTCCGTTCTCCCTAGTTCGGCCATCGTTCTTGATGATTATAGCATGGTTTTCCTCCTAAAACTCCATAGAAGTTGATTCTAAGCTTCTAGAAGCTTGAAAACTCGAATTGGTAAGGATTTAAGCTTGGTTTTGAATTGAGCCACTTTCGCTTCTCGAATTTTTTTAACTTCAATCTTGATGATTCAAGCTTAATTCCTTTACAAAATTTGCTTCTAGTTGCTCAATCTACATCCTGTAATTTTTGTAGAATTTTTAGAATTTCTTTTGATTTTTATGAATTTTTTATTATTTTATTGATATTTTCTGATTTTCGTAAATTAATTGAATAATTTGTGAATTTGTGATTTATGGTTTTTATAGAGGTTCAAATTAAGTTTAGATATTAATTTGTAATTTTTGTGATTTTTGTGTAATTATTATGATTTATTTAGTTTAGGTGAATTTTGGAAAATTAGGTTAAATGAGTATTTTGTTAAAATTAATTAGTTAATTGAGTATAATTATTGATTTTATTGCATTATATATTGATAAATTAATTTTTGAGCAAATGTATAATTTTTAGTGAATTTTTGAATAATTATAGTATATTGTGTGAATTTATATATATTATGGGTATTTTGATAATTTGGTAATAAATTGGTTGAAATTTAAGTTTAATTGGTTTTAATAATTATTTGATATATAAAAATGATTTTTACAAATTATTTAATATTTTTACCTAATTAAAAATATTTTTCAAAAATTATTTTCAAATTATATATAATATACTATTTTTGTAAATAAATGAGTTTTTAATGATTTTTAATATGTTTTTTGGGCTAATTATGTAATTTGGATTTATAAAATGAATTTCGATTAATATTTATGAATTTATCGAGAATTATGGATTTTTAATAATATTTTATTAAAATTAGGGTTTTTATGTAATTATCGGTAAAATAATTATTTTTAATGCTTTAATATTTAAATTTCTCTATATTGATATATATAGGGTATTTTTTGTATTTTTAAAATTGTCATGTATTCTGTGTATATCTCGTGAATTGTGAACCTCAGTCGGTAGAATCGTAGTTTGGGAGTCCGATCGAGGGGTTGTGTGACTATATATACTCGAAGTGTATTTTCTTGCAGGACTGGCTCTACTTTCTGAGTAGAGAAATGTCTGTTTTACAGGAGAGGTTCAACCAAATTTTTGGTAGAATTCTCATAAAATATGACATTTGGTCAAACTCTTATTCCTTGTCTGTGTCCGGTATTCTAAATCGAGTCTCTAGAAATTTTGTTAGATTTATTCTAATTTCATGTTGTCATTTACTTGTTTACTTGCGACGAGACCGATGCCTAGTGGACCAGGCCCGTCAGATCTGTCTCGTGGAGCACACAACTGTGAGTTGTTATTTTATATATATTGTATTAGGTTGCATGTTTTTAGAAATGTATGTTTAAATTTTATGAATTTTGCATAAATGATTTAATAAATGCTTAGGTATATTTTAGGCATATTTTGGTATATTTTAGTATATTTTGAATTAAATACATGTTTTATTCATGATTTATACCTAAAATGTTTTTAAGTATATATCTGGTTTATTTTTGGTTTAATTTATAATTAAACTGAATATGTTTGACGTATATATACTTGAAATATACTTAGTTTATTTTTGGTATATTTCTAGTATATATATATGGTTTATATTGTCATTTTAATTAACGTCATGCATCATTTATTTTTTGAATGTATGGATTTATTTTAAATGAAGGATATCAATAGAATGTGCTATCTAGTGGGCAACACTAGGATCGAGTATGTCTTGGTACGATGTTAGACTGTAGGTTAAATTACTAACCTATTTGTAGATATTGATTTAATTGATTTAATTGATGTGAGATGTGATTTGAGAGTGTGATTGCTGGAGCTCAGTTGATCAAGTGTCTCGGGGCCAATTGCACTGACAGTCAAACTACTGGAGCTCGATTGACTTAGTGTCTTGGGGCCAATCTAATGTCCAAATGGAACAAGTGAATTTATTTGGAATAAGTGAGCCTGTATGGCTAGAGTGTTGTCTAACACTATTTGAGGTTGCGATCATTTAGGGCTTTATTTGATCATTCATAAACTGATATTTTTCAGTATTATATAAAATAATTTCAGCATCTGTGTGTATTTGCTTGTATATATACTTATTATATATACTATTAAATGTGTGCATTTGTCATTTAGCTATGCATGTATATATATTATAACAATTCACTCAGTGAGGTCTGACTCCCCTCCATCAATTTATTTTTCAAGAGAGTCTTCGTCCTCAGACCTTAGTAGTAGACCTTTATGTCGGATTTCTTCCACCCCGGCTTTATTGTATAAACTGCTTATCTGAGTTTTATTTTGTGTTCTAGACACTGTAGTAGTTATTTTAGTAAGTTGTATGTGTTATAAATGCTTGAGATTTAAATTTTACAAGTTTGAACCGAGAATTTGCATTAAAAGATTTTATATATATGAGATGGATTTGTGTTATTAAATCTGTTGGTGGATTATTATTTTATTTATGAGATTTAATTACACTGCATAATGTTTTATTTATTTTAATTTATGTTACATGCTTTTATTTTATTTTCTTTAAGGCTTGCTACGGGTTCCAAATTCAAAAGAATTCTCGTTCCCTAGCACTGATCATGGCCCCTTGTTTGGGTCGTGACACTTATCGAGATCAGCTGAACTCCTTAGAGTGGGACCTGGTAAGAAAAATTTAATCTTTAGTATTTCATTAATTGTAAAAGTTCAATAAACTTAAGTAAATGAGTTTGCAGGTCAAATCAGATTAGCTGTCTGGTGTTGAAGACATTCAGCGATATGATTTTATGACAACAGTTGTGAGGCTTGAGACTATGAGAGTTCTACTCCCTGGTTATATCTGCCAGATGTGGTATCTTGGTAAGCGTATTTATCATTAGCATATAGGACCTTCCAGGAGGGTGTTCCTTTTTCTATTCCCTCCTCAATGTTGCAAAGTAGTAGCATGACTGGTCTCAAGCTCAGAGCAGCTCTTGAGGGATATGAGGCTTTGACTCTGCTCGAGTGTTCATATCATTATCAGGAGTACATTCAGGAGAATCTCCTAGAGCAAGTTCCTATAGACCCGGCTGAGGTATGCTTTCTATCACTACTTTACTTCATCCCTTCATATAACATTCACTTATTGCAGAGATTAAAGAAGTCCTTGATACTACTATGGAGGAGACTAAGGATGACACCAAGGAGGCTGAGTAGGATGTTGAGCCTACTCATCACAGTGAGGTTGCTCATAGTGATGCATCCCTGAGTACTATTTTTGGCGATGTTCCCCCATTTGATAGGTCTATGTATTATTGGGCTCCTATAGTGCAAACTTCTATTAAGCGACATATGTACTTTGATACAACTCAGATTCCTAGTTTCTCTTCTCCTGATGCTTCATATGTGAGCTTGATTTGCATTTCTAACCCTATACAAACTAGCACTTGTTGCTGAATTAGTAAACTTCATTTTACTGGTCCTTAGAACACAAGCAGAGTATCTGTATGGTCTTGCCTCTTCCCAAAGATTATTTACTATGCAAGTTACAGATACTTGGAGGGTTAGTATTTACACCAAATATATAAATGTATGCATGTTATGTATGATGTGCATGATCCTGACTATTCTAAATGCAACAGAGTTATGTTGGGGATTTGGAGAGTGAGAACGAGAGGCTTCAACAACAACTTGCTAGTCTTGGTTTTGATAGTCATGATGTTGGGACTTCTATGCCCCTATATTAAAGTGACGATCCAGTTAGAGGATGGAGCCCTTGGAAAAATACTGAAGCTCAAAATGACTGATTTTCTTTAGGACTTATGTTAGCATGACTGTACTTTGGATGCTTCATAATTGTTTCCTTTTATGAATGAATCTCAGACTTTTATTTTGGACCAAGCCCCTTTTCTTTCTTTTTTTTTCTGTCAAAAATGTTGGAAACCCGACTAGCATCCTAGATTTCCAATCAACATTCTATATTTTGGATCAAATTTCTAGAATTCCAATCAAATTTCTAGAATTTTGATTAGGAATTTGACTTTGATTCCACATATTTTCCTATTCTGACACGAGTTTGGTCCCAAAAATGACTGAGACAAGTCCTAATCCTATCCATCTTTTGAAAACATAATCGGGAAAATCCTAATCCCATCAGTAGAATCTTTTGAGTCTATTTAAGAATCGTAGATGAGACTATCGTGCATCCTTCTCTTTATTTTTCTTTATCATGACACAAGCTACTTTTAGTTTGATGAAGAAATTCTCAAAACCATAAGCGAAGATGATTGGAACAGAGTGCTACCTTTCTATGCCAAATCCCTGAAGTCCCTTCTACACCTGAAAATAGACAACAATTTCTTACATGTTGCTACCACATTCTGGGACACTAAGGATCATGTATTTAGACTCAATGGACAAAAGTTATGTCCATTAATTGAGGAATCTGTTGTTGTTCTTGGATGTTCGTTAGATTCAACTGCTACAATTGCTCTCCCTGATCTTGCAATGGAATTTCCCAATAGACTAGTAGCATTTTTTGATATGCCCCTAAATATCATCTATATGCATGCACACAATGCTGGTACTATTAGTCTTCTTTTTCTGATTACCTCTTGCGAAGCTAGAGATAAGAAAAATGCTGCTTGGATTAAAACTATCACCTTCTGCTTGTATGCTCAATTTCTACTAATGTCTTCTCATAGAGATGGTGATGTAAGAGTTATAGTATCTTAGAATAAGTAGAAACTGGAGCTAATCATACGCCTATCATTCTTACTGAAACTATCATTGGGTTAGATAATTTTAAGGTTCAGAACCGACTCTTAGGTAGTTTTCTTCTCCTTCAGGTATGTAACCCTTTTTTCTTTTTTAGATTTGGTTATAGGAGAAGTTAAGTCTGCTTAATGCTCCCCCCAAAGCTTTGGTTTACCAACATCATCATTTACAATCTTGTCCTTTGAAGATAAGGGACAAGCACACTATAAATCAATGGATTGATCAGATGAAAGGTCTTGCTGATACTAAGATTGCTTGGATTTATCCTTGGTGGAGATTGAAATTCATAACCATCAACCTGTATGACTACTGCATCCCTATTCCTGGGTTGCACTCTTCGACCTTTCTTTCTCCCTCACACCTTTATCACTAGTATAGTCGGCCCCAATTCAGTATGGCTGTTACAACTAACTTTGAAGGTTTTCCTCTAAGACAAGACTTTCTAGACAAAGTGAAGAACTTATGGCCCTGCAGAGCTTTAGAGCAGAATACACACTTAAATGCTGACATGACTACAGTCGATGACTACAAAGCTTGGGTTGTCATGCAATCTACAGAACCACCAAAATTTATTAGCTACAAAAGGATTTAGTATTATTAGATGAGTCACAAAAGAAAAAACAAAAATAAAAATAGTGGTCTCATGAGTCTGATTTTTTATGTTTTATTTTTCCTTCAAGTCTTTATGCTTTGTAATAAAGATAGAATATGCAATATTTGATAGAAATATCATTTCAATTTATTTCATTAATTAGGGCAAAAATGAGTACATTAATTGCATCATATGAAATAACTCCTGTTATCAGCTAGTCCTTTCAAATTTTCTAACTAAACATTTTTCCTCACTTTTATCTCCCTAATTTCTGCTTGATTAGCCCTTTGCAAGTTTTTTGATCAATGGGATAATCTCTTTTATTTTATTCTCTAATTTTTTCCTGTCAGCCCTTTGTGGGTTTTTTAAACAATGGGAATGTCTTAACTTTTGTTTGACTAGCCCTTTTAGGTTTTCTAGCCAGCAGACTTGTTTTTAAGGTAGTATTTCTTAAAACGATCCAGATTAATTGGCTCAGTGAACTCATTCCCTTTTAGATCGGATATCTTTTCAACTCCATTGGTCAGGATCGTCTTGACTAAATATAGTCCTTCCCAATTTGGCCTAAATTTTCCTCTCAAATTAAACACCATCGCCCTTGCCTGCTTTAATACCATATCTCTAACTTTTATTTTTCCCAGCTTAACCCTTTAGCTAAAAGCTCTAGCTATTCTCTTCTGATAAATCTGAGTGTGAAATAAAGCATCCATCCTTTTCTTATTTAGAGATATGAGGTAATCGAATCTCTTTTGTATCCATTCACTCTCAGGGATATTTTCTTCCATAACAACCCTTAAGGATTTAATTTTCATCTCTATGGGAAAAACGGCTTCACAACCATATACTAACGAGAATGGAGTTTTTCTCATAGCAATGTGTGTTGTAGTTCTGTATCCCCATAAAGTAAAAGGGAGATATTTAGACTAATCTTTATGCATTTTTACCATCTTAGAGAGAATCTTCTTTCTATTTTTATTAGTCGCTTCAACTGCACCATTAACCTGAGGTTGATAAGGCGAGGACTTATGATACTCGATCTTGTATCTCTATAATAATTTAGTCATTTTTGCCTAGAACTGAACACCATTGTCTATCATAACATGATGCGGGACCCCATATCTACAAATGAGATTCTTCCTGATAAACCTTACCATCTGTCTAGTCTTCAAGGTACCAAAGGACTCTGCTTCTATCCATCTAAAGAAGTAGTCAATTACAACTACTATATACTTGTGCCTGTTTGAAGCAATTGGTTTTACTTTCCCTATTATATCTATTCTTCAGGTTGCAAAGGGCCATAGAGATGTTAAACTATTCAGCATTGTAAGGGGAAGATGATTGAGGTTCTCGTGTACTTGACATTGATGACATTATCTCACTACTTGGATACAGTCCCTTTCCATGCTCATCTAATAATACCTTTGTTGAATCATTTTCTTTGCCAGAATCATCCCATTCATGTGAGATCCACAAACCCCTGCATAAATCTCTCTCATTGCTTGTTCTACTTCATCCTTCTTGAGATATCTTAGCTGTATTCTGTTCAGCATCATTCTATATAATATCCTAGCATGACTTACATAATGGCATGCAAGAACACGAAGAGCATACATTTCTTTGAAAGTTGCTTCATTTAGGTATTTCCTTTCCTCAAGAAATCTCTAGATGTTGTAAAACCATGGCTTTTCTTCTGGCCCTATCTAGATACTCTTGACTTGTTCCTCACTATAACATGAAGCTTTCATTTTCATTATTAGCAAAGGCTTCATCATTGATCCTGTCAGTTTATCCCACATTGAAGAAAGTGTTGCTAAGGCATCCGCCATTTGATTCTCATCTCTTGGTAAATGCATGAAGAGACATTTAGTGAAATTCCTCATTAGCTTTTTTAAATAGTAGATGTAAGTTTTCAACCTCTCTTCTTTCACTTCCTACTCCTCATTAGTCTGACCAATGACTAACATGGAATTTCTATAAACCAGTAGGTCTTTGGCTCCAACTGCTAACGTTGTTTCCATGCCGTAAATGCATGCCTCATACTCAGCCATATTGTTTGTAACCTTGAAGTCTAATTTCTTAGCCATTGGGATGGTTTCTCCTCTTGGTGTGACAAGAATTACTCCTAACCCTGCTCCTTTATTATTCACATCTCCATCAAAATAAAGCTTCCATTCACATTGTTCTATTACTGTTAAGTTCTCATCTGGAAACTTTATATTCCACTGCTCATTTCCTTCAACTACATTTTGAGCTAAAAATTCTACTACTGCTCTTCCTTTTATGACCTTCGTAGTGACGTACTCCATATCAAACTTAGTTAAAAATACCAACCATCGAGACATCTTTCCAATTAAAGCTGGTGCTTGAAATAAGTACCTCAAAGGATCTATCTTTGAGACAGCTTGTACTTTGTAAGAATGGAAATAATGCCTTAGCATTTTTGTAGCCTAAATCATGATAAAAAATGTCTTCTCCACAATATCATACTTTTATTCATATGGCAGGAACTTTTTACTGAGATAATACACTGCGTACTTTACCGCTTCTGGTCCTTCTTGTGCCAGCATTGCCCCCATTGCTTTTTCTTCTAAAGCCAAATATAAGATCAAGGGTTTACCTTGCCTTAGTGATCTTAACACAGGCGGGTTAGTATTCCTTAATCTTATCAAAGGCTTTCTGACATTCTTCATTCCATTACACTGGCTGATTCTTCCTCAAGAGCTTGAAGATCGGATCACAGACCATGGTAAGTCTCGTAATATACCTGCTAATGTACTGCAGTTTTCAAATAAACCCTCATACTTCTTTCTCTGTTCTTGGTGCTAGCATCACCTGGATGGCTTTAATCTTGTCTGGATCAACTTATATTCCTCTATTGTTAACTATGTGCCCCAATAACTTTCCAAAAGCTACCTCAAAGATGCATTTCTTTAGATTAAGCCTTAGGTTATATCTTACTATTCTTGCTAGGAACTTATCCAAAGCCTCAAAGTGTCTCTCTTTTATTTCTAACTTAACCATCATATCATCGATATACACTTCCACTTCCTTATGCATCATATCCTGAAATAAGGCAATGGACACTCTTTGATAAGTTGCTCTTGCATTCTTCAACCCGAAGGGCATCACCTTGTAGCAATACGTCTCCCATTATATGATAAATGCAATTTTGATCTTGTCCATAACTGCCATCATTATCTAATTATAACCTAAAAAATCATCCATGATGGAGTACATTGCACTAGGTGTTGCACTATTGACAATCACATCTATATGGGGTAAAGGAAAGTCATCTTTTGGCATGTTTTATTTAGATCTCTAAAGTCTATGCACATTTAAAATTTTTCATCTTTCTTAGGAACTGGTACTACGTTTGCCAACCATTAAAGGTATTCCACTACTTTTGAAAAATTAGCCTAGATCTGCTTAACGATTTCCTCCCTTATCTTTTCTATCCATTCTGGCCTCAACCTACGAAGTTTTTGCTTAACAGGTTTAGCTTCTGAATATATTAGGATGTAATGCTCCAGGATTTCTCTATCTAACCCTCGCATATCCTCATAGGACCAAGCAAATATTACCTTTCTTTTTATTAATATTCTCTCAAATTTTTCTCTCTTTAGGAGTTAAATCATGTGATATAGAAATGTGTTTTGGTTGTTCATTTGTGCCCATGTTTAATGAGTCTAATTGAATAGAATTAATGTCAAACATGTATGAATGATCATTATTAAAATGCACAAGACCATCAGAATCAACATCACACAAGTAAGCCAAACTAGAATTCATATCATTACCCATAAGAAAAATAGAGTTTTCATCCTCAAATAAATCGGACATTATTACATCAGTTTCTTCAGAAAAAACATTACTAAAACTATTGTTAATAATGCTAGCTAAATCCTATCATGGTTCTTTATTAGGTGGCAGACAAAGCAACTCTTCATTGTCCTCAGCCTTCATCTTTTAAGCAATTGTCTTCATCACCTTGTCCTTGTTGTCTTGTACTAGCCTCTTAACTATCTATTTTTTAAAGATCTCAAACCCAGGGATATCCACCCCATTTACTTTGACATGCTCCTTTTCACCCAGATAGAACTCTCCTTCTTTTGTTTGACAAAGTTATCCTTCAAAAGTCCCACGTTCCTTAGGAGGTTATTCTCATTGAAAAACCTTCTCCTTGCCCTTTTGCTGCCAAATCCAACTCCAGTATAGCCCAATCATCTTAGGTTTTGAAGTCTAGTAATTCTAGGATACCTTGCTCATCTTTTCCTAGTCCTTGTCCAGGCCGATAATTCATCTTCTTAATCATACTATAACCCTTGGATCTATCACAATTCCATTTGAGATTATAGTTATTTAGAAACTAGGAGGAGTAACTACTTACTTTTGACTATCCATAACCGCAGACACAGTCTTGCCCATACTCGCATCTAAAGTTATAACTTCCCCCTCATATAGGAATTTCACCTTTTAATGCACAGTTAAAGGCACTCCTCCTAAAACATTATATGAAGGCCTACCCAACAGCAAGGCATAAGTAATAGGAATATCTAGCATAGTGAATTCCACCATTGCTTCAATAGGCCTACTCTTCACAGGAGCCATAAATGTTCCCTCTACATTCCTCATGCTATCATTATAAGCCCTGATTACAAGGTTTCACTTTGCCAAATCCTTCACCTTCACTCCTAGATTGGGTAGGATCCATAACGGGCAAACATTAATTGCAGACCCATCATCCACCATCACATAATTGGTCTTTTTCCCTCTCACTTTAGTTGGAATGAATAGGGCTTTATTATGGTTCTTCCCTTCCACAGGTAAATCCTCATCAGAGAAAGAAATAACCCCGTGCTTTTTCTCTATAACCTTAGCCACCATTGCTTCAAGGGTAACAGTAGTTTCAATGTTTATCTTAGCTAGAGCCTTAACCAGAGCTTTCCAATGGCTACTTGAGTGCATTAAGAGCACCCAAAAGCTTACATTTGCTTTTTCTTTCTTGAGTTATTTAAGAAGCAATTCACCGCCATGTTCATCTGAGTCCTCTCCTTCAACAGCTTCTTTTCTCTCCGTAGTTTTCTCTGCTAGTTTATAACCCTTCCCACTTCTAGTAACATGACTGACTTCGGAATTATCAAGCCATACATTATATCATTCAGTGCCTTCCTCATCAGAGTTGTACTAAATATCAATAACCCCAATAGTCTGGTCCTTTTTTCCATCTTTCCATACTTCAACCATGCATTTTTCCTTTTTGACTAGTAGTTTTTCATCATCAAACTCATCACCCCATCCTATAGGCTCGATTGTATCAATAGATATTTTAAAATAAGGTGGTTTAAAATAAAACACCCTGTAATCAAACTTGCCTGAGGCCTGACCCAACAAGTTGTCTACTCTTTCCACATCTTTAAGGGCACTAGGAGATTTATTATGGCTTTAAGGTTTAGATCCTCAAAAGTTTTTAGCACTTCTTCCTCGCTTACTCCTGAGTTAATCATCATGGTTGTTAGATGTGGCATGTTTTGGTAATTTGGGAAAGGATTATTTCAGCTGTTTGGATTTGGATTTGATTTCTCAGGGTCGATGATTTTTTCATAATCTATGAGGTTTTGAATTTCATGTTTAAGGCGCATGCAAGAATCAATTAGATGACCATCAACCTAATGAAACTTGTAGTAACTGTTTAAGTTAAAGCCAAGGAGATTTGGGTTTGGTAGTCTAGTAGGGGTTAAAGGTCTAAGGAAGCCTTTTTAGATGAGATGGTCTAGGACTTTGGATAAGGGTTGGTTGAAGTTTGAGAATCTCCTGGGTTGTTGGATAGTATGAACTCCTATAACCCGACTAGTATTTCCTTGATGAGTGCCCCCAATTGGGTAATTTCTCACTCCAGTGTTCCTAATGACCTTCTTTTTCTCATTTTTCGATCTCTTCAGCTTGTAACCCATCATCATAAAGATTTACAAATCTCTTGGGGTTTATCATCTGCAGCCTCTCCACTAAATTAGGTAGCACATTTCAGACTATCATCCTAACTTGATCCTTCTTAGCTAGCTTTTTCTTCATTAGTCCCACTTTATTCATGAACCTAGTTAGAAAATCTGAGAATGACTCATTGGGCTTCTACTTGGTCAGTTCTAGATCCCTGATGGGCACCTCGAGCTTACTCTTGTAGTCATATTGCTTTAGAAAAGTAATGCACAACTCTCTCCAGTCTGCACGGATAGACTTCTCCAACTCATGATACCAAAAATAAACCAAAAGTATACCAAAAAATTTAATAAAATAAATCATATTTAAACAATAATGAAAAAGTGAAAATCCTTATTCATGCATCCTATATGCAATGCATATATAGAATAATAACTCACAAGTTTGGATTCCTCGATATTGACTCGACAGGCTTGGTCTAATAGGCCTCGATCTCTGCACAGCTAGAAAAATAAATAATCATAAAATTAGAATAAATTCTAACTTATACTACTAAGAATTCTAAAGAGAAACTCGATCTAGAAATTCAAAACTCAATCAAACACAAAGACTAAGGATCGACTCAACATCACGTTTTACGAGAATTTTATCAAAAAATCGATAAAATTTTTTCTGTAAAATGGACATCTCTCTACTAAAAAGAAGTGTCAATCCTGTAAGAAAATGCGCTTCTAAATCATAGTAGTTCAACACCTCGAGTTGGGATCCCAAACTACTCAAATCCCCAACCGAGGTTCACAATCCGCAACAAAAATAAATATTTAATAACAATATATTAAAATCATTAAAAATCCATAAAATCAATAATAAATCACAATATAATTTATTTAAACATCAAAACACTAAATATACTTATTTTCACATTAATAAAATAAAAATCTCAAATAATTATATAATATCAATAAAAATCCAAAATTTCAATTATTTAGCATAAAATAGTAAAATTCACCATTAATTCCTTATATAGGTTATATATATAATAAAAATAGTTAAAAACTCATTTAATCACAAAAATAGTAAATAATTTATTATTTGAATATAATTTTTGAAAATTAGTATTAATTAGTTAAAAATAGAAAATAATTTGTAAAAATTATTTTAACACCAATTATTATTCCATCATTATTTAAAACATATTATTTAATAATATTTTCAATAAAAACACATAATTAACTCATACTTCTAAAAATCACATAATACAAAAATATTCCCAAAAATTATAAAAAATTACCAAAAAATATTTTCTAAATTCTAAAATTAATAACTTAAATTAATAATACTAATTTAACCAAATTTTTATCCAAAATAATTAATTAACATAATTAACAAAAAATTTAATTTAAATTATTAAAATATTCAAAAATACCCATTATCCATATTAATTCAAAAAAATATACAAAAAATAAATTTAAGTAGATTGAGCTACCCTAAACAACATTATCAAAGCAAAAATTCATGAATCAAACACAATAAATCAAAAAAAAATTGAAACTCTAATAACACATAAACTAAAATTGGACATAACTCAAGATTAAGAGAGTTTAAGCTCAAACAGAGCTTGGAATAGAACTCACCAAAGCTTGGAGGTTTGAACAAGATCAAAACGAAGAGCTGAGGTGGCCAGAATCATCACCAGCAAAAATGAAGGTCACTCTCAGTTTCTTGTGTTTTCCGGCGCTCCAACGACTCCTCAGGTGACGTCGAAGGCTGGAGGAAGAAGAGAAGGTGACGGTGATGATAGGTGATGGCAGTGGTGGCGCAGGTGGCGGTCAAGCGTGGTTGTGGGTTGCTGCACAGTGACTTGTAGGATGAAGAAGAAAATAGGGGAAAAGGAAAAGAAAAGAAATAAGAGGAAGAGAGGAATAATTGATCCGATTTTTTACTTTTTATTATATATATATATAGCTTCACCACATAAACACATATACAATATACACACATGTACATGCATAAATAAATATAATAATAATACTAACAATAATAATAATAACAATAAAAGAAACAATAATAATAATACCAATAAAATAATAACACTAATACTATTAAAAATAATAGCAATATAATAATAATAATAATAATAATAATAATAATAATAATACTATTAAAAATAATAGTAATGAAAATGAGTTTAAATACCTTAAATAATAAATCTCACAAATTAATTATTTAATGTAAATAAAATATTTAAAATAAAATTAATGAATAATATCCATAACTCATGATAATATATAAATAAAATTTAAAATTTTATTAACACTATATATCTCAAAATAATTTTATATTATTTAAAAATTGGGTCTTTACAATATACTTGGTTTGTTACATGACTTGATTGTTACTTGTTGCATAACACGTGCATTATGCATACATGCATCATATTAATGATTTATCTTGCAGCTGTCATAGATTCATCTGAGTCTTCCTATATTTGGAATCGAAAAGGGGGCAGACTAGTAAGAACTGATTCGAGTCTGCAATCAATTGTGAAAGAGATCCAACAGAAAGGAGTCACATCAATCCACTCTACCTAGAAGCTGCCCAGCCTAAATAAGTCGAAGAAATGGAACAACAAGAGGGAGGAAACTGGACCCTAAACGATGTCGAAGGAGCGCTGATGAATGACATGAGAGCGATGATGCAAGATGAGTTAAGATAAGCTCTGGCTGGATTGATGCCACCATCTGCTGCGACTACACCTCTCATTGTGGCCAATCCACCTATTGTCGGTACACCACCCACTAACAATGACAATGCTAATAGTAATATACCTGCTATGGAAATGAAGTTGGACGATGTCGAGAGTTATATAGTTAAAAAGGCGAAAAGGGAATCACTTTAGCAAGTTCAAGATATGGAATCCAAGCAGATGAAATCACTGACTCAAAAGATATCCAAAATGGAAGAATTAATAAGAGGACAAGGCATTAGATACTCATTTGACTTTGATGATATGATGCAATTTGAGGAAGCTAAGCTGCCTGATAAATTCAAAATGCCACAGCTGTAGAAGTTTGACGGTACTGAAGACCCGAGGATCCACCTTAGTCAATACACAACTACCATGAGCACCACTAAGGCTCCTTTTCCTATGGTTACCAAGTTTTGTATACTATCCTTGGAGGGTATGGCTATCAATTGGTACCATGGGTTGGAGAAGTCTATCCGAGCGGACTTAAGGGAAATGTGTACCACTTTTTTAAAGTAATATGACTATAACACTAGGCTCAAAGTGTCCATCAAGGATCTAGAATTGACCAAGCAGAAGCCTAAAGAATCATTCTCAGATTTTCTGACCAGGTTCATGAATAAGGCAGGATTAATGAAGAACAAATTAGCTAAAAAGGATCAGGTTAGGATGATAGTCTGAAATGTGTCACCCAATCTAGTTGAGAGGTTGCAAATGATAAACCCTAACACATTTATAAACCTTTATGATAATGAGTTGCAAGCTGAGGAGATTGAGAATGAGAAGAAGAAGATTGCTAAAAGCATCAGAGCAAGAAATTACCTAACTGGGGACATATAGTAAGGAAGCATTAGTCGGATTAGGGAAGTCCATGTTGTTCAACAACCAAGGAGATTCTATAATTTTAATAAACCTTTGTCAAAAGTCTTAGAGCACCTAATGCAAAAGCACTTACTTCAACCTTTACCTAACCCAAACTATAACCCAAACAAGCACTGCCAATTTCATGAAAACCTCTAACACTCCACGGATAACTACATTCACCTTAAATATGAAATCCAAAACCTTATAGACTTCGAAAAGATCACAAACCCCAAAAATCCAAGCACTAGAAATAATCCTTTCCCAAACTACCAAAATGTACCACCCTCAGCTACCATGATGATCAACTCAGGAGTTAGTGAGGAAGAAATGCTAAAATCCTTTGAGGATCTAGACCTTAAAACTAATGAGAAATCTCCTAATGCCCCCAAAGATGTGGAAAGAGCAAAAGACTTATTAGTCAGCCTTCAGACAAGAGTAACTATAAGGTGTTTTATACTAAACCACCTTTTTTTGACATACCCTTCAAGTCGATTGTGCCTACAAGATAGGGTGATGAGTTTGATGATGAGAAGCTGCTAAACAAGAAAGAAAAATGCACATTTGAAGAACAAAAAGATGAAGCCATGGAGACAGTCAATAAGAACATGCAAGAATAATTGTTATATCAGTCACCTGAAGGATAGCCACTATAAGACTCAGCATCCCTAGCATCTAGAATAGGAAATAAATTTTCTTATTGTCTTCTTTAAATAAAATTTTAGTTTCTTTAGAACTTTTTTTTGTTTTAGTGATCAATGATATGAATTCTGTAATGTACATCCTAATGGTACTGTACATTATAATATTGATCGCATCTGCATGTTTAACATAAATTCAATTCAATTAGATTTATTCAGTATGGGCACAAATGTAAATTTAAAGAACATTCATATATCACATGATATAACTTTTAAAGATAGGAAATTTGAGAAAAAAATAAAAAGAATGATAAACAACAGAAAGAATAAAGAGAGAGAAAAAATAAAGAAAAAAGAACAAGGTAAAAAATAGAGAGAAAAAATTTATGACTGGCTAGTAACAGGAGTTGTATCATATGATATAACGAATGTTCTCATTTTTGCCCTACTGAATGAGTAAAATTGAATTTGAAATTTTTATTCAAATATCGCATATTCATCTTTATCATACTGTATAAGTATCTGGATGGAAAGACAATACATAATCAAAGCTATGAGATCACTATTTTAGTTATGTTTTCTTTTTTGCCACCCTTTTATGATTTTATTTGTAAGTCTAGTGTCCCTTTATACTTAGGAAATTTAAGTGGATCAGTAACTTATATTGCAACTCTTGCTTTGTAACCATCATTAATCATTGCACCAATATCAAGCTTCATATTTTGCTTAAGAGTCCTTTGAAGTGCAAATCTTGTTGATTTCATCATCAAGAACTCCCTTCAGTTAGTTTACCCACTCCTCTACACCTCCAATGCATGAGATTGTAACTAATAGGGTTAGTAAGATAAAGGATCAACAATAGTAATGAATGAACTGGGTCTCTTGTACATAAAAATGAAAAAAAAAACTATTAGAATAGTGTGAATGAATTCAGAATGAAGCTAAGGGCAAAATGTAACTTTGGGGCAACTTAAGGGCAAAACAATAAATACAATACTGAAACTTCAAAGTTAGTGAAAAAGATCTCAGGGCATAAAGGATTAAACTACAAACATACAAGTACATCAGTTATCATACAATAAAAGTAGGAACAAAAAGAAAAGTTTAACAGTGCATCAGTTAATCACGAGCTTCAATGTAAAGCTATGGACTCTACTTGCTAGCCTAGTCATCAAGCCGATGAATTGTATTAGAAGCTCTGACATCAGAAGTACCAACAACGAAGCATCCAGTGCTCAAGCCTACAGGCTATTGATGAGGCACCTCATTCTCATACTCCAAGTTGTAAACATAGCTCTATTCTAAACAGGAGACCTATTAGGATCAAGCATGTCATACATAACATGCATACACTTGCATACATTTGTTATAAAATACTTATTTTTTATAATAAAGTCTTTAAGCCTAGACAAGATTATGCAAACACTTTGCTACTAACATTCAAGATTAATGTTGTAAAAGCATAGAAATGTAGTCAGAATGTTCACATGTGAAGCATCTGAAGGAAAAAAGGTGACACTATTAAGGTAAATCTGATGCCCAATGGGACTCTAAATCACAGGAGCCCAATTAATTATGGGCCCATCTAGTAAGGGAATATCACCGACAGGGATATTTGTGAAAGCATCATCCTGGTGACCTCAAAAGGATGGATAGGACTCAAACTCAATATTCATCTCTATAGTCTCATCGGGAGCATCATCTGGAATATCTCTCCACAACAGTTAGACCATTGTAGGGTATAGAATATGGTGATGAGAAGGTCTAACATATCAATAATACATTCAATGGCCCTAAAAAGAGAAGAATGCACTCAAAACTTAAAATGAATGCACTCTAAAAAATTATTTGATCATAAAATAATATCTCTAACTCCTAAACCTTTTTTTTCAAGAAATATCAAGAAGAGAAATAAAGCCCTCTACTATAGCATTAATGGAATGGCAAAAATACAAACACAACCCAAAGCCATAACTTCAATGGTGGAGTATCATGACCCTGTGATTAGAGACATCATAATCATAATCAAAAGGGAAGAACATAAAAAAAGAATAACACTGTATTTTGAAAAAATTTATTCACTTGTGAATAGACTATACTAACTTATGGTATTTTGTGCATGGAAAAATAAAATAGAATGAAGAAGAGGAAAGGAACCGATACATCAATAAGAATGGGCCAAACCTTTGAGCATAATGGCTTTCTTTTATTAGCCTCGCAGAATTCAGATGATCAGTTAATATTTTTATGTTGAGAGTTTATAAAATTTAATCAATCTAATGCTTGCCTTACACTCAAACGAGGGGAAGAAAATATAAAAACAAAATCTGTGGACATGAAGCATAAATTGCTTGAATTTCAAAGTATCATTTTAATCTTTTGAATGATAAATGTGCATATAATCTACTCCAATGCTCAAAAATAAGTAAGAATACAAATTCCTTGACGGTATCCATATTGAGTAATACGAGAAAGGTGGGGGAATACTAAGAGGAGAATCAAAATAAAAGCAAGCATAATTTACTCCAATGCTCATAAATGAGTAAGAGTATTGGCATGAAGCCTCCAACAGTATCCATACTAAGTAATACAAGAAAGGTAGAGGAATACTAAAATAAGAACCACGTCAAAAGTCGCTCTACTTACTCCATGGTGCTATAAGAGTATAAGTATCTAAAGAACCTTTCCAATCGTATCCACATTGATTAATATTAGAAAGGCGGCGGAATACTTAGATAAGGAAGAAAAGTACAAAAATAACTCAAATATTATTTTGATACTCAGAATTCGATATGTTTATACTCAAATTCCATGAGTTTTATTTAGCAAATTCTCCTTAAAATTAGGTGTGAAAGTAAGCTCTTCACTTGGTAAAAGATATGCTCTCAACATAAGATGGTTAACAATGCCTCTGACCTTTGCAAATGGTAAATAAATGATAGTCATGAAAAAAAATAGTGAGATTCATTAAGTGCATGCTATCTCATGAAAAAGTGATGAATTTTCTCATGAATTTTCAATATTATAATGGACTTTTGAACATTTATCATGATTGAAACTAACTTTAACAAGTCTGCAAGAATTACAAATCTAAAAGGAAATGCACCCAACTTGTAAAGTTGGTTAACACAGCAAAATTCAAAGTTAATCGATAGAGAAATTCTAATTAGTGAAGACAATAAAATTCAAAGTCAGTCAATAGAGAAATTCTAATCAGTCAATACAGCAAAATTCAAAGTCAATCGATAAAAAATTCTAATCAGTCAGCACAAAGAATTCAAAGCATTGACTTAAATAACCAAAGATAAAAATTATGAGTATTTATAGACTACAATAGTAAGGGCAAGCAACAAAAGGGTTGCAATTAATCAGAGTCATCAGAAAGCAATAAAAGGATTACAGTTAATCGCCAGCATTATAAAGGTGAGCAATGAAAGGATTGCAGTCAATTTGCTAGCAATTACGGATTGTAGCATCAAAGGCAAACAACAAAAGGATTGCATTTAATTAAAATTAGCCAACAGTTATGAATTGTAGCATCAAAGGCAAGTAATGGAAAGGTTACAGCTAATCACAAGCAATTATGAATTGCAACATCATCAGTGAGCAATGAAAGGGTTACATCTAATCATAAGAAATTATGGATTGCAACATCATCAGTGAGCAATGAAAGGGTTGCAGCTAATCATGAGTAATTATGGATTGCAGCAACATCAGTGAGCAATGAAAGGGTTGCAGCTAATCACAAGCAATTATGGGTTGTAACATCATCAGTGAGTAACGAAAGGGTTGCAACTAATCATGAGCAATTATGGATTGTAGTATAATTAATAAGCAATGAAAGGGATAAAGGAAATGAAGAATGAATCGACAAAAGGCAAATCATAAAAGAGATTAATGCCACACAATCAAGTGTAGTGTATTCTTACCCAGACTATATGACTGAGTGTAGTCGACATTGTATGGTCAAGAAAAATATATCAATTCAATTCAGACTATACGATTGAGTGTAGTCGATATTGTACGACCGAGTACAATGTATCTTTTTAACTCAAACTATACGACTGAGTGTAGTCAACATTGTACGACTGAGTACAATGCATCTTTTTAATTCAGACTATACAATCGAGTGCAGTCAACATTGTATGACCGAGTGCAATGTGTCATTTCAATTCATATCATATAACCGAGTGTAGTCGACATTGTACGACTAAGTGTAATGCATCTTTTTAATTCAGACTATACGACCAAGTGTAATCGACATTGCACGACTGAGTACAATGTACCTATTTCAATTCAAACTATACAACCGAGTGTAGTTGACATTGCACGACCGAGTATAATGTATCCTCCTATTTAGACTAGATGATCAAGTGTAATCGACATTGTACGACTAAGTACAATGCATCCTTCCAATCCGAACTATATGATTGAGAATAATTAATATCATACGACCAAGTGTGATGTATCTATCTGAATCAACGCTATATGTTCAAGTATAGTCTTTCCTTAGATGTTTTGGGATTATACTTAGTGTTGTATGGCAACACAAGCATTTATCGTGAACTGATGATCACTACAAGAATAAACCTCAAGGAGCACAGGTAAGTACCCAAACTTCTGTTCTTAAAATTTTTTTATGTTTATTTGCTTTACCACAATTTATCAAGTAAACAATAACAAAGGGAGCAACTGTAAACATCCAATTTCGGACAAAAGACTCCAATGATAAAAATGTTATAGGTAGGTCTTCAACATTTGAAGTTTGAAACCTTAAAAGTTTGAATACGTTTTCAAAAAAGAGTTTCATTGGTTTTTTTAAGGACTTAATTGCAATACTTTTTAAGACCTAATTGAAAATTTTAATTTCTTTCAGGGGTATTTTTATAATTAAAAGTTAAAAAATCATAATTACCCAATTCCGATTGGAATTTTGTGTTTTCTATCTTTTTGTATTTTTTGCAGAAAATAAAATTATTTTTTCCTAATTTTGATTGGTTAAAAAAAATTTTAAAATTTATTTTTGAGATTTATTTAATTCTTTAGAAAATAAAGTCCATTTGTAATAACCCTAGTTTTTAAATTATTTTAATGTAAAACAGAATATGCAGTATTAATAAAATTTAAAATTTATATTTTATTATTTTATTATCTTGTGATTAATATTCATTATTTCATGTTTAATCAAAATTTTCTATGTAAATATTTATTTTAAAACTTATTATTTTAGAGATTTACTTACATATGAATTATTTTAATAATCCTATTTAAGTACTAAGGTTATTTTTAAAAATGCTGTTTATTATTATTATTATTATTATTATTATTATTATTATTATTATTATTATTATTATTATTATTATTATTATTATTATTATTATTATTATTATTATTTTACTATAATGCATTATTGCATGATTATAATATGTCTTATTATATGTATATATATATACACATGCAATTAGGGTTATTGATATTATTTTATTGTGTGTGAATGCATGTGTATGTGTATATATATATTGATATACATGTGTGGAGATTAGTGTATACATATATATATTTTATTATTATAATATGAAGTGTTATATATATATATATATATATATATATATATATATATATATATATATATATATATATATATATATATATACATTAAGAATAATAAAAAAAGAAAGAGTCTTCTTCTTCTTCTTCGTTGTAATATCCCGTGTTTTTAAAATATTTTTACACTGTACCGAGATATGCAGTGTTAATAATTTGTGTATATATTATTACGATGTTTTTACAGGTTGATAAGTATTTAAAACCTATTTTTAATTATTGTGTATTATTTACAGTACTTTACGTAAAAATTTTCCGGAACTTGCATTTTCGGGGAAATTTTCACGTAAATAATTTATTATTAATTATTTTAAATATATTTTCGGACTTGCATGAACTCATATGTATTTTTAAATTACTAAACACCGTGTATGTGTGCAATATTTATTTAATTAGGGTTTAATTAATATTACCCTAATATTTTATTATTTTTTTATTTATTTATTGTTATTTAATTATTTTTATTTATATTTTTTTTATTATTTATTTATTATTAAATTATTAAAATATTAAAATTATTTTTTTATTTTTTTTCTTTTTTTCTTTTTCTTTTTCTTTCTTTTTCTTTTCTTTTTTTTTTCTTTCTTTTTCTTTTTTTTCTTCTTCTTCTTCTTCCTTCTTCCCCGTGCGCCCAACTCTCCTCCATTTCCCTCTCCCCCGCTGCTACCCCGATCACCGACCGTCAGAGTGCCTTCCCCTGCATGCCACCATTCTCCTCCGCTACCTCGCCGTCCCAGCCGTCTTCTCCGGCAGTGGCTTGCTCGGTTTCTGCCATTTTTGATCGAAATCCTCTCCTCATCGTTTCTTCCTCTTCCGGTCACTATTTTTGACACCACCGGTCTCTTTCTTCTCCTTGAGCTCCAATGAGTGTGATTCTAGCTTTGGTTTGAGCTTAAATGATCTAGAATTGCTTAGGTTTTGAATTTTCAATTTCGATCACATTAGGGTTTTTGATTTTTTTGAGCTTCGAATTGATTGATTCATGAAAAATCCATTCACAAATGTTGTTCCTAGTAGCTATGATTTTTTTTGGAATTTTTGGAGATTTTTTGGATTTTTGGGTATTTTTGAATATTTTAATATTATTTTCTAATTTTTGGAAATTAATTATTTAAATTATGAAATTGTGTTTTATGGTTAAATTAGGTGTTGAAATGAATTATAGGAATTTATTTGGAATTTTTATGAATTTCTAAGTATTTATTTTGAATTATTGAAGTTTATGTAAGTTGGGAAATTAGGGTTAAATGTGTTTTTAATTGAATTTAATTGGTTAATTGAGTTTAATTATTAATATTATTGATAAATATGTTGAGAAAATTAATTTTGGATAATGGTATAATTTTTGGTGAATTTTTGAAGTAATTATAGTATATTTATATATATAGGGGTATTTTGGTAATTTTACCCTAAATTGTCTAAAAATGTAATTTAATTGGTTTTAATAGTTATTTAAGGTATAAAAATGATTTCTACAAATTATTTAGTATTTTTAACTAATTAAAACTATTTTTCGTGAATTATTTTCAATTATATATATAATATACGGTTTTACTAATAAAATGAGTTTTTATCGGTTTTTATAGTGTTTTAAGGTTAATTATGTAATTTCTATGTATAAAATGTATTTCTATGAGATGAGGGTATTTTTGGTATTATCAGAATTATTCTGTGTTTGTGGACCCCGGTCGGTGGACTGTAGTTTGGAGTCCAACCGAGGGGTTGTGGATTTGTGTTGAGCTTATTTTTCGAAGTGTATTTCCTTGCAGGGTCGGCTCTACTCTTTTAAGTAGAGAGATGTCCGTTTTACAAGGGAGGTTCTGCCGGATTTTCGGTAGAATTCTCGTAAAACGTGATATCCGGTCGAACCCTGATATCGATTCTGTGTTTTATACTCTAGATCGAATTCTAGGATTTCTATTAGGTTTATTCTGATGTCTGTCGTTATTTGCTTGTTTAGTTGCGTCGAGACCGAGGGCTAGTGGACCAGGCCCGTCGGATCCGTCTCGTGGAGCGCATTAGGGTGAGTTACTATACTATATATATATGCTTTAGGATGCATGATTTAGAAATATACGTTTTATTTTGATTAAAATGTATAAATAATGTGATTTGTATTTTAGTATATTTTTGGTATATTTTTGGTATATAATAAATTGTATACATGTTTTATTAATAAATTATATTTAAAATATTTTTAAATATATTTCTAGCTTAAATTGTAAATTGATTGAATTCATTTGACGTATATATACTCGAAATATATATGGTTTATTTTTGGTATATTTCTAGTAAATATATGGTTTATGTTGATATTTTATTGAACTTCATACATCATTTATTTTTGTGAATGAATGTTTTACATTTATTAATGAAGGATATCAATAGAACGTGCTACCTAGTGGGCAGCACTAGGACCGAGTACGTACCGGTACGCCTATAGTATTTAGGCTATATTACTAACCTATTTATGGATTTTGATTGATTATGATTATTGATGTGTGAGATGTGATTGGGTGTGATTGCTGGAGCTCGGTTGACCAAGTGTCTCGTGGCCAATCACACTGGCAGTCAGACTGCTGGAGCTCGATTGACTTAGTGTCTCGGGGCTAGTCTACTGTCTAAATAGATTAAGTGGATATCTTTGGATTAAGTGAGCCTGTGTGGCTAGAGTGTTGTCCAACACTATTTCTGAGGTTGCGATATTCTAGGGTTCTATGTGATCCTTCATAAAAGATGATTTTCAATAAAATATATATAAAATGATTTTATTGCATCTGTGTGTATTTGCCTATATATATATTAGATATATATATATACTGTTGATTGTATGCATTGTCATTTAGTGTGTATATATATATATATATTATAGTAATTCACTCAGTGAGGTCTGACTCCCCTCCATTGACTATTTTTCAGGAGAGTCAACATCTTCAGACCTCAGTAGCAGGTCGATACGCCGGATTTCTTCCGCCCCGGCTTCTTTGTGTAAATTATTTACTTGAGTCTTATTTTTATAATCTAGACACTGCAGTAGTTGTGAATTAAAGTGTGGGATTTCATGTATTTTATTTAAAGAGATGTATTATATTGAAACTGGATTTGTACTGAAAGATTTTATATATATGCGATGAGATGAGATTTGATTTAAATCCAGTGATGAAATGATATTATTATATTTATGATTTTTATTTCCGCTGCATATAATATTGTTATTGTTATTATCACATGTTTTATTTTATTTTTAGGCTTGCTACGGGTTCCGGATTAGAAAGAATTCCCGTTCCCTAGCGCCGGTCATGGCCCCTGTTTTGGGTCATGACAAAGTTGGTATTAGAGCTGAGTTCTGTGTCAGGGCTTAGTTATGTGAGTTATGGCCCTAGTTTTAAAGTTGTGTTTTCTTTTGGTAACTACTGCAGTGAATTAGGTTCGAGTATGTCTTGATAAGTATTCCTTGCTTAGTTTTCAGCGTTATTCCTCCGTTGTCTATTTTGTCTGAATCTTTTCGTTGGTCTTTTCCAAATAAGGAGGCGAGTGCGTGTCGCTCCACCGATCGTTGAGGCCGAGGATGATGAGTCTTTTCAGGATGAGATTTTACCTCCTGAGCAGCCAGTTAGACGTAGAGGTCGTGGCAGAGGTAGACCTCGAGGAGCAGCAGGTCACCGTAGGCAGAGAGAGTTACAGGACGAGGAGCCTATTGAGCCTGAATTTGATGTTCCTGTTCCTCCAGTTGCTCAGCCTATTCAGCCTGCCTATCAGCAGGGTATGTCTGACCCTGAGGTAGCTTTGTTCTATGCCCGAGTTGGCAGGATTGCGTTTGATGGTACTTTCGATCCATTAGATTTTTTACATGCGATTGAGACTAGGACTCGGACTGTTCATACCGAGTACCAGCGGATCATGATCGTTGAGTTGTCTGTCGAGGGACCAGCCTTAGATTGGTTTATTCAGATGATCCAGCCCTATATGATGACGATGACATGGGCTCAGTTTCGAGAGCGATTCATAAGGAGATTATGTCCAGAGCCTCTTCGTTTGAGCTATCCTCTCCGTCTGACCAGTATTTCTCGCGGTGATCGATCTGTAGAGGAGTACACCCGAGAGTTTCTTCATCTGGGTAGATATGCTGAGGATCTGATGCAAGATCAGTATTTCGCGGTTACTACGTATGTTACTGGTTTGGGTTCAGCTTTTGCTGGTATGCCTATAGTAGGCCTTACTCTCGAGTCTGTGATTGAGTTGGCTAAGGAGATTGAGCTGAGACTAGTTAGGCAGGGAGTGATGCCTGATTATTACCAGCTAGGAGTTCAGTTGGATTGCAGGCTACTTCGTATTTGAGTTTTCATGTTGGATCGAGTAGTCAGCAGCGAGGTCCGACTCAGCAGAGTCAGAGACAGCTGCAGCGAGTGCATCAGAGCAGTAGACATAGCCGTGGAGGTCAGCGTAGATCATTTAGATTCGGGTCAGGTGCTTCGAGCAGCAGCAGTGGTCATAGTTCTGGATCAGCGGCCAGTGTTTGTCAGACTTGTGGTAGAGTCCATCAGAGACCGTGTAATCTGACACCACTGACATGTTTCAGATACGGGCAGATAGGACATTTTGCCAGATCGTGTCCTTATTCCGGGTATCAGCAGTAGTAGATTCCGCGATTCCCATAGCAGTCGATTGCTAGTGCAGCACCCGTGCCATTTCAGTTACCACCAGCTCAGCATCAGAGTTCTACTCAGTTTGTTCCACAGCAGAGTCATGGTAGAGGTACTAGAGGAGGTGCCAGAGGTGTTGGCCAGGCTTCTACCAGTCAACAAAGAGGTCGAGGTCAGGCCAGAGTCTTTCATCTCACTCAGCAGGATGCTCAGGCATCTAATGCAATCATGGCAGGTATTATTTCTGTTTGTTACCTGGATGCTTGGGTTTTGCTTGATTCGGGTGCCACGCATTCATTTGTTTCTCCTTTTTTGCTTCTAAATCTGGTTGGCAAGCTTCGAGGATGGCTTTTCCTTTGTCTGTTGCCACTCCTCTGAGCGATTCCTTAGACACCGATATTATTCTTTCTGGTTGTCCAGTTCTTATGGGAGATAGAGAATTACCCGCTGATTTGATTTTGTTGGATGTGATGGAGTTTGATGTTATTCTAGGAATGGATTGGTTATCTTAGCACTTTGCCATGGTAGATTACAGGAATAAAGAGGTGACGTTCAGAATTCTTGATGAAGAAGAGTTTAAGTTTGTTGGTGATAGGAGTTCAGCACCTCAGAATCTTATTTCTGCTATTACGGCTAGGAAGTTATTGAGGAAAGGTTGTCAGGGATATTTGGCATTGGTCAAGGATACTTCAATGGAGAAGTTATCACTCACAGATGTTCCTGTTGCTTATGAGTTTCCTGATGTTTTTCTCGAGGAGTTGCCAGGTTTACCACCTCATAGAGAGATTGAGTTCTGTATAGATGTGGTTCCAGGTACTACTCCTATATCTATGCCACCTTATCGTATGGCTCCTGTAAAGTTGAAAGAGTTAAAGGAGCAGTTGCAAGAGTTATTGGATAAAGGTTTTATTAGACCTAGTGTTTCTCTTTGGGGTGCACCAGTCCCGTTTGTGAAGAAGAAGGATGGTACCCTGAGACTGTGCATTGACTATAAAAAGCTGAATAAGGTGACAGTGAAGAACAAGTATCCTCTTTCGAGGATAGATGATTTATTTGATCAGCTATAGGGTGCACAGTTCTTTTCTAAGGTTGACTTGAGGTCGGGTTATCATCAGTTGCGGATTAGTGAGGTCGATGTTCCTAAGACGGCGTTCCGGACTAGATATGGCCATTATGAGTTTCTGGTGATGTCTTTTAGTTTGACTAATGCACCAGCAACTTTTATGGACTTGATGAGCAGGGTATTCAGGCCATATATGGATCAGTTTGTGGTAGTCTTCATTGATGATATACTGGTTTATTCGAGGAGTATGGAAGAGCATGTATATCACTTGAGGATTGTACTGCAGACACTGAGAGATCATCAGCTTTATGCTAAATTCTTGAAGTGTGATTTCTGGATGGAGAGTGTTTCTTTTCTTGGACACGTAGTGTCTAAAGAAGGTATTCAGGTTGATCCACAGAAGATTGAGGCAGTATCTAAGTGGCCTAGACCTACTTCTGTCATAGAGATTCAAAGTTTTCTGGGTTTAGTCAGGTATTATAGGCGGTTTGTGCAGGATTTTTCCAGGATTACAGCCCCTATGACTCACTTGACTCAGAATAATGTTAGATTCGAGTGGTCAGAAGCTTGTGAGAATAATTTTCAGTTGTTGAAGGAGAAGTTGACCACAACGCCAGTATTAGCTTTGCCTAATAGTGTGGACAAGTTCACAGTTTACTGTGATGCCTCTAGAATTGGTCTTGGTTGTGTGCTGATGCAGAATGGAAGGGTGATAGCCTATGCTTCGAGGTAGTTAAAGAAGCATGAACAGAACTATCCTACACATGACCTTGAGATGGCTGCAGTGATCTTTGCTTTGAAGATTTGGAGACATTATTTGTACGGGGTGACTTATGAGATATTTACTGATCACAAGAGCCTTAAGTACATTTTCCAGCAACGAGATTTGAATCTGAGGCAGAGAAGATGGTTGGAATTATTGAAGGATTATGATTGCGAGATCTTATATCATCCGGGTAAAGCTAATGTAGTAGCAGATGCCTTGAGTAGGAAGTCCTCAGGCAGTCTTGCTCACATCAGTGTTGAGAGGAGACCATTGATCCAGGAGTTACATTTGTTGGTGGATCAAGGTCTGATGATGAAGATTAGTAGATCAGGTGGACTGCTAGCTCAATTTAAAGTGCGATCTGTACTGAGGGATAGGATTAAAGCAGCTCAGAGCCGAGATCCTATTCTAGAAGAGCTTGCAGAGAATGTTCGAGCAGGGAAGTTCACTGATTTCACACTCGATGATGATGGTGTGTTGTGGATCAGTGGTAGATTGTGTGTTCCTGACGTGGATAATTTGAGAGAGGAGATTTTAGAGGAAGCACATTCTACAGCCTACAGCGTTCATCCGGGCATTACTAAGATGTACCACAGTATCAGAGATTTATACTGGTGGGATGGATTGAAGAAGGATGTCGCTGATTATGTGGCTAAGTGTCTGACGTGTCAGTAAGTGAAAGTCGAACATCAGAAGCCTTCTGGGAAGCTTCAGCCTCTTCCTATTCCCGAGTGGAAGTGGGAAAGGATAGCTATGAATTTTATGGTCGGTTTACCTCATTCGAAGGATGGATACGATTCTATCTGGGTGATCATAGACAAGTTGACGAAGTCTGCACATTTCTTGCCTATGAAAGCCACATATTCAATTGCTAGATTGGCGAAGTTGTATGTGAAGCATATTGTGTGCCTTCATGGAGTACCTGTGTCCATTGTGTCAGATAGAGGTTCAGTGTTTACTTCTCGTTTTTGGCAGAAATTGCAGGAAGCGATGGGTTGGACTTCAGTACTGCTTTCCATCCTCAGACAGATGGTCAGTCTAAGAGGACGATCCAGACACTAGAAGATATGTTGAGGATGTGTGTCTTGGATTTGGGAGGTAGCTGGGATGATCATTTGTCACTTTTTGAGTTTGCATATAATAACAGCTACCATAGCAGTATTGGTATGGCACCGTACGAGGCGTTATATGGAAGGAAGTGTAGATCCCCTTTGAGTTGGGATGAGATTGGTGAGAGAGTTTTGACTGGACCTGAGATGGTTCAGGATGCTGCAGAGAAAGTCACCGTGATCAAGCACAGATTAGAGACCGCAGTTAGCAGACAGAAGAGCTATGCGGATCCTAGGCGCAGAGATGTGGAGTTTCAGGTCGGAGATTTCATTTTTCTGAAGGTATCTCTGATGAAGGGTGTGATGAGATTTGACAGGAAGGGAAAGTTAGCACCGAGATATATTGGACCGTTTGAGATTCTGGAGAGAGTTGGCACTATTGCATATCGGTTCGATTTGCCTCCGAGTATGACACAAGTGCATCCAGTGTTTCATATCTCGATGCTAAGGAAGTATATCTCAGACCCTTCACACGTGTTGTAACCTAACAGTGTGGAAGTGAGTGAAGATTTGACGTTTGTGGAAGAACCTGTGGCGATCGTTGATTATCAAGTTCGACAGTTGCAATCGAAGCAGATTCCGATGGTCAAGATTTTGTGACGTAGCGATAGAGTTGAGGAGCATACGTGGGAGACTGAAGCTGAGATGCGAGCTTCTTACCCGTATCTCTTTCCTTCTTGATTCTGTAATCTTTTCTTTTTGGAATTCGGGGACGAATTCTTGTAAGGGGGGAAGACTATAATATCCCGTGTTTTTAAATATATTTTCAGACTTGCATGAACTCATACGTATTTTTAAATTACTAAACACCGTGTATGTGTGCAATATTTATTTAATTAAGGTTTAATTAATATTACCCTAATATTTTATTATTTTTTTATTTATTTATTGTTATTTAATTATTTTTATTTATATTTTTTTTATTATTTATTTATTATTAAATTATTAAAATATTAAAATTATTTTTTTATTTTTTTTCTTTTTTTCTTTTTCTTTTTCTTTCTTTTTCTTTTCTTTTTCTTTTCTTTCTTTTTCTTTTTTTTTTCTTCTTCTTCTTCCTTCTTCCCCGTGCGCCCGACTCTCCTCCATTTCCCTCTCCCCCGCTGCTACCCCGATCACCGGCCGTCAGAGTGCCTTCCCCTGTGTGCCGCCGTTCTCCTCCGCTGCCTCGTCGTCCCAGCCGTCTTCTCCGGCAGTGGCTTGCTCGATTTCTGCCATTTTTGGCCGAAATCCTCTCCTCACCGTTTCTTCCTCTTTCGACCACCATTTTTTACACCGCCAGTCTCTTTCTTCTTCTTGAGCTCCAATGAGTGTGATTCTAGCTTTGGTTTGAGCTTAAATGGTCTAGAATTGCTTAGGTTTCGAATTTTCAATTTCGGTCACATTAGGATTTTTGATTTTTTTGAGCTTTGAATTGATTGATTCATGAAAAATCCCTTAACAAATGTTGTTCCTAGTAGCTTAATCTACATGTATGAATTTTTTTGGAATTTTTGGAGTTTTTTTGGATTTTTGGGTATTTTTGAATATTTTAATATTATTTTCTAATTTTTGGAAATTAATTATTTAAATTATGAAATTGTGTTTTATAGTTAAATTAGGTGTTGAAATGAATTACAGGAATTTATTTGGAATTTTTATGAATTTCTAAGTATTTATTTTGAATTATTGAAGTTTATGTAAGTTGGGAAATTAGGGTTAAATGTGTTTTTAATTGAATTTAATTGGTTAATTGAGTTTAATTATTAATATTATTGATAAATATGTTGAGAAAATTAATTTTGGATAATGGTATAATTTTTGGTGAATTTTTGAAGTAATTATAGTATATTTATATATATAGGGGTATTTTGGTAATTTTACCCTAAATTGTCTAAAAATGTAATTTAATTGGTTTTAATAGTTATTTAAGGTATAAAAATGATTTCTACAAATTATTTAGTATTTTTAACTAATTAAAACTATTTTTCGTGAATTATTTTCAATTATATATATAATATACGGTTTTACTAATAAAATGAGTTTTTATCGGTTTTTATAGTGTTTTAAGGTTAATTATGTAATTTCTATGTATAAAATGTATTTCTATGAGATGAGGGTATTTTTGGTATTATCAGAATTATTTTGTGTTTGTGGACCCCGGTCGGTGGACTGTAGTTTGGAGTCCGACCGAGGGGTTGTGGATTTGTGTTGAGCTTATTTTTCAAAGTGTATTTCCTTGCAGGATCAGCTCTACTCTTTTGAGTAGAGAGATGTCCATTTTACAAGGGAGGTTCTGCCGGATTTTCGGTAAAATTCTCGTAAAACGTGATATCCGATCGAACCCTGATATCGATTCTGTGTTTTATACTCTAGATCGAATTCTAGGATTTTTGTTAGGTTTATTCTGATGTCTGTCGTTATTTGCTTGTTTAGTTGCGCCGAGACCGAGGGCTAGTGGACCAGGCCCGTCGGACCCGTCTCGTGGAGCGCATTAGGGTGAGTTACTATACTATATATATATGCTTTAGGATGCATGATTTATAAATATACGTTTTATTTTGATTAAAATGTATAAATAATGTGATTTGTATTTTAGTATATTTTTGGTATATTTTTGGTATATAATAAATTGTATACATGTTTTATTAATAAATTATATTTAAAATATTTTTAAATATATTTCTAGCTTAAATTGTAAATTGATTGAATTCATTTGACGTATATATACTCGAAATATATCTGGTTTATTTTTGGTATAATTCTAGTATATATATGGTTTATGTTGATATTTTATTGAACTTCATGCATCATTTATTTTTGTGAATGAATGTTTTACATTTATTAATGAAGGATATCAATAGAACGTGCTACCTAGTGGGCAGCACTAGGACCGAGTACGTACCGGTACGCCTATAGTATTTAGGCTATATTACTAACCTATTTATGGATATTGATTGATTATGATTATTGATGTGTGAGATGTGATTGGGTTTAATTAGTTTTAATATTATTTGAGGTATAAAAATGATTTTTACAAATTATTTACTATTTTTAACTAATTAATACTAATTTTTGAAAATTATTTTCAAATAATATATAATATAATATTTTTGTAATAAAATGAATTTTTAGTAATTTTTAATATGTATTTGGACTAATTAAGTTATTTGGATTTATAAAGTGAATTTTTATTAATATTTGTGTAATTATTGGAAAAAGGGATTTTTAATAATATTATATTATTATTTAAGGTTTTTAAGTAATTATTGAAAAAATAATTATTTTAATATTTTAATGATAAATATACTATATTTTGATGTTTCGAGGGTATTTATGATAATTGTTGATTTTTAATACATTTTATTATATTATGTGAATTTTTGTGAATTGTGGATCTCGGTTGGGGAATTTTGTAGTTCAAAATCCCAACCGAGGGTTGTGAGAATTTTTATATTAGAAGTGTATTTTTCTTGCAGGACCGGCTCTACTTTTTAGTAAAGAGATGTTCATTTTACAGAGGAGATTCTGCTGAATTTTCGGTAGAATTCTCGTAAAATGTAATATTGGATCTAATTCTTATTTTGTGTTTGTATGTATTTTGTATTTCTAGATCAGGTCTCTAAAAGTCTAAGTTATATTTATTCTGATTTTGTGATTGTTTTTATTATTTAGTTATGCCTAGACCGAGGCCTAGTGGACCAGCCCCGTCGGACCAATCTCGTGGAGCTCATCCCTGTGAGTTGTTATTATATATATACATTGCTTTAGGTTGCATGTTTTAGAATTATATGTTTTAAATGTAAAATTTTGTATAATTGTTTTATTAAATACTTGAGTATATTTTAGATATATTTTTAGTATATTCTAAGTATATTTTGAAATAAATGTATGTTTTACTTTTGATTTATATTTAAATTATTTTCAAGAATATTATTGGTTTATTTTGAGTATATTTCATGATTTATTTGAGCTTGTTTTACATAGATATATTTGAAATATACTTAGTTTATTCTAGGTATATTTTCGATATATATATGGTTTATTTGACTATTATGAACAACTTTATACATTATTTGTTACTTGAATGTATGTTTTATTGTAAATGAAGGATATCGTTAGAACATGCTTCCTAGTGGGCAGCACTAGGATCGAGTACGTACTGGTGTGATAGATTGTAGATTGAATTACTAACTTATTTGTGGAAATTATAACTTGAGTGATTTGATTAATGTGTGATGTGATTGATAGTGAGATTGCTAGAGCTCGGTTGACTAAGTATCTTGGGGTTAATCTATTGTCCAGTTAGATTAAGTGAATTTATTTGCAATTAAGTGAGCTAGTATGGCTATAGTGATTTTTTATTGTTATTGAGGTTGCGGTCACTTAGGGTTCTATTTGATCCTTCATAAACTGATGTTTTTCAGTATTTTATATATAAGTGATTTTCAGCATCTGTGTGTACATGCCTGTATATATATTTATTATATACATATAATTGTTTGCATTTATCATTTAGTAATACGTGTATATATATTATAACAATTCACTCAGTGAGGTCTGACTCCCTTCCGTTGATATTTTTACAGAAAAGTCTTCTTTTTCATATCTTAGCAGTAGGCCTATCCACCGAATTTCTTCCGCCCTGGCACTATTATGTAAATCTTTTACCTAGTTTTATATTGTACTCTAGAAACTGCAGTTGTTGTATTTATATTGGTCGGAAGTTGTACTTTGTATTTATGTTTGTTGATTTTAGTTCAGAGAGACCTGTCTCTAAATGTTGTATTAAAATATTTTATTTTATGATATGAGAAGAATATTTAGTACATAATTGTTGAGATTTAAATTCTGATATATTTTTATTTATTTTATTTTATTTATTTATTGTTTATTTTTATTATTTTATAGCTTATTACGGGTTCTGGATTCAAAATAATTCTCATTCCCTAATGCCGGTCATGGCCCCCAGTTTGGATTGTGACACCTTTTAAAATTGAAACTCTTAATACGTAGAACTTAGGGTTTTTTAGTTTTTTCCTATAAAAGGAGAGCTTAAGACCCTAAAGGGGGGATTCAATTCTCAATCCCGAGCATTCTTTTCTACAAAAAATTCTTAGTGATTTATTCGTTAGAAATTTTTAAGAAGTAGAATAACAACTTTTGAAGGCATGTTAAAAACAAAGGTGATCTTACTAGTCTGAGGAGCAATTCATTCACAAACATCCATAAAGCATTATCTTCTCTTTACTTTCTTTTATTCTTCTTTTTTTGTTATTTTGTTTTTATTAAATTTCAATTTTATTGAATTTTTATTATAATTTTATTCACTAATCATTGTTTTATCCTTTTATAATAGTGATTATGGAGGAGATTACATGGTGATCGTACTTAGAGAACCAAATCCATAAGAGGTCTATAGAATGTCATGGATGGAACCTTGTAGCTAGATAAAGTTTCTAGGTTTTTTTATTTATTTAATTGTCTTATTTTTTTTATTTTTAGGATTGTATTAATTTTTATTTTTTATTATTCTCAATAGTTCATTGTAATAGCCCCAATAGTGAGAATAGTAAAATTTGGTGTGTGTGCTTGTGTGTTTTGTTTTATGTAATTGGTTAGTAAAATTAGGATTTTTTGTTACGACCCAAACTAGGAGTCATAACCGGCACTATGGAACAGGAATTCTTTTGAATCCGGAACCCGTAGCAAGCCTAAGAAAATAAAATCATACAATAAATAAATAAAAGTACGATAGAATTAAAAATTTTTTGAATTAATAAATAAAATAAATACTCCAAATCCTTTTATAAATGAATACATATTCGTACAATGTTCAAATACAAATTCTTAGAGTATTTAATATCCAAACAAAATAATACACTTCCTATATAATAACACTACTACTGTAGTTTCTAGAATACAATTTAAAGTTCAGAATATACATTTGTATAAAATAGTCGGGACTGAAGAACACCGACTAGGAACTCTACAACTAAGGTCTGACGATATAGGATCTCCTAAAAAAATAATTGAGGGGGGTCAGACCTCACCGAGTGAATTATTATACTATATATACATGCAATCTAAATCATAATAATCAGGCATTATTATATATATGCATATACACACATTTCACACGAATGTCAAACTCTACTTTTATAAATATACAGAATGTAGGAAAACGTTTAATTAAATTCATAAAGGATCCATAGAACCCTAATAATAACAACCTCAACAACCACATCATCACTCTAGCCATACAGGCTCACTTGATTCCAAATAGAACACTTATTCCAATCTGGACAGCAGACTGGCCCCGAGACACTAAGTCAACCGAGCTCCAGCAGTCCGACCGTCAGTGTGATTGGCCCCGAGACACTTGGTCAACCGAGCTCCAGCAATCACACTATCTATCACCTCACATCTCAATCAACCCAATAGATCATTCAATTCACTTATGGACAGTAGACTGGCCCCGAGACACTAAGTCAACCGAGCTCCAGCAGTCTAACTGTCAGTGTGATTGGCCCCGTAATCACACTATATAACATACCATTAATCTTAGTCAAATCAATTAAATCAATTATAATCACCCAATTTTAACTCTCACTCAATCCTTATCTATCATATCGATACGTACACGGTCCTAGTGCTGCCCACTAGGAAGCACGTTCTATTGATATCCTTCACTTCGAATAAATCATTCATTCAGAAAATAATCAATGTAGAACAATATTCATAATAGTAAAACCAACCATATATATATATACCTAAAATATACCCAGTATATTTCAAGTATATATATATATATATATATATGTCAAATAAAATACGAAATAAACTAAAGATAAATCATTAATATAGTTAAAAACAATTTAAATGAGTAACAATAATATAACATGCATTATCTTAAAAATATACTTAAATATGCAAAAGATATACCCTAAGTACACAAATCATTTAATAAAACATTTATGTATAAATATTCATTTAAATATGTGTTTGTGTTTAACATATATTCACAAATATACTAAAAATAAACCTAATTATCTAGCATGCATATATCAAAAATAAACCCTAAATATACCATTAATGTGCCAGGTTTAATTTAATAATAAAACATTTATTTATTTGGAAATAAATAAAAAATATACCAAAAATAAAATTAAAAATAATTTAAGTGTAGGTTTATAATTTAACATGCAATTATTTAAAAAAAACCTATAATTTACTGAAACTATACCTAAAGTATACTAATCATTTAATAAAATAATTATGTCTAAGTGTACATTTTAAAACATGTGTATATTACTCAAATGTATTAAACTTAAACCTAATTTTTTATTGTGCATATATCAAACTAACATGCATAATTATTTAATATGCATATATATAAAAATGCAACCCTAGACATACCAAAAATATTATAATTTAAATCCCTTTTAAAACATACAATGAAAATGAAAAATTCTAAATAATGCACCCTATATGCAGTGCATATATATACAGTATAATAACTCACATGTTAGCGTTCCACGAGACAAACTCGGCGGGCCTGATCCGTTAGGCCTCAGTCTCGGCACAGCTAGACAAACAAATGACAACATGAAATCAAAATAAAATTAACGAAAATTCTAAAGACTCGATCTAGAA
Source organism: Mallotus nudiflorus (assembly GCA_947683625.1). NCBI lineage: Eukaryota > Viridiplantae > Streptophyta > Magnoliopsida > Malpighiales > Euphorbiaceae > Mallotus > Mallotus nudiflorus. The sequence continues at coordinate 2,560,907 of CANTUR010000302.1, forward strand.
TTTTAGACACAGAATTAGAATAGGAATTTGACCGGATATCACGTTTTACGAGAATTCTACCAAAAATCCGACAGAACCTCCCCTGTAAAACGGACATCTCTCTACTCAAAGAGTAGAGCCAGTCCTACAAAGAAATATACTTCGGAATAAACACAGAATTACAACCAAAATCCCTCGGTCATACTCCAAACTACAATTCACCGACCGAGGTTCACAATTCACAGAATAATTATAAAATATCGAAAATGCCCTTATATAATAAAAATACATTTTATAAATCCAAATTACATAATTAACCCTAAAACATACTAAAAATCAATAAAAACCCATTTATTTAGAAAAATAGTATATTATATATAATTTGAAAATAATTTACGAAAAATAGTTTTAATTAGCTAAAAATACTAAAAATTTTTAGAAATCATTTTTATACCCTAAATAACTATTAAAACCAATTTAATTACATTTTTAACCAATTTAGTGTAAAATTACCAAAATACCCCTATATATATATATTCACTATAAATTTTCAAAAATTCACCAAAAATTATATAATTACTCAAAAATTAATTTCTCAACATATAATTCAATAATATCAATAAATATACTCAATTTACCAATTTATTTCAATTAAACACATAATTAACCCTATTTTCCAAAATTACATAAACTTAATAAATTCCAAATAAATACATAAAAATTCACAAAAATTACAAATAAATTTCTATAATTCATTTAAACTCCTATAATCACCATAAAACACAATTTCATAATTTAATTAATTAATTTTCGAAAATTAGAAAATAATAATAAAATAATCAAAAATTCACAAAAATTAAAATAAATTCCAAAAATTCTAAAAAAATTACAGCATGTAGATTAAGCTCCCAGGAACAAAGTTTGTTAAGGAATTTTTCATGAATCAATCAAATTAAAGCTAAAAAAAATTCGAAACCCAAAATGGCTTATTTGAAGAAATTGAAACCTAAGCAATTCTAGAGCAAATCAAGTGAAACAAAGCTTGGAATCACACTCACCAGAGCTTAAGGAAAAGATAGAGACTGACGGCATCAAATTTGGTGGCCGGAAAGTGCTTGGTCGGAGCTAAGTCAATTTTTGGCTCCTTGATGAAAATCCGGCCAAAACTCACCGGAAAAGAGTGTTTCAGGTAGTGGAAATGGCTGAAGGTGGAGGAGGAAGGCTGAGGGGCATAGTAACATGAAGAAAACCAGCTTGAAAGTGGCTGGAAATGGTGGAAATGGCATTGGGAAGAAGAAGATGCAGGAGGGGCAAAATCGTAAATAAGGCAATTTTTGTTTTTTTGATTAAAATTTGTGTATATATGTATATATATATATATGTCCACACTATATTATAGTGATATATATATTCCCATGCACAAATAATACTCATTACACAAATATTTTAATATATTTAATAATTTATACACTTAAAATTAATTAATTAGTACAAAAATTAAATAATAAAATTAAGGAAATTAATTAAGCTCTAATTAATTTAAATAAGTACACATATATACAATTTATTTTAGCACTTTAAAATTATATATGAGTTCATGCAAATTCATAAAACTAGTCAAAATAAATAGTATTAAATTATTTACGTGTCAATTTCCCCGAAAATATAATTTCCGGAAAAATTTTACGTAAAGTACTTAAAATAATATAAAATAATTAAAATTAGCTTTAAACAAAAAACAAACTCATAAAATATCATAAATATATATACAAAAATTATTAACACTGCATATCCCGATGCAGTATAAAAATATTTAAAAATTCGAGATATTACATTTTTATTCGGTAATTAATTAAAACTAATGGTTATAGAAATTATTAGGTTGTTTAATTAAAATTGGATTAGATTTAGTGGTTAGGATTAAGGTTGTTTGTTGATTATTTTCTTTTGTTATTTATGGTCACTTTAATTTAATTACGGTTTTGGAATAAGTTAAATTAATTATTTGATATTTTATTTGTTTAGTTTGATTTTTTTTTTGAGCTTGTTTGCTTATGTTTATATGTTTTGGGCCCTAGGCGCACATTAGAGTTTAACCCATTTAAATTTAGGTTTTTTTTAGGTTTAATTAATAAAAATGCATTTTTAGGCCCATAATTAATTTGACTTATGGTAGAGATAACTTAGACCCATTTAGTTAATTTAAACATAGGTCCACCTTATTTAATTTAATTAATTTAGACTCAACCCATTTAATTTAAACCTTTTTCATAATTTGTAAATTTAAAATCATTTTAGAATTAAAACGTGTAGAATTAGGCCCACTAATTTAAATACTTCATAATTTGTAGATCTAGGTGTATCTTTAAAATTAAAATAAATAAACTTAAGATCATTTAATTAAAAGGAATTAGGCCCATTAGTCTTTAAACTCACATGCAAATTAAAACATGTAGATTTAGCCCATTTAATTAAAATTAATGTAGATTAGACTAACTAAGGGATTATGATGAATGCATTATTTACTTATATATTTCATTACTAGTTTGCCTGGAGTTAATTTTTTTTAAGAGTCTATATGAAATTGCATGTAAATAAAGGATAAAATAGTAATTCTAAAATAACACAAAACTTAAAGAAGTTAGTATTCCATACCCAAAATCTCTTGGTTGTGGTGCTAGCTTTCTTTTAGGGGATTGAGTACCACCATTTTTCTATTTGTCCCAGTTATTACCCTGGGTGGCGACTCCTCATCTCCATGTCATACCTTTGTGACAGTGGTTAGAGTGTTCTCTAGAGCCCTAAGCTCAAATAGTGTCGTGGTTATTAAAATATTGGGTGAGCACTAAACCCCGCCATCTACAAGCATTGAATAGTCATTATATTTAAATTTTTGCATTTGTCTCGATCAGGATCACCTTGTCCCGACTACTATCCTGCTCGGGATCAATTCTGCCAAAAATTGAGTTTTTTGCAGAAATTAGCGTGCTGTTATAACCTATTATTTTAAATTATTAAATTTATTTTGAGATATACAATGTAAATAAATATTTTAAATTTTTATATATTATATGTAATTTAATTTTAGTGCTGTATATAATTATTTATTTATCTATTAATATTATTATTCTTATTGTTCATGAATAGCACTAATTTATTTTAATGCAAATAATTTAATATGTAGTGGTGGAATTAAATTAAAAGTAATTATTTGTTTAAAAATATTATTATTATTATTTAATATATATGTAAAATAATTCTTGTCTTTTCCTATTAAAAAAAATCAGGTCATAAAAAAATTTTTTTGGGTTTTGCTCTCCCTTCTCTTTTTTCTTTTTCATTTCATTTCTTTTTTTTCCTTGTTCTTCTTCTTCTTTTTCTCCGGTTCTGCGACACCACCTGAACCTCCGCCAGCCACCACCAACCTTCACCAACTTCACCTCCTTCCTCCCTTCACTTCCCACTGATGCCAGCTACCTCCCTCTTCCCATTTTTTCGGTAAGAACAGAGAAGCAACAGCAGCAGCTACAGTAATGCCGACAACTTTTCGATGGTTTTAGCTCGCGATCCTGGGCTCGTTCGACTCCTCTTGGTCCAAGCTAGTCAATTTTCAACTCAGTTTAAGCTTAGAACGTCCGGTTAATGAGTTATCTTCAAGTTTTAGTTTAAGTCGATTTAGAGTTTTATTTTTATTTTTTGAACTTTCTATGCTTTGATTCAAGCTTAATGCCTTTAGAAAAGTTGTTGTATGTATCAATAGCTACTCAAATATATTTTTATTTTATTTTCCTCAATTTATTTAGTTTATGAATAAAAATTGTATATTTAATAAATAAAATAATTTTTTATCAATTATATGTTTGTATTGAACATTATGTTAATTACTATAATTAAATTAAATAATAAGCTTTAGAAATGAGAAAATAAATTTTTACTAATTTATAGTAATTTTGGGTAATTTTTGGAAATATTTATTATTATGTTAATTTTTGAATAAATTAGTAAATTTTGTATTTTAATTGAATTTATTGTTAATTAGTATGTTTTGAATAATTTTGGAACAATAAATAGTATTAAAATAATTTTTACAAATTATTTACTATTTTTAACTAATTAATAATAATTTTTGAAAATATATTCAAATAATAATTTTATTTATTATTTTTATGATTAAAAGGATTTTTAGTTATTTTTATTATATAATTGTGTAATTTAAATACTTCATTCAACATCATGTTATTTAATTTCGTATATTTGAAAAATGAAATTTTTACTAATATTATTTAATGCTATTTGAGATTTTATTAAATTAATTTGAAAATAAATTATCTTTAGTGTTTTTGTTATTTAAATAAATGGGATTGAGGTATTTTATTGATTTTTATGGATTTTAATGATTTTTAATATATTATTATTAAAATATGGATTTTTTTGTGTATTTTAGTTCTCAGTTGGGCAATTGTGTAGTTTGTGGATATTAAAGTGTGTTTGTTTGCAAGATCGGCTCTACTTTTAGTAAAGAGACATCCGTTTACATAGGAGAATTTACCAAATTTTTAATAAAATTTTTGTAAAACATTACATTGGGTTGATCCTGAGGTTTTGATTTTTGGTCGAGTCGTCCTTTAGAATTCCTAGAAGTGTAAAATTAGGAGTTCAATTCTAATATTGTTATTTTTTATTTATTTTCTATAGTTGCACCGAGATCTAAGCCTATTGAACCAGGTCAGTCTACTCTATTTAGAGAAGCGCACAATTGTCAGTTATTATTTTATATATGTATCGAATTTAGAACACATAATTATGAGCATCTATATTTTTATAATGTATTTAAATATGAATTGTTTTACTAAATGATTATGTGTATGTTTGGTATATTTTTTATATATATTTGATATATATGTAATATATATGTTTGGTATATTTGGGTATATATTAAGTATATTTTTAGTATATACTCAGTATATATTTGATATATCTATGGTATACATTTGGTATACACATGATGTATATGTTTGGTATATATTCGGTATATTTTTGTATATTTCTTTTAAAAATGGATGCTATCATGTTTAAATTATGCATTTTATTATTTTAATTAATTATAAGATTTATTTGAAGGATAGCAATAGAACGTGCTACCTAGTGGGCTATACTATGACTGTATACGTACTAGTGCGTTAGATTTTAGGGTTGAGATTATGAAATTATTTGATGTAACACTTGATTATTCGAATATTGAGAATTGTGATGAGAGAGTAGTGTAATTGCGGGAGCTCAGTTGACCTAGTGTATTAGGCCAATCACACTGACAGTGAAACTACAGGAGCTCGGTTGACTTAATGTCTCGTGTCCAATCTATTGTCTAAAAAAAGGAAAAGAGAAATATTTTGTAATTAAGTAAGCATGTGGGCTAGTGAGATTTAGTGATCGAGGTTGCAAACTATTTAGGGTTATGCTTCGATCCTTTAACTAAAATATATTTTTCTACATTTATTAATTTATAAAAGTGGAATTTAGCATCTATGTGAAATGCTTGTATATATATATTTATATTGATGCTTATCTATATACGAATTTAGGTTGCATATATATATATATTATAATAATTCACTCAGTGAGGTCTGACTCCCCTCAACATATTTTTTTAGGATCCACTACATCAAACCTTCCTTGTAGTACGATTTACCGGATTCTTTCTTTTCTGGCTGATTTATGTAAATACTAAACTATTGTCTTATTGTATTTTAGTAATCACTGTAGTAGTAGTGTTATTGTATTGGTAGTGTGTTGTACTTATTAGAGATATTGTACTCAAATCTTGTATGAAGATGTTTTTATTGTGATATGATATAAAGTTTTATTTTATAATAATAAAGTTTTAATTATGGTATACTTTTGTATTATTATTGCATATGTTTTTATTTAAGGCTTACTATGAATTCCGGATTCGAAAGAATTCCCATTCCAAAGCACTAGTCATGACTCCCCGGTTTGGGTTGTGACAAAGTTAATATCAAAGCCTAGGTTTTTAGTGTTGTAGACCTAGGTTTTCAGAGTCGTGTTTTCTTTGAAACTACTGTAGTAAATTACATTTGATTATGTCTTCGATAAATTTTCCTTGATTTAGTTTTTCATGTAATCGTTAGAATGTCTGTAGACACCCAACTTCAGGATGACATGTTATAGATGCAGCAAAGGACTCCAATGATGAAAATGTCTTCGATGCTTAATCTTTAAAAAACTCTAAGGGCTTTTAAAGGAAGAATTTAATATTTTCAGGGACTAAATCGCAAAGTTCTTTTTAGGACCTAATTGTAAAATTTAAATTTTTTTGGGGACCTTTTTATAATTAAATGTTTAAGAAGCACAGTGATGGTGGAAAAGTCGGGTTGCAGGAAGAAAGAAGAAGGATCCTTGTAGACGGCGGGGTTTAGCGCGCGTCCAAGATTTTAGCAACCACGTCATTGTTTGAGCTGGAGGCTCTAGAGAACACACTAACCACTATCACAAAGACATGACGTGGAGATGAGGAGTCGCCACCCAGGGTAATAACTGGGACAAATTGAAAAGGTGTTACTCGATTTCCTAAAAGAAAGCCAGCACCACAACCAGGAGATTCTGGATACGGAATACCAACTTCTTTCAATCTTGTGTTCATTTAGAATTACTTTATGAATTACTATCTTATCTTCTATTTACATGCAATTTCATATTAACCCAAAACAATAAACTCCAAGGCAAAGTAGTCATGAAATATACAAGTAAATAATGCATTCAATCACATAACCCCTAAGTTAGTCTAATATACATGGATTTTAAATAAATGAGCTAAAGTCTACATGTTTTAAATTATAAGTGAACCTAAAGGCCTAATTCCTTTTAATTTTAATCAAATGAACCTACGTTTACTAATTTTAATTCTAAATATGAACTTAAATCTACAAATTATGAAAAAGGGACTTAAATTAAGTGAGCTAAGTCTAAATTAATTAAATTAAATTAAGTGGGCCTATGTCTAATTAACTAAATGGGCCTAAGGATATTTCTAACCTAAAATCTAATTAATTATGGACCTAAAAATATATTTTAATTAATTAAACCTAATTAATTATTAAATGTTATGGGCTAAAAATAAACAAATCAAAATCTAAAATGGGTTTAAGGCCCAAAACACACAAAACTAATAAATAAGCTAAAAATAAATAAAAAAACATAAAAAAAATTAAATAAGATCAAATAAATAACTAAATTAATCCTTACTAAAATCCTAATTTTTATTAACATGCAACCTAAATTAATCTACTTCCTCCATTGATTTTAAATGATTACCAAATTGAAACCTAATTTTACTAACCAATTTAATAAAAAATCATGCAACCACACACATAATTTTATTACTATTCTCACTATTGGGGTTATTACATTAATTCATAAAATAATTAATAAAAAATAAAAATAAAGAATAAAATAAAAATAAAGACAATAAAAATAAAAAAAATAAAACCCTAGAAACTAAGTCTCAATGGGGCTTTATGTAATATCCTGAGTTTTAAAATATTTGTATACTGCATCGGGATATGCAGTGTTAATAATTTTTGTACACATTTAAGATATTTTAAGAGTTTGTTATTTAATTAAAACTAATTTTAATTGTTTTATGTTATTTTAAGTCCTTTATGTAAAATTTTCCAGGGACTTGCACTTTCGGAGAAATTGATACGTAAATAATTTAATACTATTTATTTTGACTAGTTTTATGAATTTTCATGAAATCATATATAATTTTAAAGTGCTAAAATAAATTGTATATATGTGTACTTATTTAAATTAATTAGAGGTTAATTAATTTCCTTAATTTTATTATTTAATTTTTGTATTAATTAATTAATTTTAAGTGTAAAAATTATTAAATATATTAAATTATTTATGTGGTGAGTATTATTTGTGTGTGGGAATATATATATTATTATAATATAAGGAGGACATATATATATATATACATATATACACAAATTTTAATCAAAAAAAAAAGTTTGCAGAAATTATAGTTTTGCCCCTCCCTGCATCTTCTTCTTCCCAATGCAATTTCTTCCATTTCCAACTAGTTTTCTTGCTGTCACTGTGCCCCTCATCCTTCCTCCTCCACCTCCAGCCATTTCCACCACCTAAAGCTCCCTTTTCCGGTGTGTTTTGGCCGGAAAATCAAGTAGAAGCCAAAAGTTACTCCTAACTCCAATCAAGCACTTTCCGGCCACCAAATTCAATGTTGTTGGTCTCTATCTTCTCCTTGAGCTCTGGTGAGTGTGATTCCAAGCTTTGTCTCACTTGATTTGGTCTAGAATTGTTTAGGTTTCAATTTCTTCAAATCAGCCATTTTGGGTGATAGATTGTGTGATTGCTGGAGCTCGGTTGACCAAGTGTCTCGGGGCCAATCACATTAACAGCCAGACTACTGGAGCTCGGTCGACTTAGTGTCTCGGGGCTAGTCTACTGTCCAGATTGGAATAAGTGTTCTATTTGGAATCAAGTGAGTCTGCATGGCTAGAGTGATGATGGGGTTTTTGAGGTTGTTATTATTAGGGTTCTATGGATCCTTCATGGATTTAATTAAATGTTTTCCTACATTCTGTATATTTATAAAAGAAGAGTTTGGCATTCGTGTGAAATGTGTGTATATACATATATATATATAAGAATGCCTGATTGTTATGGTTTAGTTTGCATGTATATATAGTATAATAATTCACTCAGTGAGGTCTGACCCCCCCTCAATTATTTTTTTCAGGAGATCCCATATCGTCAGACCTTAGTTGTAGAGCTCCTCACCAGTGTTCTTTAGTCCTAGCTATTTTATGCAAATGTATATTTTGAACTCTAATTTGTATTCTAGAAACTGCAGTAGTTGTGTTATTGTATTTGAGGAGCATTATTTTGTTTGGATATTAAATACTCTGAGAATTTGTATTTGAACACTGTACGAATATGTATTCATTTATAAAAGAATTTGGAGTATTTATTTTATATATTGATTCAAAAAAATTTTAATTTTGTCGTACTTTTGTTTATTTATTGTATGATTTTATTTTCTTAGGCTTGCTACGGGTTTCAAATTCGACAGAATTCCCATTCCCTAGTACCGGTCATGACTCGTAGTTTGGGTCGTGACACTTTATCCATGGTCTTCTGTGGATTTCCAATAAAATTCATCTCCCTCATATGATCACCATTTGTTTTCCTCCATAATCACCATAAAAAATAAAATAATAATTAATGAATAAATTATAATAAAATAAATAAAATAATGAATAAATAAACAAATAAATAAATAAATAATATAAGAATATGATATGCTTATGGATGATTAGGGTGCTCCTCAGATTTGTGATTCACCATTCTTGATAAGTCTTCGAATCTTTTCTTCAAAAATTCTTCACGAGTTTTGAATTAATTGATGAATCAAAAGTAATTTTTTGATTAAGAATAAAAAATAAAATCACAATTTTCTTTCTCTCCTCTCCTTCTTTTCTAAGCTCTCCCTATTTATTTTCCTCCCCTTAGCTCCCCTTTTATAGTGTAACTAGGAAGTCTAACCCTAATCCTAATGTGATTCTCATTTCTAAAGTGTATTTAGGAATTTTGAACCAAATAGGATTAAATTAATTAGGAAGTTTAAACCAATTTAGGATTGAATTAATTAGGAAAATTAAACCACCTAAAACACTAAATTGGAATAATTAGAAATAGGAAAATGGAAGAATTCAATTCCTACCGGGATTGTGCAATTTCGATCAGAATTGTACAATCCCGATCAGAATTATTGTAATTCCGGTCGGAATTATGTAATTCCAATCAGAATTACATAATTCCGGTCGGAATTATGGAATTCCAACGCGTAATTTTTTTTTTAACATTTAATTACAAAAAGGCCCCCGAAAAAATTTAAATTTTCCAATTAGGTTCTAAAAAGAACTTTGCGATGTTGTCCCTAAAAACATTAAATTCTTCCTTTAAAAGCCCTTAGAATTAAATCTGCAACAGTAACAAATATAGAAAAAGGATGCAAAAAAATTTAGAAAAAAAATGAAAAAAAATTAAGGCAATGTGATTAAAATCCACTTGAAACTCGCATGTATTTGCATTAGCTTCAAATGGATATAGTAGTTTGACTAATGGTTTATAGTTGTGTACTTGTAAGACATCTTCACTGCCTTGTTTGAGGTCCTTTATCTAGAAGTAAAAGCAAACCAACATTGGTGGTTGAACGCCCACACATATACCTACCACTACAAAATTTGATGATATCAATCGTCAGAGATAAATCAACATATTTTCTCAAGCCAACATAACCGATAAAAATATAATTTGCACATCTCAAGGATATATAGTGTTGTTGCTACCAAAATTGTGAGTGATTCTTTAAACTTTTAACCAAAACTTAAAAGTTTTAGAGATTTTCCCCATCAATTTTCTGCAATTTCCTTGTACACTATTGGTAATGTTGATTTTTCCTCCCCTTATTCCCTCTCCATGTAAAAACAAATGGAGTGGATTTTGTATATTAAAATGTGTTTGTTCCATAATTGAAATTTTTGGTTAAAATGTATTAAGGCCATTAAATTAATGACCAGTTTGATTTAATTAAATTTTGAAGCCTTAAAATTAAGAGAAAAGTCTAGCCCAGTACAATTTAATGAGTAAGACACAAGAAGATTTTGGAGACCAACTGTTGCAAATCACCTTAGCGCTAAAGCAAGGTCTTAGAGATAAAACAAATGTTCAGACAACTTGGGGATGAAGATTATGTGAATTTAATTCACCAGAAATAGAAGACTCTTGAACTGCTGGAGAATTAATGAGAGAAGTAGCCTATAAGGAAGAATGCTTATAAAACTAAGGGAAAACATAAATCAGTGGACACCATGAACATTTAACACACATCTATAATTATCTACTTTAATTATCATTAGCTAATCACTTTAGTACTATTATTTTCTTTAGCTTGTTCAACTTCTGCTCTGTATTAAGCTTTTAAATTAATACAATTTCCCTTAATATTTTTTAATAGTTTCTTTAATTTTCATCTGTTTAAAATCCAAATAAATTATGGTAAAGGAGTTTAGGAATCCATAATTTGTCTGAAGAAGTCAAGTTTTTATCTTAGGAATTTCTCCTCTGGCACGCTCGCAAAACGTAATTGCCAACAATCTTTTGGCACACACTCAAAACCCAAAAATTAGAGAAATAGAATGTATCTTACTATCTTAACCAAAACATTTTTATTTTGGTGAAAGGAAAATTATTTGACTGCATCAATATATAAATTAAAAGAAACATAACTATGCAACTCTTATATGCAAGTAAAATCTACTCACTTGTTGTGATGAGCTTTCTTTCTCTATAAAATGAAAGACACAATTCATTGAATATAGAAACAAAAAGCAAGTCTAGTTAGAGCTAGTGTAGACAACATGCAGTAGAGAGCTAATAAAATGGTTTAAACTTTTAAAATCAAAATATGATAGTTTCTGATACATATAGTATTCAAATGACTATCTTATGGATGAAAAATTTACAGTATAACATAAAAGAAAAAAACTACCTATACATTCATATCATCAACATAAATATGCGTACATGAATACACAATTACTATGAAGATCACCAAGCAGAAACCTATTAATCTATATGTGCATATGTCCACATGAATCATTCATATGCATAGTGCATTCAAAAGTACCTTGAAAATGGACACAAATAAAAAAGTTCCAATAATATATTACTTCTTCATAGGTGCCTACTACAAATGTTGGTTCATTAACACTAACACCAATAAATCATTTTCTTGGACAACAACTCACTTTTTTTGAATGAAGAATGAGAATGACATCAATTTTTTTGGGAGAAAAATGTAGCTTTGTACTAATAGTGGAAAAATGCAGCTTTGCACTAATAGTGTTTAACATTAAAATGTTTAAAATTGCAAGTAACTAATAGTGGAAATAGGACATGTCACGTTTTTCCAAGTTGATAGCATGTGTTTTGAAGCTTTTTTTGCATGATTGACACGTCATCAACCAATTTCAATTAGTAAATGACACATCAATAAAGTATGTCAATTTTAATGGCCTAAGACTAACGGTACAATTTTTAAAAAGTTAATGAACTTCATTGAAATAATTAAAACTTATAGGACTTAACTGAAAAAATGGTATAACTTTAAGGACTTAGGAAGTCATTATCCTTTTATATGTTATAAATATTATACAGGTTAAATGAGTCATATTGAATTTTATGACTCGTAAACCCATTTAAATAAATGGGTTAAATGTGTTGTGTTTGCGTAACCTATTTAATATTCATGTCATGTTAGGATTGAAATTTTTGACACGATTAATAAACATGTCATGTACGTGTTGATCCTAATTGTGTCATTAAAGTGGATCAACCCAACACGAATACGACCCACCAACCCATTTTGACCCTAATTTGGAAGTTAACAATTTTTTTTCTTTTCTTCCAAAATTGGATTATATTAAATTTTATTTTAAAAAATTCTTACAATTAAATTCTATAAATCCAATAAAATTTTAATTTTTATTATTAATTAATAAAAATATATTTCAATTAATAAGTAAAATTGATAATTTTTTTCTAAAAAATATATATTATACAGTTATAAAGTTTTAAAAAATATTAATCCAGTAGAAAAAATTTAAATTTTTTTCAAATTTTTAATTTTTTTAAAAAAAATTGACTCAAAATTTTAAAAACTTTAGAATCAAGTGATATATATATATATATATATATATATATATATATATATATATATATATATATATATATATATGTAATAGTTCAATAATAAAAATTTATTCATTAATTTAATTTTGATAGTTGACTAATAAAAAATTATTTAAATTATTGATTAAATTTGATGAAATTTTTTTTGAAATGTATATCACTTAATTGTAAAGTTTAATAAAATTTTTAGATTTTATAAAAATTGTAAGGAAATTCTAAATAATTTGTATGAAAAGTTAATTTTTTTAAAAAATAAGTATGTATGTGATATATATTTTTTAAAAAAATTATCAAATTATTTACTAGTTTAAATGTTTTTTCTTAATTAACCATTATAAAACTTAGTTGTAAAATTTTGTAAGCTAAGATCCAATATAATCTAATTTTAAAAGAAAAAGGTTTCTATTAGAACCAAAAAAAACTTTTAAGGTTCAATGTTGACTTTGGGGCAATTAAAGGTTCATTTTCACCCTTTGACTAATATAATATTGTTACTCTCCCTTGATTTTAAAATTTTAACATAATTGCGCAACCACATAACATATGAAATAATATGCTATTATTTATTTTAAAAAGATAAAAAATTATTGTCATTTTAAAAGAAATGGAGGCTCCAAAATGTATTGTAATGTATCTAATAATTGAAATAGACATTGTAGTCTAATAGTTTAGGTAATGGATATTATAAAGTTGAGATAATGAATTTGATTATCCTTTCTCTTTGACCTACCAGCTGTTAAAATAAACTTGAATTTTCGGTGGACTGAAATTCTAGAATAGGATTTGTCTCAAGTATTATTGATTAGGCATGAGTTGCTAATATTTGCATAAAAATAATCTGTCCTGAAAATGGTCTAAAATAGTTACATTACAGCCTATTATATTAAAGATTGATAAATACCAAAATATTGAAGCCCAAAGACTTAACTCAATGCTCTACGGATATTGTGCAAAAGATGCAAGCACCTCCCGGGCAAACTTCACCAGCCAAACCTAGATGCTGCTGCAGCATGCATAAAAATTAATGTCTACCCGTACTTTTCTGACGGAGCATCTTCTCACTCACATTAAATTCAATAAAAAATTTATGTGAAAATATTATTTGAATAAAAAGGTAGAATAGCATAAAGAGCAAATATTCGTAAACAAACCAATTGGACCCATAAAAGAGTCAAAAGACTGTTTATTTCGCCAATGTCAATTTTAGTGATGACAGTGTAGTCGGAAAAGAACCGAAAGGAAGAATTGGGTCCAACAGCATACCTGGGGAGTGGAAAAGAAACAAGAAAAATATCCTTTCATGTCGTTTTTTTTTTTTTTCTTTCGATAACCATATTTTTAGAAGGTTGGAGAGAAGAGTAGGAATTCAAACTCTAAACTTCAACCTGTTGCCGATCTCCGGGATTGGCTCCTTTCATTTGTTGTCTACCATGTGGTTTTAAACCTCAATTCTGGAGTAGGTAGATTGCATCCCAGAACTAATTTTCCTCTCTCTCGGCAAACATCATCAACATAGTCCCATGCGTTTTTTATCCAGTAACTAGTTGGCTTCTGGACATTAATAAATGTCATCTATTGTTTTTTTTAGCGGTCTATATATATATATATATATATATTAAATACTAAGCTCAAAATCATTAAAAAAAAAGTTAATAAGTTGAATGATTGCAATTCATAATATTTTTCTTAAAAAATCATAAATTTTTTATTTTAACAATTTAATTTTTTACTTTATTTATATCATTTTTTTTATTCCATTATACACGTTTATCTAAAATTCTGGCGTAAATCTTAATGTCATATATTGTTATTGAAAATACAAAATATTGAGAAGGAAAAAGTCCCTTTCATTGTGGACCAATTTCCACCAAATTAAGATAACCTCTTTTTAAGTTTTTTTTTAACATTATTTTTTTAATTATATTATTATATAATGCATTATTTATTTATACATTTAATCCTCTTTCAAAAGATGTTAATTTGAAAAGAAGTCTTTACATAAAATTGACAAAAATATCTTTGATTTCTACTTTTTTTTTTCTTCCTTTTTTTTTTTTAATGATTTGTGATATAAGTATGTTACAAGACAATTAGTTATCAAAAAAAAATGATGTCACATCTATTATGATGCAATCATAAAAGTCCGTTTAATGCTACCTATTTGTATCGTATTTGAAAGTTTTGGCCGAAACACCAAGATCATTAAATTAAGAGTTTTTTATATAAATGTATTAAAAATAAAAAAAAAATTCAAAAATATCATTGACCAAAAAAACTTTCAAAACTAACTTTTTTAATTTTTTTTTAATTTCAAATATAGATAATTTCCTTTGTCACTTATCTTTTTTTTTCAATGTTTTTTTAATTTTTCACTGATTTTTTCTTCTTTTTTTTTGGTTTATACTTTTTTCTCAATATTTTACATGTTCTCTTTTTGAACATATTTTTTGTTTTATATTGCCTTCATCTATTTTTTTTTTTCAATGTTTTTTTACTTAACAAATTTTTCTAAAATTTTTTCTACTATCTTCCCTTTTTTTTCCTCAATGTTTTTTTGGTATTTTTTTTTCAATTTTTATGGTACCATCTTCATTTTTTCTATTGTCTTTTTTTTCTTCTATTTTTCAACTGTCTTCTTTTTTTATAATTTTTCTTTATTTTTTCTCAATATTTTTTCACTTACAATTTTTTTCTACTATCTTTCAATGTTTTTTTGATAAACATTTTTTTTCAATTTTTATGATACTATCTTTATCACTTTTTTTTCTTAATATTTTTTCTACTGTCTTCATTTTTTTTCTCAACTTTTTTTACATAACATTTTTTTTATTTTCAAGGTAATATCTTTATTTTATTCTCAATGTTTTCTTTTTTTTTTTGCTTAATATTTTATTTTCTTTAATTTTTTTTCAAATGAATAATTATGAACTAAACATCTTCAATTGTTGTTAAACTAAGAAATAAATAACTTCAAATGTTGTAACAACAATAAATAAACAAAAATTTCTCATTTTATATTCTTAAAAAATAAGGATTTTATTATTTTACTTTAATTTTTTTTATTAAAATGTCTCATTTCTCATTTTATATTCTTAAATAAAAGTTTTACTTTTTTTAGTATTAATGATAAAAATAATAATTTTTTTGATATATCGAATAAATTTTACTTTTTTTATTTTTAACAAAAATTCAACAAATATAAACAAAGAGAAACAATTAAAAATAAAAACCGAAATAATAAAAACAACAAAAGTAACAAAAAAAATTGCAATTTGTTGATTTTATTGTTGTTTGTTGTTTTTTCAATTTTTCATCATTAATAATAAAATTAACACCATAAATATAATTTTTACTTTTATTAGTATCAATAATAAAAATAATAACATATTTCATAATTTTTTGTTGTTTTTATTGAAAAAATAATTAATGAATACTATGGGTAATTTTTAGTTTAATTTCTAAATTCTAAATAATTATGAAAAAATGATTATTGAACACTATGAGTAATTTTTTGTTAATTAGCTTAATTTTTATTTTCTAAATAATAGTATGTTTCAAAAATTAAAAAAATTTGTTATTTAGAATATAAAATTAAATTTTTTAAAATATACAAATCAAATAAATATATACAATAAACTTAAATTAAAGATGACTTCAAGAATAATAAATAGGTAAATAGAAAAAATTAAAAAAATTGAAAAAAAAAACACGCAGAAAATAAAAATAAAATTACGGAGAAAAGTGGGACAGAACTAAAAACTGAAACAATAAAAATGAAAGAAAATTTTGGGCCTGATCACAAATGAAATTATTGGCCTTTGACATGATATACCATGAAATTTCCTCTTAAATTATTAACCAATTTTGATTTAATTAAAATTTTGAAGCCTAAAATTAGTGAAAAGAAGCTCAGCCCATAACCAGAACAACTTAATGATTAAGGTATAAGTGAATTCTGGAAATGGAAACCAACTTTTACAGAGTAACTTGGTGCCAAAAACAAGAAGATTTTAAAACTCAGAAAGACTTGGGAAAGTGAATCAAAGCGAAGGTTACGAACATTAATTTCCCAATTAATGACATATGGAGAGAAAAACTTATCGGGCAAGTTTGTATTTTTTGCTATAAATACAGAGCATTTACAAGTAGGCAGAGGACTCAACAATCACAACAACACAAACAACAATTTATTTATTATTTTTAAACATAAATGAATCATTTATTATTTTTTATAATTTTTATGAACTATTTGAGTAATTTAAATAGCTATTTATAATTTATGCTAATTTAGTAGTAAAAAATGGAAAATAGATTTCATTAACGAGATTTTGTTATAAATTAGAAATTTTATTAATTACTTGAAAATAAATTTTCCTTATATTTTTATTTTATATAACTAAATTAATTTGCATTAGTTAACTAAATTCTTATGAATTATTAGTGATTTGAGATAAATTATTTTATATATACATGTTGTAAATTGTGATTATCGATTGGACATAAGTGTAGTGTGAGGCCCAACTCAAGTTGTTGAGCCGTGAGATTGTTAAAAGTATTATTTTTATGTAGAAATGACTCTACTTCAGTAAAAAGATGTCCGTTTTACAGTGAAGATTCTGGTAAAATTTTGATAGATTTTTCGTAAAACATGACATTGGTATGTGTTAATTTCAAGTCTGTATAATATTGTGTTTTAGATCGAGTCAACCTCATCATCTCATGATTTTATTAAATTTTGACAATTTTATGAATTTATTTATATTAGCATATTTTAAATAAATATTATTTATTTTAGAGAATTTTAGAACCAGAGCTGTAACATTTGAGCAATAGAGGACACATTGCCCAACACGCTAAACCTGTGAATTGATTTTATAGAATGTGTATTGTGACGATTTTGATTATATTTTCATATGATTTAAATAATAATGAAATGATTATATGAATTATTTATGAATTTATTTATATTGTTACATGCATTATTATTTCTTTATTTATCATGAATAGTAATTGAAGAATGATTTATGGAATTTGTTTTATTCTGCTTTATTTGTTTATTTTATTTTTGTAATACCCTATATTTTAATTTAAAGTAATTTTTGAATTCATATTATTAATAAATAATTTTAAATTGTATTGTACAATTGTTAATTATCTAGCTATTTATTGAGATAGATTTATGTTATTATTATTTTAGGGTTTTATTATTTTATGTAAGTATTATTTTTGGGTATTATATATATATATATATATATATATACCCTTAAACCAGAAAACCACCCAAAACACCCAACCCCGTTTCCCCTCTACCCTGTCTGTCACCATCACCACCACTTTCCCTCTCCCACCAGCGTGCCTCAACCTCCCTGAGCAGCCATCACCGCCGCAGCTGTAATACCTCGAGTTTTTAAATATTTTTATACTGCATCGGGATATGCAGTATTAATAATTTTTGTATATATTTATGATATTTTATGAGTTTGTTATTTGTTTAAAGCTAATTTTAATTATTTTAAGTACTTTACGTAAAAAAATTTCCAGAAATTGTATTTTCGGAGAAATTGACATGTAAATAATTTAATATTAATTATTTTGACTAGTTTTACGAATTTGCATGAACTCATACATAATTTTTAAGTGTTAAAATAAAATAAAATGAACTCATACATAATTTTTAAGTGCTAAAATAAAATGTATATATGTGTATTTATTTAAATTAATTAGGATTTAATTAATTACCTTAATTTTTATTAAATTTTTATTATTTAGTTTTAATATTAATTAATTAATTTTAAGTGTATAAATTATTAAATATAATAAAATATTTATGTGGTGAGAATTATTTGTGTGTGGGAATATATATAATATTATAATATAAGTGTGGATATATATATATACATATAAACATAATTTATTATCAAAATTATAAAGTTTGGATTATTTACCAATATGTCATTGTCTCCTTCATCTTTTCCTCCCAAACGGTTTCCATCATTTCTAGCTAATTTCTTTACTGTCACTGTGCCTCTCATCCTTCCTCCTCCACCTCCAGCCATTTCCACCACCTGATGCTCCCTTTTTCCGGTGTGTTTTGGCCGAATTTTTCAAGGAGGCCGAAAATTGAAGTCAACTCCGATCAAGCCATTTCCAGCCACCAAATTCGACGCCACTGGTCTCTATCTTCTCTTTGAGCTCCGGTCAGTATGATTTCAAGCTTTGTTTCATTTGATTTGGTTTAGAATTGTTTAGGTTTCAATTTCTTCATTTTAGCCATTTAGGGTTTCAAATTTTTTTTAGCTTAAATTTGATTGATTCATGAAAAATTCCTTTAAAAAATTTGTTCCTGGAAGCTTAATCTACATGCTGTAATTTTTGTAGAATTTTTAGAATTTATTTTAATTTTTGTGAATTTTTGATTATTTTATTAATATTTTCTAATTTTTGAAAATTAATTAATTAAATTATGAAATTATGTTTTATGGTGATTATAGTGTTGAAATAAATTATAGAAATTTATTTGTAATTTTTTTGAATTTTTATATATTTATTTGGAATTTATTAAGTTTATGTAATTTTGAAAAATAGGGTTAATTATGTGTTTAATTGAAATAAATTGGTTAATTAAGTATATTTATTGATATTATTGAAATATATGTTGAGAAAATTAATTTTGAGTAATTATATTATTTTTGGTGAATTTTTGGATTTATTTTAGTAAATTTGTATATATAGGGGTATTTTGGTAATTTTACATTAAATTGGCTAAAAGTATAATTAAATTGGTTTTAATAGTTATTTAGGGTATAAAAATGATTTCTACAAATTATTTAGTATTTTCAACTAATTAAAACTATTTTTCGGAAATTATTTTCAAATTATATATATATTATACAATTTTTCTAAATAAATGAGTTTTTATCGATTTTTAATAAGTTTTAGGGTTAATTATGTAATTTGAAATTATAAATGTATTTTTATTATATAAGGGCATTTTTGGTATTTTATAATTATTCTGTGAATTGTGAACCTCGGTCGGTAAATTGTAATTTGGAATTCGACCGAGGGATTGTAGTTGTGAATTTGGTGTTATTCCGAAATTTTTTTTCTTTGCAGGACTGGCTCTACTCTTTGAGTAAAGAGATGTCCATTTTACAGGAGAGGTTTTATCGGATTTTCGGTAGAATTCTCGTAAAATGTGATGTCCGGTCAAATCCCTATTTTAATTTTATGTCTAAAATTTTAGATCGAGTCTTTAGAATTTTCGCTAAATTTATTCTGATTCATGTTGTTATTTGTTTGTTTAGTTGCGTCGAGACCGAGGCCTAACGGATCAGGCCCGCCGAGTTTGTCTCGTGGAGCGCTAACATGTAAGTTATTATACTGTATATATATGCAGTGCATATTGGATACATGACTTAGGATTTTTCATTTGCATTATATGTTTAAACAGTAATTTAATTATAATATGATTTGCTATATTTTCGGTTTATTTTTAGTATATCTTGATATATAAATGTTTGTATATTTTCTATATATATTTAAATATATCACTGGTATATTTAGAGTTTATTTTTTATATATGTATGTTAGATATTTAGGTTTATGTTTGTTATAATTTAATATCCATACATGATTTAAATGTACATCGAACCATAATTATTTTATTAAATGATTAGTATAATTTAGGTTTATTCTTAAATAATTGCATGCTATATTATAAACCTACACTTAAATTATTGTTAAGTTTATTTTTGTGTATTTTAGATATATTTCCAAATAAATACATGTTTTATTATTAATTTAAACCTAAAACATTAGTGGTATATTTAGGGTTTATTTTTTTGATATATGCATGCTAGATAATTTGATTTATTTTTAGTATATTTCTGAATATATGTTTAACCTAAACACATATTTAAATAAATGATTATACATAATTGTTTTATTAAGTAATTTATGTACTTAGGATATATCTTTTGTATATTTAAGTATATTTTTAAGAAGATGCATGTTATATTATTATTACTCATTTAAATTGTTTTTAACCATATTAATGATTTATCCTTAGTTTATTTCATGTTTTATTTGACATATATATACCCAAAATATACTGGCTATATTTTGAGTATATTTTTGGTATATATATATGGTTGATTTTATTATTATGAATATCGTTCCACATTAATTATTTTCAGAATTAATGATTTATTCTAAGTGAAGGATATCAATAGAACGTGCTTCCTAGTGGGCAACACTAGGGCCGTGTACGTACCGATGCGAAAGAATAGGGTTGAGTGAGAGTTAATTTTGGGTGATTACAATTGATTAAATTGATTTGACTGAGATTAATGGTATGATAGATAGTGTGATTGCGGAGCCAATCACACTGACAGTCAGACTGCTGGAGCTCGATTGACTTAGTGTCTCGAGGCGAGTCTACTGTCTATAAGTGGATTGAATGATCTATTGGGTTGATTGAGATGTGAGGTGATAGATAGTGTGATTGCTGGAGCTCGATTGACCAAGTTTCTCGGGGCTAATCACACTGACAGCCTGACTGCTGGAGCTCGATCGACTTAGTATCTCGGAGCCAGTCTACTGTCTAGTTTGGAATAAGTGTTCTATTTGGAATCAAGTGAACCTGCATGGCTAGAGTGATGATGGGGTTGATTAGGTAATTGCTATTATTAGGGTTCTATGGATCCTTCATGAATTAAAACAAATGTTTTCTACATTTAGTATATTTATAAAGGCAAAGTTTGGCATTCGTGTGAAATGTGTGTATATACATATATATATATATAAGAATGCCCGATTGTTATGGTTTAGTTTGTATGTATATATAGTATAATAATTCACTCAGTGAGGTCTGACCCCCCTCAATTATTTTTTTTTTAGGAGATCCCATATCGTCAGACCTTAGTTGTAGAGTTCATCAATGGTGTTCTTCAGTCTCGGCTATTTTATGCAAATGTATATTCTGAATTCTGATTTGTATTCTAAAAACTGCAGTAGTAGTGTTATTGTATCAGAAGAGTATTATATCATTTTGATATTGTATACTCTAAAAAAATTGTATTTGAAACTGTACGAATATGTATTCATTGATGAAAGGATTTGGAGTATTTATTTTATATATTGATTTGAAAATTTTTAATTCTGTCATACTTTTTAATTATTTATTTCATGATTTTATTTTTTGAAGGCTTGCTACAGTTCCGAATTCAAAAGAATTCTCGTTCCCTAGCGCCGGTCATGACTCCTAGTTTGGGCCGTGACAACAACAGCCGCCAGCCACTTCTTCTTCTCCTTTTCGTCCCCTTCAGTCTCCCTCTCTCTCGGTTTGAGCTCTCACCACCACTGTCAGAGCTAGATCGGCGCCGCTGTTGCTCCCTTAGCTTATCTTCCCTCCTCAAGCATCGGTCGATGCCAAGCCTCACCACTGCCACCCATTTCCGGCGTCGAAAATCAAGGTTGAAGGTTAGTTGTTCATGGTTGTTTTTAGGTTGTTTTAGGGTCGTTCTTTGGTTGTCTGGGTTGATTTAAGTGCTAAGCTTCATTTATTCTAAGTTAAATGATTAATTATACCACGTTAGTTGTTTAAATTCAATTTTGGTATATTATTTTGATTTTTTTTATTTTACAGAATTTTATTTGATTTTTATTTTATTTTAGTTGATTTTTATTTTATTTTATTTTATTTTATTTTTATTTGAGTTTAATTACTAATTAGAGTAACTAATGTTAATTACTTTTGGTATATTGATTTTATTTAAGATTATAGAAAATTATTGTGTTAATTGTGAACTTTGTGAATTTTGGACATTTTATTAATATTTTATTAATTTTCAAAAATTAATTGTTAAAAATTATGAAATTTTGATAATTAGTATTATTATTAAATTTTATTAATTTTAGAACTTAATTTATGGTTTTTGTGGCTTCTATACTATTTTTATAATTATTTTAAGTTTATGTCAAATGTGGATAAATAGGTTAAATTTATATTTTGGGAGAAATTATTAGTTTATTTTATGTTTTTATTAATATTAAGAAATTTGATGTTGAGAAAATAATTTTTAGGCATTCGTATAATTTTTAGGGAATTTTTTAGTAATAATAGTATATTATGTAAATTTATGTATTATAGGGGTAAAAACATAATTTTGTGCTAATTATAGCTAAATAATATATTGTGGTTGGTTTTAATAATATTTAAGGAATTAAAAGGATTTTTACAAATTATTTACTATTTTTGACTAATTAACACTAATTTTTTAGAATTAATTTCAATTAATATATTATGTATTGTTTTTTAGTATTATGGGAGATTTGGATATTTTGGTATTAAATTACGAATTTGATAATAACTATATTTTTGTAGAGATTTTTTAATATGAGTAATTAAATTTAGGTTATATTTATATTTTGATAATGAAATGAATAATTGATATTTTATATTAGTGTATATTTTGGTATATATGTTTATGAAATTTTTGTTTTTAAGCTTTATGAGAAATGATTTTCTAAGTTATGGATTTTTATATGTAATATGTATTTTTGGGAAATAAATTATTTAATTTTGTGATGGTTGAGTTGTGATCTCGATCGGGGTTAAGTGTAGTTCTGGAAGCCTGACTCGAGTGTGAATATTTGTGAATACTAGAAGTGCATTTTTCTATACAGGAATGGCTCTACCTATGGTAGAGAGATGTCCATTTTATAGAGGAGACTCTGTCGAAATTTTGATAGATTTTCTCGTAAAACGTGACATCTTCCGTAGATTCCTAACGTTAATTAGGGTTTTTCCCTATCCATCGAGTCTTATCTGGTTTTCCTTGAGTTAGTCTAGAATTTCGCTATTTCTATTGATTTTCAATTTTAATTCCATAGGTTTTTAAAATAGGTCTATTATTTTTTTTTCTAGAGAGTACCGAAGCGGGAGCTATTGGATCGAGGCAGATGCACGGTTGTCAGCCTTCTCGCTCGTCCTGCAAGTTGATAAATTGATGTGTGCGTGTGTTTTATTTAAATATGCGTGCGCTCATATTTTTAGTATTCATTATATGATTTATTTAATTTAAATGCTGCTATTTATAATTTAAGTGCATTTTATTTATTTAAATTTAGTTTTGAGAAATTTTGGTAGAACGGGCTACCTGGTGGGTTTCACTAGGACCGTGTGCACATGGTAGAGATTGAGAGATGGATCCGATATATGTATGACTTGTGGATATAAATTGGGACGGGGTGCCTCGATGGAAGCCTATGCTCTCGAGGATCGCTAATGATTGGAAAGTTAATAATGGCCTGGGGTGGATGCCTCGATGGATGCCTTAGCTCTCGAGGACCACCAGTGCCATGTATTTGGATTAAGTGGATGACTGCGGCGTGGTGCCTTGGTTGATGCCTTTGCTCTCGAGGACCGGCAGTCTATGTGGATTAAGTGGGCCCAGTTGACCATTTAGAAACTTGGGTTTAAGGTTCTACCGAGATTTTTCAAAAGCTATATATATACGTTATAAATTATTTTCACTATAACTATATGGTTTTCAAAAAAGTTTTCAAATCATACAACTTTTTTTATTAACTTACTCAATAAGGTTTGATTCCCCTTAATTTATATTTTTTTTTCAGGAGCTTGGGAGTCCGACCTCAAACAACTTCTACGTCGGAATTCTTCATCACCGACTATATTATGTAGGTTATCATGAACTGTATTGTAGTAGTAACTCTAGAATACTGCAGTAGTGCTCGTACTATGAGTTTGTATAACTTAAGTATACTTATGTATTGCATTTTAATGAACCACGCTTATGTATAATGCTACAAGATTGATTTATGATATTTAATGACGGGGAATATGTTAGGTTGCGCATGATTATGTTTATTCTTAAAAATATCAGTTTGATAATGTGTTCTTTTATTAAATAAATTTTTAAATCTGAAGGTTTTATTTTTCTTTTCTTTAAGGCTTACTATGGGTTTCAGGGGCCTTATGCCCACTCATTCCCTAGTGTCGATCACGTGCCCTCAGGTTTGAGTCGTGACAATTTTATTTTATTTATTATGATTTAAATGATTTGGAAATAATAGTAGAACGTGTTGTCTGGTGGGTGTCATTAGGACTGCATACACCCCAGTAATAATTATTTATATAGTCATTGATTAATTTGTAAACTCCATTTGAGCTTTGCTCTCTGGGTAAGATTTGTGAAAATGTGAGCCTTGATTGAGTTTTACTCTTTAAGTAGATGTGTAGTTATTATTGAGCCCTAGTTGAACTTGCTCTTTGGGCAAATGTATGATACTGGTTGGACCCTAGAGCATGCTCTCTAGGCGCCAGTGATCATTTGGAATAAGAGATCGACTATGGCTGGACCCTAGTCAAGCTTGCTCATTGGGACTGACAATCAATTAGAATAAGTGAGTTAAATGACTATTAGAAATTAATGGTCCAACTGTTCTATGAGATTTTTCACTAAAATAATAAATTTATATAATTTTCTACTAGAGTTTTATATTAAAGTAAATGATTTTTAGTTACTTCATTTTTTTTATTTTCAAAAAGGGTTTTAATAAATTTTTTCAAACTTGCACGCTTTTTATAAAATTAATTCATTTAGTGAGATCTGATTCTCCTAAATTTATTTTTTTTATGACCTCACAGTCCGCCTAATACTAGTTATCGTCTGTGTTGAGTTTTTTCTTCACCGGCTGCATTATGTATGTCTATTTAATTTGAATATTATGTAATCGAATTTTAGATACCGTAATAGTTGATTATGAAACTTGTGCTATTGATATTATGGATTTGTGTTATACTGAAATATTGTTGTAATAGAGTAATGACTTATATATTTGATATTAATGATTTTATCCATTGTATTATTGTTAAGTGATTATTATTTATTTGCGACAATTTTCAAGACTTACAATGAGTTTCAGTTGCATTTTTACATTTTCCATTATCTAGTATCGATCACATACCTCTGGATTTGGGTTGTCACAACTATTTTAAGGGGATGCAACGCACCTAATAAAAAAAACTGTAATAAGAAAGAGACATTTTGTAGAGATATATATATAGGTTAAAGGATCACATTAGACCCCAACTATATGTCAAAGTTACTATTAAATCTTAATTTTTTTTTTACTAATGTAAATTTTTCTTCTAAAATTAGACTATGTTGAACTTTATCTTTAAAAATTCTTATTATTAAGTTGTATAAATTAAATAAATTTTTAATTTTAATAGTTAATTAATGAAATTTAAGTAAATTTTTAAAAAAGTTAAAATTTTTAAAAAATAAAAATTTAGTATGTATACTCAAAATTTTTAAAATTTTATAATTAATTGATATATATATATTAATTTATTTATTTATTAGTTTAAATAATTTTTTCTTAATTAATCATTAAAATTAAAATTTTTCCAATATTATCTAATTTAAAAAATTTATTAAGACAAAAAAATTTAATTTTTAAATTTAATTTTTTAAAACGAATTTAAATATAATTTTGAAATATAGATGAGAGTCCAATTTTACCCTTTACTAATATAATATAAACAAGCAACCACTAAATTACCTAGGCAACTAGTTCCACGTATAAAGCCACATTAGCTAGTCAGTAATGACTAAGATCCAGGCTCTATTTTTTTATTTTTACTTCTTTGGTATTTGTCGTTATGTGATCGATTACAGCTCAGAAAGTATTGATGCACTGAGCGGATCATATATTAAAAATAATAAAAATTTTAACAAAGTATGTATCGGAATCTACCACATGCAATGCAAGCTAACGGTCCTCGATCCCAAGCACCAAAAAACCCAATAATCAACACAACATGACCATCGCAATTAAGCCGCAAATTTACCCAAAATGTCAGAAACAGAGATAAGAAAAGTGGGGTCACTTCGGTGCTGCACTGTTCTTCTTCCTCTTCCTCCGTCATCCGCCTCACACAAGCATTTTTCAAAATTATCCTGCGTTCATTCTCGTTCTAAATACCGAAAATACCCTTCCTGCAAGAAAAATCCAAAATGACGAAGCTTTTTGCACGTTCCACACAAGCAAAAGCCAATAAAGCTCACCTTTTCATACATGGTGAATTAAAGAAAACATAAAGGCGAGCTAGCCATAGGAAAAAAAAAAAATACAGTTTTACTTTTTTACATATTTATTACTCTTGGTTAATTTTTCATTTTCCTTTGAGCATGTCTCTGCAGCGCAAAAGAGAATCAAGCCTCTGCAGCTTTAATTGCTGTTTAAACTTATTAATGAAGTCATCAGCTTTTGCGTCAACTCCGTCTTCTTCTCCCACAAACGACACCGTTTTCTTTAATCTTGTTGTCGCAGGCCTTCTATCCTCCACGCTCTCTCTATCTTCTTCCTGATCAGCCTTCTCCTTGTCCATCGTCCTTTCGCTCGCTGACTTCTTCATCTTTTCCTTCGCTTTCACTGGACCTACTTTGCTCTCCGATTTACTCCTCCTCACATGATGATGCTCGTGCTCCACCTCCAAAGCTGATACATCATCCGCATCCGACTCAGCTGGTGCTTCTGAATCTTCCGGTTCGGATCTGTAGAAAGAGGGGAATTTAATTGACTTCACCCGTTCTAAAAGGGAAGGAGCTCGTTCAAGTTGAGGCTGGCTATGATGATCACCGCCAGTAACATGATATTCTGGTTCGGTGGTGGCGGTGTTTTGTGCAAAATGATACGGTGTCGCGTCAGCAGTTTCGAAGACTTGTGGCGAGTCGTGTGGTGAGAACCTGTAGAACGATAAGTTGATGGACTTGACTCGGTCTATGAGCGAAGGGGCTCTGGCCAGTGGTTGTCTGACTTCTTCATGCTGCGGTGCTCTGTCGCCGGAGTTAAGACGTGAGATGACAACAATGGTGCCGATTACAAGATTAAGAAACAGGAAAAGAGAAGTGGGCGTGAACCAGCTGGTCAATATCGAAATTGATAGAAGTGATTCTGCCATGGAAATGGGTGTTGCTTCTGTTACTGTAAGTGTTGAAAATTGCAGAGAAAGAGGGAAAAAAAAAGTAATGGTGTTGGAGTCCTATAGTGTAATAAGGACAGGCCGAGTGGCGTTCTTATGTTTCTGTTTTATTATTATTATTATTATTATTATTATTGGTGAAATGACTTAAATAGGACGGGATTTGAATCAGGATACTGACAAGTACTCTATTTCTTAACGAATAAATTTATTAATATTAAGTATAACAACACTATAAATTATATTATTTTTACAATTAAATTCTATAAAAAAATTTTTTTACAAGTAAATGTTATAAATTTTAAATAGACTTTTCATTAGTTAATTTTTAAAATTAATTTTTGTAATATTTTAATTCTAAAACTATTTAAAAAATATCATTTTTATATTTTATATAAATAATTTATTTATTTATGACTTATTCTATTATTTAACTTTTATAATAACTATATAACTCACTAAAATAATTTTTTAAATTATTATTTTATTAATAATAATAAATAAAATTAATTAAGTATTTTTAATTTTTTTTAAATATAAATTTTAATTAGTATATTTTAAATGAATAAAATTTTTTATATATAGATAAATTCAATTAGTTTTAATGTTTTATAAATATTTATTTAAATTAGATTATTTTATAGAAAATATTTAAAAAATAATATATTTTAAATAATAATTTTATTTTTTATATAAAATAAAATTAATTTAAAATAAAAATAGATGAGCTTTTTGAAATTTAACAAAAATCATAGTATTGATAAAACTATATGAGTTTTTTCTTGTAAAAAAATATTTATTCATTTATAATATATTAATTGAAATTATATATTTTAAAATAATTAAAATTATTTAATTATTTTTATTCATCACTGCCAATATAACTAATAGTTTAAAAAATATATTATTTTTATTTTTTAAAAAATTATTTTAGTAAATTACATAGTTATTAGGAAGGTTAAATAATAAAAGAAGTCAAAAATAAAATAAAAATATTATTTATATAAAATATAAAAATGATATTTTTTTTAATAGTTTAGAATTGAAATGTAAAAAAAAAAGTTTGATTTTAATAATTAACTGAGGAAAAATTACTTTAACTAACTAATAGAACTAACAGAGAATCTTTTTAAAATTTATAAAATATAATTATATAAAAAAAATTTTATAAAATTTAATTGTAAAAATAATATTATTTGTAAGACTAACAGTATTATTATTTTTTAATATTATGTATAATTGGTTGAAATATTATGCACAAGGCACAAGCACTTAATATTATAATTTTATTTAAATTAAATTAAATTAATTAAAATTTAAAAAATTTTATATATCGGTATCTCGTAATAAAAAATAATTATAGTGAAGATATGATACGTATGTTGTAGTTGAAAATACTCTTCACTATATATATATTTATATTGGCCTGTTTATTTTTAGTCAACGACTTTAATGATCAGCACAAGTCTTTTTATATATTTATTAATATTAAATAAAAATAGAACACTATTATTGCACACATTGCAGTTTTATTATATGAAAAAGACAAAAAATATATAAATATTTTTCATTAAAGAGACCTCGAGATTTTTTTTTTTAACGGCTGAAACTTCGAGACTGGTTTACAATTAACAACTAAAAAGCCAAGCAAAATTACATTGATTTTGTTTCTCTTGTTTGTGTTAAGGAGTCTCACTTATCTGTGTCTATTCGGATCAAATTGCTAAGCCTGTTAGTGCTTATCTACCCAATTTTATCAATTAATTTTATAATAATATTTAAAATTAAATTGGTTATTTAAAATTTTTTAACATTTAATTTAAATTTCATTAAACTACTTGACACTTATTTTCGTGGTCGTTGATAATGTAGACCTTACATTTACATGTTAGCTATATTATTTCTTGCTACATCAAGCTACATAATTTAATATATTTAGCTACAAATTGTTTTGAAACCGTAGGTCATACATGTTGTCGTAGTTTTTTTTTTTTCAAACAATCTTAGGCTAAAAAATTGTCATTTCTTGCTTCTTGCCGTAGATTTTTTGCAAACAGTTTATATTTCAGCTCTAATTTTAAACTTTTATATATTTTTTATAATAGTATTTGATATATTTTAAAAAATTTCTTGACTTAGTTGTGCTTTTAGTGGTTTGATGCATTTAAGATGCTCATTTAGTGTTGAATTTATTCAGACTTCGATGGATTTGAACTCTTTTAATCCTTTTTGCGAGTCATAATTTTTTGTTGATATTTTTAATAAATTTAACCATAAAAAATTTTAAATGTTATTGTAAGCGACGGGTTTAACACGCGTTCAAGTGTTTGGCTATTACGGCACTTTGTGGGCTCGAGATCTATGAGGAAATATGATATAAGTCTTGAGCCTATTCGGAGATAAAATCACCACCCGGATAAAAATCGGGACACACTATACAGCAACTGGATCCCACGAAGGTTCCCAGAAGCCGTCATCAAAAATCGGATTCGAAAACTAGGTATGAGCGTTTGAATGCTCACCCAACCTTACGATTGACCTCCGTTTATATTTTGTGTTTTATTACCATTTAATTATTTCCTCATTTACCATACGTAATAAAATTGCTTTCGGATAATTGCCAAATTTTATAATCAAATCCAAGTTTGCACATTAATCCAATTTCATGCCTATAAGTCCCAACATTCAACAAAAATAAAATGAATAATAATTTACAACCATGCATTCGAAATCAAATGGGGGAAAGAGATTAAGGATTACAACGCTTTTAAGCTAAATAAACGGATAATATACAGGAAATAAACCAATAAAATAACATAAAAGCAGTAATGTACAAGGGATAACTAACAAAGGTGACTACTCAATGATGGAGATCATCAAGTAATTCCTGCAAATAATACACAGTTAGTCCTTCCTTTAAAAAAAATGAAATAATAAACCGAACATATTTCGATATTTACAAAGAGTCTCTATAAAAGGGGTTCTTTTATGTTATGAACTAAAGAAAGCATCAAGCAATCAAGATCAACGTCAACATGCAATGAAATAACCATGTTTAAGGTTGAAAGAATGCATGTCAAAGCAGAATCACGATGAGCATATAAAAAAAACAGAATAGAAAACAGACTAAACCTGTCAATGAGATGGTCGCTTCATTAATGAGTCGATCACCTCACTGATAAGGCGACGCCTCATCAACAGGGATCCCTACATCTCTAAGCCAAACAACATAAAGCACAATACATAAAAGGAGGGCCTCTTAGAGGCCTGTCAATAGGCGATTGCCTTTATGAAGAGGCGTCACCTGATCAACAGGCCAATTTTGACTCTTAAAACATTCAGACTTCTACTCTAAGTAACGATACATGCATATACACACTCTACAATCATCAGACTACGACTACATGTAAAAATATTCAAAGATCACATCAATAAAATGGGATATTAAGCAAGATAAACTAGAAATACCTAAAATATACTAATGACTTAATTACACATAAGCAAGAACACACAAAATGATGAACATGTCAAGTTTAAGTGCAGGTTTTATACCAAAAGAAGAGGCCCTCAGAGATGTTTTGATTGAGATCCTTGCTAGGATATGATATCTACCTTTGACATAAGTTTCTTCCTTCTTCTCTTATGGAGATGTGAATTCTCTTTACTTTAATCTCTCATTCTTCCTTTCAGGACGTTTTTTCTTTCTTCTCCTTTCTTTTCTTTTTCTTTTTTTTTCTTTTTCCCTAACCTCCCACTCTTTTCTCATTTTTTTTCTTTTATTCCTTAGCTTTCCTATGCCCCTAAGCCCTCTAACCCATCATGAGCCTTCATAGCCTTTTTTCTTTCCCCAAAACTCTTTTTCTCACGCAAGAATCATGTCTGGAGGGTGGGGCCTACACTACTTGGCCGTCATAATTGCAGCTGTATTAAATGCAGCTACAAGTGGGTTGCCATAGAGGAGACGCATCATCGATGAGGCAATCACCTCATTGCACTGAGGTGATGCCCCTTTGGCCTGGGCCTGCATTGGGCTAGGCGAGCTTGGGCCAAATTTGGATAATTGGGCTAGGTTTTAGGTTTTTTAAGGCTTTGGGTTTTCAAATCCACTTTCCACTAGAGATTCAAGTTTCATTCTCATGTCCAAGTTTCACGTTCTCATCATCGGGCTTAATAACGAGCCGGTCAAATCGAGCACCCCTAATTCATCCCCTAACACTGGCTGACCGAATCGGGTGTTTACAGTTTGCCCCTTGATTTTTTGAAAAATCAAATACATACAATGATCATTTTTTAAAAAATCACATGCACAATAACAAACAAATAACAAGATGAGCAACGTACCTGACTCTCGGGTCTCACCTGAGAGATGAATCCTTCAATTCTAAAACGTGATCGTGATCCTCGGGTTTTCTTGGCCCGATTAGCCATTCATTAATATTTGATAAAGAAATTTAGAAACTGTCGACCTCGAGTTTTCCTGGCTCGATCCTTACAACACTAGAGTTCAACTCTCGGGTTTTCCTGGCTTGGTTGTCGTCTTGCTGGGGATATAGGCTTATGGGTTTTCCTAGCCCAACCATCCGTCACCTGAAACATGATTCTTGGGTTTTTCTGGCCCGATCATCACTGGGGATGTGGTTTTTAGATTTTCCTGGTCCGATTATCACTCCTCTGGGGATATAGACTTCTAGGTTTTCCTGGCCCAGTTGTCCTTTACTTTCGACTTTGAGGATACTACCCGAACAGTCATCTCGATCTTTGAGCTTCAGGGATTCAAACCCGAATAGCCCTTTCTTTGAGCTTCGGGGATTCAAACCTGAACAACCCTCTCCTTTCGAGCTTCGGGGATTCAAACCCGAACATCCCTCTTTTTACGAGCTTTAGGGATTCAAACCCAAACAACCTTCTCTTTTGAGCTTCAGGGACTCAAACCCGAACAACCCTCTCCTTTTGGTGTGGGTTTTCCTGGCCCATTTTTCCTGAAACTTTATCTCAAAAATCTGTACTCTGAATTTTGCCTCCCTAGTATGCGACATTAATTTCCATTCATCATTTTTTAATCATTCAACACACTTCTTTTTTTTTTCTTTTTTTTTAGGGAAACCCCAGACCCTTACTTGCTATAAAAATAACTTTTCCCTTGTCTTTTTCTCTTTTACCTTTTGTCACTTCTCTTTTCCCCTTTCCTCCTCTTATACTTTCTATACTCCCTGTATCTTTCCTCCCTTTTTAGTCAATGGAGAACAAGAGAACACCCCCTGTGTCCTAGTGGGATCATATTCCACCTCTTATTAATGCTTCTAGGAGTCTGGGATTGACTTGTGGGGACTCAATTCCTCTTATGGAAGATCTAGGGTTTCACATTTGCTCTTCTGCATCCAGAGAGGTTAGTAACTTAAAATTTCCTGCAAAATCATATTAGGTTGGTGATTAATCTTGCATAATTATCATTCTAAGACATTGTTTAATCGAACAAGATGTGAAATTTATGTTTAAATCATTAAAATTTGAAAATTGTCCCCATCTGCGCCTCTCTGAGGCGATAGGCTTCTATGAAGAGACGATTGCCTGTCACCCCTTCACATAGTCGATCACCTCTTTAATGAGGCGATTGCCTCTGTGATGAGGCAATCGCCTCTATGGTGAGGCGACTGCTTCATCAATAGAGCGAACTGTACTATTTTCATGTACATTCACTCTGAATTTCTCCCTAAAACTGCAAAATGCATAAACTTTACTTCCCTGTCTCCTTATTTGCAGCATGGTGCTTAGACATTCAAGGGTGCCTAGAATTTCCATAGAGCCCGGGTCTTCTACAGCAACTTGACTGATGAGCAGAGGGACCAGATTTAGGAGATGGGGTTCAAGAACTTCGTACTCTCGCTTCCATCTGAGCAGGGGCGCATAGACTACCAGCCACTGCATACCCTGATGGAGAGGTGGGTTGATACGACTCATATTTTCCACCTCTCGTTCGATGAGCTTACTCTAGACCAAGTGTCATTTGCCGCTGTCACGGGGATTTCCTGCGTCGGGGATCCCGTTCCCTTTGATGCGAGTCTACACTAGCTGTCTCCGGATAAAGCTACATACATCGAGCGACTTGTGGGGATGACTCTTGACATTAAGGGGACTCACACCCTTAAATTATACTCGATCAGGAGTTTCTATACCCGGGATCAGGCCATAGCGATGATCACTCCCCATGAGATTAACCAAGTGGTGAGGGCCTTTCTACTCTACCTGCTCGGTACCACATTCTTTGTTGACACCGCCAACTCCATAGACTTGATGTTCTTACCGGCTCTTCGGGATCTTGACTGGATTCCCACATTCGATTGGGGTAGCTGCACCCTGTCATACTTGTACCGGAGTATGGACGAGGTGGTTCGAGGGGTTAGGAGATTTTGCGGCTTTTGGCACGCTGTTCTGGTGCGTCATAATCCCCTTTTTTTTCTTTGTCTTATTTTGACCTCCCGTTACTTATATCAATTTTCTCACCTTCTCCTGTTTTATTCTTCCAGGTCTAGACTCTAGAGCTAAATCTGCTTATGGGCATCACACGAGTAGGGGACCACTTCCTGGCCCTTGGCAGGTGGGGTGCCAGCCGTGTTGTGAAGAGGCACCTTGCACGAGTTCACATCCACAAACAGCACCTGAACTCCCTGACATAGGATGCAGTACCTATAAAGCACAACCTTTCTTGTTAGTAAAGTATGTATACTCGACTTTCTTACATATTGACAACTCCCTTTTTTGCAGATTCGGAGTGACTTGTAGGGGCCCGAGGACACTTGGACCATTAAGATGACTCACTCCAAGCCCTTAGCCTGGAAGAGGGTACTCCTCTGTGGCCCTGGATATTGAGCTTGGTATTTGGGAGAGCGGGTCTTGAACTGGAGGGCAGGTGTTAGAGCTAGGCGGGTCCCCAGGTCTCCTCCTGATAATATACTTTGGGCTCATGAGCTGGAGGGAGGGCACCGACCTCGTTCAGGCTGTTGTGGGCTCACCAGCTGTGGATCACACAATTCGTGTGAAGAGTCGGTATATAGAGTTCATCCACACCCACCTTCTACTGACGGTCCCCTTCCAGGCCGCTTATATCCCTGTTAGCTTCCCTTTTCTCATAAATTAACTGCATACTCAACATGTTGCTCCTGTATTTGTCTTCAGGCTGCACCTACTAGACCCATAGCCCTATTTAGGTCCCGAGTGCAGGAGAGAGAGCCTTTAAGGCATCGACTGGATCCAGGCAGGGAGGAGACTTCTACGGCTAGCGAGGAAGCAAGGTCGACTACTGCCCCTAGTTCTGAGTTTATCCCAGGCAGCTTCATTCACGTCCCCGACCCTCTAGCTCGATGTTGGGTTCCTCTTGGAGAGTTTTCACGTCAGTTCTTGACTTTGGACGAGGACTTGACCCATGCATACACCCCTAGTGGTGCTACTCATGTAAGTTCTTTTTCTGACCTACTTTCATTATGACTCTCAAACCAAATGTTAGTTCTAACATTTATTTCAATAATGCAGAATCCATTGGAGCAGGGCCTATATATGTATCGCATGATAGAGGCCCAGAGAGACTACATGCTAGAGATCACCTAGTAGTGGAGGGTGAGAACCTCTTTATTTTCTATATGTATGCATGCTTGCATAGTTTACTAACCTGTGTTTTATCTGAATAGGATCGGGATGAGGCTAGCAGGGCGAGGATCGCCACTCTCGAGCATCAGATTGACATATTTCAAATTGATAAGGATGACGAGGAGGACGACAGGAGTGGCAGTGGCATTGGAGGAGAGGCTAACCCAAAGGGCTCCAGGTCAGATGCTTAATGTACTGGGGTTGAAACTCATATAGTCTATGAACAGTGAACACATATTTTCCTTATTATTGATTTATTGACAGACAGATTGTTTATAGAACTTGTTATTCTCCCAAATTAAATTTATTTATTTTTCTTTTCTCATTTCTTCACATGTGAGTTAATTTCAATGTTTGCATATGTAACTATCCCACTACATTCTGCCTGCACCTGTTTAGATTCGAAGGAGCGCAATCGGCCCAAACTGCTGATGAGGCGATCGCCTTATTGAATCCTTATGAAGAGGTGATCGCCTCTTACTGTTGAGGCGGTGCCTCATTGATAAGGTGATCGGCTCATCGATGAGGTGATCACCTCAGCAGCAGGAGGTCCTACCCCTATAAAAACCCACATTCTTGTGTTTGACCTAATTCTCGAGTTCCCTTCATCCCTAACCTCCCGTTTCTCTCTCTAGGCACCTTTGAAAAGCCACAAACATGATATAACAAAGTCTAAGGCCCCTACAATTGATTTTGAAAGATTTAGACAACAAATCTTGGGCCAGGTTAGAGTCATTTCACCTTTCGGTCTTTAAATTACTTCACACTAGGAGAATCAATTTCCCTTTTCTCCATGCCATGGTTCAATTTTGGGATCCCCATAAACACGTTTTCCAGTTCAACACAATAGAAATATGTCCCTTGCCATAGGAATTCGAGGTAATTCTCGGCCATCATATGGACTCTGCTTGTCGACTTGTGATTCTTGTCCTTAAAAACTCGGGTTCTCACTCCATTCAGCGATAAATGGCGCGTATGTTCAACCTTCCACCCCGGTCTTATTTTCACTATATCTTCGACTTGGGAATAAAACTAGAGTCCTTCCTTGAGGTCACCATGAATGTGGACAAAGAAGAAACTTACTGACCCCGCATGTTAGCCCCTGTTTGTATGCTCAATTTCTACTGGTTTCTCTCTCAGGGCACTACGATACGAAGATCCTTTCCATCCTCAATCAAGTGGAGTCAGGGTTCAATCTCTTCCCTCTCATCTTAGCAAAAACTATCATCAGATTGGATGATTTTATGAAGACGCAATGATTCTCAAGAAGTCCATTCCTACTGGAGGTAAGTTTTCTGTTGTCCCTTCCTTCACTTCCAACTGTCATACTGTCTGTATCTAATCATTTATAATCCCGCAGATGTGGTTTTATGAAAATTTGGGCTTGATTGAACCTCCTCAAGACAACAGGCGTTACCAGGTTAAGCATTATCGAACAAGAAATCTACATCCTATCCCTACAGACATTCATGGTTGGCTGTCAACATTTCCTGATACACTGATCCGCTGGATGTGTCCCTGGTGGGGATTGCAGCATGTAACCATTTAGTCCTACACATACTGCATCCCAGTTGTCGATCTCTATTTTGCCACTTTCTATAATCCAGCCCGCCTTTACCGCCAATATGGTCATAGAAACTGATTATGGAGCCTATTCATGAGTTCAAGCCAAGGCCGCTTTCTTAAAATTTCCTGGACCACCTGGTGGCAACTTGGCCTCAAAGAGTCATCGAAAGGAACTTAAGCTACGACGGTGATTAGACTACTAATGATCATTACAAAGCGTTGGTTTATTTACAACAGATAAAAGAGACGAGTTTATTAAATATAAGAGGACAGGAGAATTAAAAATGTTAAGTTCAGAGGGTAGTCAACAAAAGAAGAGAAAAAAAATTAGCTCATGAAATGAAGTCGTCATTTCCCCATTTTTTAGAAGTAATTTCCCTTTTGTACTAGTTAAACAACTTGTAATAGACACTTTATGCAATGTTTAACGATAATTAAAGCAAACCATTTCATTTCATTTAAGCATAAAAACATATATACATTTCACTTCTGGTACATCTTATGTTATTAGTTGGCTTGCCCTTGCAGGTTTTCCGACTAATCATTTTGCGCCTCTCTCTCTCCTTTTACATGTCCTTAACTTTTGCCTAAATCGCCTCTTTTGAGGTTTTTAGTCCAGCAAGACTTTTTTTCTTTCTTTTTCTTTTTAGTCTCTAACTTTTTCCTAGACAGCCTCTTTTTGAGGTTTTCTCCCTAGCAAGACTTTTTACAGAAAGTATTTCTTGAGCTTGTCTAGGTTAATGGGTTCTCTGAACTTGTTTCCCTCCATATCAGCCAAAATGGCAGCACCTTTCGAAAATAATTTCTTTACCAGATACGGTCCCTCCCAATTGGGCTTAAACTTTCGTTAAGGATCGGTCATGATTGATCTTGTAAGTTTTAACACTAAATCCCCTTCTCGAATCTTGCCAGGCTTAATTTTCTTATTGTAGGCACGGGCTATTCTTTTTTGATACAGCTAAGAATGATATATAGCCTTCATCCTCTTTTCATCCAGCAATATCAGTTGAGCCAACTGACTTTCGACCCACTAAGACTCAGGGAGTTTAGATTCTATAAGGACTCTTAATGACCTTATCTCAACCTCTACCGATAAAACAGCCTCACACCCATAAACTAAAGAGTACGGAGTGGCTCCTGTCGAAGTTTTAGCAGTAGTTCGGTACCCCCACAATGCGAATTGTAAGTAATCGGCCCAATCTCGATAATTTTCCAGCATCTTGGCCAAGATCTTTTTTACTTTCTTATTTGCTGCTTCCACCGCCCCATTTGCTTGTGGCCTATACGGAGATGACCTATGGTGCTCAATCTTATAGTCTTTCAATAATATGGCCATTTTTGTCCAAAATGGAATACCATTGTCTATAACTATATGGTACGGTAATCCGTATCTGTAGATTATATTCTTTTCGATGAACTTTGACATCTGCTTCGACTCCATGGTAGCATAGGATTAGGCCTCAACCCATTTAGAGAAGTAGTTGATAGCCACAATGATATACTGATGCCCATTAGTTGCTTTTGGCCTTACCTCCCCTATAATGTCAATCCCCCATACAATAAACGACCAAGGAGAAGTCATTCCTTGAAGCTCCATAGACAGTAGGTGGCTAACATCACCATATATTTGGCAATTGTGACATTTCTTCATAAATCCAACATAATCTGCTTCCATGGTGAGCCAAAATTACCCCTGGCGGGCTATCTTCTTTGCCAAGACGATTCCATTCATGTGTGGCCCACACACCCCCTTTATGAATCACTTCTATAAGCTTCCGACCTTCATCCTTATCAATGCACCTAAGGTGTACCCCGGCTAGCATTCTTTTGTATAACATCCTATTGTGGCTTATGAACTTTCGAGACAACATTTATAGGGATATCCTTTCTTTCTTATCAGCATCATCTGAATTTTGCCCAGTTTCTAGATACCTTTGTAAATCATAGAACCAAGGTTTCTCAGTGGCGTCAATTGGCATTACTCTCACCTCTTCGTAACAGGGGGCTTAAGACTTCGTAAGAATTAAGGGCCTGACCTCTGGTTGTTTCCCACTTTCCCACATGGAGGCTAGTGTGGCTAGGGCATTAGCTACCTAGTTTCCTTCCTTTGGCAAATGGACAAATTTACACCGAGTGAAGGAGCACAGGATGGTGGCTAAGTATTCCCAGTACAGCCGTAATCTGTCTTCTTTTATCTCTTATTCTTTGGTGGCTTATTTTATAACTAGCATGGAATCCCCATAAACAGTGACATTTTTTGCCCCTGCGCTACGCATTGCTTCTAAACCAAAGATGTATGCTTCGTATTTTGCTTGGTTATTAGTTGCTTCAAACTCAAGTCTTTTTGCCATCGGAATCATTTCTCCTTCAGGCGTAACCAAAATTACCCCTATTACGGGCCTTTTGTTGTTGATAGCTCCATCAAAGTACATTTCCCAACCTTGTATCTTTATCGCCCCTATATACTCATCAGGAAACTCCAACTTCCATTCTTGGTCATTATCCATCGGGTTTTATGCCAAGAAGTCTGTTGTTGCTCTTCCTTTCATTGTCTTTTTGGCTATATACTGTATGTAAAATTCTATGAGTAAAACGAACCACCTAGCCAACTTTCCTATAAGAGACAGGGTCTATTGGAGGTACCTAAGGGGATCGTGTTTAGAAACCGCCTGCACTTTGTAAGACTGAAAGTAGTGTTGGAGCTTTTTCGTCACCCAAATTATTGCTAGGCATGTTTTCTCCACTAACTATAAGTAGTTTTGTAGGGCAAAAGCTTCTTACTCAGGTAATATACAACATGCTCTATCTTCTTGTGCCAACATTGCCCCTATTGCGTCCTTCTCAATTGCCAAATACAGGATCAAGGCTTTACCTGGTCTCGACAATTGTAAGACAAGAGGATTCATCAGATAATCCTTGATAGCTCCAAAGGCTCATTGACATCTTTCGTCCCACACAACAGGTTGGTCTTTCTTTAGAAGCTTAAAGATGGGATTGCAGATGGTCATTAACTTGGCTATAAATTTGTTGATATACTATAAATGCCCTAGAAACCCTCAGATCTCTTTTTCATTCGTTGGTGTCGGCATATCCCTGATTGCTCTGATCTTTTTTAGATTCACTTCTATTCCTTTCTGGCTGACAATGTATCCTAGCAGTTTCCTAGATGTGACCCTAAAAACACACTTCTTCAGGTTCAATTTGAGGTTATATTTTTCTACTCTAGCCAGAAACTTGTCTAGTGCTTCCAAATGCCCTTCCCTGGTTACAGACTTCACCATCATATCATCCACGTACACTTCTACCTCTTTATGAATCATGTCATGCAGCAAGGCAGTTGCCATCCTTTGATAAGTGGCCCTTGCATTTTTCAACCCGAAAGGCATCACTCGATAAGAGTACACTCCTCATTCGGTGATGAAATATGTTTTCAATTTATCTATTACTACCATTATGATTTGATTGTATCCTAAAAATCCATCCATGAAAGAGTACATCACATTGGAAGTCGCATTATCAATCAATGTGTCGATGTGTAGAAGTGGAAAGTCATCCTTGGGGCAGGCTTTATTCAAATCTCGGTAGTCCACACATACTCTGACCCTTCCATCCTTTTTAGGAACTGGAACTATATTTGCTAACTACCGAGTGTCCTCTACCACTTCTAGGAACTTTGCCTTCAGCTGTTTTTCGACCTCTTCATTGACTAAAAGAGCCCATTTTAGACTTAACCTCCTTTGCTTCTGCTTTATTGGCGCTATGT
The DNA here is from genome assembly GCA_947683625.1 of Mallotus nudiflorus. Lineage (NCBI taxonomy): Eukaryota > Viridiplantae > Streptophyta > Magnoliopsida > Malpighiales > Euphorbiaceae > Mallotus > Mallotus nudiflorus. The sequence continues at coordinate 2,601,673 of CANTUR010000302.1, forward strand.
GGGGATCCTATGTTCTGAGATCTCCCTGTTGATTCCGGGCATGTCTTCATAACCCCAAGAAAATACTTTTTATCTCTTTTTTAAGATTTCTTTCATTTTTCCTCTCTCACCATGAGTTAAACCAGAAGCAAGCAATATATTTTTAGGATTATCATCTGTGCCTAAATTAAATGACTCAGTTTATGTGGAATTAATATCAAACATATTCATGAAATGATCATCACTAACAGAATAACCATTAGGAAACACATCACACAAATAAGCAAATTCAGACTTTATTGCATTCATTTTTGAAAAGAAAAGATCATCAATTTCAAACAGAGAATCAAGAGAAATATCAAAGTCATTATAAAAGGTATCTATGATAGAATTGAGGATGTAGGTTTTAAAATTGAATTCTTTGCTTTGATCATCAACGCCTTTCTGCTTCGAAGTAGCTTCATATTCTTTAAACTCCTCTTCAGCCAGTACCAGCTCCTCAGTAGGGGCTTTTTTGACAACGAATTCCCCAATTTTGTTCACAAATTCAGCAAAAATCTTGAACCTCGGGATAACTTCCCCAGCCATCAGGAGAGGTTCTGGAGTCCCGCTGTATAGGTGCCTAGTGCCTTCCTTTATAAAGATTTCCCACAGAGTTTTCTTTCTAGCCATGGCCTCATTTTCCTTTTCTTCATATTGGTCCCATGTACTTATCTCTTTCCCAACTCCATCAGTCTCTTTAAACCCTAACCCGTGCTTTAAAACAGGTACTTTATTTCCCACAAACTCTGAAGGTCCGCTTTGATTTTTCCCCAATCCCATACCGGGCAAAAATTTCATATTGCCCATCATTCTCAAAACCTTTTCATCCATCTTATCCTCATAGATTACACAGACTTCAAAACTAGGGCTAAGGGAAATCTCCTTAGGGATCAACTTCAGTGCGGCTATGACGACTTCAGTTTCAACTGAGATGGTGAAAACCCTTCCTTCATATGGAAACTTAATCTTTTAGTGAACAGTGAATGGAACGCCACCTAGAGGGTGAAACTATGGCCTCCCTAATAAAATGGCAAATGTTACCAGGATATCAATCATATGCAGGTTAACCTAGACTTCTATAAGTCCTGTTTTAACCAACGCCCTGAAGGTTCCTTCCACAGATCTCTTGGTGTCATCATAAGCCTTGATAACTATCACGACCCAAAACAGGAGTCATGACCGGCGCTAGGGAACGGGAATTCTTTCGAATCCGGAACCCGTAGCAAGCCTAAAAATAAAATAAAAAAATCATGCAATAACAATAACCATATAATATATATATGTGCAGCGGAAAATAAAATCATAAATATCATAAATATTACAATATCATCCATCTCAACTGGATATAATTCAAAACTCATCACATCGCATATATAATCTCATAAGTATAATCTTTATACAAATCCAGTTTTAACATAATACATCTCTTTAAAATAAAGTACATAAAATCCAATACTGTAATTTACAGCTACTGCAGTGTCTAGATAAAATAAATAAGACTCAAGTAGACAATTTACATAAAGAAGCCGGGGCGGAAGAAATCCGGCGTATCGACCTGCTACTGAGGTCTGAGGAAGTTGACTCTCCTGAAAAATAGTCAACGGAGGGGAGTCAGACCTCACTGAGTGAATTACTATAGTATATATACATACACTCTAAGTGATAATGCATACAGTCAACAGTATATGAGTAATATGTATATATACAGGCAAGTTCATACAGATGCAGAAAAATCATTTTATATATATTTTGTCTGAAAATCAACTTTTATGAAGGATCACATAGAACCCTAGAATATCGCAACCTCAGAAAAATAGTGTTAAACAACACTCTAGCCATACAGGCTCACTAATTCCAAATATATCCACTTAATCCATATGGACAGTAGACTGGCCCCGAGACACTAAGTCAACCGAGCTCCAGCAGTCTGACTGCCAGTGTGATTGGCCCCGAGACACTTGGTCAACCGAGCTCCAGCAATCACACCCACAAACCACATCTCACACATCCAATAATCATAATCAAATCGATATCCACAAATAGTCAGTAATAAAGCCTAAATACTATAGGCGTACCGGTACGTACTCGGTCCTAGTGCTGCCCACTAGGTAGCACGTTCTATTGATATCCTTCAGTAATAAATAATAAAACATTCATTCACAAATACATGATGCATGAATTTAAATAAATCAACAATATAAACCATATATATACCGAAAATATACCAAACATAAACCAGGTATATTTTGAGTATATATATGTCAAATAAATCCAATCAAATCATGAATTAAACTAAAAATATATTTAAAAACATTTTAAATATATTTTATTAACAAAACATGTATATAATTTATTATATACCAAAAATATACCAAAAATATACTTGAATATAAATCACATTATTTATGCATATTCAGTCAAAATAAAACATGCATTTTCTAAATCATGCATCCTAAGCATATATATATAATATAGTAACTCACCTAATGCGCTCCACGAGACGGGTCCGACGGGCCTGGTCCACTAACCCTCGGTCTCGGCGCAACTAAACAAGAAATAATTAATCGACATCAGAATAACCCTAACAGAAATCCTAGAATTCAATCTAGAGTATTAAAATACGGAAATAGAATTAGGGTTCGACTGGATATCACGTTTTACGAGAATTCTACCGGAAATCCGACAGAACCTCCCCTGTAAAACGGACATCTCTCTACTCAAAAGAGTAGAGCCGACCCTGCAAAGAAAATACACTTCAAAAATAAACACCACAATCAATCACAACCCCTCGGTCGGACTCCAGACTACAATCTGTCGACCGGGGTCCACAAACACAGAATATATATTCAAATATACCAAAAATATCCTTAAATCATAAAAATACATTTTATAAATAAAAATTACATAATTGACCTTAAAACACTATAAAAATCGATTAAAACTCATTTTATTTGAAAAACCGTATATTATATATATAATTGAAAATAATTCACGAAAAATAGTTTTAATTAGTTAAAAATACCAAATATTTTGTAGAAATCATTTTTATACCTTAAATAAATATTAAAACCAATTAAATTACATTTTTAGACAATTTAGGGTAAAATTACCAAAATACCCCTATATATATATATATACCTAATTTACTTCAAAAATTCACCAAAAATCATACACTTATCCAAAATTAATTTTCTCAACATATTTATCAATAACATAAATATTTAACTCAATTTACCAATTAAATTCAAATAAAAACACAATTAACTTAATTTTACAAAATCACATAAACTTCAATAATTAAAAATAAATACTTAGAAATTCATAAAAATTCCAAATAAATTCCTATAATTCATTTCAACACCTAATTCAACCATAAACTCCAATTTCATAATTTAAATAATTAATTTCCGAAAATTCGAAAATAATATTAAAATATTCAAAAATACCCAAAAATCCAAACAATCTCCAAAAATTCTACAAAAATTCATACATGAAGATTAAGCTACCAGGAACAACATTTGTGAAGGAAGTTTCCATGAATCATCCAAATTGAAGCTCAAAAAAATCGAAAACCAAAAGTGGCCGAAATATTCAACTCAAAACCTAAGCAATTCTAGACCGTTTTAGCTCAAACAAAAGCTAGAATAACACTCACCGGAGCTCAAGGAGAAGATAGAGACCGGCGGTGTCGAAAACGGTGGCCGGAGGAGGGAGAAACCACGGTGGGAAGATGGGTGGTCCGGCGGCACCCACGGGAGAAGAAAGAAGAAGAAGAAGAAAAAGAAAAAGAAAGAAAAGGAAAGAGAAAAGAAAAGAAAAAGAAAGAAAAAGGAAAAGAAAAAGAAAAAAAAAAAAGAAAAAAGAAAAAAAATAAATTTTAATAATTTAATAATAAATAAAATAATCAAATAATAATAAATAAATAATAAAATATTAGGGTAATAATAAACCCTAATTAAATATACACACACAGGCTTTATTTAATAATTTAAAAATATGTATGAGTTCATGCAAACCCGTAAATACATTTAAAATAATTAATAATACATTGTTTACGTGGAAATTTCCCCGAAAATGAAAGTCCCGGGAAAATTTTACGTAAAATACTGAAAATAATAGACAGTAATTAAAATAGGTTTAAAATACATATCAACTCATAAAAATATCATATAAAATACAAAAATTACTGACACTGCATATCCCGGTACAGTGTAAAAATATTTTTTTAAAATTACGGGATATTACAGTCTTCCCCCCTTACAGGAATTCGCCCCCGAATTCCAAAACAAGATTACAGAATCAGGAAGGAAAGAGATACGGGTAAGAAGCTCGCATCTCAGCTTCAGTCTCCCACGTATGTTCTTCAACTCTGTCGCTACGCCACAAAACCTTGACCATCGGAATCTGCTTCGATCGCAACTGTCGAACTTGAAAATCAACGATCGCCACAGGTTCTTCCACAAAAGTCAAATCTTCACTCACTTCCACACTGTTAGGTTGCAACATATGTGAAGGATCTGAGATATACTTCCTCAACATCGAGATATGAAATACTGGATGCACTTGTGACATACTCGGAGGCAAATCCAACCGATATGCAACAGTGCCAATTCTCTCCAGAATCTCAAACGGTCCAATATATCTCGGTGCTAACTTACCCTTCCTACCAAATCTCATCACACCCTTCATCGGAGATACTTTCAGAAAAACGAAATCTCCAACCTGAAACTCCACATCTCTGCGCCTAGGATCCGCATAACTCTTCTGTCTGCTAACTGCGGTCTCTAATCTGCGCTTGATCACGGTGACTTTCTCTGCAGCATCCTGAACCATCTCTGGTCCAGTCAAAGCTCTCTCACCAATCTCATCCCAACACAACGGGGATCTACACTTCCTTCCATACAACGCCTCATATGGTGCCATGCCAATACTGCTATGGTAGCTGTTATTATATGCAAACTCAACAAGCGACAAATGATCATCCCAGCTACCTCCCAAATCCAAGACACACATCCTCAACATATCTTCCAGTGTCTGGATCGTCCTCTCAGACTGACCATCTGTCTGAGGATGAAAAGCAGTACTGAAATCCAACCTAGTGCCCATCGCTTCCTGCAACTTCTGCCAAAAACGAGAAGTAAACACCGAACCTCTGTCTGACACAATGGACACAGGTACTCCATGAAGGCACACAATATGCTTCACATACAACTTCGCCAATCTAGCAACTGAATATGTGGCTTTCACAGGCAAGAAATGTGCAGACTTCGTCAATCTGTCTACAATCACCCAGATGGAATCGTATCCATCCTTCGAACGAGGTAAACCGACTACAAAATCCATAGCTATCCTTTCCCACTTCCACTCGGGAATAGGAAGAGGCTGAAGCTTCCCAGAAGGCTTCTGATGTTCGGCTTTCACTTGCTGACACGTCAAGCACTTAGCAACATAATCAGCAACATCCTTCTTCAATCCATCCCACCAGTATAGATCTCTGATACTGTGGTACATCTTAGTAACACCAGGATGAACGCTGTAGGCTGTAGAATGTGCTTCCTCTAAGATCTCTTCTCTCAAATCATCCACATCAGGAACACACAATCTACCACTGATCCACAACACACCATCATCATCGAGTGTGAAATCAGTGAACTTCCCTGCTCTGACATTCTCTGCAAGCTCTTCCAGAATAGGATCTCGGCTCTGAGCTGCTTTAATCCTATCCCTTAGTACAGATCGTACTTTAAACTGAGCTAACAGTCCACCTGATCTACTGATCTTCATCATCAGACCTTGATCCACCAACAAATGCAACTCCTGGATCAATGGTCTCCTCTCAACACCGATGTGAGCAAGACTACCTGAGGACTTCCTACTCAAGGCATCTGCTACCACATTAGCTTTACCCGGATGGTAAAGAATCTCACAATCATAATCCTTCAACAGTTCCAACCATCTTCTCTGCCTCAGATTCAAATCTCGCTGCTGAAAAATGTACTTAAGGCTCTTGTGATCAGTAAATATCTCACAAGTCACCCCGTACAAATAATGTCTCCAAATCTTCAAAGCAAAGATCACTGCAGCCATCTCAAGATCATGTGTAGGATAGTTCTGCTCATGCTTCTTCAACTGCCTCGAAGCGTAGGCTATCACCCTTCCATTCTGCATCAACACACAACCAAGACCAATTCTAGAGGCATCACAGTAAACTGTGAACTTATCCACACTATTAGGCAAAGCTAATACTGGCGCTGTGGTCAACTTCTCCTTCAACAACTGAAAACTATTCTCACAAGCTTCTGACCACTCGAATCTAACATTCTTCTGAGTCAAGCGAGTCATAGGGGCTGCTATCCTGGAAAAATCCTGCACAAACCGCCTATAATACCCGGCTAAACCCAGAAAACTCCGAATCTCAGTAACTGAAGTAGGTCTAGGCCACTCAGATACTGCCTCAACCTTCTGTGGATCAACCTGAATACCTTCTTTAGACACTACGTGTCCAAGAAAAGAAACACTCTCCATCCAGAAATCACACTTCGAGAATTTAGCATAAAGCTGATGATCTCTCAGTGTCTGTAGTACAATCCTCAAGTGATATACATGCTCTTCCATACTCCTTGAATATACCAGTATATCATCAATGAAGACTACCACAAACTGATCCACATACGGTTGGAATACTCTGTTCATCAGGTCCATAAAAGCTGCTGGTGCATTAGTCAAACCAAAAGACATCACCAGAAACTCATAATGACCATATCGAGTGCGGAAAGCTGTCTTAGGAATATCAGCTTCACTAATCCGCAGCTGATGATAACCCGACCTCAAGTCAACCTTAGAAAAGAATTGTGCACCCTGGAGCTGATCAAACAAATCATCTATCCTCGGGAGAGGATACTTGTTCTTCACTGTCACCTTATTCAGCTCTCTGTAGTCAATGCACAGTCTCAGGGTACCATCCTTCTTCTTCACAAACAGGACTGGTGCACCCCAAGGAGAAACACTAGGTCTGATAAAACCCTTCTCCAACAACTCTTGCAACTGCTCCTTCAACTCTCTCAACTCTGCAGGAGCCATACGATAGGGTGTCATAGATATAGGAGTAATACCTGGAACCACATCAATACAGAACTCAATCTCTCTATGAGGTGGTAAACCTGGCAACTCCTCGGGAAAAACATCAGGAAACTCACAAGCAACAGGAACATCTGTGAGTGACAACTTCTCCACTGACGTATCCCTAACCAATGCCAAAAACCCCTGACAACCTTTCCTCAACAACTTCCTAGCAGAAATAACAGAAATAAGATTCTGAGGTGCTGAACTCCTGTCACCAACAAACTTAAAATCTTCTTCACCAGGAATTCTAAAAATCACCTCCTTATTCCTGCAATCAACCACGGCAAAGTGCTGAGACAACCAATCCATTCCCAAAATAACATCGAACTCCATCACATCCAACAAAATCAAATCAGCGGGTAATTCTCTATCTCCCACGAGAACTGGACAACCAGAAAGAACAATATCGGTGTCCAAAGAATCACTCAGAGGAGTGGCAACAGACAAGGGAAAAGCCATCCTCGAAGCTTGCCAACAAGATTTAGAAGCAAAAATAGGAGAAACAAACGAATGCGTGGCACCCGGATCAAACAAAACCAAAGCATCCAGGTAACAAACAGAAAGAATACCTGCCACGACTGCATTAGATGCCTGAGCATCCTGCTGAGTCAGATGAAAAACTCTGGCCTGACCTCGACCTCCCTGCTGACTGGTAGAAGCCTGGCCAACACCTCTGGCACCTCCTCTAGTACCTCTACCACGACTCTGCTGTGGAACAAACTGAGTAGAACTCTGATGCTGAGCTGGTGGTAACTGAAATGGCACGGGTGCTGCACTAGCAATCGACTGCTGTGGGAATCGCGAAATCTGTTGCTGCTGATATCCGGAATAAGGACACGATCTGGCAAAATGTCCTGTCTGTCCGCATCTGAAGCATGTCAGTGGTGTCAGATAACACGGTCCCTGATGGACTCTACCACAAGTCTGACAAACACTGGCCGCTGATCCAGAACTACGACCACTGCTGCTACTCGAAGCACCTGACCCAAATCTGAACGATCTACGCTGACCTCCACGACCATGTCTACTGCTCCGATGCACTCGCTGCTGCTGTCTCTGACTCTGCTGAGTCGAACCTCGCTGCTGACTACTCGAACCAACATGAAAACTCGAATACGGAGTAGCCTGCAATCCACTCGACTGAACTCCCAACTGGTAATAATCAGGCATCGCTCCCTGCCTAACTAACCTCAGCTCAATCTCCTTAGCTAGCTCAATCACAGACTCGAGAGTAAGACCTGCTGTGGGCATACCAGCAAAAGCTGAACCCAAACCAGTCACATAGGTAGTAACAGCGAAATACTGATCTCGCATCAGATCCTCAGCATATCTACCCAGACGAAGGAACTCTCGGGTATACTCCTCTACAGATCGATCTCCACGAGAAATACTGGTCAGACAAAGACGATAGCTCAAACGAAGAGGCTCTGGACAAAATCTCCTCATGAATCACTCTCGAAACTGAGCCCATGTCATCGTCATCATATAAGGCTGGATCATCTGAATAAACCAATCCAAGGCTGATCCCTCGACAGACAACTCAACGATCATGATCCTCTGGTACTCGGTATGAGCAGTCCGAGTCCTAGTCTCAATCGCATGCAGAAAATCTAAAGGATCAGAAGTCCCATCAAACGCAATCCTGCCAACTCTGGCATAGAACAAAGCTGCCTCAGGGTCAGACATACCCTGCTGATAGGCAGGCTGAACAGGCTGAACAACTGGAGGAACAGGAACATCAAACTCAGGCTCAACAGGCTCCTCGTCCTGTAACTCTCTCTGCCTACGGCGACCTGCCGCTCCTCGAGGTCTACCTCTGCCACGACCTCTACGCCTAACTGGCTGCTCAGGAGGTAAAACCTCGTCCTGAAAAAACTCATCATCCTCGGCCTCAACGACCGGTGGAGCGACACGCGCTCGCCTCCTCATTCTGAAAAGACAAACGGAAAGATTCAAACAAAACAGACAACGGGGGAATAACGCTGAAAACTACAGCAAGGAATACTCATCAAGACATACTCGAACCTAATACACTGCAGTAGTCCAACAGAAAACACAACTTTAAAACTAGGGCCACAACTCACAAAACTAAGCCCTGACACAGAACTCCACTCAGAAACGAACTTCGCTCTGATACCAACTTTGTCACGACCCAAAACAGGAGTCATGACCGGCGCTAGGGAACGGGAATTCTTTCGAATCCGGAACCCGTAGCAAGCCTAAAAATAAAAAAAAAATCATGCAATAACAATAACCATATAATATATATATGTGCAGCGGAAAATAAAATCATAAATATCATAAATATTACAATATCATCCATCTCAACTGGATATAATTCAAAACTCATCACATCGCATATATAATCTCATAAGTATAATCTTTATACAAATCCAGTTTTAACATAATACATCTCTTTAAAATAAAGTACATAAAATCCAATACTGTAATTTACAGCTACTGCAGTGTCTAGATAAAATAAATAAGACTCAAGTAGACAATTTACATAAAGAAGCCGGGGCGGAAGAAATCCGGCGTATCGACCTGCTACTGAGGTCTGAGGAAGTTGACTCTCCTGAAAAATAGTCAACGGAGGGGAGTCAGACCTCACTGAGTGAATTACTATAGTATATATACATACACTCTAAGTGATAATGCATACAGTCAACAGTATATGAGTAATATGTATATATACAGGCAAGTTCATACAGATGCAGAAAAATCATTTTATATATATTTTGTCTGAAAATCAACTTTTATGAAGGATCACATAGAACCCTAGAATATCGCAACCTCAGAAAAATAGTGTTAAACAACACTCTAGCCATACAGGCTCACTAATTCCAAATATATCCACTTAATCCATATGGACAGTAGACTGGCCCCGAGACACTAAGTCAACCGAGCTCCAGCAGTCTGACTGCCAGTGTGATTGGCCCCGAGACACTTGGTCAACCGAGCTCCAGCAATCACACCCACAAACCACATCTCACACATCCAATAATCATAATCAAATCGATATCCACAAATAGTCAGTAATAAAGCCTAAATACTATAGGCGTACCGGTACGTACTCGGTCCTAGTGCTGCCCACTAGGTAGCACGTTCTATTGATATCCTTCAGTAATAAATAATAAAACATTCATTCACAAATACATGATGCATGAATTTAAATAAATCAACAATATAAACCATATATATACCGAAAATATACCAAACATAAACCAGGTATATTTTGAGTATATATATGTCAAATAAATCCAATCAAATCATGAATTAAACTAAAAATATATTTAAAAACATTTTAAATATATTTTATTAACAAAACATGTATATAATTTATTATATACCAAAAATATACCAAAAATATACTTGAATATAAATCACATTATTTATGCATATTCAGTCAAAATAAAACATGCATTTTCTAAATCATGCATCCTAAGCATATATATATAATATAGTAACTCACCTAATGCGCTCCACGAGACGGGTCCGACGGGCCTGGTCCACTAACCCTCGGTCTCGGCGCAACTAAACAAGAAATAATTAATCGACATCAGAATAACCCTAACAGAAATCCTAGAATTCAATCTAGAGTATTAAAATACGGAAATAGAATTAGGGTTCGACTGGATATCACGTTTTACGAGAATTCTACCGGAAATCCGACAGAACCTCCCCTGTAAAACGGACATCTCTCTACTCAAAAGAGTAGAGCCGACCCTGCAAAGAAAATACACTTCAAAAATAAACACCACAATCAATCACAACCCCTCGGTCGGACTCCAGACTACAATCTGTCGACCGGGGTCCACAAACACAGAATATATATTCAAATATACCAAAAATATCCTTAAATCATAAAAATACATTTTATAAATAAAAATTACATAATTGACCTTAAAACACTATAAAAATCGATTAAAACTCATTTTATTTGAAAAACCGTATATTATATATATAATTGAAAATAATTCACGAAAAATAGTTTTAATTAGTTAAAAATACCAAATATTTTGTAGAAATCATTTTTATACCTTAAATAAATATTAAAACCAATTAAATTACATTTTTAGACAATTTAGGGTAAAATTACCAAAATACCCCTATATATATATATATACCTAATTTACTTCAAAAATTCACCAAAAATCATACACTTATCCAAAATTAATTTTCTCAACATATTTATCAATAACATAAATATTTAACTCAATTTACCAATTAAATTCAAATAAAAACACAATTAACTTAATTTTACAAAATCACATAAACTTCAATAATTAAAAATAAATACTTAGAAATTCATAAAAATTCCAAATAAATTCCTATAATTCATTTCAACACCTAATTCAACCATAAACTCCAATTTCATAATTTAAATAATTAATTTCCGAAAATTCGAAAATAATATTAAAATATTCAAAAATACCCAAAAATCCAAACAATCTCCAAAAATTCTACAAAAATTCATACATGAAGATTAAGCTACCAGGAACAACATTTGTGAAGGAAGTTTCCATGAATCATCCAAATTGAAGCTCAAAAAAATCGAAAACCAAAAGTGGCCGAAATATTCAACTCAAAACCTAAGCAATTCTAGACCGTTTTAGCTCAAACAAAAGCTAGAATAACACTCACCGGAGCTCAAGGAGAAGATAGAGACCGGCGGTGTCGAAAACGGTGGCCGGAGGAGGGAGAAACCACGGTGGGAAGATGGGTGGTCCGGCGGCACCCACGGGAGAAGAAAGAAGAAGAAGAAGAAAAAGAAAAAGAAAGAAAAGGAAAGAGAAAAGAAAAGAAAAAGAAAGAAAAAGGAAAAGAAAAAGAAAAAAAAAAAGAAAAAAGAAAAAAAATAAATTTTAATAATTTAATAATAAATAAAATAATCAAATAATAATAAATAAATAATAAAATATTAGGGTAATAATAAACCCTAATTAAATATACACACACAGGCTTTATTTAATAATTTAAAAATATGTATGAGTTCATGCAAACCCGTAAATACATTTAAAATAATTAATAATACATTGTTTACGTGGAAATTTCCCCGAAAATGAAAGTCCCGGGAAAATTTTACGTAAAATACTGAAAATAATAGACAGTAATTAAAATAGGTTTAAAATACATATCAACTCATAAAAATATCATATAAAATACAAAAATTACTGACACTGCATATCCCGGTACAGTGTAAAAATATTTTTTTAAAATTACGGGATATTACAATAACTACCTCATAAGGCTTTAGGTCGGCTACCATCAACCCTAGCTTCGGCAGAATCTTTAATGGACACACATTGATGGCAGAACCATTATCAACCATCACACAACAGGTCATCTTCCCTTTTACCTCAACTTTGATAAATAGAGCTTTGTGGTGATCCCTCCCTTCTAGAGGCAAATCATCATTGGAAAATGTTATCATTCCTTGAGGAGTTTCCATTAGTGACTGGACCATCTATTCTGGAGTGGAATTAGTGGAAATCTTTCTTTGATCTAGTGCTAGGACAAAAGCTTCACTGTGATCCCTAGAATGCGTGACTAACTCCCAAACACTGACAATGGTTTCTTTGCTTTGTTCTATCTCCTTTCCCTTCGCTACACATTCTGCCTTTTCAGGTTTAGACCTGATAACCCCAGGTTCCCCTTTCCTTTCTTTGACCTTCCTCACAGACTGACTTGGCTCACACCCCTCGTTGCCCCATAGGTCATCTCGTTCTCTGCTTTCATCATCGGAACTCCATATGTCCAAGACTTGTACTTGTAACTCTATGGGTTGTTTGCTTGGTTTCAGGTTTTCAAGTTTGGTTTGTTAGGAATTATGAGAGACATCAATGAAGGAGTTTAGGACTTGCTCTTCTATTAGACCAGAGTTGACCATCAGAATTGGTGGGTTAGGAGGTGGTACATTTCAGTGATTGGGTAATGGGTTGGTTTGTGTGTTTGGTTTTCTATTTTTTGGGTCGGTAATTTTATCTGAGTCTATTAGATCTTGGATTTCATGCTTTAACCAGGCACAGTTATCTGTGTCATGCCTAATGGTCTGATGAAATTTACAGAAAAGCTTGGGGTTGGCTCCAGGCAAGGGTTGTTGTGAAGGTAAAGGTCATAGCAGGTTCTTCTCAATGAGCTGATCAAGGACTTTGGACATAGGATGTCCCAGATTTGAAAATCTTTGGGGTTGTTTAACTGCACTGACTTGTACATTGCTGCTCAGTGGTCGAATAACATGAATTTGAACGTTACTGCTTGAGCTGGCCCCCTCCTTGCCCCTAAATCCTCTCCCAAAGAATTTCTTCTTATGAGCCAAATCTGACTCTTTTTAGACCCCAAATATGTACAATTCTTCGAAGTTCCTGATTCCCAGATCCCTCAATTTCCTAAACAATGTTGGAACACACCCTTTTATTGTCAGGACCAACTGGTCGGACTCAGCAGGCCTATGCCTCATTAAGGATAATTTTCCCCTCCAACGAGTTAGGTAATCAGCAAAAGGCTCATTAAAGTTCTATTTTGTATTCTATAAATCTCTCAAGGACACCTCTAGTTAAACATTAACACCATATTGCTTGACAAAAGCATAGCACAATTCTTTCCAATCTGACTGAACATGCAGTTACAAGGTGTAATACCAACGAATCGACGCTCCTTCCAATGAAATAGGGAACTGCTTGATAATTTAGCTCTTAGTTAGCTCAGTAGCCTTTATATATGTTACATATTGCTTCAAATGCAAATGGGGATCTTCGGCACCAGTATACTTCTTCATGTTTGGGAATTTAAACTTACGAGGCAACAGTTCATCACCTTTTTCTAGATTCATATCATAATCTAAAGGAGTGACCATACCCTTCTTCTTCATCATCACCTGCATCTAATTCATCACTTTGGTCATATTCTTAGCCCACTCAGTCTGACCCACATCCTCGGCTGGGATGACATTTCTTTAATTCACTAGATTGGCCAACACTTTCACATCATCTTCTTCCCTTCCTCTAATCTGTATTTCCTTATTGAGATCCACTGAATCGATTGGCGGTGCATTGGGTGGTTGTGTTGGTTGACTCTCTCTAATAAGCTTAGTAATCTCCCCCATTATTTCTCTCATCATAGCCCGGGTTTCTGTCATTACTTCTTCTTTTAATCGTACCCCAAATGCTTCTGGATTGAATCCTCCTGCCATTCCTATTTCTGAATTTTTGACCAAATGACCTGAACTAGCTCAGACCCACCCTGATGAGCTTAAAGGATCTATAGTGCTGTAAAATAGTAGGTTATAATGATGCATGATGTGTATGTATGATATGCAAGTCCATTTTATTTAGAAATTTGAGAAACAAAAGGTCACACGCAAAAGATATACAAGATCAAAGCATGAAACTTAAACGTGCAAACTTCCGCCCTTATTCCTCCCGCACACGTATTCAATGGTGAGTATCTTGTCCTACGATTTTTTGCTTGGGTTTTAATTATTAGCGGGGGATAATAAAACTGACGTATGCAAGATAACCCTCAAAATGATTCAGACAAGTAATGGGTCCTTTAAATAAAGCCTGAGTCCATTTCCTATGAGCAAAAAAAATCCTTAGCACCATAAACTCCCTTGTCAAAGCCCACTTAAAATGGGTCATGAATAGGCATGAGAGGCCCTTGTTGACTAGCTTATTTATAATGGGCTATGGTTGGACATGAGGGCCCATTTCACTTTGGACTGCTTATTAATAGGCTCAAGATTTATTTTAAGGGTCTATTATATGGCATAATACACATGCAAATGGGAAAATTCCTAAGGATAGTTGCTAGGTCATTACATAGGCTTAAGTCTTGGGTAAAAAGGCTTTGGCTCCCACAACGATATACATCCATATACGTCTCCCCACTCAAGGATCAAAAAATGTGGATTAGTACGTGTCGTGAGTGACAATAATCAAATATTCCACCACTAGGTTTGAGTGAAACGTAGGTAGCAGAGTATTGACTATTGTCAAGTTAATTCGAGACTGAAGTGCTCACTGTGTGCAAAATGTGTAGTGAATGCATAAATGTGGGAAGAAATAAGAAAATACTTAAAGATGATAAAATGCAAAACACTGGAATCAGTTTCTTTATCCCCAGTGGAGTCGCCACTGTAGGCGGCGAGGTTTAGCACACGCCCAAGTGTTTGGCGACCACGACACTGTGTGGGCTCGAGGCCCACTAGAAAATACGATATAGGTCTTAAGCCTATTGGGAGATAGAGTCGCCACCTGGATAAAAATCGGGACATACTGTACAACAACTGAATCCCACGGAGGTTCCTAGAAGCCGTCATCAGAGATCGGGTTCAAAAATTAGGTATGAGCATTTGAATGCTCACCCAACCTTGCGGTTAGCCTCCGTTTGTGTTTTGCGTTTTATTACCATTTAGTTATTTAATTATTTCCTCATTTACCACACGTAATAAAGTTGCCTTCAGATAATTGCCAAATTTTATAATCAAATCCGAGTTTGCACATTAGTCCAATTTCATGCCTATAAGTCCCAACATTCAACAAAAATAAAATGAATAATAATTTACAACCATGCATTCGAAATCAAATGGGGGAAAAAGATTAAGGATTACGACGCTTTTAAGCTAAATAAACGGATAATATACAGGAAATAAACTAATAAAATAACATAAAAGCAGCAATGTACAAGGGATAACTAACAAAGGTGACTACTCAATGATGGAGATCATTAAGTAATTCCTGTAAATAATACACAGTTAGTCCTTCCTTTCAAAAAAATGAAATAATAAACCGAACATATTTTGATATTTATAAAGAGTCTCTATAAAAAGGGTTCTTTTATGTTATAAACTAAAGAAAGCATCAAGCAATCAAGATAAATGTTAACATGCAATGAAATAGCCATGTTTAAGGTCGAAAGAATGCATGTCAAAGCGGAATCACGACAAGCATATAAAAAAAACAGAACAGAAAACAGACTAAACCTATCAATGAGACAGTCACCTCATTAATGAGGCGACGCCTCATCAACAGGGATCCCTACATCTCTAAGCCAAATAGCATAAAACACACATACAGAAAAGGAGGGCCTCTTAGAGGCCTGTCAATAGGGCGATCGCCTCATTGATGAGGTGACGGCGTTGCCTGATCAACAGGCCGGTTCCGACTCTCAAAACATTCAGACTTCTACTCTAAGTAACAATACATGCATATACACACTCTACAATCATCAGACTACGACTACATGCAAAACTATTCAAAGATCACATCAATAAAGTGGGATATTGAGCAAGATAAACTAGAAATACCTAAAATATACTAATGACTTAATTACACATAAGCAAGAACACACAAAATGATGAACATGTCAAGTTTAAGTGCAGATTTTATACCAAAATAAGAGGCCCTCAGAGATGTTTTGATTGAGATCCTTGTTAGGATGTGATATCTACCTTTGACACAAGTTTCTTCCTTCTTCTCTTATGGAGATGTGAACTCTCTTTGCTTCAATCTCTCCTTCTTCATTTCAGGATGTTTTTTCTTTCTTCTCCTTTCTTTTCTTTTTCTCTTTTTTTTTTCTTTTTCCCCAACCTCCCCCTCTTTTTTTTTCTTTTATTTCTTAGTTTTCCCATGCCCCTAAGCCCTCTAGCCCATCATGAGCCTTCATAACCTTTTTTCCTTCCCCAAAACTCTTTTTCTCACGCAAGAAGCAGGTCTGGAGGGTGAGGCCCGCACCACTTGGTCGTCATGATTGCAGCTGCATTAAATATAGCTGCAAGTGGGCTGCCATAGAGGCGACGCCTCATCGATGAGGCAATCGCCTCATTGCACTGAGGGGATGCCCCTTTGGCTCGAGCCTGCGTTAGGCCAGGCGGGCTTGAGCCAAATTTGGATAGTTGGGCTAGGTTTTGAGTTTTTTTAGGTTTTGAGTTTTCAAGTCCACTTTCCATTAGAGATTCATGTTTCATTCTCATTTCCAAGTTAATAACGGGCTTGATAACGGGCCAGTCAAACCGAGTGCTCCTAATTTGTCCCCTAACACGGGCCGACCGAATCGAATGTCTACAGTTATTATCATTAAAAATTAATTTTCTATTTATATTTATTATAATTTTAGTGAATTATTTTATTCTGTATCATGCTGTTTGTATTAATATAATGTTTAAGATCAATGAAATTCGTATTGTATTGAAAAAGAAAAACAGCCGTACGTTGGCAAAAAAACACACTTATAAAGACAAAGACAGTTAAAACTCTGAAGCATATAAGTGACGGTTAACTGGTGAAAAACCTTTGATGTTGGAGATGTATCTATCATTTTGTTAAAGCATTTTATTTGTTGGAATGTCAATTGAAGCACCCAATGGAAATGGACAAATTTTTTGACAAACCTACACCACTGTATTAGAGTAAAAAATTATTAATAAACAATTTTTATTTACTCAGAATATATAGTATTTAAATACAAAATCATTATTATAAATGTATTTATTATTGAAGTAATATGGGTAGGTATATCTCAAGGATCCTCCTAATATTCCGATAAAAAAAAATTGCCTCAAAAACCAACTATGTAGGAAGAAAATACTATATACGCATATATTATATTACTATTTTTCTGAATATTATGATGAAATTTATATCCAATGGATGTTTTTTTCTAATTACAATTTGGGAAAGTACCAATTTGCAAATTCATGGTAATATCCAAGGAAAATGTTCTCACTGACAAGTGACAACATTCATTAAGTTCACCCGCACTGCTGTAGAATGGACGGAAGGATGGCATGCAATTCAGTGTGTAGTTAAGAAACTCGATTGGTCCATCTCATTAATTATATGTTTATATAATTAAAAAAAAAAAAAAACACAGACACATAAACACAGAAAAAGAAGAAGGAGAAGTTGGGGCGGGAAGAATAAAGAAGAAAGAGCGGAGGAGAAAGAACTGTCATTGAAGATTTCATTCAGTCCATGCTACATAATTAAAGTGCCTTTTTTTTCTTGTTTTTTACTAGAGGAAATAACTATTGCATGTATATAAATACACACACGTTGCTGGAAATGACATCTTATCTGCCGAAGAAGCAATGTGGGGAGACATATAATGGTCTGGATCATAATGATAATAGCTATTCATACAGAATATTTACTTAATCAATCTAGATGATAATTATGTCTTAATCAAGAAGCAAATTTTACATAGAATTTGAAACCTGGGGATGCCATCATAATTCATGATTAAGCCAATCAAAAGAACAATAAACTCATTAAAAAAGCAACAACATTAAAAAAGCAACACCATAATGTAACATTATGTGATGTGAAAAATGGGGACTAAAATACTATAAGATGTATATGTATACATATATATATATTTTTCCATTATAAATTGGAGGAATATGAGAAAAACGGGGTACTTGATATCGGTCCTTTTTATACCTATTAAATTTTACCGTTTAACCAAAACTAAGCTGACATATATATTTATATTTTACTTTGAGAAATAAAAAGTACAAAAATTCAAACCCCACCATGTGTGATTTTTTGATAGTAGTGTAATTTAGATAGAGAAAACTGACAATTAATGACATTAACTACATCCCGAAATTTATTTTTCAGGTCATGAAATTTATTGTAAAATACTGCCACATCGATCTTGATAAATATAAATAATGACCTAAAAAAAAAGGTGATTGACATGACATTAATAGATGAATATGAACAAAAAAAATTAAAAAAAAATGATAGGCCAAATTCATACTTAGCTATTGAATTTTTAATTAAAATTTTATTGATCATTTAAACTTATAAAATAATTTTATAGACATTTTAATTTGTAAAATGTGATCTTATAAATATTTTAATTTGTAAAATTTATATTATTTAAATATATATGTGTTTTGCTCTATTCTCATTACCTGAATTTTTTTTTATATTTATAAACTATCATTTTGATCTTCTTATTTTTTTTAAAAATCCCTAAGCTGCACCATTTAAACATCACTTCTTCACATCCAAAAAATCCCTAAGCTGCAGATTTTTATTTCTTTCAAACGCTAAATTCCTAAACTACACTATTATTCATCATAAAAAAAAATACACCTTTATTCCTAAATTCAACTTCCAAATATCCAAAACAAATATGACATGCTCACATTAGAAGTTTAGGTGGCCAATGAGATATTGACTAAAAGTTCAGGGATTAAGTATGGGTTTGGCCAAAAATGATACCATGTGAATATGATCCCATTTTCCATGCTACACAGCCAGTTGTCAGCATTTACATTTCTCAGCCCCTTTGACTAATGGGAAATCAAGCAGCCATGTAACAACCCAATAATTGGCAAATTAAAAAAAAGAAAATCACTTTCAAAATGGACCTTATCTTAATTAAATTTTAATTGTACTGTTGGTAAGTAAGTATCTGCCAAGAAAAGTGAGTTAATTTCATTCACAGAACATTGAATTCAATGTGTTTGTTCCCATTTGAATGGTGTGGTTAGAAAAGTCCAAGGAATTTAGCATGTGTTTTCCTTTAATGAATATTGCATTGAAAATTTAGACATTATCCATCATTTAAAGTAAACAATCTCAAACTGATATAGTATTAGGGGTCATTACACAGTGTAATGATGAATGGCTTTAGTGTTTTAAATTTTAATGGTTCAATTTTTTAATCTGTTAAAAAGGTTTAAATGATATTTTCAAATAATAGTTAGATATATATGTATATTTTTATTTTATATTTTTAAGATAATAATTAAATTATTTTAAAAAATTAAAAATAGATAAATATGATATATTTCTTATTTGAAAAAATCTAGCACAAATCAATTAATGCGAAATACAATGACTAATATGCCATTTGATATATTATTGTTTTTAAAATTGATATTCTTATTTGAAAATCATAATATGCTTTTAAAAAAATATCATTATATTGATTTTATATTAGATGTAAATAAAAAAATATTTCAATTAATTTTTTTTTTCTAAAGATAATTTCATATGAATTATTATATTAAAAAATTAAAATATCTATAAATTTTCCTAGAATGTGAAATAATGGACTTGGATGGCTCGCGTATGAAGGTGCTGTCCAAAGTAACCATTCCTTTTGATTTTCTTTGCTATTATTTGTTTTATTTAGAATTTGTTATCCAAGTAAATCATTAATGTTATGCTTTATCCGCATTTGATATAATTTTGACCTAAAAAGAAAGTTGATGTTCCGATTTTTAAAATTGTATATTTGCGTGCTTTAATAGGTTCATTTTAGAGCACATAATTATTTTACTTTAATAGATATTTTGCTTCCTCTCTTATATTGTTGGAATATTTAAAGGCAATCTTAATTACTTTTCTTCTATGTTTTAATACAAAAAGTTGTCATTTATTCTTTCAGTAGATAGTTAATTTGGTATTTTTTTCAATTAAAAATATTATTGATTTTTATACACAACTTTTTTTTTGGTCCTATATAGGTTGAAACTTGGAATTTTAATCTTGCGGATTTCAAAAATTTCAAATATAATTACAAGTTAAAGTTTTACAATTTTAAGCCTTTGAAATTAAATAAATTTTAATTGCATAAAGTTTTGGAGCATTTTTTTTATTTTAAAATATTTTATCATTTAAGTTGCATAAAACATGAAGAATCAACTAATTTATTGCATATAATATTAAAAAAACCATATCAATAAATTATAATTTTACATATTTACTTTTTTACTCTGCTTTTATATTTCAATTAACTTGTAATTTTATATATTTCTTAAACAATATTTTCTTCTATAATTTAAGCGGAGAAAATATAGAAAAAGTAAGAATAAAAAATAGCACCAGTTGTTACACTTCTTAAAATTTCAATCCATTTATTTTTGTCACTTGAACCATAAATAATGTTAGAGGTGGTTTTTTTTTTTTTTTTAAATAAAAGATCTTTTATGAGTTATGAAGGTGATGGTTTCTATAGGGATAAATCCATAACTTAAGTTTAATGGGACAAATTTACATATAAAACTAAATAATAAAAATTATTTTAAAAGTAAAATAAAATTTATGTATGGAAGTAGTACATAAATAAATTTCAAATGAGAGAAAAATATTCCATTATCTCTAATGTAAATTCTTATGGGTGTTAATTTAAAAAAAAATTACGCTTAACTTTTAAGAAAAAATAAAAAAAATAAATTGGATCCAACTATAATTATTACAAAAAATGCTACAAGGTAAGATAATAGCAGAATAGAAAAAATGAGAATAATGTAATTTGATATTAACACACTACGTCAGATTAATTGAAATATGTTGATACTGACATAATAAGTTAGATTAAGAAATTGTTGCTCCATTGTCGCTTGATCTTAAAAAAAATCATTGATGTACTTATCTCGTGTTATTTTTCATTTCTTATTATATTTACCTAATTAATAAAAGTAATTTTATTTTTATATAAACTAATTAGATTGTTATTTCACATTAGATTACATTTAATAATTACTATTAAAATTACGATTTACTACGTTATAGTGTTTATAATATGATACTAAACCCATACACTTAGTCAATTAAAATTAAATGTATATGCTAATGTACACTGTAATTTTTTTTCTAAAACTATAAAATAATTAAATAGATTGATCAACTAGTAGAATTAGTCATTATTATGGTATAAAAACTATTTACATCATTTTAAAAATAAAATAAATATTACAATTAAAAAAGTTCCAAGAACTAGCACATTATCTTTATTAATTAGTATTTATAAGCACTTTAATTTTATAATGAAAAACAAAACCTTAACATACATTTAATAAAAATATTGTGAAGTATACAAAATATAAATTCATAATATCAGCTAAACATAAATATTTTTTAAAATAAATTTTAATTTAACATAAAGATTTTAAAGTGATTAATTAGAAATAAAACAATATATATAGAGAGAAAGAAAGAGAGAGAAAGAGAGAGAGAGTTAGAAGGAGACAAAGAGAGAATCTTCTATATACAATACAAAACCTATTAATACAAAACTTATATTTTTAATCAATTATAAATTATTCACGTTGATTAAAAATTTATAATATTTGTATTTTTTTCTATAATTTACTTTTTTATAGATTGAAAATACATTTATAATCTAGTATAAAAATAAAATAAAATAATAAAAAATCATATTGTTCAACTATTTATTATTATTAGTTTGAGTAAAAATAAAATATTTTACTAACTATTCTTACATAAATGTAGATTTTATCTTAAAAAATAAAGTTTATCATTAAAAAAATAAAATTAAATAAAATTCTTACATTGTCATATTTTTTATCCATTATTGTAGGTAAAATTATTAAATAACATGGTATCTGAAAAATAAAATTCAGAGAAAAAAAAAAAATTCAAAGGAAATATTTTTCCATGATATTTAAAAAAGGATTACACCCCTTATATATATACATAAGAATTCTAATCACAATCTAATTGAAAATAGAATAACATCCTAAATAAAATAAAAACTTTATTCCTAATTGTATACAAATATTTACTTCCTAATATATAATAAAAATATTTACTTCATCAATACTCCCCCTCAAGTTGGTGAATGTATGTCAATCATTTTCAACTTGTCAAGTGAGTTGTAGAACTTCTTTCCGGATACAACATTTGTGAGGAAGTCAGTTAGTTGAGTTTGAGAAGAAACAAATGGAAAATCAATTGTTCCTTGGTTCAGATGATCTTTTATGAAATGTCTGTCAACCTCTATATGTTTAGTTCAATCATGTTGAACCAAATTGTTTACAATTGCTATGGCTGCCTTATTATCACAATGTAACAACATAGGCTTTGGATGTTTTAATCCCAAATCCTGAAAAATTCGCCTTACCCAGAGCAACTCATATACTCTATAAGTCATTCCTCTAAACTCAGCTTCAGCACTTGACCTTGCTATAATTTTTTGTTTCTTGCTTCTCTAAATGATTAAATTATTTCCAACAACTGTAAAGTACTCGGATGTTGATTTTCGATCAGTCCAATCTCCAACCCAATCAGCATTAGTATAGCCAGTAATTTCATAATCCTTATTCCTCCCAAAGAATAACCCTTTACCCGGAGAAGACTTTAGATATCTTAATACTTGATATATTGCATCCATATGTTCTTTACTCGGAGAATGCATGAACTAACTTACAACACTTATTGCATAAGCAATGTCTGGCCAAGTATGAGATAGGTAAATCAACCTTTCCACCAACCTTTGATACTGATCTTTATCAGTTGGAACTTGATCTCCTAGGATCGAAAGTCCATGGTTGACTTCAATTAGAGTCTCGGCTGTCTTATAATCAAGCATGTCCGTCTCTGTCAATAGGTCCATTACGTACTTTCATTGGCAGAGGAAAATTCCTTGAGCTGATATTGCAACTTCAAGTCCTAAAAAATACTTCAAGTTACCCAAATCCTTAAGTTCAAACTTGGATACTAACTGTCTTTGCAAGATTGTTGTCTTACTCAGATCATTTCCAATGACCACCATATCATCAACATATACAATCAGTGTAGTGACTTTAACTAACTTATGTTTGATGAATAGTGTGTGATTAACATCACTTTGCTTATATTCGAGCTTTCTCATGAAAGTTGAGGGTCATCCAAACCATGCTCGAGGCAATTGCTTGAGTCCATACAATGCCCTTTTTAGTTTGCATACTCTGTCAGTACATTTAGTTCCGGGTGGTGGATCCATCTACACTTCTTCATCTATGGTTCCATTTAAAAATGCATTTGTCATATCAAATTATCGCAGCGGCCAGTCCAGGTTGGCAACTAAGGAAATAAGAACTTGGATGGTATTCATTTTTGCTATTAGGATAAATGTATCTTCATAATCAATTCCATACTTTTGAGTATACCCCTTTGCTACCAACCGAGCTTAATACCGATTTATGCTTCCATCTGAATTGAGTTTGACAATGAATATCCACTTGTACCCCACCGTTTTCTTTCTTTTAAAAAGAAGAACAAAATCCCATGTCCGATTCTTCTGTAATGCCTCCATTTCATCATTCATGGCTTTCTTCCAATCCGGATCATCTAAGGCTTCCTGCACATTACTCAGAATAGATATAGTAGATAATTGATTTATAGTAAGTGCATGTGAGTTAAACAAACGGTTGGTTGATATGAAGTTGTTGATAGGGTATTTAGCTTTGTTATGAAGGTTTGGATTATATTATTTTTTGAAACCCCTCTATTAATTCTAGAAGGATAATGAGGCTCAGTATTTTGAGTTACTAAAGGAGACAAGTTTACCTTATTGTGAACATCCGCATCTGGAGTTTTTTTAGCTTCTGGTGTGTGTTGGGAAGATGTACTATCTTGATTACTCAGATTTTCTTCTATGATATGTCCGGGTGATATGCTCGGACTCAAAACATCAGATGTCTATGAAAAGCTTCAAACATTTAGGAGACTCGGACTCAGAACACTCAGAATGCTATCTTCAACATTCAGACCACTTGGAATTCTATCTTCAAATTCAAAGAGGTTCAAATTTTTCTCCCCCTTAAAAGAGCACTCGGAGTGGGAGAAGAAAGGAGAATTTTCATGAAACCGAACATTTTGAGTGACATACATTTTCTTTGTATTCGGATCATAACACTGATATCCCTTTTATAGATTTGCATAGCCCAACAAAGATACACCGGATAGCTCGAGGGTTTAATTTATCAAGTGTCTGATGAACATATGCTGAGCATCCAAAAACTCGGGGCTCGAGATTATTGAGGGGTAGAGATATGACAAGTTTCTGAAGTTTCTGAAGAGGTTTTTTGAAATCGTGTACTCTTAATGGTGTTCGGTTTATGAGGTACGCAACGGATCAAACAGCCTCTCCCTAGTATTCTCGAGGAACTTTCATGTCAAATAATGATGCTTAGACAACTTTCAATAACTGTCAGTTTTTTCGTTCAACTATACCATTTTATTGAGGAGTGCCGGTACAGGATGTTTGGTGGCGAATGCCCTTCTCGTGGTAGAAATCATTTAAAATTGAGTTAACATACTCCCTACCATTGTTAAACTGCAAGACTCAAATTTTACTCTAGTATTGTGTAGCCACCATTTTGACAGGTCTCAGAACTAACATCTCCCTTATTTAAAAGTAGCGATACCTAAGTCATCTGGGTGCATTCATCAATAAACGTTACAAAATATCGAGCACCAGATAGAGAAGGAATCTGAGCAGGTCCCCATACATCAGAATGAATGGTCATAAATGGAATTGAATTTTTATTATAACTCAGTACATAAAAATTTGGTGGCCTTTTGCCAATTCATAAATATCACACTTGAATTTTGAGTCTGTGGTATCCAAAAATAAATCTAATTTTATTTGTCTAAGATAATGAAAAGAAAGATGACCATGACGACGATGCCACAAGATTACTTGGTCTTTACTTGATCAACTTCCACCAACCCTATTTACTTGACTTGAATTTTGACTTGAATCATCATGCAACTTAAGATAGTACAACTTTCCACATTTAACACCAGAGCTAATAATCTGGTGCATTGAAATGTCCTAAAATACGCAATAATTAGGCCAAAATTTGACAGTGCAATTCAAGGTTTCAATGATTTGGCCAACATATAGTAGATTACAAGAAAGAGATGGAACAACAAGAACAATATCTAGATTAAAAGAGTCAAAGTTAGATACTGATCCTTCATAAGTGACCGGTGCTATGCCTCAATTAGCAGTCAGAATATTTTATTGGGTTGATGGGCGGATGGATGTAAGATGGCGAGTGGAGTTTGTCATATGATCAATAACACCTATATCAATAATCCATGTATTATTTCGAGTAAGATTTGTCATACCTGATGTTGCATTAAAATTACCACTTGGTTTAGTACCGCTAGAGCTAGCAATTGCAGCCTCTTCAAGCTTCTTACGAGGCTTTCTATTAAAATTCCACCATTCTAGATATCCCATAATTTCATAGCACCGTTCCTTGGATTGTCCAACTTAGCCACAATGAGTACAAGTATATATGATGGACTTACTCGATATTTTCCCTTTGAACTAGGGATGAGTTTGAGCTACTACAAGTACAGAATGGTCCGATAGTATCTTCGGCTCTTCCATCGTATGTTGCTGGTTGTGATCCCTCCGTACATATGCATAACTAGACTCGAGATCAATAGGTGGATCCTTCCGGAGTATTTCACTCTGAACATTATTAAATTTCAAATCAAGCCCGACTAGGAAAATATGTGTTCGAAGTCGGGAAATATGTTTATGGAGTGATAGTACTCTATTAACATCCTCCCCTTGTGCACACGTCTGGGCATCGATTTTCTAAAATATTCCAATAAGTTCATTATAGTATACAGGTAATGGCTTAACATTATGATGTGTTGTGAATTATTTTCAATTCAATTCAAATAACTGAGTTTCGTCATATCCATCATATAAGGTTTTTGAGAGAGCATCCTATATCTCCTTTGCTGTTGGAAGACGGATGAATCTCTGCATCAATGTCGGACTCATGGAGTCAATCAACCAACTTTTGACTCGATTATTATCAAGGAGCCAAGTTTCTAACGTTTTATCTCCTGCTGGTGGCTTTGGCGTAGTGCCATTAAGAAAATCAGATTTATTTTTGGCTCCAATTCGCATCTCCATGATATGTGACCATAGAGTATAGTTCGTATCATCAAGAATAATTCATGTGGGAAAGGAAGAATTATCTTGAAGGGTTTGAATAAAATTGGGTGTTCCATGGGATACGATGGATGTGTTTTCAGTGGTCATGATTTTGAAGATTCAAAGAATTAAAAGGAAAAAAAAATATGATTTTAAGAATTTAATAAAAAATTCGATTTCAATAGGTATGCTCTGATATCATGAAAAATAAAATTTAGAGAAAATTTAAGGAAAATATTTTTTCATAATATTTAAAGAAGAGTTACACCCTTTATATACACATAAGAATCCTAATAACAACCTAGTTAGGAATAAAATAACATTTTAAATAGAATAAAAACTTTATTCTTAATTGTATACAAATATTTACTTCCTCAACAGTATCATCATGACACCACAAAATTTGTCTAATATTAGATGTTATTTTCTCAATTAAAATTTTTAATATCGTTTGTGTTTTTGAAAAGATAAATAATTTATTAATTATTTTTTAATATAAATTTTTATCAAAATTAATTAATTATACTAAAATAGAATGGATTGTTTGTTCTTAATAAAGGAACACATAATAAAATGGACAAAAGTTTGCTATTGCCCGAGTAATTAGAAAATTTCTATTATTGACTTATGAACATAAATAATTAATTATATTTTATCAATACATGTAAAGTTAAAAAAAAAAAACACAATTTAAGACTAGAGGCATATTTTAATTTAAATAAAATTTTAAATCAACTACACACATTAATAATTTTTTAAAATTATAGATATTTAAAATTTACTGCATTTTAATTGATTCAGTTCGATTTAAAAAGAAATGATAAATATATTTTATTTTTAAAACCTAATTTAATATAACTATATACATCACAGATCAAACTCAAAATATCGCTTTAATAAATAATAATTTTTGTGAGCTAATCTTGATGGATGTTGGATGTAAATCAACTAATTTTCCTCCAGGCAGTTTATATGCAAATAAAAAAAAATTATTTCATTATTTTTTTTTCATTTTCCAAAAATTCAAAGGGTTCGCAAATTAAGCTCTTGGTCTGGAATGTACACAGTGGGCTCAACCACAAGGCCAGGCTGGGCCCAATTTTCCTGTTTTCAAGTCCAATAATCCACACACAGTCTTAGTTTCAGCAAGCACAAGCACGCTGCTGCAGGCAACCAAATCGAACTAGCTGCTTTAGTTTTCCCTCTCAATTGCACTCTCATGGCTCCCGCGAGAATCCTTCTATGCGGCGACGTTTTAGGCCGTCTCAACCAGCTCTACAAGCGTGTTCAATCGGTTTCCTTCTCTATTTATCTTCTCTTGTATTTTGCTCCTAAACGTCATTAGCTCGCCACTAATTTTTTTTAAAAAAATTGCCATTACAGGTCAACAAGTCAGCCGGACCATTCGATGTGCTCTTTTGCGTCGGACAGTTCTTCCCGACTTCGCCGGAGCAGCTGGAGGAGTTCATGGATTACATCGAAGGCCGCTCTCAAATTCCCCTTCCTACCTACTTTATCGGCGACTACGGTGTAGCTGCACCTAAAGTACTGTCCGTCGCTTCCAAGAATTATGCGAACTTAGGGTTTAAAATGGACGGTTTTAAAATATCTGAGAATTTATTTTGGTTGAAAGGCAGCGGCAAGTTTACACTTCACGGTAGTATTGTCTACGTTTTGAACTGTTATTGAATAGGAGAATTAGGTTTAAGTTAGGGTTTACTTAAACGTTAATTAGAATTGTATTATTGTTTCTATTATATGTCTATGTACATTTTACTTGCTACATTGTGGTATTTATTTCTGTTGTTTGTTGATAATTTACGCCATTGGTGTTTTTGGTCTATTTGTTGCATAATTATGGGATAATAATTCTTAGTTAGGGTTGACTAATTGTTAATTGATTGATATATTATTGTTGTTTGTACTTTGTATGATTGTGTACATTTTTTAGTTAATGCATTGCTTTCTGCATAAGTAATGACTATCATAGCATTTGCAGTAACTTTGTGTTATTTGTGTTATTTTCTGCTAATTTGCGCCACGGTTGTTTTAGGTTTGTCTGTTGCATACTTATCTGGAAGGAAGTCAATGGACAGTCAACAGTTTGGAACTTATATTGAAGATGATGTTGATGTGTTGCGAGCATTGGCTGAGGAACCTGGAATTGTTGACCTGTTTCTAACATATCCTTGTTTTGTTATCGATGAATTTCTCTTTTTCATCATCAACTTGCTTCCATCTGTTACGGCGCATGCGTGTGTGTGTGTGTGTGTGTGTGTGTTTTAAAAGTTTAGTTCCTTAATAAGCTATCACTAATGAGTGGCCAAGTGGAGTCACAAACAGAGCTTCTACATCTGATGTTCCCATGGGAATATTAGATTCAGTAGGTAGTGATTCTACTGTAGCTGAGTTAGTTGCAGATATCAAACCACGGTATGTCATTTTTGAAGGCTGTTTTCATTATGCTTCTAATAGAATTATGTATTCTCTAATTAAAGCTTGTCCTACTCGATAGCTATCACATTGCTGGTACCAAGGGTGTATTTTATGCTCGTGAACCCTACTCTAACACTGATGCTGTGCATGTTACCCGCTTCTTAGGTCTTGCTTCAGTTGGGAATAAGGACAAACAGGTGTGCTTTTTGTTCTCACTATGCATTCCAATAAGTTATATGTCATGCATATTGTGCTTTTGATAGCCTATGTGTGCATAATGTTGTAACAAGATAGCAAGAGGCTGGCAATGGTAATAACCAATGCATGCTCAAATCTATGCTACTCACTTCTCACTAATACTATTACCGTGTTGCAATATTTACTTACACCTACTCAGTTTAGATTTTATCTTGTTAGCATTCCATGACCCTTGGTACCTGCACTTGTTCCTCAGAAATTTATCCATGCAATTTCTCCTACTCCAGGATCTACAATGACATCTGCTGAGATTAGCACAAAGCCCTCTAACACTACCTTATCCCCTTACACATTCATAGAGCAAACAGCTCCTTCTAAAGAAACAACCAAGAGGCCTAGTGATAGTATGCCTGATTCACAGTATTGGAGATACGATGTCTCCCAAAAACGTCGTAAGACTGGAGCTGATGGTGATAAGCTGTGTTTTAAATTCATATTTTCTGGTTCTTGTCCACGAGGAGATAAATGCCATTTTCAGCATGACATGGATGCAAGAGAGCAGTATTCTAGAGGTGTTTGTATTGACTTTCTTATAAAAGGAAAGTGCGAAAGAGGTCCAGGCTGCAACTTTAAGCACAATTTACTGAGTGAAGGTGAGAGCTACTCTCACAAGAGACGTGGCTCTGAAAATGCTTATGCCATCAGGTCAGTATTTGACTGTATGAGTGATTGGCAGCTCCATCTTAATTTCAGTTTGGGTTTAAGGCATTTATTTATTTTTTTTATTTTTTATTTTTGTGTGTGTGTATTCATTACCAATGTTATTTTCTAGCTCAGATTATATTTGTGTTGCTTCTGAATGATTTGGTTTTATTGTATAATTAAACAGCTATTTGGAAAGCAATGAATCTTGTAATTGTGTTTCAGGTCAACTGAGTGCTGGTTTTGTTTATCAAGCCCCAATGTGGAGTCGCATCTAATTATAAACATAGGCAAAAATTACTACTCTGCCCTGGCCAAAGGCCCTCTTGTCCAAGACCACGTACTATTAATACCCGTTGAGCATTGTCCTAATACCCTTTCACTCCCTCAAGAATGTGAATCTGAACTTGTCAGATTCAGAAACAGTCTCCAATTATATTATAAGAAACTTGGAAAGGAGGCTATCTTATTTGAGTGGGCTTCCAAGCGTGGTACTCATGCTAATCTTCAGGTAAATGAAGCTACTTTCCTCAATGTTGTTCAATCTCTTTCAAGGACCCTAATTTAACTGTTTTTTCTTTTATGAGCTCTTTTATTGTAATGGTATTTGATTAATTACTTCTTACTGATTAGCTTATTCCTTGTTTCTTTATCATAGGCTGTTCCTGTTCCATCGTCCAGAGCAGCTGCTGTTCAAGATATATTTAATATGGCTGCTGAAAAGCTGGGGTTTAAATTTGCAACTGTGAATTGTAAGTTGTACGATTTTAGGCTGTTACACATAATTATTCTGCCCAACATTCATTTATATCAATATTGATTTATTTCACTTATGCCAAACTATGTAACTTCTTGAAAAGGCTTCTGCTTGATTTCATGTCCTGATATTTATCTTCTAAACCATCAGCACATTACCTCTGCCGAAGTGTATAAATTTTATCTCAGCTTGTAGATGGCTTCTTTAATTATAACTTTTAGCAACACTTAGTACTCCTAGGTTTCTAACATCTTTATATTGTTCTCTCTGTTGCAGTCAATAGTAATTCAGATGGGAGAAAATGGTTGAGGACACAATTTGATAGGAACTATAGTTTCTTCTATGCAGAACTTCCAGATGGTACGGTGCTATCACATATGGTTGAGGAGAATGAGAGATTTCCAGCACAATTCGGACGTGAAGTAAGACACTAGCGTGCTAAATTTAACTGCTAAATGTGAGATTCTACTAATTTTTGTGATGGATGTTGGTTGGAACAATAGAGGTTTACTGAAAAATGGGCAACAACTTTTTGGTATTTGGTCATCACTTCACATATTGTTCTCTCACGGTGTTCTATGGTTTTTTTCATTCAAAACCTTATTCAATAGCTATTGATGTGTGTTTAGATTTTAAATTAATTAGGGCTTTTATGCTGAGGCTAGTGATAATTATACAACTGGGTGATTTTTCAGAGCTAATCTTAAAAAGGTCATATTGACCTTACATAATATAGTTCTTATGTCATAAAACCAAAGCAAAATATACTTCAGACCCGCTATGGTAATGAGTCATTCACAAGAAAGAAAGAAATGTATGTAGTGCATCAACCATCAAGTCCTATTTATGATATGTTCTGTGATAAAACCAAAGCGAAATATATTTCAGACTACTGCAGTAATGAGTTATTTCACTTAAAAGAAAGAGATGCAAGTATGCATCAAGTCCTGTTTGTGATATGTTCTCATACTATGTCCCTGCATGTTTATTATTATGAATGGTTCGCATTATCTTGTGAAGTTTTTCTGCCATTAGAATGACTGCTTGTATTAATGCGGTTTCATTTAGAAGTTTTCTTTTTACCTGTTGCTGCAGGGGGGTGTTGGGTGGATTGTGATGACTGCTCAAGTAATATGTACATAAATTGTAAAATGTATGCATGCTTAATGATTGTGATGGTAAACTGCTGTGATCAGTCATTGTTGAGTTGATGTGACAAGGCACGAACAAAAAAATATTTCATGATTGGTGTGAAATTTTTTGAAGTTTATTGGAATTCCCTTTAATTGACAGAGTATCTTTTATTTGCATGCTAAAAACTAACTGCAGAAGACATGAAATTGTTATATTAAGGGTGGGATAAAACTGTTTGCAGGTTCTAGCAGGTTTGCTGAACATGCCTGAGAGAGCTGATTGGAGGACTTGTGCACTCAGCAAAGGAGAGGAAACAAAAATGGTAGATGAGTTGAAGAAACAATTTGAAGAATCAGATCCAATTAAATGACCAAAGCAAATAAAATGCTAGAACCATACCAAGTACTATTAAGTTCTTCATTCATGATGTTACTACCTTCAGGTAATTTTACCTTCTCAAGTCTGGATTGCTGGAGGTTTAGCTTCATGTTTGATATGAATAATGGATATGTTGTTGGAGCAGTGCAGGGGGCGCTTCTTGATCCTCTAGTGTATGAATATCTGGATTACATGACTACCCAGACTGTCTTTACTCTTTCCCTTCTGTATCCTCTAATGGATATGTTGTCTTTTTCTGGATTATATGACCACTGCCTCACCTTTTAATTTCTTTTCTTGAATTGGTAGAATTTAACAATGAAATGTTACAGATTTAACCTCTTGTTGTTTGCCATTTACTACAATCCAAGCTATAGATGAGAGCTGTCCAGACACAAGGAGTGCTTATTTACCCGTTTCGTGCCTGTTAATGTTCTGCATTTTTCATCCATGTACCATACATATAGGACTTGAGTTCCAAATGAGATTGTAATTTTGTATGCAATGGAATACAATTTTTATATTTATCCAATTGTTGGGGGCTCCTCCTTTGTTTATTTATTGGATTTATTAGTTTAGGGTTGTCCCGTTTTACTTATGCTGCAACTATGAAAATTTATTAATTTATTTATTTATTCACAGCAGTGTATTAAAAAACGGCCGATACGCACAGTATCGGCCGTTTTGTACCGAAAATTTAAGGCAGCGATACGATTTTTAACCGGATTGATTTAGTGAAATCTGTTATGGTAGATTTTGAAGGTGAGTCGGCCGTGACACTCACTAAAATGTCCACAACGGGCATTATTTTCTGGATCAAGACGTTGGTGGAGACAGAGACGTAGAAGCAGAAGCAGCAAAGCAGCAAGTGCTCGATAAGAAGAAGAAGAAGAAGAAGCTGCTTGGGCCAGAAAATAAAATTGGCCAATTATTAATTTATCAAAAAAAATTATTTAATCATGAATTTTTCATGTAAATTTCGAAAAAAAAAAATTCAATAAATATTTTATATATTGAAATAATAAAGTGTGTTGATAGTTATAATATTTATTAGTTAAAAAATATATATCTTATAATATTAATAAACGTTACAAAAAATTTGTGTGTAATAATAAAATGATGAATTTAATTACTAAATTTAATAATAATAATTATTATTATTGTTATTATTATTACATAATTAATATAATAAAAACTTAATGGTAAGTATTTTATAATAAAATATTACAGAAGTCAATTAAAATATTGATCAATTTTTTTATTAAAAAATAACTATACCAATTAAAATATTCTAATATAATATTATTTTAATTATGATATTATTTTTAATATTGATATAATAATATTATTAAAATCAAAACAATCAATTAAAAATTTGTTAATGAAATTTTTAATTGAATGGGCTCAAGGCTGGGATGAAATAGTAAAAATATTAATAAAATATATAAAAATATGTAAATGCCACTAAAATTTACTTAAAAATTTTACTAATATGCTAAATTTTAACTAACAAAATATATAGAAATACTCTCGTCGTCCTAATGATAAAGTGCCTAAAAAATAAATAAATTCTGAAAACAAAAATATAATTATATGAACAGTACTTTTCTAATATAAAATAACATACATAATATAAATGATCACGTAAAATTTTAAGCAACACAGTAAATCAAAGCAAATAAAATAGATGAGCATATTCGTATCATTTTTATGATGAAATGGCTAAAAGAAAAAAAAATTTTGAGCACAAAATTTTTTTTTTATGAATAGTAATATTGATAATAGTAAATTTTTCCTCTAATAGCAATATTGGTAATATTTATTATATCTATATGGAAATTTTTTTTTTGTATTTTGTATTTGTTTATTTTTATATAATAATAATAATAATAATAATAATAATAATAATAATAATAATTATTATTATTATTATTATTATAATATTAAAAATAATATCATAATTATAATTATATTATGATTTGTTTTTTTAATTTTAACACTATTATGATTATTTTTAATTTATATTATTATTATTATAAATTGTCACATAACATACCATTTGTTTAATTTTTTATTATTATTTTTAAATTTTTTAATTGTTTATTATTTAATTTTATATTATTATTATTATTATTATATTTGTAACTTTTCATAGAAACATTTTATTTAAAAGTAAATTGCAACCGATAAAAGTATGAAAAATATATAATTATTTACTGCCACGTTAAAGATAAGAAAAAGCAAATAATTGAAATAAACAAAATATTAACGTACAAATTTACAGAAAATTTCTATTATTGATGTTGCATGGTAATTAAATTTGTGTATATATATATTAAATTTCTGTATATAATTACTTTTTTTTTAGTGTATATATATATATATATATATATATATATATATATATATATATATATATATATATATAATGTGTATATAATGTGTATTTATATTTGTAATTACATAACTTTTATAATTATGTTTATTTAGTTATATAATTAAATTTGTGTATATATATTAAATTTCTGTATATAATTACATTTTTTGTGTGTGTGTGAGTGTGTGTGTGTGTATATATATATATATATATAATGTGTATTTATATTTGTAATTACATAGGTTTTATAATTATGTTTGTTTAGTTATATAATTAAAGTTGTATATATATATATAATGTGTATTTATAATGTGTATATAATGTGTATTTATATTTGTAATTACATAACTTTTATAATTATGTTTATTTAGTTATATAATTAAATTTGTGTATATATATTAAATTTTTGTATATAATTACTTTTTTTTTTGTGTGTGTGAGTATATATATATATATATATATATAATGTGTATTTATTTTTGTAATTACATAAGTTTTATAATTATGTTTGTTTAGTTATATAATTAAAGTTGTGTTTATATATTAAATTTGTGTGTGTGTGTGTGTGAGAGAGCGAGTATATATATATAATGTGTATTTATATTTATAATTATATAACTTTTATAATTATGTTTATTTAGTTATATAATTAAATTTGTGTATATATATATTAAATTTCTGTATATAATTACTTTTTTTTTGAGTGTATATATATATATAATGTGTATTTATATTTGTAATTACATAAGTTTTATAATTATGTTTGTTTAGTTATATAATTAAAGTTGTATATATATATATAATGTGTATTTATAATGTGTACTTATATTTGTAATTACATAACTTTTATAATTATGTTTATTTAGTTATATAATTAAATTTGTGAATATATATTAAATTTTTGTATATAATTACATTTTTTGTGTGTGTGTGAGTGTGTGTGTGTGTATATATATATATATATAATGTGTATTTATATTTGTAATTACATAAGTTTTATAATTATGTTTGTTTAGTTATATAATTAAAGTTGTATATATATATATAATGTGTATATAATGTGTATTTATATTTGTAATTACATAACTTTTATAATTATGTTTATTTAGTTATATAATTAAATTTGTGTATATATATTAAATTTTTGTATATAATTACTTTTTTTTGTGTGTGTGAGTATATATATATATAATGTGTATTTATTTTTGTAATTACATAAGTTTTATAATTATGTTTGTTTAGTTATATAATTAAAGTTGTGTATATATATTAAATTTGTGTGTGTGTGTGTGAGAGCGAGTATATATATATAATGTGTATTTATATTTATAATTATATAACTTTTATAATTATGTTTATTTAGTTATATAATTAAATTTGTGTATATATATATTAAATTTTTGTATATAATTACTTTTTTTTTTGAGTGTATATATTCATATAATGTGTATTTATATTTGTAATTACATAAGTTTTATAATTATGTTTGTTTAGTTATATAATTAAAGTTGTGTATATATATTAAATTTGTGTGTGTGTGTGAGAGTGAGTATATATATATATATATATATATATATATATATAATGTGTATTTATATTTAGAATTACATAACTTTTATAATTATGTTTATTTAGTTATATAATTAAATTTGTGAATATATATTAAATTTCTGTATATAATTACATTTTTTTTTTGTGTGAGTGTGTGTGTGTGTATATATATATATATGTAATGTGTATTTATATTTGTAATTACATAAGTTTTATAATTATGTTTGTTTAGTTATATTATTAAATTTGTGTATATATATTAAATTTCTTTATATCATTACATTTGTGTGTGTATGTGATATATATATATATATATATATATATATATATATATATTCTTTTTTAGATTGACTTGAATCTGAATTTT
The DNA here is from genome assembly GCA_947683625.1 of Mallotus nudiflorus. Taxonomy (NCBI): domain Eukaryota; kingdom Viridiplantae; phylum Streptophyta; class Magnoliopsida; order Malpighiales; family Euphorbiaceae; genus Mallotus; species Mallotus nudiflorus. The sequence continues at coordinate 2,638,426 of CANTUR010000302.1, forward strand.
TTTTGTTTTTGTTTTCTGTATGTAGCTTTTATTAATGGGAAAGAAAGGAAAAGATGGCAAGCCCAGTGATGATATTGGATGGAAATTTGCTACGCCTATTAATAATAATACATCTAAAATGACTTGTAATTTTTGTGGACGTGTGGTTACTAGTGGAATAACAAGATTTAAACAACATTTAGCATGAATTGAAGGTGACGTTGCAGCATGTCCAAAAGTACCACGTACTGTGAGAGATGATATGAAAAAACTTATCTTAGAATGGCAAACCAAGCAAAAACAAAAAAATGTTGCGAAACATCAACTTGAGGAAGAAATTGTACAAATGCATGCAAGTGGACAACATAACGATATTGATGATGAAGAGGAGGAAGATGCAATAATGCAATATGCTAGGAAACAAAGCCTTCGACAAATTGAAATTGATTCATTTAAAAGGACTACAGGTGTTCACTATGATGCAGGTGGATCCAGCGGGAGTCAACAAAGAAAGCGAATGATGGGTCGTTCTTTTAGTGTTAGAAACACTCAGGATACACAAAATCGAAGAGGCAACAATCCACAATCTTCTAGATTTGCTCCTCCCCAGTTATCAACACCAGTTGAAAGATTGCGAGCTGTTGAAGTGGATTTAGAGATTGAAAGGGAAACAAAGAAGCAGACCAAATTAAAATCTCCTTGGCTCAAGAAAAGTAAAGAAAAGTTGATGAATGCCTTTGATCGATTTGTGGTTCACAATAGACTACCATTTGCAGTAGCCGAATCACCTTGGACACGACCTTTACTTAGAGTTGCTTCAGAAGTTGGACCAAACATTCCACCTCCAACAGCTTATGAGCTTGCAGAGGTATGGTTGCCAAAGGAGTATCAATTAATGAAAGAATATATTGCATCTTTTGCAGGGATTTGGAAGGAAAGAGGTGTGTCTATATTATGTGATGCATGGACAGGCCCAACAAAAATGTCCATTATTAATTTTCTTGTTTACTCAAATCATGGCACGATTTTTCATAAGTCAGTAAATGCATCTGATGTTGAGAAGAAAGATGAACATTATTACTTTCTGTTGATGTCAAAGGTTGTCGAAGAAGTTGGAGTTGAAAAGATTGTACAAATTGTTATAGATAATGATGCTGCAATTAAGTCTGCGGGAAAAATGCTCATGAACAAGTATCAGAATCTGTATTGGACTGCCTGTAGTGCTCATTGCATTGATCTCATTTTAGAAGATATTGGGAAGAGAAGTCAAGAATGTCACTGTATTGCAAAAGGGAAGAAAATCACCCAATTTATTTATAATTATAATTGGGTGACAAATTATATGAAGAAATTTACAGATGGTAAAGAGTTGCTTCGCCCTGGCATTACTAGATGTGCTACCAATTTTATTGCATTGGAGAGTATTGTCCGTCAACGCAATAATTTGAGGAATATGTTTAACTCACCTACATGGGTGAATTCTAGATATGGAAGAATGACAGATCCACTAGCTGTTGAAGTTAGAGAAACAATATTAGCAACAACAAGTGAAGGAAGACATTTTTGGCAAAATGCAAATGAATTGCTTCAAGTTCAAGAGCCTCTTCTGAAGACATTAAGGCTAGTTGATGGGGATGATAAACCAACAATGGGATTTTTATATGATGCAATGGACAGATGCAAGATGGCCATTAAAGAAAATTGTTGATATCACAAACATTATTGGTCAATTATTGATAGAAGATGGAATTTTTAATTGCATCATGATTTGCATGCTGCAGGTATATTATTTATAATTGTTAATGAATATGTTATTAATCTATTTGCAAGATATTAATATGTATAATGATGTACTTGTTATAGGTTATTATTTCAACCCACAATATCAATATGGAGATAAGTATGACATTCCATCAGATATTGAAGTTATGCGAGGAGTTCGAAATGTTATTAAAAAGATTGAACCAAATGAAGAAGTGCAAATTCAAGCCCTTTTACAAGTAACATTTTTTAGTGCATTTGAAATAACTTTTTTTATATATTGATAATTATAGTAATAAAATATGTCCATTATTTTTTTACTGTCGTGCAGATGTTTACTTTTCAAGAAAAGGGACAATCTTTTGGACAAACACTTGCTCAAAAAGCAATCAAGAATTTACCCCCAGGTATTTTTTGTCTTCATTTATAATATATATTAATTAATTAATAAAAAATATTTAACTAGTTGAATATTGTTGGATGATGTAGCTGAGTGGTGGATTCATTTTGGAGAGTCAACACCAGAACTTCAAAAAATTATTGTGAAAGTCTTAAGTCAAACAACATCAACAACAAATTGTGAAAGGAATTGGAGCACTTTTAGCTTGATTCATACAAAGACTAGAAATAGATTGAAGTACAAAAAACTACACTATCTAGTCTATGTACACTACAATATGAAGTTGAAATTCAGAAATACAATGCGAAAGTCACAAAAAGAGTTAGAGGAAGCTTTTAATCCTGTCAACTTGGATTATATTTTTGATGAGCATGACCCTTTAAATCCATGGTTGGAAGAATCAGAAACTCCGTTACTTGATGGACAGGATCTTGATTGGTTAAATGATGAAGATGGTGAACAAGATCCTATAATTGATTTAACTGAGCAGGAATTAGGTGTGACTCCTCCATTCAGATATAGTGTTGATTCTCCTTCAGGCGATGGTGGTGAAAGTGATCAAGATGATGGTACTGGTGATCGTGGTGGTGGTGATGATGATGATGATGATGATGGCGGCGACGGTAGTCATGGTTGTGGTGGTGACGACGGTAGTCATGGTTGTAGTGGTGATAATGATGGTGGTGGAGGTGGATATCATCGGCCAATTGGAACAAGCTATGGAAATTATGAAGATTCCAATTATTCAAATGATATTCCTTCATTTTTTGATCCATCTGGTTCTGCAAATATTCCATCCAATTTTGCACCAAGACAACATGAATTTGGATACAAAATCAGTGGAGGTGAAAGTAGTTCTACTTCGACTACTGCAAATCAAGATTATGAGTTCAGTCATTACATGAATCCATTTGATCCTATACGATATTATGGAATGCCCTCTGATAATTGGAATTAGCAAGACCAACACCAAAGTTATCCAAGTAGATTTGAGAATCAGGTGAATACTTCTCAAAATTCTCCAAGTAATTTGCCTGAATTTCAAAGCCATTCTACTACATTCAACGAAGGGAGTTCATTTTTTAACTTATTCCCATCTCAAATGAACAACCAAGATGTTACTGATTATAATGCTGGGTCTAGTAGTCAAGATCCTCCATGCCACTCTTTTTGGTGGTAATTTCTATTATTATTATATTTGTCAAAAAGTTTGTAATAATTTCATATTAATGTAATAAACATATTAAAACTTTAAAATACTTGCTTATTTCAATTTTTTATTACAATAAATAATAATTTTTATATTATATATATATTTTTTTTCAAATGTATATTTTTTAGTGTAATTATATATTGTTTAAGTAATTCTTAACTTATTATATTAGATGTAAAAGTTTATTTTGCATTTTTTCATAATATGATATATTTTCTTGATTATTTTGTATTATTTACGGCAGTGCCGAACGATACAGTCCAAATCGATCCGATTCAGTCCGATATCGTTACACCGTTATCGACACCGAAACGGATCACGATACCATTATTTAAATCCATGATTCACAGAGATGGGCTTCAAAGAAGCAGACCGCTTTGCTTCTCCTGCTCAGCCCAATCATGATAGCGTGTGTTAGTTAATTGTTGTATTCTTTTACACAGTGAAATTCAGACATATATTTAGCAGCTAGGCTATATACACTGTTGTTGGCTCTTGCACACAATTTGAACCTACTTTATTATTATCACATGCACTGAAATTTGTGTTTTACTTTTGGATGGCATCTCTTATGTGATTGAAAGATCTGAGTATAGATATGCAAATACGGTAACGATACTTATTCTATGATGGCAGGTTATCTGCATGTCACATTTGTGTTAGTTGCAAAGGTATCTCCATTTTAGAAGGTAATACAAATTTTTGATCCCTTCTCTTCATTTGCTGGGGGGCCTCAGTTCGATTGCTGGGACCACAAAATTTAATGCTTCTTTATTTTTATTTTTCCTCGTGTCATCAAAAGTTCCCTCAGATAAGATTTTATCAGTAAGGTTCCTTGTGAAATGGGGTAGAAAGATCCCATCCAATACGAGTAATGTTGCATATGAAGGACGTCTCTTTTCAGCCTTTATAAAGGGAAACAAAGCCTAAAAAAAATAAAAAGAAGGTAAGAAATAATTAGCATAATAGTTGAAGCCCTTTCTTGTTGATGGACTCGTGGTCCCCATCCTTTTTCTATTGGGTTGCTTATATAGACAATGGCATAAAAAGAACAAGTTTGTGGTGCAAAACTCATGCTATAAAAGAAAGAAAATATATATATATGGAAAGAGTTAGTTGCAAGCATACCATTGGTTCTGAGTTCTGACTCAGCCATCGGGTCCCTTGTTGTTAGCCTTTGCTTGTGCAAACACTGAGTGATGTCGAAGTTTCTTTTGAGATTGATTCATATGATTATTAATATAATGCTTGTAAGTGGTCCACTAGAAAATTCACCTGTTCTGGCTTATTTTGTGGCTTTATCCACATGAACCAAGATATTCCTTGCTGTAATTATCTTGGAAATTAAAATAATTATGCTTTCTCAAATTAAGTGATGATTTTTAAGGGCATTCTAAAGTGCATGGTTTAATTTCTGTCATTATTGATTTAAAAGAAAAAATTATTTCATATTGTGCAGTCTATTAAAATTTATATTGTTTGATTTGCTTATTAAGCAAAAAATAATAAGTATAACTTCCTTATTAAGCAAACAATAATAATTGTACTTTTTGGAAAATTAATTATCTTTCCTTGATGATTCCCAATTTATTTCCTAATTTTTCTTGATAAATTGAATCTCAATGAAATTCACATTTTCATAAGAAATAAAAAAAAACACTCATAGAAGTTAAAAGATGCTTGTGAATTGAAAATTGCTTTTATCTTTTTGGAATTTTGGGAGGATAACACACCGACTAGTGTCAGCTCCATTCACGAATTTATGCATCTAATGAAATGACAAAAAATATATTACATAGTTTCTTTTGGATCGTAGCTAAGAACCAAGATTCTTTGAATAAAAATGATCTTTAAAGTGCATGTACTAGACAACCTAGCAACATGTAGGAACAATGAGCCCATGACAAATACAATTTCTGATCATCACGTGAACCAAAAAAAAATACAGCTCACTGCAACCACATAAAAACCTTTCTAATGAAATTTGTAAACCACTGTTCGAAAAAAAAAAAAAAACTTGCAAACCAATAGTTTATATGATTTTATTTAGGTAAAATAAGGGCAAAGGGTCAAATAAGCCCCCATATTTAGGTCAAGACTTAAAAAGCTCTCAATTGATTTTTAGGCTAAAAAATACTAGGGTTTTTCAATTTAGACCTTTCTAAGCCCCTATTTGCCTTGCCGGATGGATGGCTTTGGTCACCATTAAAGGAAGTAATGAGATGTCCGTTATGTTGTAGCTCCCCAACCATTTTTTTTCATTTGAGTTTCATCTTCATCTTTAATGGTTGCTGGTCTTCAACTTTAGCGCAAGAAGAATGACTTCATCTTTTGTGTTATCATCAGCAAGATCTAGGACAAGGCAAAATAACTGTGAGTTAGATTACGAGGGAGTTGCAATTTTCTACCATTGTAGAGTTAAAGCTCCGATATGGACTTCATGGATTGAGAATAAGCCTGGGCGAAGATTTTATGACTGTCAAAATTATGAGGTAAGTTCAATTGCAAAATTTTCCCGTATGATTTGTAGTTATTTTGCTAATAAAACAAAGGTGTAATGAAAATGGATGAAATATTTTTTCAGGGAAATAGTTGTGGCTTTTTTCAATGGCATGACGAGCTAATGAATGATAGAAGTAGGGACATAATTAATCATTTGAAGATTGGGAATAAAATTTTGAAAGTTGGAAATAGACAATTGAAGACTGTGAATAGTAGGAGGGGAGGTTCAAGTGATATGGATGTTAATGTTGTAATTGCAAAACTTTGGCATGATTTTAGAAGACTGAAGAAAGCAAGGGTGGAAGAATGCAATAGCTGGAAAAAGAAGATGAGAATGGCAATATCTGCCGTAATTATTTTATGGTGTATTTTCATAGTTGTGTGTCTATTAGTTTAGGAGCTGTAATGGTCAATGTAATGCTAAAGTTTAGTGTATTTTTTAGAGTATGTAAGTGTTGATAATGGTAATGTCAAAAAAAAAAAATTCTAACTCTGTTGTAAATGGATATTGCAATTTAGCTTCAATAATTAAGATATTACCTAAAAACACACCAAATCAATAAGTATATAAGTCCTAAAATGTTGAACTGAATATGGCAGTAGTTTGCCATAAAATAATAAAGGTTTTTGTTACATATTTGTTACTAATAGTATTAAATTGCAGCATGTTAGTTGCAAATATGCATAAACCAAAAAGTAATACCTAAAAAGGGAGCATCTGCCTATACTAACCCAAAATCAACATAACTGTTATAAATCCATAAAATCAAGACAGTGTGTTGATGGCACTTCCTTTAGCGACCAGTAGCTTCTTCACCAGATAATTGTTAATGTATGTGCTTACCCCCAGGGCGTCATTGTAGGGGTGTCGAACATGGTCCCCGTCTTTTGAATCAATCACGATGCTCTCTCTCTTTTTGAGGGCAGGTTCTTCCCCGCGACTCTTTTTAGGTCTCTTCTCTGCGTTCTCTCCTCCGATAATCATATTGCCTGTTCATTCCGAGCCTTATTTGGTTTTGGCTTGTCTAGCCCTTCCACATCCGGATTCTTGGTTCCTCTGGATGTGTCGGTGAAGTTGTTGAGTTTTCCATTCTGCACTAGTCTTTCTATAGCATTTTTCAGTTCTTCGCATGCCTTGGTGTTGTGCCCGTAGTCCCAGTGATATTGGCAATAGTGCCCTCTATCCTGTGTGGCTCTCCAGTTTGGGCTTATTCTTCTGGTTGGGGTAATTCCCACACCATTCTGTCTGACCCACATGACGATCCTGGATCTAGAAGTATTTAAAGGTGTGCATATGTCGGCTTTCTTTTCAAACCTTTCCACTGGGTTTCTGAAATTTATGCATGGGAAGCTTGCTCTTTTGGATCTTGACCTTTCTTCTTTAGCTGGTGCTTTCTCTTCATCCCTTCGCATCCTTCTGTCTTCATCCATCTTTATCATTTTGACCGCCATGGCCATCACCTTCACGAAAATGTGTAATGACCCGATATTTTAAATTATCAAAAATTATTTTGAGACATTCAGTGTTAATAAAATTTTAAATTTTATTTATATATTATCATTATTTGTGCATATTATTTATTTATTTTATTCTAAATGTTTTATTTACATAAAATACTTATTTTGCATGTTTTATTATTTAAAAATATTAAAGTCATTATTATTATTATTATTATTATTATTATTATTATTATTATTATTATTATTATTATTATTATTATTATTTGTTAGTATTCTTATTATATGTGCATGCGTGTGTCTATGTGTTGTATATATATATGTATATATATGTGGCTAATGTTTGAGTTAATATATATATATATATAATTGGGTATTCTTTTTTCTCTCCCCTCTCTTTTTCTTTTCTTTTCCTTCTTATTTTCTTTCTTTTTCCCTGACACCATCATTGTATGCCACCCTCATGACGCTGAAGCCACCACTTACGCCACGATTAACGAACATCACCTTCCCTTCCATCGCTACAAGTCACCACCAAAAGTCGTTTGAGCGCCTGGAACAGCAACAACACCGAGAGACCTCCGTGGACGCCGACGATGATTTCGGCCACCAGAGCTTGTGATCTTGGACTCTCCGGACTCCTTCAGCTATGAGGACTCCATTTCTAAGCTCGGTTTGAGCTTAAACCATCTTGTTTGTGAGTTATCTTCAATTTAAGTTTATGTCCATTCAGGGTTTCAAATTTTTTTGAATTATTGTGTTTAGTCCATGAATTTTTGTGTTTGATCTATGAATTTTTGTGTTTGATCCATGAATTTTTGCTTTGATAATGTTGATGTATGTAGCTTAATCTTCTCAAATATATATATTTTTATTTTTTTGAATTATTTTGAATTATGGGTATTTTTTAATATTTTAATAATTAAAAAAATGAATTTTTATTAATTATGTTATTTATTTATTTTGGATGGAAATTTGGTTAAATTAGTATTTTTCATTTAAGTTATTAATTTTGGTAGTAAGAAAATAATTTTTAGAAATTTTGTATAATTTTTGAATAATATTTGTGTATTATGTGATTTTGGATTTATTAACAATTTTGTATTTTTGTTGAAATTATAGTTAAATAACATGTTTTAAATAATTTTGGAATAATAAATGGTATTAAAATAATTTTTATGAATTATTTACTATTTTTAACTAATTAATACTAATTTTTAAAAATATATTCACATAATAATTTTATATACTATTTTTGTGATTAAATAAGTTTTTAACTATTTTTAATATATATTTGGACTATTTAAGTAATTAATTGTGAATTTTACTATTTTATGTTAAATAATTGTAAAATTGGATTTTTATTAATATTATATAATTTATTTGAGATTTTATTTAATTAATGTGAAAATAATTATATTAAATGTTTTTGATGTTTAAATATATTATATTTTGGTATTTTATGGATATTTATGGAATTTAATGATTTTTATTATATTTATTATTTAATATTGATTTGTGGTGAATTGTGAACCTCGTTTGGGAATTTGTGTAGTTCGGGGTCTCAACCTGAGGTGTTGAGCCTTGTGAATTTAGAAGTGTTTTCTTGTAGGTTCGACTTTACTTTTCAGTAAAGATATGTCCATTTTATAGAGAAGACTCTACCGATTTTTCAGTAGAATTCTCGTAAAATATGACGTCGGGTCAATCCTGAATCTCTGATTTTTAATTGAGTTTTAATTCTTAGATCGAGTCTTTCTTAGAATTCTTAGAAGTATACGTTAGGAATTTATTCTGATTTTATTATTATTTATTTTTCTAGCTGCACCAAGATCGAGGTCTATGAATCAGGCCCATCGAGTCAGTCTCAAGGAGCACAAACTTGTGAGTTATTATTTTATATATGCATTACATATAGGATGCATGATTATGAGCATTCATGTTTTTAATATGTTTTTAAACATGAATTGTTTTATTAAATGATTTAGTATATGTTTGGTATATTTTCAGTATATTTTTGGTATATTTTGATATATATGCAACATTTATACTTGTTATATTTTCAATATATATATAGTAAATTTTTGGTATATTTATGGCTTATTTGGGTATATTTGTGGCATATATATCTGGTATATGTTTAGTATACATTTAGTATATTTTCAGTATACTTTTGGTATATAATTGGTATATTCCTCTTTAAATGAATGATATCATGTTTATATCATGCATTTTATTATTTTTAATAATTATAAGAATGTTTTGAAGGATAGCAGTAGAACGTGCTACCTAGTGGGTTACGTTAGGACTGTTGCACGATAGTAGGGTAGAATTAGGTTGAGAATTTGATAATTGTTATTGAGATATTGGTTATTGGAAAGGCTAACTGTTGATTCTCGGTTGACCTAGTATACTCGGGGCCAGTCATGCCAGTAGTGAGATTGTAGAACCTCAATTGACCCAGTGTACTCGGGGCTAGTCTACTACGTTAAATTGGATAAATGAATATTTGGAGTTTTGGAGAGGCTTGTTGACTATTGATTATTATAATTGAGGTTGCAAACTGTTAGTGTTCTATTTTGGTCCTTTAACTAAAATAATTTTACGCAATATATATAAAAATAAATTTCAGCATCTGTGTGAAATGTGTGTGTGTGTGTGTATATATATATACTTATGCTTGAATGTATATGGATTTAGGTTGCATATATATATATATATTATAATAATTCACTCAGTGAGGTCTGACTCCCCTCAATATATTTTTTTTCACAGGATCTTCATCTTCTTCGGACCTCACTAATAGTACTTTATGTCGGTCTTCTTTAGCCCCGGTTAGACTATGTAATTTATTTATCTGAATTTTTATTGCACTCTAGAAAACTGTAGTAGTAGTGTATTATATCAGCAATATGATATTTTGGTTTTGAAACCTGTCTCTGAATATTGTATGAATATTTTTATTTTATGAAATGAGATTTGAGTATTTATTTTATATCGATTAAATTTTAATTCTGGTGTACTTTATTTATTATTGCTTGTGTTTTTATTTTAAGGCTTACTACGGGTTTCGAATTCGAAAGAATTCTCATTCCCTAGCGTTGGTCATGACTCCCAGTTTGGGTCGTGATAAAGTGCCAGGTTCTTTTGTCATTATCTTGTCTTTGAGTTTTCCGAGTTTAGTGCCATTTTTTAGGGCTTCGATAGCAACTTCGTCTACAAGATTTTTTATTTGCATGGCCTCCTTGTTAAACCGATCTAAGTAGCTTCGTAGTGATTTATCAACCTCTTGTTGGCACATTCGGAGGTCATTGACGTTTTTGGCTGGGGGAATGTTAGTGATGAACCTAGTTCAAAATTTCCCTGCTAGGTCTTCAAAAAAAGTGATGGAGTTCTCAAGAAGCTGGTGAAACCATTTTTGAGCATTCTTTGTGAGCGTGCTTGGGAAAACCCTACACATGATTCCATCATTCACGTTCTGGAGCAACATTCTAAATTTAGTTGGGATCTCTATCTCGATTATCCTTCTTATGAAGGGAGTTCTGTCTTTCATAACACATTCATCTTCCTTCCTTGGTTTTGTGCGAGCTTTGTGTATAACCTCTTCAACCTTTTGGGTTAATTTTGAGTCGTCGAGAATCGAAACTGTTGAGCTAGATTCCCTTTCTAGAACTTTACGCTTCCCTTTGCTCCCTCTGGGTAATTCTAGAGACTTAGTGTTGTTTTCTGTATGAGTTGATCCACGGTTACTGTAACATCCCGAGATTTTAAATAATTTTAAACTGCATCGAGATATGTAGTGTTAATAATTTTAATAAATATATTTGATTATTTAATTAGTTTGTTAATTATTAAGTTATTTTTAGTTATTTTAAATTTCTTACGTAAAATTTTTTCAAGAATTTTATTTTTGGGAAAATTAAAACCTAAATAAATATTTATTAATTATGTTAGTCCATTTTACGTAATTGCATGAGTCCATGCATGATTTTAATTATCATATTAATATATATACATATACATGCATATATATACATATTTAATATTTTAGGGTTTATTTTTAATTAAGTATATATTATATAGTTTTATTAAATTAATATGTGTTATATATATGTATATGTATATAAATATTAGTTTGATTTTTGACATGTGGTGTAGGAATTTTGTGATTATAATATTAATATATTATAATATAAGTTAATAAAGTTATACATACATATATATATATTAGTTAAGAAAATTACAACTAATGCCATCCCCTCTTCTCCTTCTTCCCCGACGCACCCCACCCCCATTCTCGTCGCTGTAACCTCTTCCCTCACCGCTGGTGTGCCACCACCCTCTCAAGCTTCCTCCACCGCCTGTAACTTCCATTTTTGGCGAGTTTTGGCCGTTGTAACCCGAGAAAGCCGAAACTCGAGTTAACTCCGTTCACCGTGATTTCGACCATCCAATTGGACACCGCCAGCCTCTATCTCTTTCTTGAGCTCTGTTGAGTGCATTTCCAAGTTTGGTTTCACTTTTTTTGGTCTAGATTTTCTTTGGTAACCAATTTTCATTTTCGGCCCTTTTGAGTTCTTGATTTTTTTGAACTTTGATTCTAATGATTCAAGTTAAGTTCCTTCACAAAGATTGATCCTAGTAGCTCAATATACATCCTGTAATTTTTTTGGAATTTTTTGAAATTATTTTGATTTTTGTGAATTTTTTATTATTTTATTAATATTTTCTAATTTTCGTAAATTAATTAAATAAATTGTGAAATTGTGATTTATGGTGTTTCTAGGGGTTAAAATGAATTTTATAAATTTATTTGTAATTTTTGTATAATTATTATGAATTTATTTAGTTTAGGTGATTTTTGGAAAATTAGGTTAAATGAGCATTTTGTTAAAATTAATGGGTTAATTGAATATAATTATTGATTTTATTGATTTATATGTTGAGAAATTAATTTTTTAGAAATTATATAATTTTTGGTGAATTTTTGAATAATTATAGTATATTATGTGAATTTATATATAATTAGGGGTATTTTGGTAATTTGGTAATAAATTGGTTGAAAATTAAGTTAAATTGGTTTTAATAATTATTTAACATATAAAAATGATTTTTACAAATTATTTATCATTTTTAACTAATTAAAACTATTTTTCAAAAATTATTTTCAAATTATATATAATATACTATTTTTGTAAATAAATGAGTTTTTAATGATTTTTAATATGTTTTTGTGCTAATTATGTAATTTAGACTTATAAAATGAATTTTGCTTAGTATTTGTGAATTTATCGAGAATTATGGATTTTTTAATAATATTTCATTAAAATTAGGATTTTTATGTAATTATCGGTTAAATAATTATTTTTAGTGTTTTAAATATCTAATTTGCTATATTTTAATTATTAAAGGGTATTTTTGGAATTTAAATGTATTATGTGCATATCTCGTGAATTGTGAATCTCGATCGGTGAAATTGTAGTTTGGGAGTCCTACCGAGGAGTTGTGTGACTGTGTATACTCAAAGTGTGTTTTCTTACAGGACCGGCTCTACTTTCTGAGTAGAGAGATATTCGTTTTACAGGGGAGGTTGTAATATCCCGTGTTTTTAAATGTTTTAATATTGTACCGGGATATACAGTGTTAATAATTTTTGTATATATATTATGATATTTTACGAGTTGATATGTATTTAAAACCTATTTTAATTATTGTGTATTATTTTAAGTGTTTTACGTAAAAATTTTCTGAGACTTTCATTTTCGGGGAAATTTTCACGTAAATATTTTATTATTAATTATTTTAAATATATTTACTGACTTGCATGAACTCATACGTATTTTTAAATTACTAAATAAAGTCTATGTGTACTTATTTATTTAATTAGGGTTTAATTAATATTATCCTAATATTTTATTATTTTTTTATTAATTTTATTGTTATTTAATTATTTTATTTATTATTAAATTGTAAATAATAATGTGTGGTGTGTGATTTTTCCCAAATATTTTATTAAAAATTATTTATTTATTTATTTTTCTTTTTTCTTTTTTCTTTCTTTTTCTTTTTCTTTTCTTTTCCTTTTCTTTTCTTTTCTTTTCTTCTTCTTCTTCTTCCTTCCCGTGCCCGATCACCAACCACCGTCTGCAACTGCCGTTCCCTTGCCGTCGGTGTGCCGCCAGCAGCTCCGCCTTCACCAGCCAGCTGCTCCGCCGCCCCAAGCTTCTTCCCCGGCGCTGGCTAGCCCCATTTTGGCCGAAACTCCTCTCCTCGCCGTTCACCAACTTTTCAGCCACCATTTTTGACACCGCCGATCTCTTTATTCTCCTTGAGCTCCGGTGAGTGTGATTCTAGCTTTGGTTTGAGCTTAAATGGTCTTGATTTGCTTAGGTTTCAAATTTTCGAATTCGACCATATTAGGGTTTTTGATTTTTTTGAGCTTTGAATTGATTGATTCATGAAACCTCCCTTCACAAATGTTGATACTAGTAGCTTAATCTACATGTCTGAATTTTTGTGGAATTTTTGGAGATTATTTTGATTTTTGGGTATTTTTAAATATTTTAATATTATTTTCTAATTTTTGAAAATTAATTATATAAATTATGAAATTATGTTTTATGGTTAAATTAGGTGTTGAAATGAGTTATAGGAATTTATTTGGAATTTTTATGAATTTCTAAGTATTTATTTTGAATTATTTGATTTTATGTAATTTTGGGAAAATTAGGTTAAATGTGTTTTTATTTGAAATTAATTGGTTAATTGAGTTTAATTATTGATATTATTGATAAATATGTTGAGAAAATTAATTTTTGGATAATTATACTATTTTTGGTGAATTTTTGAAGTAATTATAGTATATTTATATATAGGGGTATTTTGGTAATTTTACATAAAATTGGCTAAAAATGTAATTTAATTGGTTTTAATAGTTATTTAAGGTATAAAAATGATTTCTACAAATTATTTAGTATTTTTAACTAATTAAAACTATTTTTCGTGAATTATTTTTAATTATATATATAATATACGATTTTACTAATAAAATGAGTTTTTATCGGTTTTTACTGTGTTTAAAGGTTAATTATGTAATTTTTACTTATAAAATGAATTTCTATGTTATAAGAGTATTTTTGGTAATTCTAAATTGCTCTGTGTTTGTGGACCCCGGTCGGTAGACTGTAGTTTGGAGTCCGACCGAGGGGTTATGGATGAGTGGTTGAGCCTGTTTTTCGAAGTGTGTTTCTTTGCAGGGTTGGCTCTACTCTTTGAGTAGAGAGATGTCCGTTTTACAGGGGAGGTTCTGTCGAATTTTTGATAGAATTCTCGTAAAACATGATGTCCAGTCGAACCCTAATTCTGTTTCTGTGTTTAATATTCTAGATCGAATTCTAGGATTTCTATTAGGGTTATTCTGATTTTTGTCGTTATTGTTTGTTTAGTTGCGCCGAGACCAAGGCCTAGTGGACCAGGCTCGTTGGATCTATCTCGTGGAGCGCACTAATTTGTGAGTTGCTATTTTATATATATATGCTTAGGATGCATGATTTAGAAATGCATGTTTTATTTTGATTAAATATGCATAAATAATTTGATTATTACTTAAGTTTATATTTAGTTTATTTTTGGTATATATTAAATTATATGCATGTTTTATGAATAAATTATATTTAAAATGTTTTCAAATATATTTCTAGTTTAAATTGTAATTTAATTGGATTTATTTGACGTATATATACTCGAAATATACATGGTTTACTTTTGGTATATTTCCAGTATATATATGTGGTTTATATTGTTATTTTATTTAAATTCATGCATCATTTATTTGTGAATGAATGTTTTATATTTATTAATGAAGGATATCAATATAACGTGCTACCTAGTGGGCAGCACTAGGACCGAGTACGTATCGGTACGCCTATAGTATTTAGGCTATATTACTAACCATTTGTGGATATTGATTGAATATGATAATTTGATATGTGAGATATGATTTGGAGGTGTGATTGCTGGAGCTCGGTTGACCAAGTGTCTCGGGGCCAATCACACTAGCAGTCAGACTGCTGGAGCTCGGTTGACTTAGTGTCTCGGGGCCAGTCTACTGTCCAAATGGAATAAGTGAATATTTTGGAAATAAGTGAGCCTGTATAGCTAGAGTGTTGTCTAACACTACTTTGAGGTTGCGATATCATAGGGTTCTATTTGATCCTTCATAAACGATGATTTTCAATGAAATATATAAAATGATTTTATTGCATCTGTGTGTATTTGCCTATATATATACATATTATATATATATACTGTTGACTGTATGCATTGTCATTTAGTGTGTATGTATATATATTATAGTAATTCACTCAGTGAGGTCTGACTCCCCTCCGCTGATAATTTTTCAGGAGAGTCAACATCTTCAGACCTCAGTAGCAGGCCTATACGCCGGATTTCTTCCGCCCTGGGTTCTTTGTGTAAACTGCTTACTTGAGTCTTATTTTTATATAATCTAGACACTGCAGTAGTTGTAAATTAATTGTGGGATTTTATGTATTATATTTATGCGAGATATTATATTATACTTGAACTGGATTTGTATGAAAAGATTTATATATGGGAGATGGATATTATTTTGGATATTTATGATTTTTATTTCCGCTGCATTATATATTGTTATTATTATTGCATGTTTTATTTTATTTTTAGGCTTGCTACGGGTTCCGGATTCGAAAGAATTCTCGTTCCCTAGCGCCGGTCATGGCCCCTGTTTTGGGTCGTGACAGAGGTTCTGCCGAATTTTTATTAGAATTTTCGTAAAATGTGACATCTGGTCAAATCCCTATTCCTAATTTGTGTCCAGTGTTTTAGATCGAGCCCCTAGGAATTTCATTAAATTTATTTTGATTTCATGTTGTAGTTTATTTGTTTAGTTGCTCCAAGACCGAGGTCTAGTGGACCAGCCCGTCAGACCTGTCTCGAGGAGCGCACAACTGTGAGTTGTTATTTTATATATACGTGTTTTAGGATTGCATGTTTTAGAAATGTATGTTTAAATGTTATGAAATATGCATAAATAATTTAATAATTGTTTAGGTATATTTTAGGTATATTTTGGTATATTTTTGGTATATTTTAAATTAAATGCATGTTTTATTATTGAATTATATTTAAAATGTTTTTAAGAATATGTATAGTTTATTTCTAGTTTATTTTATAATTAAATTGAATTTATTTGACATATATATATATACTCGAAATATACTTGGTTTATTTTTGGTATATTTTTAGTATATATATGGTTTATATTGTTATTTTAATTAAAGTCATGCATCATTTATTTTTTTGAATGTATGGATTTATTTGTAAATGAAGGATATCAATAGAACATGCTACCTAGTGGGCAGCACTAGGACCGAGTATGTACCGGTACGATGATAGAATTTAGGTTAAATTACTAACCTATTTATGGATATTGATTGGATTGATTTGATTGATGTGTGATATGATTTGAGAGTTTGGTTGTTAGAGCTCGGTTGACCAAGTGTCTCGAGGCTAATCACACTGACAGTCAGACTGCTGGAGCTCGGTTGACTTAGTGTCTCGGGGCTAGTCTACTGTCCAAATGGAACAAGTGAACTTATTTAGAATAAGTGAGCCTGTAGGGCTAAAGTGTTGTCTAACATTATTTGAGGTTGTGATCATCTAAGGTTCTATTTGATCCTTCATAAACGTTATTATTTTCAGTGTTTATATAAAATGATTTTTGCTGCATCTGTGTGTATTTACCTGTATATATATTTATTATATATACTATTGAATGTGTGCATTTGTCATTTAGCTATGCATGTATATATACTATAACAATT
Source organism: Mallotus nudiflorus (assembly GCA_947683625.1). NCBI lineage: Eukaryota > Viridiplantae > Streptophyta > Magnoliopsida > Malpighiales > Euphorbiaceae > Mallotus > Mallotus nudiflorus. The sequence goes on from CANTUR010000302.1 coordinate 2,655,602, forward strand.
TACTCAATGAGATCTGACTCCCCTCCGTTGATTATTTTTTAGGAGAGTCTTCGTCCTCAAACCTTAGTAGCAAACCCTTATGCCGGATTTCTTCTGCCCTGGCTTTATTATGTAAACTGCTTACTTGATTTTATTTTGTATTCTAGACACTGCAGTAGTTAAGTTTATGGAATGTATGTTTTATATATGTATGAGATTTATATTTTAAAGATTTGAACCCAGAATTGTATTTCAAAGATTTTATATATATGAGATGAATTTGTATTATTAAATCCATTGGTGGATTATTATTACTTATGAGATTTTAATTTTCGCTGCAAGCTATTTTATTTATTTTATTATTATTGCATGCTTTTATTTTATTTTTAAGGCTTGCTACAGGTTCCGGATTCGAAAGAATTCCCATTCCCTAGCGCCGATAATGGCCCTTATTTTGGATCGTGACAAAGTTGGTATCAGAGCGGAGTTCTGTGTCAGGGCCTTAGTTGTGTGAGTTATGACCCTAGTTTTTAGTGTTGTGTTTTCTTGGAAACTACTGCAGTGAATTAGGTTCGAGTATGTCTTGATAAGTATTCCTTGATTTAGTTTTTTGCGTTATCTTCCATTGTTTATTTTGTCTGAACCCTTCTGTTTGTGTTTTCAGAATGAGGAGGCGAGCGCATGTCGCTTCACCAGTCGTTGAGGCCGAGGATGATAAGTCCTTTTAGGATGAGGATTTACCTCCTGAGCCGCCAGTTAGATGCAGAGGTCGTGGCAAAGGTAGACCTCGAGGAGCGTCAGGTCGCTATAGACAGAGCGAGATACAGGATGACGAGCTTGTAGAGCTAGAGTATGAGGATGTTCCTGTACCTCTGGTAGTTCAGTCTGTTCAACCTACCTATCAGCAGGGTATGTTTGACCCTGAGGCAGCTCTGTTTTATACCAGAGTTGGCAGGATCGCTTTTGATAGGACTTTCGACGCTCTAGATTTTCTGCATGCGATCAAGAATAGGAGTCAGACTGCTCACACCGAGTACCAGTGGATCATGATCATTGAGCTTTTTATTGAGGGACTAGCCCTGGACTGGTTTATTCAGATGATCCAACCTTATATATTGACGATGACCTGGGCTCAATTCAGAGAGTGATTCATGAGGAGTTTTTGCCTAGAGCCGCTTCGTATGAGTTATCATCTCTGATTTACCAGTATTTCTTATGGTGACAGATCTATTGAGGAGTATACCTGAGAGTTCCTCCGGCTTGGCAGATATGCAGAGGATCTGATGCGAGACCAGTACTTTGCAGTCACTACATACATCACCAGATTAGGTTTTGCATTTGCTGGTATGCCTACAACGGGCCTTACTCTGGAATGGGTGATAGAGTTGGCCAAGGAAATTGAGCTGAGGCTAGTCAAGCAAAGAGTTATGCCTGATTATTACCAGTTGGGTGTCAAGGAAGTTATTGAGAAAAGGTTGTCAAGGATATTTGGCATTGGTCAGGGATACTTCAGTAGAGAAGTTGTCACTCACAGATGTGCCTGTTGCCTATGACTTTCCTGATGTTTTTCCTGAGGAGTTGCCAGGTTTACCACCTCACAGATAGATTGAGTTCTGTATAAATATGGTTCCAAGCACTACCCCTATATCTATGCCACCCTACAGAATGGCTCCTGCAAAGTTAAAAGAGTTGAAGGAGCAATTGTCAGAGTTGCTTAATAAGGGTTTCATTAGACCCAGTGTTTCTCTTTGAGGTGCACCAGTCCTATTTGTGAAGAAGAAGGATGGTACACTGAGACTGTGCATTGACTGCAGAGAGCTGAACAAGGTGACAGTGGAGAATAAGTATCCTCTCCTGAGGATCGATGACTTATTTGATCAGCTACAGGGTGCATAGTTCTTTTCTAAGATTGATCTGAGGTCGGGTTATCATCAGTTGCGGATCAGTGAAGCCGATGTTCCTAAAATGACATTCTGCACTCGATATGGCCATTATGAGTTTCTGGTGATGTCTTTTGGCTTGACTAACTCACCAGCAACTTTTATGGACCTGATGAACAGGGTATTCAGACCATATGTGGATTAGTTTATGGTAGTCTTTATCGATGATATACTAGTGTATTCAAGGAGTATGGAGGAGCATGTATATCACTTGAGGACTGTACTACAAACACTGAGAGAACATTAGCTTTATGCTAAATTCTTGAAGTGTGATTTCTAGATAGAGAGTGTTTCTTTTCTTGGACACGTGGTGTCTAAAAAGGGTATCCAAGTGGATCCACAGAAGATTAAGGCAGTGTCTGAGTGGCTTAAACCGACTTCAGTTATAAAGATTTAGAGTTTTTTGGGTTTAGCCGGGTATTATAGGAGGTATTATGGAAGGTATAGGTTGGTGGTGGTATTGCAAAGGAGCATAATATGGGAAGACGGTGCCAAGAGTTGGCCACCTTTAGGTGTTTCCAAGGGGAACGTGCGTACCACCAGATGAAGGTCCGACATACTGAAAAGGAGTAGGAAGTACTACCGTTGAGTGAGGTGCTGACAGATTAATTGGAAGAATGAGGGCGAAGAGGTTGATGTGAGTGTTAGGAGTTGAGATTAGCAGCAGGTTGGAGGTTATGGCGTTAATGTCTTGATTTTGGCAGATGCACGAATGACTTTTACCCAATAATTCCTACAAATGGTGCCACTTAATAACTTATTTTTTGGAACTCTTAAGCTGGAACCCTGCAAATGGTCAACAAAGAGCAAGGTGAGAGATTGGGAGGATCCCCATAAACCCTCTGATGCCTAAGTCAGAGTGTATAGAGAGAAAATCTAGAGAGAGAAGAAGAACAATATGAATACAAGATAATATAATGAATAAGGAGGAGGAATATGTGGTCTTATTTATAGGGATAGTGATATTCAAACTTGAAAGGAGTAGGATTCCTCTTTGAATAAGAGTCTTAAACAAATTAGGAGAGTGTTCCTTCTTTTTTTGGGAGTCTTCTGTTTCAAGAACCTTTTCCTGAATATCTTTGGTCGTCTTTCCTTTCTGAGTAACTTGTATAGGAAATAAAGACCTTAATTAAACAAGAATATATATGTGAGGTATCATGTGCAACACCCATATATCTAAATATCTACATATTAGTAATGATAAAAGTAATGTCTTCCATGATCAAATATTCTTTGATCCTCTAGATTTTGATTTCTTGCTCTGTCTCGCTTGAGACTCTACTTGTAACTGTGTGGATGTAATTGCAGGTGCTCCTTGCCATCTCAAACTTGGGGCACTGTAAGGTAGATTACTTGTATATGAAATTGATGAGCCATCTCCAATAAACTTTATCTTCCTAATTGCAATGACCTCACTTGGTGTCCTTTTTCTCATTTAGTATTGCCCCCTTTGTCTATGGATCAACTGAATTGGTTGCCTTGCTGATGGTAACACCTATGGCTATAATGCTCTCTGACTCCTGTCCAAGCTAAACACACAAATAGTAGTTTAAGTTCATTTCAACTGAATAACACAACACATACTAACATGACAGCAAAATAAGTGCACCAATAAATATGTAACCAAATGTTTAAACAATAATTGTAATTAGCCAACAACTAAATGGACAACCAAAAATGTAAACAAAGTCATAAAATGATCAAAACACACACACATTGTAAGTTAAAGATCTTTTGAAGTCATTAATGTAAATCCCATGTCCACTTTGCCTACTTCTGCCTTGTTTAATTGATGAGCCACCACCTATAAATGATCCAGCTCCAATAGCTGTTGCATGTTGCTTGCCTTGGCTATTTGTAGCACTTGTGTTATTTCCACTAACAATAGCTTCAGTTGCACCAACTTGGCTCCCTACTGCAACACTTGAAGTCTAAAATTAAATAATAAAAATAAAAGACAAAACCATTATCATGAACAATAATAATGTGCAGTTTAGGAGCTTATAAAAGTGAGTTGAAATTATTATACTTGATTTCCTCTATTCTTATAAGTTTTTTTATTATGCCCTTCTTTGTGGCACAACCCATATAATTGTGTTGGGCCATTCTTTGAAAGCTTCCCACCTGAATGGCCAAGATTTAATGGTTTATGAGTTGCTCTAACTCTTTGTTTTCTTGGTCTACCAGTTAATTTGGGCAAGGGTGGAGGTTCTATGGGCTGAAATTGATCCAACTTATAAAATCTTAGGCCTGGAACTAGTTGTATAAGTATCTCATATATTGCCAAATATTTAGACTTATGGTACCACTTAGAAATCAAATTCATTAGATCCATCTTGGAGTGATAGAGGGCACAAATTGTATGAAAGCATGGGATTCCTATGAATTCCCATGCCTTACAAGTACACATCTCCTTATCCACAAGCCCAGTATGCTTTTCTTGCCCTTCCCCTATCTCATATCCATTAACACCATTGAAAACTACCTTGCACCCACAACAGCTTTCCTTCTAATCTTGAGACAAACTCATATAATAAGGGCTCCAATTATTGATCCACTTTTTAGTTGCATTATTATTCTCTTTAATCCGATTCATACAAAGTAGTCTAATTTCCTCTAGCATACTAATAATAAGCTTTGTTCGAGCTGTTAGTATCCAGGAGTTGAAAGACTCTGTGAAGTTATTGTCAACAACCTTTTATTTGCTTTTAGAGCTTAAATAGGCTCAACCCCATGTATGTGGTGGATAATAAATAAGTCCCTCAACTACCTTTAGTGACACCTCTTCCAATTTATTCAGGTTATCTTTAAACTCTTCCTCAAATGTGCTCTATGCACAAATGAAGAATTTCTTCTTTAATTCTTCACCTGTCTATTTTTTGCTCCAGTTTGAGTAAATGTGTCAAGCACACCATCTGTGCTCGGCTTCAGGCAGTAGAGCCTTTACAGCATCGATTAACCCTTACACAAAAACAACTGTGAGTTATTGCATACCTTAAGCACAACCAAATGTTCATTATAAAGCTAAAAGTTAAAATAAAAGAAAAAAACAAAGGTGGACCTTTTGTAAATCACTGATGTGTCACGACCTAAACCCAAGAGTCATGACAGGCACTAGGGAACGGGAATTCACATGAATCCAGAACCCGTAGCAAACCTTAAAATAAAAACACATACAAAACATACCACAAAAATACCTCAGAATTAAAAATTTTAAATAATATAAAAGAAATCCTCATAACATAACATAATAAAATATATTGATACAACTCTATAAATACATAATCATTGTCTAATACAATATCAGGTATTATAATAAGAAACATTACTATGACAATGTTTATTAAAATACAAGAAAAGTAATAGTTCAATATTTACATAAGTCAGTCGGGGAGAAAGAGTCCGGTGAAGAGATTTAATATGGAGTTCTGAAGTAGAAGATCCTAAAATAAAATAATTAAGGGGGATCAGACCTTACTGAGTGAATTATTATTATATATATACATGTAACCTAAGGACATAGACATTCAAGCATTAGTATAATAATTGTATTTTTATATTTATTTAAATTATACATGCATTTCATACAGATGCTCAAAATCACATTGCTACAAAAATAATTTAATGTAAAAGGATTTGGGTGGAGGATCGGGGCAGAACCCTAAAATTTTTCGTAATCTTGATCATAGTATTACTCTAGCCAATAGGTTTTTCATAACTCCAAAAATTTCTTTTATCCAACTTTTGGCAGTAGACTAGTCTCGAGTACACAAAGGGTCAACTGAGGATCCGTAGTCCCACTACCAGTATGACTAACCCCGAGTACACTACAAGTCATTTGAGGATCCGCAATCATACCCTTCATTATCCGCAATTCACAACAATCATAATATCCATATCGATAAATCAATCAATTTCACAGTTTATCATTTAACGTATTGTTGTGCAACAGCCCTAGTGTGACCCACTAAGTGGCACATTCTACGGTAAGCCTCCAAAATATTTATCATAAATAGAATAATCAAATTTATATTAAAATATGCAGCATATATCAATAACAATTAGTAATCGCATTTTATATATGAAAACATATATGCTCAATAATAATAATAATAATAATAATAAAGAACATTTAATGCGATATAGCATAATTAATAATAAAATTCATAATTATTTAAAATATGGATGATGATAACATATTTTGTATGTAATGAATACATATAATAATAATTTACAGTTCAAGTGTGCTCCTCTACCTTGGCTCGACTAACCTGGTCCAATAAGCCTAACTCGTGGAGCAACTAAAAAAAAATAATAACAATAATAATATATTAGAATAGAGTTCCTAATTTTATACTTCTAGAATTTCTAAAGAACGACTCGAATCTAGGACACGACTAGACTAAAATTCAAAATTTAGGACCGACCCGATATCACATTTTACGAGAATTCTACCAAAAATTCAGCGGAGTCTCCTCTGTAAAATGGACGTTTTTCTAATAAAAGTAGAGTCGATCCTGCACGCAAACACACTTCAAATAATCACAAGAAGTTGGGCCCCCGAACTATATTCAAATGCCCAACCGAAAACCAACATAATTAAAATCAATAATATAATAATAAATACTAATAATTTACCAAAACTCATAAAAATTATAAAATACCACAATTCAATTTATTTACATAATAAAAGCATCAAAGATATTTATTTTCAAAATAAATAATAAAATCCCAAATATAATTAAATAATATTAATAAAATCCATTTTTCAAGTATTCAAAATCTTTCATGACCCAAACTGGGAGTCATGACCAGCGCTAGGGAACAGGAATTTTTTTGAATCCGGAACCCGTAGCAAGCCTTAGAAATAAAAAAACATGCAACAAATAAATAAAAATACACCAGAATTAAAACTTAAGTCGATATAAAATAAATACTTAAATATCATGTCATAAAATAAAAAATATTTCATACAATATTCAGAGAAAGGTCTTACACATTAAAATAACATTCTACAGATACAAAGCACTACTACTGTAGTTTTCTAAAATATGACAAAAGCTCAGATAAATAATTTACATAGTCTAGCCGAGGTTGAAGAAGTCCGGCGTAGAGGTCTATTATTGAGGTCTGATGACGAGGAATCTCCTGAAAAAAAATTGAGGGGAGTCAGACCTCACTGAGTGAATTATTATAATATATAAACATGCAATTTAAGTCATATACAGTCCGACATCAGTATATATATATATATATATATATACACGCATTTCACACAGATGTTAAAATCCACTTTTATATATATTGAAATGTAGAAAACGTTAATTTAGGTGAATGATCAAATATAACCCTTAAACAATTGCAACTTCAAACAAATATCTCACTAGCCACACAAGCTTACTTAATTTCAAATAAATTCTTTTATTCCATTTTGGACAGTAGACTGGTCCCGAGACACTAAGTCAACCAAGCTCCAGCAGTTCACTGTCAGTGTAATTGGCCTTGAAACACTAGATCAATCGAACTCCAGCAACCATACTAATCACTCATATCAAATCTCAAATAATTAATCAATCAAATGCTCTTCAAATAATTCTCATAATACAGACCTTAAAGTCTAACAAACCAGTACATACACAGTCCTAATGCAGCCTACTATGTAGTATGTTTTATTGATATCCTTCGAATAAAATTATATATTTATGGGAAATAAATAAATGCATAATTAAACATAAATAACATTCATAACAAAGAGATATACATATATATACCAAAAATATACTAAATATATTTCAAGTATATATATGCTACATATAACCAAAATCAACCATAAATATACCGAATATATATGACACATATATACCAAATATATACTAAAAACAAGTTAAGCATATATGTCACATATATATCAAATATACTAAAAATATACCAAAAATATATTTATTTATTTAATAAAATAATTCATCTTTAAACTCATATTAAAATATGAAAACTTATAATCATGCATCTACATGCAATGTATATATAAAATAATAACTCACAAGTTTGCGCTCCTCGAGACAGGCTCGACAGGCTCAGTTCGATAGGCCTCGGTCTCGGTGCAACTAGAAAATAAATAATAATAACAAATCAAAATAAATTTCTAACTTATACTTCTAAAGGAGACTTGATCTATGAATACAAAATTCAGACAAACACAGAAATTCAAGATCGACCCGAAGTCACATTTTACAAGAATTCTACTAAAAATTTAGCAGAACCTCCTTTGTAAAACAGACATCTCTCTACTAAAAAATAGATCCGATCCTGCAAGAAAAATACACTTCTATCACACAAGACTCAACACCTCGGGTTGGGATCTGAACTGCACAATTCCCCAATCGAGGTTCACAATTCACCAAAAATACAAATAAAATAATAAATATATTAAAAATCATTAAATTCCACAAATGTCCACAAAATACTAAAATATAATATATATAAACATTAAAACATTAAATACAATTATTTTCACAATAATTAAATAAAATCTCAAATAATAATATAATATTAATAAAAAACAAATTTTCAATAATTCGACCTAAAAATAGTAAAAATTTCACTTTTATATATTCAAATAGCTAAAAGATATATTAAAAGTAATTAAAAATCCATTTTAATCACCAAAATAGTAAATAATATATTATTTGAATATAATTTTCAAAAATTAGTATTAATTAGTTAAAAATAGTAAATAATATATAAAAATCATTTTAATAACCTATATACTTCTAAAATCATTTAAAACACATTATTTAACTAGAATTTCCACAAAATTACACAATTAACTCCTAAATACAAAATTCACATAATATAAATAATATTCTCAAAAATTATATTAATTCACCAAAAATTATTTTAATAATTGTAAAATTATTAACTCAATTTGCTAACACTAATTTAACTAAATTTTCATTAAAACTAATTAATTAACATAATTATCAAAAATTCAATATTTAATATTAAAATAATCAAAAATTACCTAAAATTCAAATTAATTCAAAAAAATACACAAAAAATATATTTGAGAAGTTAAAGCTACCACAAACAACATTTATGAAGCAAGTTTCCATGAATCAAACATTATCAAGTTAAAAAAAATAAAAACCCTAAAATACATAAACTAAAAATCGAAGGAATTTGAGCTCAAACAGAGATTGGAAATGGACTCACCAGAGCAAGAGTGTTCAAACAAGATTGGTGCGACATCCTATGATGGTTAGAATCCTTACTGGCATTGTTGAAGCTTAGTCTCAGCCAAGCTTTATTTTCGGCGCTTTGACGTTGATTCGATGAGTTAAAGGTGGGGAGGAGGTGGAGGAGGAAAGAGGAATTGATGGATGGTGAGTGGTGGCTGTGGTTGGCGGTCCGACGTGGGTGGAGGCCGCTGCACAGTGACCGTGAGAAGAAGAAGAAAAAAAAAAAGCTTTGACCCAATTTTTATTTTTTGGCTTTTCTATTTTTATTTTTTAAGTGAAAAGACTAAAATGTCCTTCAATCAAATTTAATAATAATAAATAATAATAATAATAATAATAATAATAATAATAATAATAATAATAACAACTTTAATATTATCAAGTAATAGAACTCCCACGTAAAACAAATTATTTTACGTAAACAATTTCTTAGAAAAAAAACATAAATAATATTAGCAAATAATAATAATAATAATATATAAATAAAATTTTAAATTATTAATACCGCATATCTCAAAATAGTTTAATATTATTTAAAAATACAGGGTCATTACAAAATCAAATAACATAAATTACAAATAATTATTTAAATTTTCCAAGTATATAATAAAAATAACTAAAAATTCATTTAATCTTAAAAATAATAGATAAAACTATTATTCGAATATATTTTTGGAAATTATTATTAATTAGCTAAAAATAGTAAATAATTCATAAAAATTATTTTAATACTATTTATTACTCAAAAAATTATCCAAAACATAATAATTAACAATAATTTCAATTAAAATATAAAAATTACTAATTTATACTAATTTTTCAAAAAATCCCATTTTTATATAAACATTCAAAAATTCATAAAAAAATTCAGTATGCAACTTCAACAAACTTTCTTCACGAAATATACTTAAAATAATTATTAGAGTTTATTAAAAATAAAACACATTTTTCGAGTCGAGAACAGTACCCGTAAATAGTAACTGAACTCAGAATAGTGCCCAAATCACAACAATCTCCAAAATAGAATTTAAATACATTTTTGGAAAGCTTACAACTTCAATTTAACTAATCCAAGGTCAATTTAACATGAATCAAACTAATTAAACTCAAAATCAGCAAATGAATCTTAGAACCCTAGAATCAAATAATCAAAATTGGAGTTGAATTTAAAGTTGTTTAGGGAAATCACCTTAGGGGAATTGAAGCCCGTGAAACAAGCTTTCGATCGAGACCAATCTCGACCCCTGGCATTGTCGGAGACAACATCGACGATCTCCTGAAGCTGTTGGTGAAGAGGAGGAGGAAGAAGAGAGAGAAGAGAGCAGTAGTTGATGGTGGAAGGAAGGGAAGGGAAGAGCAGGTGGTGGTGGCAACGCGACGAGGAGAGGCGGCGATGATGGTGGCATGCTGTCGGTTGCAGGGCTACTCGCGTGGAAGGAGAAGAAGGAAAAAAAAAAGAAAGGCTCGAAAAAAAAAGTTTTATCCTTTTATTATTATTAATATAATTATTATTATTAAAAGGTACAAAAGGACAAAATGAAATAATATTAGAATATCTTTTTCAATAATTTCACACCACAAAATATATACATATATATTTAACAATTAATTTAATTTAATAAAATTACTCAACTAAATAATTATTAACAATAAAATTAAACTTTAATTTCAAATTAATAATAATGATATAAAATAATAAAGCAAATACTAACACTAGAATTTAATTTCACCTAACAATCATAATATCACAAATAAATATAACGATTATTAATACTGAAAATTCTATAAATTAATTTCATAATTTATAAAAAATTCGGGTTATAACATGATGATTGTCATATGTAAGCCATCTCTAAGTGCTAATTCTTGATGTAACCATGAAAGGAACCAAAGCTAGTTATTTTTGTTTTCCTTATCCACAATGGCCCATGCAATTGGCACCATTTGATCATCACCATCAAGCCCCACAACACTCAACAGCTGCCCTTTGCATACACCCTTGAGGAAGCAACCATCGAGGCCAATAATTGGCTTATAACCAGCCAACTATCCTGTCTTCAATGTATGTAAACAGATAAACATCCTTTTGAAAACTCTTTTACCATTTTACAGTGCTTCATTGCATAATTGTATTTTAGCTAAGGTCCTAGGGTTGCTGGCTTTCAAAGCATGTGCATATGCCTCTAGCTACTGTAATTGAATCCTAAAACTGCCATCAATTTCTTGAATAACCATCCTTTTAGCCCTTTTACACTTCTCGAAATTAACACTTATCTTTAAGACTTCTTTAGCTTTTGCCATCATGTCATTCACCTTGAATGCTAGATTATTATAAATCTTGGCCTTGAAGTGTCTAAGTATGAATTTTGCACTTGCACTAGGGATGGTATAGTGTCTAAAGCAAGCATGATCTACCATCAATGTTTTAATTGATAAGCCTAGGTTTCTTCCATCCTTGGAGATCCTCAACATGAAAGGACATCTTTTTCATTTTGACATTTGGCTACTATTCTGAATGGCTCATTAGGATTGAGCTTCAATTTGTAACCAAATAGGACAACATACTTTGAGATTGTTTCCTTTGCTTCTTCTGCATTTGCAAAGGTCATTCCTAACATGAAATGACCTTCCCCATTATAACTAACACTATATGTTGGTGGAGCTATATGGTTCTCTTCTTTGTTAGATTCTTCAGATCCATCTTCATCCTTGTCAGACTGCCCACTTAGCACTTGATAATCTAGTTCACTATCATAACCATCTGGAGCCACATAATTATAAGTCCCATGTCCACTAGTGCCCTTTCTGAGCTTGCACCCTCTATTTTTGCTGCTCTTTCACAGGGTTATGTAGTTTTATTTGAGTTATGTGCAAAAGTATCCTCTGTTGGATTTGACCCTACTACACTGTGCACATTGGCATATGAATTTTGAGTCCTAATATGGATGTTATATGTAATAACTAACTCAAAGATATGCTCATCCTCTCCTTCAATATTAATTTCGTCATTAGTATTTATTTCAACATTAAAATCCATATCATTTGCATTAACACCTCCCTTTTCTTTACTTGCATTGTCAGACATTGGAACATTTACACCACAATGTACCATCGGCCCCTAAAATGGTAAATGAGATTGACAATGGCAGACGTAATTGATAAGAAAATAAAACAAAAAAACACATACACATTTAATACCAATCCAAGAAAGGCTCATAAGACTATCAACTTCAATAACGTTTGCTAACAAAGTTTACCTCCTCTGCCCTTGAAACCATTATCAAAACAAACTTTTAAACTTCAACAACTCAATATTATCCTTCAACTTATGTAATTTTTCATTGTCTTCATCAAGTTTTCATCAGTAAATTGATTGAAATCTAGGGTTAAAATCGAGTGAAACTTGGAGAGAAGAAGGGGATTTTGCTCTACCTTTAAAATGTTTAGAGGGATGGTTGGGCTATTAATGAACATAGTGCCAAATTTTTTTCCTCTTAAAAAAACATCTTTCTGACGTGGCATGGCTTAGGAACCATTTTGTATTGCATGTCTTTCACATCACAACTAAAGTAAACGACAAGCTCTATTTAAATTTAGCTGGACATTAAAAAAGGGCTTAGAAAGTTCTAAATAAAAAAATCCTAATGTTTTTGAGCCTAAAAATTGATTGAGTGCTTATTGGAGCCTCGGCCTAAATATGGGGGCTTATTTGACCTTTCGCCCTTAAAATATCTTTAAATCCATCTGATTCGGTAATAAATATGATGCATGATCCCACACCACAACAGCCTCACCGTCACCATTATCACTGGGACGGATAAAATGGTGCCTTCCCTCGATTCTATACCCATAACTCGTGGGTCTACAATGAACCTATTTAATGCGAGAATCTGCACTGAGTTTAGTAGCTCCACCTTCGTCTTCGTCTACGTCTGTGACCCTGATCACATATCAGCTCATTTATAGAAAAGTGGTCATATGCTCGACTTGGCTACCATTTGAAGTTCATCTTTATAATTTTACTTAGTATTTACATTACCATATTATTTACTTTATCAATACATATATATATCAATTTATAACTCAATTCAATTAAATTTTAATTTAATTTAAATTGATTGTTGAATTTTTTAATAAATAATATAATAACATAATAACTTGGTGGAAAGTTTTGGGTGTTTATATTGTTTTTCTTTTTTTTTTACCAAACTTTATAATTTATGTGGCTTATTTTTCAACCTTCCAAAATATTTCCATTATGTTTGGCAGGATTCTACAGTTTTGAATGATTTATGTTAGGAATAAAGGCACTTAAATGAGGAGCACCAATCTAAGTCTAACATTGACGGGTAATAAGACAGACACATATAATATATTTCCTTTTATTAATCTCTAACCTTAAAATCACAACTAAAATGTCAAGAATACTTGATTTCATTCAAAATTAAATTTCTTCATTATAATAGTGGTTAAAAATGTCAACCTTAGAATCTAAATGTATTAATTTTGATATTATTCTCATAAAAATTCCCAAATTAACCTCTTAGATTAGACTCTTAATGCAAAATATTAAAAATTATTTAAATTTCTAAAGAACCTTCTCAATAAAATTATTCACATGATAAATATAGGCAATTAGTAACTTTATTTTTTGGTTAAAGCAAAAACTATGACTTGGAATATACTTAACAAAATACCAATAAGATCTTTGCTTGTGTTTAGCACCTTAATTTTATCCATATTCAAAAGGTAAAACAAAAGATGATTTGTCAAAATCTTTCTATTGACACACTAAAAAAAAAAAAGCATTTCACTCTTACAAGAAGTCACCATTTATAGGATCAAAGCCAAAAAAAATGACAAAAAAAAGACCAACAATTAAATTAGAGTCAAGCAACCATAATTAAAAATTAGAACCTCAACTCTCAACTTAATTTTTATAATATAAATTCTTTGCAATCCTTGTTAAAAGGCATGAACAAAACAATTTTTTTTTAACATTACAAAACAGTGAAAGATATCAACTCAATTTTTCAAGTGATGCCACACCAATTTGGCCACTAGCCTACGCATCCATGGCACACAACCCACTTAAGTTTTTTTTTTTTAAACAATTAGATATCCCCGGTGATCCCAACTGTGAGAGGCAAAACTAGATATCCTGATGATCCTAACCGTAAGAGATACTTTTAATCTTGTATCACTTTTCAGATTAATTCATGTTTGAAATTGAGTTACATTTAAAATTTATAGTTTATCCCAATTTAGAATGTTATTTGTGGGAGTTGAACTAATACCAACACTACAAACACTCAGCGTGTGTTGTCAATTGAGTCACCACCAATTGGTACCTGCTTTTTTTCTTTTAACAAAATACCCACTTTAGTTTTTAACCCTTTGCACTAATATATTAATACATTAACTTCCCACTAACCCCCTTTTTTCTTCCATCTCCTAACTAAAATTCTATTTAGCTTTGTCCCCACAAAACTACCCTAAACTTTCTGTTTCTTAAAAGGGTCTGTTACATAGAACAGTGAGTTTATTGAATTAAGTAATGACCTTTTTTTTCTGGGTTGGTTTTATTTTTGTGTTTTATTGTCAGAGGTAACTGTTTATTCAGTTTCAAAGCTGAGAGCTTTAGTTCACAGACAAAAACATAAAAGCTGAGTTCTTTGATTCTGGGTTTTCTTGTAAACTTGCTTGTCACTGTTTTTCTTGCACTTGCACTGTTTGTGGGTCTTGTTTAATTTAACTTCCTATTATTAGTTATTACTATTGTTTTGCTTCAAGCAACCTTTCTGTTTGTTGGTACAGTAAAGTATTCATTTTTTGTTCTTTTGTTTACTGTTTTTGCTATTGAAAAATTAAAGTTCTTTATTATCATCATTGAGGGGCTGTGAGTTTTTGGTGCTTTATGTTTATGGGATGGGTGTTGTGGTGGTGCCAGCAATTCTTCAGCTGGTGAAATTCTTTGTCGTTGGCTTTGTTTTCACTGTTCAAGGATCTACAGGTAAAATATGATTTCTTTTTTTACTGTATTTTGTTAGAATTTTCTCAGTTAGTTAGAGATTACCAAGTTCATATTGGTTTAGTTAGTTCTTTAAAGTACAATCTGGGATTGGGCGATCTGGATTAGTGTAATCTTGTTGTGCTAATGTCACTGTGTGTATCTTACGCATATGTTTTCATTCTGGAATCAGATTTTAGTTTTATTTAATTGGTTGTGCATAGAAGAGCTGATAGAGTGGTTAGACCTGTTTGGACTGTTGGCTTTTTATTATCAGCACTTGTCAAAGTTCTACGATTTTTTTTTTTTAAAAAAAAAGAACTATTCTACGTCTGCTATATAAACTGAGATCACAGTTTCTAGGTTCGAATTGAAGTCATTGAAATGTTTCTGACTTCTGAGAGCTAGTAATTTTACCATTGGTCTAAACTCAGGCTTCGCACTCTCCAGACACAAGATGGACTTGTGTTGTTTGGAACAGTTCATATTAAGATAGTCGTTTATCTTTAAGGAAATGCAATAAGCATCCCTATCAGCTTGCAGTATTATTTGTTTTTTTGAACTCATGCAAGGGAGGTCCATTCTCCATTGTTTAGATTCCAGTGTCTAAGCTACTCCCTGAAGAGGACAGAGGCATTTTCTGGTTATGGAATATCATATTGATTGTGAAATATGAATAAATGTTGATGTTTTTTTAAAGTGGCACAAGTTTGATACTAAGGCACAAGTTTGATACTAATCTAAGAATCCATTAAATCTAAATGCAAAAAATAGATATCCGTCTTGCTTGAGTTTACTAGATGCTGTTGGCTTTTATCTTCCTCAGGATACAATATTTCTCCTTCTCCAACAGCCTTTTCTGAGGCTCCTCCTACAGGGGGAACATTTCCCCCCTATAAAGGGCCATCGCAGGGCTCAGTATCTCAGCCAAATGGTAACTTGCATTAACACACTTCAAATTGTTTGCTAATATAGGGAACGCTTGAAACAGCTTCTGCATTTGACAATACAGGGTCAGATTTACATCCCCCACTGGCAGTACCACCACCCATGTCTGACCCATTGCCCCAAGAAACTACAGGACTTGTACCATCCTATTCACCTGGCAGTCCAGTAGCAAGGGATCCAGATAATACAGCTCCTCCATCACTAACTTCTGAAGGACATGTACCACCCTTATCACCAAGCATTCCAATTATGTCTCCCCCATATAAAGCAGCGCCTCCACCATTGGTTGCTGAGGGACCTGAACAGCACAGGCCACCAAATTCATCTCAAAAAAAGGCCCCAGTGAGACAGACTCCTGTAGCTGTGCCAGGTTCTCTATATTACTCACTAGAATTTGTTTTGCTTAGCATTTCAGGTTAACTTGGTTTCTAAAGTCATTGTATTATTATAACATCTGGTTCCAGTATCCACACCATCGGAGAACTTACCGCACATTTCACCAATCATCCATCCAATTGCACCTGAGGCTTCACCACTCATCAATGTTAGTGCACCTGAAATTTCACCACCTAGTGCTCATCATGATAATACACCATATACTGGGGCTTCTACACCAAAGTCGAATGCACCAGGTTTGCAAGCAGTGTTTATTTTCCTTCTACTGCAACTGATTCTCTAATTAATTTATTTATTTAGGCTACTATTTTTCATTTCTCTTCCCTTTTCCCAAATTATGATATCAGTTGCATCTCCACCAAGGGAATTGGGACAAAACCAGTCATCATCCCATCTGATTGCACCAGCAAAAATCCTGCCATCTGCGCCACCTGGTGAGCATTGTTACAAAAATATTATCTTTTTTTTCCTCGTTAAAAAATTCAAATTGACCCAGTTGGTGCTTGTTTGACAAAAGCAGTGTCAACTTTGTCACCAACAGGAGAGCTGCCGCCGCATTCACCAACAATCCTCCCTAGGGAACCACCTTCTAAATTACCAGGTTCTACTCACAGAAGCACTTAAAATTTGCAATTCATCTTTAAGTTGCTGTAGCTTTGATCCAAATTGTTCATTTTCAATATTATATTTGATGCTCTTAATAAATTGAAACCTTTTGTTTTGCAATTTAGCATTGAGTTGAAAGGCCATGGCATAAGCAATCCCTAAATGTCTCCTTGCTCTCTGTCATCATAAATGGACGTGTCACCTGAACTTTACACATTGATTATGACTGATAAGATTTTGATTAAAACTTATTTCTGGAAAAATTGATGCTGCCAACTAAAAATTTGTTAGATTGCAGTGTTGTTCATCATCATCAAAAGCATTAGGTGTACATATGAAAGCCATTCCCCATTAGAATAATCTGTTCCACAATGTTTGCTCATGTTGCTACTTAGCTTTCTATTCATCACAATTTAGTATGACATCTTTGTTAAATAAAATGTAATAAGAACCCCATTTTTGTTGATGTATATATATAGCTTTTGTTTAGCCATTTTGCTCTTTCTAGGTGCTAATTATTTTCCAAGGCAATGCATGTTTAATTGAAAATAGATTTAGCATATAAGGTAGTATTCCAATTGATTTTCACTTACAGTATTTTTTTCATACCCATTCTTTTATAAATTGACACTTTGACAATTATTATATATGTCATTGTCGCCATCGTAATTGCAGGTCCTGGTACTTCTCATGCAACAACCCCTACCCCAAGTATTGACTGGAAGAGAGATGGAATTCCAGCTGCTGCACCACCATATGATATGCCCAAGCATTTACCTCTTGTAAACCATTCCCCAACTAAAGGTCTGCATTCTTAAACTGCTTTCTTGACCAAATAACTAAAAGTTCACTGCTTTAGTGACCAAAATAACTAATTGTAGGTTCTCTTTCTAATGTAGCTCCTTCAACACATCAATCCGCAATGCACTCCAATAATGGTCCTGTTCCATCTTTGTCACCTCCTAAGTCTCCTCTAAATAAAGGGAATCACTCTCCTGCATCTTCACCTTCTATCCCATTTCATAAGCAGAACCATTCAAGGACTAGCATCAATAGCCCTGCTTCTGCATTACCTCCTCCCTCTTCAAAAAAGCAAGGTCAAACTTTTATAGTTGAAAATATTTTCAACTTCATGAATATTTTGTGGTTTGTCCAGCCTATAACGTTTCTTGATCTTATTTTCATTTTTTTGGTGTTTTTTGCAGGTCCGGCTGTCTCTCCGTCATTTCTTCCAACAATCAAGCGAACACACTATGCTCCTCCACCTCTTAGTCCAGGTACCATAATAAATGAAAGCTTTGATGTTTCACTTTCCGAGCACTGATATAAATGGCCATCTCAGTTTCTAATGCAGTTCTTGCATTGCAGGATCTTCAGCTTCAGTATCACATTCCTCTCCTAAACCAGCGATCAGTGACTCACCTGCTCCTTCACCATCTCCACCAGCAGCATCTAGCTGGACCAAAAGTAAGAAAGTCCCAGCTTTTTTCTTTCTTCCTTTCCAAATTTTACTTGAGAAAAGTTTACTTAACTTGTTGTATCATGATTGCATATTCAAGTGCCTGTTATTTCTCCTAAAGTTTCTCCACTTGAGCCTTCACCAAGGAGTCCAAAAACGATCCTTCCACCACCAGTTCATGCATTGCCACCTCCTCCTCCAAATGAAGGTACTTCTTTCTGTCGATGGCCTTTTTTTTTTTCTGTTTTTTTTGTCAATTAACCTCACTAAAATAATGTGACACATAGGTTGATTTTATCTGTAGATTGTTCGGCAACTATTTGTGTGGAGCCATATGCAAATACTCCACCTGGGTCTCCATGTGGTTGTGTCTTGCCCATGCAAGTTGGACTGCGCCTCAGTGTTGCACTGTATACCTTTTTCCCTTTGGTTTCAGAGCTTGCTCAGGAAATTGCTGCTGGTGTTTTTATGAAACAAAGTCAAGTTCGTATCATGGGAGCCAATGCTGCTAGCCAGGAACCTGAGAAGACCATTGTCCTCATTGACTTGGTTCCCCTTGGGGAAAGATTTGATAATACAACTGCCTTTTTGACTTATCAGAGATTCTGGCATAAACAAGTAGTAATAAAAGCTTCATTTTTTGGTGATTATGAAGTATTATATGTACAGTATCCAGGTATTTAAATTTGTGATTAGGTTGTTAGGTTTATCTTCTTCGTGTAGATATTTTTGTGTGGATCTTAATCTGAAAGTCTTACATTTACAGGTCTTCCCCCATCTCCACCTTCTGCACCTTCTGGCATTACTATAACTGATGATGGGCCATATTCTGGCAATAACAATGCAAGAACAATAAAGCCCCTTGGTGTTGATGTACATAAAGCACACCAAAAAGATGGGCTTGGCGCTGGCATGATTGCTATTATTGCCCTGTCAGCTGCTGTAGCACTAATTTTATGCTCTGCTGTTGCTTGGGTTTTGCTGGTTAGGCATAGAGGCCGTATGAGTCAACCAACACCAACTCAGCAGCCTTTGCCCCCTTCAGTTGCAAAACCATCAGGTAATTTCTATGCTGTCCACTCTGGCCCATCAATAAGGTACATAAGATAAGTGCCTTTAGTACAGGCATTTAAGGGCCGATTAGTTGCTCCTCGTGATTGAACTCAGCATTGTCTTGCAATCATGTAAAACAAAAAAAAGGAAAAGGAAACATGAATAAATAACTGGAATACCACTTGTGCTAACAAGTCTAGCCCTATAAGTTGGAGCTTACATGCCATACTGGATTCACAGGTTGGCCTGGCACGCATGCTTTAGCCTATGTCATTTCTGTTCCATCCTAATACATATGGTTTAGTGTTTAAAAGTTGAAAGTTTTGCTCTGTTTTGAAATAAAATAAGAAGATATGAATTTTTGTAGGTACTACAGGGTCAGTAATTGGAAGTGGTGTAAGTTCAGCTTCCTTGTCATTTGGGTCTAGCATTGCACCTTATACAGGATCAGCTAAGACCTTCAGTACAAGTGAAATTGAAAGTGCTACAAATAATTTTGATGCTTCAAGAATACTTGGGGAGGGTGGCTTTGGCCGTGTTTACAGTGGTATTCTTGAAGATGGGACCAAAGTGGCAGTGAAAGTTCTCAAGAGAGATGATCATCACGGTGGTCGAGAATTCTTGGCAGAGGTTGAAATGCTTAGCCGTCTTCATCACAGAAATCTGGTCAAACTGATTGGAATATGTACAGAGGAACATACACGCTGCTTGGTGTATGAACTCATCCCAAATGGCAGTGTAGAATCTCATTTACACGGTAGTGGTTTTTTCTTTTCTGATGATCCATTTTCAAGTCGAGAAATTTTCCATTTTTCTTTAATAGGTTCATTTCCAGCAGCATAGTTATCTTGGGTTCTTCGTGTTGTGTCAGGGGCTGATAAGGAATCTGCTCCACTTAACTGGGATGCACGGATCAAGATAGCACTTGGTGCAGCTCGAGGTCTAGCTTATCTACATGAGGATTCAAGTCCCCGCGTCATACACAGGGACTTCAAGGCTAGCAACATCTTATTGGAACATGATTTCACACCAAAAGTGTCTGACTTCGGTTTGGCTCGGACTGCCATGGATGAGGAAAACAGACATATATCAACCCGTGTGATGGGAACATTTGGGTAAGAATTCTGTTCTGGTTGTATTTAGTTGTACAATATCCACTCAGTTGCACATGTCAAATATACATAATACATATGGCCTAATGCAGCATGACTTATGGTTGTTGCTGTCACACTTAAAATGGGTAGTTTAGCTTCACAAGCACATAAACGGAAACAACTTGTTCAGCTCCTAATATAGCCCTAGATTCTTGCTTCTGCTGATAATTGGCCATATTTACATACTCTATGTGGAGGAAAACAAATTAAAAGTTTTTGGGCTTTGATGATATTTCTCCTCAATGAGAGGCTATCGTTTGAAGCAATCTCCAAGGTTGTCTGTAGATCTTTGATTTAAGAAATTTTCACTGTATCGGTGATTTATTGAATTGATGTTTCATCCAGGTATGTAGCTCCAGAATATGCTATGACCGGCCATCTTCTTGTCAAGAGTGATGTATATAGCTATGGTGTAGTTCTTCTAGAGCTCTTAACAGGTAGAAAACCAGTGGACATGTCGCAGCCGCCTGGTCAAGAGAATCTAGTTGCATGGGCTCGCCCTCTTTTAACAAGTAAAGAAGGGCTGGAAATAATTACAGATCCATCTCTAGGATTTGATGTCCCTTTTGACAGTGTAGCAAAAGTAGCTGCTATTGCTTCAATGTGTGTACAGCCAGAGGTATCCCACCGTCCATTTATGGGTGAGGTTGTTCAGGCCTTAAAACTAGTAAGTAATGAGTGTGATGAGGCGAAAGAAGTAGGTTCAAGAAGTTCCAGCGAGGATTTATCTGTTGATATGGAAGCTGAAGCCGGTGCAGGCTCAGGACACCTGCGAGATCCTTTCCAGAGCCAAACTATAGTGCCCGATTATAACTCTGAGCCAGATGTAGAAAGGGGACTGTCAATGTCGGATTTATTCAGTTCAGCCAGGTATGGGAGACAGGCATCAGGATCATTTAGGAGATACTCTAGTTCAGGTCCGCTGAGAACAGGAAGGGGTAAACAGTTGTGGCAAAGGATGAGGAGATTGACGGGGGAAAGTGTGAGTGAACATGGGGCTATCTTCAGACTATGGCCAGGTTCACATTGAAAATTAGATAAACATTTTTTGTTTATACTGACATCTCTGATTTTTTACTATCAAATTCCCAAATTTCATTACCAAAATCTGATCCTCCACGCAAACAATAAAGAATTGCATGGATTCAGCCCTCTACACAAACAAGAACAACCTGCAGGAGCCTGGAACTGTGAAATAAGTGAAGTTAACCAGGAGTGCAGGTATTCAATGCCATAACTTCCAGGCAACAGCCTATTGGTTATGGTTTCATAAACAGGCTTGTGGGGAGCCTGAAGCTGTGAAATTAGCTCTGGAGAACAAAATGATTTGGGTAGCAGCTGTAACTGGGGATGGAAGCATTCAAGTTCAAGGCTTTCATTTTTTTTGTACAACAAAAAACACTTGGAGAACTAGCGAAGTAGTAATAAAACAATGAAAGTGGTAAATATTGGTGCTGCTTCAAAATCTTTTTGAATGTTGGGTCCTTGCATTGCATGAATATTATATAGGAAAAGTAAAATATGAATATGCTACCAAAATGGTATATAGACAATAGAGTTTTTCTTCTTGCATATTCATGTAGCTGTAACACCAAAAAAAAAAAAAAATCTTTCTCTAGATTTCAAGAGTTGGTGTAGCTAAGACCGTGTTTGGTAGTATGCAAATAAGATAATAAACCATAATCAGTTCATTATTTATTTATTTATGATGGTCTATCTATCGATTATATATTGGCAAGTTGTATTTAATTATTTTTTGAATAATATTATAAATAAATGAAGTGGTATATTGTATTCAGTATTAGATATAGTAGGCGGTGGGGTTTAACGCAGGCTCAAGTGTTTGGCGATCATATTACTGTGTGGGTTTAAGACCCACTAGGAAATACGATATAGGTCATAGGCTTATTTGGAGATGAAGTCGTCATCCGGATAAAAGTCGGGACACACTGTACATCAACTGGATCCCACAGAGGTTTCCAGAAGCCGTCATCAGAGATCGAGTTCGAAAACTAGGTATAAACGTTTGAATGCTCACCCAACTTTGCGGTTGGTCTCCGTTTGTGTTTTTCGTTTTATTACCATTTAATTATTTAATTATTTCCTCATTTACCACACATAATGAAATTGCCTTTGAATAATTGTCAGATTTTATAATTAAATCTGAGTTTGTACATTAGTCCAATTTTATGCCTTTAAGTCCCAACATTCAAAAAATGCAGTAAATAAAATAAATAATAATTTACAATCATACATTCAAAATCGAATGGGGAAAGAGATTAAGGATTACAACACTTTTTAGCTAAATAAATGAAATAATATATAGAAAATAAACCAATAAAATAACATAAAAACAACAATGTACAGGGGATAACTAGCAAAAGTGATTACTCGATGACAGAAATCATCAAATAATTCCTGCAAATAACACACGGTTAGCCCTTCCTTTCATAAAAAAACGAAATCACATGTGACAATATTTACAAAGAGGTTCTACAAAAAAGAGGTTTTTACATTATGGACTAAAGGAAGAATCGAAAGATTAAGATTGAACATCATCATGCAATCATACAGACATGTTTAAGATCAAAAAGGGACATATTAAAGTAGACGTCATAGCAAACAAACAAAAAAAACAAAGCAGGAAACGGGTTAACTCTGTCAATGAGGCGATCGCCTCATTGGGATGAGGCGATCGCCTCATTGATGAGACGACGCCTCATCAATAGAGACTCCTAGTATTCCAGAGGCAACAATGTATATAACACACGCAAAAGATAGACTCCCTAGAGGCCTGTCAATGGGGCGATCGCCTCATTGAGATGAGGCGACGCCTCTGTGAAGAGGCATCGCCTGATCATCAGGCCGACTCTGACTCCCAAGACGTACAGACTTCTACTCTAAGTAACCAAAACATGCATATACACACTCTACAATCATCAGACTATGACTACATGCAAAAGTATTCAAAGACCTATCAATAGAGTGAGATATCAAGCTAGACATATTAGAGATAAATCTAAAATGTACTAAGAACTTAGTCACATAAGCAAGAACTCACAAAATGATGCACATGTCAGGTTTAAGTGCAAGTTTTTTACCAAAAATGAGAGGCCCTCAGAGGTGTTTTTAATTGAGATCCTTGCTAGGAT
Source organism: Mallotus nudiflorus (assembly GCA_947683625.1). Lineage (NCBI taxonomy): Eukaryota > Viridiplantae > Streptophyta > Magnoliopsida > Malpighiales > Euphorbiaceae > Mallotus > Mallotus nudiflorus. The sequence continues at coordinate 2,679,537 of CANTUR010000302.1, forward strand.
ATGATATCTCCCTTTGACACAAGTTTCTTCCTTCTTCTCTTATGGAGAAAGTGGACCTCTTTACTTCAATCTCTCCCCCCTTTTTCTTCAGGACGTTTCTTCTTTTCTTTTCTCTCTATCTTTTTTTCTTCAGAGCTCCCCCCTCATTTTCTCACCCACCTCCTCTTCTTTCTCTTTTTTTCTCTTTTATTCCTTAGCTTTCCTATGCCCCTAAGCCTCCTAACCCATATATGAGCTCTCATAGCCTTTTTTCTTTCCCCAAAAATCTTCTTCCTCATGCAAGAAAGAGGTATGGAGAGTAGGACCCATACCACTTGGCCGTCATGATTGCAGTTGCATTAAATGCAGCTGCAAGTGGGCTGGCATAGGGGTAGCGCCTCATCGATGAGGCAATCGCCTCTGTGATGAGGTGATCGCCTCATTGGCAGTTACCAAAGAGGCAATCGCCTCATTACACTGAGGCGATGCCCCTTTGGCCTGGGCTTAGGCCAAATTTTGATAGTTGGGCTTAGTTTTTGGTTTTTCAGGCTTTGGGTTTTCAAGTCCACCTTCCACTAGAGATTCAGGCTTCATTCTCATGTCCAAGTTTCACATTCTCATCATTGGACTTGACGACGAGTCGATCAAATCGAGCACCCCTAATTCGTCCCCTAACACGAGCCTACTGAATCAGGTGTCTACAGTTTGCCCCCTGATTTTTCAAAAAAAAACAAATGCATGCAATGACCATTTTTTAAAAAATCACATGCATAACAATGAACAAACAATAGGATGAACAACATACTTGACTCTCGGGTTTCACCTAAGAGATGAATCCTTCAATTTTGAAACGTGACCGTGATCCTCGGGTTTTTCTGGCCTGATTAGCCACTCATTAATATTTGATAGAGATATTTGAAAACTGTTAACCTCAGGTTTTCCTGGCCCGACCCTTACAACATTGAAATTCGATTCTCGGGTTTTCCTGGCCCGATCTTCACAACACTGAAACTTGATTCTCAGGTTTTCTTAGCCCAATCTTCGCAACACTGAAACTTGATTCTTGGGTTTTCTTGGCCCGATCATCATTGGGGATGTGGTTTTCAGATTTTCCTGGTCTGATTATCACTCCTCTGGGGACATAGACTTCCAGGTTTTCCTGGCCTGATCATCACTAAGGATGTGGTTTTCATATTTTCCTAGTCTGATTATCACTCCTCTAAGTACATAGACTTCTAGGTTTTCCTGGTCCAGTTGTCCTTCACTTTCGACTTCAGGGATACTACCCGAACAGTCATCTCGATCCTTTGAGCTTCGGGGATTCAAACCCAAACAGCCCTCTCTTTGAGCTTTAGGGATTTAAACCCGAACAACCTTGTCCTTTGCTTCTGACTTCGGGGATACTACCCGAACAATCATTTTGATCTTTTGAGCTTCGGGGATTCAAACCCGAACAACCCTTTCTTTTGCTTCCGACTTCGGGGATACTACCTGAACAGTCATTTCGATCCTTTGAGCTTCAGGGATTCAAACCTGAATAGCCCTCTCTTTGCGATGTGGGTTTTTCCCTGGCCCTCTTTTCTAGAAACTTCATCTCAAAAATTCATACTCTAAATTCCGCCTCCTTAGTTTGCGACACTAATTTCCACCCATCATTTCATTTCATCATCATCATTCATTTTCATTTTTTTAGGGGAAAACCCTACATGAGGAAAACCCTACATCTTTGCATGCTATAAAAATAACTTCTTCCTTTTGTCCTTTCTCCCTTTTATTTTTTGTCACCTTTTCTTTTCCTCTCTTTTTTTTCTCCTTATACTTTTTGTACTCCTTGCATCTTCCTCCCTTTTACAGTCAATGGAGAATGAGAGAACACCCCCTGTGCCTGAGTGGGATCATATCCCGCCTCTTGTTAGTGCTTCTAGGAGCTTGGGATTGACCCGCGGAGACTCGATTCCTCTTTTGGCAGACCTAAGGTCCCACACTTGCTCGTCTGCATCCGGAGAGGTTAGTACCCTATAATTTCCTGTAAAATTATGTTGGCTCAGTGATTAATTAAACATATTTATCAACTCAGGACATTAATTTATTAAGCAAATGAGAAATCCATGTTTTAATTGCTAGAAATGGGGAACTGTGCCCATCCCACCTTACAGAGGTGATCATCTCATCGATGAGTCGATCAGCTTCTGCGAAGAGGTGATAACCTATCGCCCTTTCACAGAGCCGATCACCTCTCCAATGAGGCGATCGCTTCATCAATAGGGCAAACCGCGTTATCTAAAAGTCCATTCATTCTGAATTCCTTTTTTGAAACCATAACATGCATAAATTTCACTTCCTTATCTGTTGTTTGCAGCATGACACTCAAACGTTCAAGGGTGCCAGGAATTTTCATGGAGCCCGGGTCTTCTTCAGTGACTTGACTGACGAGCAAAGGGACCGAATTCAGGAGACAGGATTTGAGGACTTTGTACTCTCGCTTCCATCTAAGCAAGGGCGTACAGACTACCAGCCATTATATGCCCTGATGGAAAGGTGGTTTGATACGACCCACACCTTCCACCTCCCATTTGGTGAGCTTACTCTAGACCCGGTATCATTTGCTGCTATCATGGGGATTGCTTGTGTCGGGGATCTTGTTCCCTTTGATGCGAGTCTACATCAGCTATCTCTGGATAAGGCCGCATATATCAAGCGACTTTTGGGGATAACTCCTAACATGAAGGGGACTCATACTCTTAAGTTGGACTCGATTAGGAGTTTCTATACCCGGGATCGGGCTACAACGATGATCTTTCCCCTTGAGATTGACCAGGTGGTGAGGGCTTTTTTGCTCTACCTACTGGGTACCACCTTTTTCGTTGACACCGCCAACTCCATCGATCTGATGTTCCTATTGGCCCTTTGGGATCTTGACTAGATTCCCACATTCAATTGGGGTAGCTGTGCCCTAGCATACTTATACCGGGGCATGGACGAGGTGGTTCGAGGGGCTAGGAGATTTTGCTGCTTCTGGCATGCCGTTCTGGTGCGTTATGATCCCTTTTTTTTCCTTTATCTTGTTCTGACCCCCATTACTTACATCAGTCTTCTCAACTTCTCCTGTTTTATTTTTCAAGTCTGGGCTTTAGAGCTAGAGTTGATTGTGGGCGTTACTTGAGTGAGAGACTATTTCCTGACCCTCGGTAGGTGGGGCGCCAGCAGCATCGTGAAGAGGCACCTTACGTGAGTTCATATCCACAGACAGCACTTGAACTCTCTGACACAGGATGTAGTACCTACAAAGCACAAACCTTATTATTAGTAAATTATTCACATTCAATTTACTTACATATTGACATCTCCTTTTTTTTTTCCTTTTGCAGATCCGGAACTACTTGTGGGGGTCTGAGGACACTTGGACCATTGAGATGACTCGCTTTAGGCCTTTAGCCTGGAAGAGGGCACTCCTTTGTGGCCCTGGGTATCGAGCTTGGTACTTGGGAGAGCGGGTCCTGAACTGGAGGGCAGGTGTTAGAGCTAGGCGAGTCCCCAAGTCTCCTCCTGAAAGTTTGCTTTGGGCCTATAAGTTGGAGGGTGACAATCTCGTTTAGGCTATTGTAGGCTCACCAGCTATGGATCACATAGTTCATGTGAAGAGCTGGTATGCGGAGTTCATCCATACCCACCTTTTGCTGACGATCCCCTTCCAGGCTGCTTCTACCTCTCAGGTAAATCCTTGTCGGTTCCCCTTTTCTTGCAAATTCACTCCTATTTTCGTTTTTAGGTTGCGCCTGCTAGGCCCGTGGCCCCAATTAGGTCCTGAGTGCAGGAGAGAGAACCCTTGAGGCGTCGACTGGATTTGGGCAGGGAGGAGACTTCTGCGGCTGGTGAGGAAGCTAGGCCGGCTACTGCCCCCGGTTCTGAGTTTGTCCCAGGTAGCTTCATCCACGTCCCTAACCCCCTAGTCCGATGTTGGGTTCCTTTTAGGGAGTTTTCGTGTTAATTTTTGACCTTGGATGGGGACCTGACCCTTACATGCACCACTGGTGGTGCTACTCACGTATGTTCTTTTCCTGACCTACTTTCATTATAATTCTCAAACCAAATGTTAGTTCCAACATTTATTTCAATAATGCAGATTCCGCTGGAGCAGGGCCTATATATGTATCGCATGATAGAGGCCTAGAGAGACTATATGCTGGAGGTCACCCAGCAGTGGAGGGTAAGAACCTCTTTATTTTCTACATGTATGCATGCTTGCATGGTTTACTAACTTGTGATTTGTCTGAATAGGATCGGGATGAGGCTAGCAGGGCGAGGATCGCCACTCTTGAGCATTAGATTGATGTGTTTCAGATTGATGAGGACGACGAGGATGAAGATAGGAGCGACAGCGGTGCGGGAGGAGAGACTGACCCCGAGGATATTGGACTGGATGCTTGATGTACCGGGGTTAAAATTTGTGTAGTCTTCAAATAGTGAACACTAAATTTCAATTTTTGATTTTATGAACAGAATGCTTGCATAATTCAACATTTTCCTTAATTAAATCCACTTGTTTTGCTTTTCTCATTTCTTCATATGTGAGTTGATTTCAATGTTTGCATACGTAACTATCCCACTATATTCCAACGATACCTGTTTAGACTATGTGATTCGAAGAAGCGCAATCGGCCCGTACTGCTGATGAGGTGATCGCCTCATCGAACCCTGGTGAAGAGGTGATTGCCTCTTACAGATGAGGTGGCACCTCATTGATAAGGCGATCGCCTTATCAATGAGGCGACCACCTCAGCAGCAGGCGGTCCTACCCCTATAAAAACCCACATTCCTGTGTTCGACTTAATTTTCGAATCCCCTTCGTCCTTCCCTTTCTGTTTCTCCCTCTAAGCGTCTCCAAAAAGCCACAAACATGATAGAAAAAAGTTTGAGGCCCCTATAGTCAATTTTGAAAGGTTTGAACAACAAATCTTGGGTCGGGTTAGAGCCATTTCACCTCGCGGTCTTCAAATCACTCCATACTAGGAGAATTAATTTTCCTTTTCTCCATGCCATGGTTCAATTTTGGGATCCCCATAAACACGTTTTTCAACTCAACACAATAGAAATATGTCACTTACTAGAGGAATTCGAGGAAATCCTTGGCCATCATACAGATTCCACTTGCCAACTTGTGATTCTTGCTCTTGCAAACCCAGATTCTCGCTCTATTCAGCAATAAATGGCGTGTGTGTTCAATCTTCCACCTCGGTCTTACTTCCACTGTATCTTCGGCTCAAAAATCAAATTAGAGTCCCTCCTTGAAGTCATCATGAATGTGGACAAAGGGGAAACTTATTGGCCTCGCATGTTAGCCCTCTGTTTGTATGCTCAATTTCTGCTGGTTTCCCTCTCAGGGCATTGCGATACAAAGATCCTCTCCATCCTCGATTAAGTGGAGTTAAGGCTCAACCCCTTCCATCTCATCTTAGCAGAAATCGTCGTTGGATTGGATGACTTCACAAGGACACGATGATTCTCAAGAAGCCCCTTCCTGCTGGAGGTAAGTTTCCCGTTGCCCCTCTTCTACTTCCAACTACCAATGCTGCCTGTACCTAAACATTTGCAATCCTGCAGATGTGGTTTTATGAAAAGCTGGGCTTTATCGAACCTCCCCAAGACATTAGACATTACCAAGCCAAGCATTATCGAATAAGGAAACTACATCCCACCCTGCAGACATTCGTGGCTGGCTATCAACATTCCCTAACACACTAATTCGCTAGATGTGCCCCTGGTGAGGGCTGCAGCATGTGACTCTTCGGTCTTATACATATTATGTCCCGACTTTCGGTCTCCATTTTACCACTTTCTACAATCCAGCCCGGCTCTGTTGCCAATACGATCATAAATAACTGATTATGGAGCCTATTCACAAGTTCGAGCCAGGGCCGCTTTCTTAGAATTTTCTAGACCACCTAATGACAACTTGGCCTTGAAGAGCCATTGAAAGAAATTTAGCTACGACAGTGATAAAACCATCGATGATCATTACAAAGCGTGGGTTTGCTTGCAACAGACAGAAAGAGATGAATTTATTAAATATAAAAGGACAAGAGAATTACAAATGTTACGTTCACAGGGTAGGCAACAAAAGAAGAGAAAAAAAAAACTAGCTCATGGAATGAAGTCATCATTTTCCCTTTTGTTAGAAGTAATTTCCCTTTTGTACTAGTTAAACGGCTTGTAATGGACACATTATGCAATGTTTAACGACAATTAAAGTAATCCATTTCATTTCATTTAAGCGAAAAACATATATACATCGCTTCTGGTACATCTCATGTTATTAGTTGGCTTGCCCTTGCAAGTTTTCCAACTAACCATTTTGTGCCTCCTCTCCTTCCCCTTTTACATGTCCTTAACTTTTACCTGGACCGCCTCTTTCGAGGTTTTCAATCCAGCAGGACCCCCCCCCCTTTTTTTTTTAGTCTCTAACTTTTATCTAGACAGCCTCTTTTCAAGGTTTTCTCCCCAGCGAGACTCTTTATAGAAATTATTTCTTGAGCTTGTCTAGGTTGATAGGTTCTTTGAACTCGTTCCCCTCAATGTCAGACAAAATGGCAGCGCCTTTCAAAAATAACTTTTTTACCAAATACGGTCCCTCCTAATTGGGCCTGAATTTCCCCCGAGGGTCAGCCATGAGTGATCTCGTAAGTTTCAACACCATATCCCCTTCTCGAATCTTGCCCGGCTTGATCTTCTTATTGTAGGCACAGGCTATTCTTCTCTGATACAGCTGAGAATGATACATAGCCTTCATCCTCTTCTCATCCAGCAGTGTCAACTGAGCCAACCAACTTTCGACCCACTGATACTTAGGGAGTTTAGATTCCAAATGACTCTCAATGACCTTATCTTAACCTCCACTGGTAAAACAGCCTCACACCTACTAAAGAGTATAGAGTGGCTCCTGTCAAACTCCTAGCCGTAGTTTGATACCCCCATAATGCGAACTGTAAGTATTCAGCCCAATCTCGATAATTTTTCAGCGTCTTGGCCAAGATCTTTTTTACATTCTTATTTACTGCTTCCACCGCTCCATTTACCTGTGGCCTATATGGAGATGATCTGTGGTGCTCAATCTTATAGTCCTTTAGTAGTGTGGTTGTCTCTACCCAAAACTAAATACCATTATCTGTAACTACATGGTGTGGCAGACCATATCTGCAGATTATGTTCTTTTCGATGAACCTCGACATTTGCCTCGCCCCCACGGTAGCATAAGATTCAGCCTCAACCAACTTGGAGAAGTAGTTGATGGCCACAATGATGTACTGATGGCCATTAGTTGCTTTTGGCCTTACCTCCCCTATGATGTCAATTCCCCATACAGCAAACGGCCAAGGAGACGTCATTCCTTTAAGTTCCATAAACGGTAGGTGGCTAACATCACCATATATTTGGCAATTGTGACATTTCTTCATAAATGCAACACAATCTGCTTCCATGGTGAGCCAAAAGTACCCCTGGCGGGCTATTTTCTTTGCCAAGATAGTCCCATTCATATGTGGTCCACACACCCCTTTATGAATTGATTCCAAAAGCTTTCGACCTTCATCCTTGTCAACACACCTGAGGTGTACCTCGACTGGCATTCTTTTATATAACATCCTACCGTGGCTTATAAACTGTCAAGACAACATTTGCAGGGATATCCTTTCTTTCTTATCAGCGTCATCCAAAAATTACCCAGTTTCTAAATACCTTTATAAATCATAGAACCAAGTTTTCTCAGTGACATTAACTGGCGTTACTCTCACCTCTTCGTAACAGGGGGCTCGAGACTTAATGAGAATTAAGGGTCTGACCTCTGGTTGTTTCCCACTTTCCCAGTCAGGCTAGGGAGTCAGCTACGTGGTTTCCTTCCCTTGGAAAATGGATGAATTTACACTGTGTGAAGGAGCACATGATGGTGGTCAAGTATTCCCAGTACATCCATAATCTGTCTTCTTTTATCTCCCATTATTTGGTGGCTTATTTTATAACTAGTATGGAATCCCCATAGACAGTGACATTTTCTGCCTCTGCGCTACACAATGCTTCTAAGCCAAAGATGCAGGCTTCATATTCTGCTTGGTTATTAATTGCTTCAAATTCAAGCCTTTTTGCTATTGGGATTATTTCTCCTTCTGGCATAACCAAAATTACTCTTATCCCGGCCCCCTTGTTATTGACAGATCTGTCAAAGTACATTTCCTAATCTTGTATCTCTATCACCCCTAAATGCTCATCGGGGAATTCCAGCTTCCACTTTTGGGTATCCCCTACCGGGCTTTGCGCCAATAAGTCTACTATTGCTCTTCCTTTTATTGTCTTTTTGGCCATATACTCTATATCAAATTCTGTGAGCAAAATGAGCCACCTAGCCAATTTTCCCGCAAGAGACAGGGTCTATTAGAGGTACTGAGGGGATCATGTTTGGAAACTGTTTGCACTTTGTAAGACTGGAAGTAGTGTCGGAGCTTCCTTGTTGCCCAAATCACTGCTAGACAAGTTTTTTCTACTAAACTATAAGTAGCTTCGTAGGGTAAAAGCTTTTCACTCAGGTAATATACAATATGCTCTGTCTTCCTTTCACCTTCCTGTGCTAGCATCGCCCTTATTGAATCCTTTTCAATTGCCAGATACAAGATTAAGACTTTACTTGGTCTTGGTGGTTGTAAGACAGGGAATTCATTAGATAATCCTTGATAGTTTCCAAAGCCTATTGACACCTCTCATTCCACACAACAGGTTAGTCTTTCTTCAGAAGCTTAAAAATAGGGTTGCAGATGGCTGTTAGTTTGGCTATAAATCTACTAATATACTATAAACGCCCCAAAAACCCTCGAACCCTTTTTCGTTCTTTGGTGCGGGCATATCCCTGATTGCTCTGATCTTATCTGGATCCATCTCTATTCCTTTCTAGCTGACAATATGTCCCAACAGTTTCCCAGATGTGACCCCAAAAACACACTTCTTTTGGTTCAGTCTGAGATTATACTTTTCTGCTCTAGCCAAAAACTTGTCTAGTGCTTCAAAATGCCCTCCCCTGGTTATAGATTTCACCATCATATCATCCACATACACTTCAACCTCTTTATGGATCATTTCGTGCAGTAAGGCAGTCGCCATCCTCTGATAAGTGGCCCCTACATTCTTCAACCCAAAGGGCATCACTTGGTAACAGTATACGCCCCATTCGGTGATGAATGATGTCTTTAATCTATTTATTACTGCCATCATGATCTGATTGTATCCCGAAAATCCATCCATAAAAGAGTACATTACATTGGAAGCTGCACTATCAATCAATGTATTGATATGCGGTAGGGGAAAGTCATCCTTAGGGCAGGCTTTATTCAAATCTCTGTAGTCCACACACACTCTGACCCTTCCATCCTTCTTAGGAACTGGAACTATATTTGCTAACCATTGAGTGTCCTCTACCACTTCTAAAAACTTTGCCTTCAGTTGCTTTTTGACTTCTTCCTTAACCAAGAGAGCCCATTCTGGCCTTAGCCTCCTTTGCTTCTGCTTTATTAGCGCTATAAGAGGGTATATGGAGATTCTGTGTTCTGAGATCTCCCTATCGATTCCAGGCATGTCTTCATAACCCCAAGCAAATACTTCCTGTCTTTTTTTTAAGATTTCTTCCATTTTTCCTCTCTCACCATGAGTTAAACCAGAAGCAAACAATATATTTTTAGGATTATCGTCTGTGCCTAAATTAAATGATTCAATTTGCATGGAATTAATGTCAAACATATGCATGAAATGATCATCACAAATAGAATAACCATTAGGGAACACATCACACAAATAAGCAAATTTAGATTTCATTGCATTCACTTTTGAAAAGAAAAGATCGTCAGTTTTAAACAGAGAAGCCAAGGAAATATCAAAGTCATTATAAAAGGTATCTATGATGGAATTGAGGATGTAGGTCTTAAAGTCCAGGTCTTTGTTCTGATCATCATTGCCTTTTTACTCCGAAGTAGCTTCGTCTTTTTTAGACTCCTCTTCAACCAATACCAGCTCCTCAGTAGGGGCCTTTTTATCAGTGACTTCCTCGGTTTTGTCCATGAATTCAGCAAAAATCTCAAACCCTGGGATGACTTCCCCAACCACCAAGAGGGGTTCTGGAGTCCCGCTATACGAATGCCCAGTGCCCTCCTTTACAAAGATTTCCCACAGAGTTTTCTTTCTAGTCACGGTCTCCTTTCCCTTTTCTTTAAACTGGTCCGATAAACCCATTTCCTTCCTAATTTTGTCAACCTCTTTGAATCCTAACCCATGCTTCAAAATAGGTACCTTGTTTCCCATAAACTCTGAAGGTCCACTCTGATTTTTCCCTAACCCCATGCTGGGTAGAAATTTCATATTGTGCATCATTCTTAGAACCTTTTTGTCCATCTCATCCTCATAGATCACACAGACTTCAAAACTGGGGCTAATGGAAATCTCCTTAGGGATTAACTTCAATGCAACTATGGCGACTTCAGTTTCAGCTGAGATGGTGACAACCCTTCCTTCATATGGAAACTTAACCTTTTGATGAGCAGTGGATGGAACGCCACCCATGGGGTGCAACCCTAATAAAATGGCAAAGGTTACTGGGATATCAATCACATGCAAGTCAACCCAGACTTCTATAGGCCCTGTTTTAACTAACACCTTGAAAGTTCCCTCCACAGATCTCTTGGTATCATCATAAGCCTTGATAACCACCTCAGAAGGCTTTAGGTCGGCTACCGTCAACCCTAGTTTCGACAGAATCTTCAGTGGACACACATTGATGGCAGAACTGTTGTCAACCATCACACAGCAGGTCATCTTCCCTTTTACTTCGGCTTTGATAAATAGAGCTTTGTGGTGATCCCTCCATTCTAGAGGCAGATCGTCATTGGAAAATGTTATCATTCCTTGAGGAGTTTCTGTTAATGACTGGACCATCTATTCGGGAGTGGAATTAGTGAAAATCTTTCTCTGATCTAGTGCTAGGACCAGAGCTTCCTTGTGATCCCTAGAATGCATGAGTAACTCCCAAACACTGGTAATGGTCTCTTTGCTTTGTCCTACCTCCTCTCCCTTTGCTGCACATCCTGCCTTTTTAGATTCAGACCCGATAACCCCAGGTTTCTCTTTCTTTTCCTCGACCTTCCTCACAGACTGCCTTAGCCCACACCCTTTGTTGTCCCATAGGTCAACTTATTCTTTGCTTTCATCATCAGAACTCTATATGTCCAAGACTTATACTTGTAATTCTGTGGGTTGTTTGCTTGTTCTCAAGATTTCAGGCTTGGCCTGTTGGGAATTGTGAGAGACTTTAATGAAGGAGTTTAGGACTTGTTCTTTTGTTAGGCCAGAGTTGACCATCAGATTGGATGGGTTAGGAGGTGGTACATTTCGGTAATTGGGTAATGGGTTGGTTTGAGTGTTTGGTTTTCTATTTTCTGGGTTGGTAATTTTGCCTGAGTCTATTAAATCTTGGATTTCATGCTTTAACTAGGCACAACTGTCTGTGTCATGCTCGATGGTCTGATGAAATTTACAAAAAAGCTTTGGGTTGGCTCCAGGCAAGGGTTATTGTGAAGGCAAAGGTCGTAGCAGGTTCTTCTCAATGAGCTTATCAAGGACTTTGGACATAGGACGTCCCAGATTAGAAAATCTCTGAGGCTGTCTAACTGCACTGACTTGTACATTACTGCTCGGTGGTCGAATAGCATGAATCTGAACGTTACTGCTCGAGCTGGCCCCCCTTTTGCCCCTAGAACCTCTTCCAAAGAATTTCTTCTCTTAAGTTAAATTTGATTCTTTATGGACCCCAAATCTGTATAATTCTTCAAAATTCCTAATCCTCAGATCCCTTAATTTCCTAGACAATGTGGGAACACACCCTTCTATTGCCAGGACCAACTGGTCGGACTCAGCTGGCCTATACCTCATCAAGGACAATTTTCCCCTCCAACGAGTTAGGTAATCAGCAAAAGGCTCGTTAAAGTTCTGTTTGGTATTCTGCAAATCTCTCAGGGACACCTCTAGTTGAATGTTGAGACCATATTGCTTGACAAAAGTAGTGCACAATTCTTTCCAATCCGACTGAACATGCGATTCCAAGGTGTAATACCAATGAATCGGTGCTCCTTCCAATGAAATAGGGAACTGCTTAACAATTTGGATCTCAGTTAGCTCAGTAGCCCTCATGTATGTTACATATTGCTTCAAATGCAAATGGGGATCCTCGACACCAGTATACTTCTTCATGTCTGGGAATTTAAACTTATGAGGCAGCGGTTCATCACCCTTTTCCAAATTCAAATCGTAATCTAGGGGGGCAACCATACCCTTCTCCTTCATCATCACTTGCATTTGGTTCATCACTTTGGTCATATTCTTAGCCCACTCGGTCTGACCCACATCCTCAGTTGGGATGACATTTCTTTGATTCATCGAATTGGCCAATACTGTCACATCGTCTTCTTCCCTTCCTCTAATCGATATTCCTCATCAAGATCGATCGGATCGATTAGCGGTGCATTGGGTGGCTGTGTTGGCTGACTTTCTCTAATAAGCTTAGTAATCTCCCCTATTATTTCTCTCATCATAGCCCGGGTTTCTGTCATTACATCTTCTTTCCACCATGCCCCAAATGCTTATGGATCAAACCCTCCTGCCATTCCTAATTCTGAATTTCTGACCAAACGACCTGAACTAGCTCGGACCCACCCTGTTGAGCTTGAAGGATCTATAGCGCTGCAAAATAGTTAGTTAGAATGATGCATGATGTGTATGCATGATATGTAAGTTTATTTTATTTACAAAAGGTCGCACACAAAAAGATATACAAGATCAAAACATGGAACTTAAACGTGCGAACTTCTGCCCTAATTTCTCCCACACACGCATTCAATGGTGAGTATCTTGTCCTAGGATTTTTGGCTTGGGTTTTAATTATCAGCGGGGGATAATAAAATTGACGCATGCAAGAAAACTCTCAAAATGATTCAGATAAGCAATGGTTCCTTTAAATAAAGCCCGAGTCCACTTTCTATCAGCCAAGATCCTTAGCACCATAAACTTACTTGTCAAGGCCCATTTGAAATGGGTTATGAGTAGGCATGAGACGCCTTTATTGACTAGCTTAGTTATAATAGGCTTTGGTTAGACACGAGGGCCCATTTTATTTTGGACTGCTTATTGATGGGCTCGAGATTTATTTCAAGGGTCCATTATATGGCATAATACACATGCATGTGGGAAAATTCCTAAGGATAGTTGCTAGGTCATTACATGGGCTTGAGTCTTGGGTAAAAAGGCTTCGGCTCCCACAACGATATACATCCATATACGTCTCCCCACTCAAGGGTTAAATAACGTGGATTAGTACGTGTCGTGAGTGACAATAATCAAATATTCCACCACCAGGTTTGAGTGAAACGTAGGTAGCAAAGTACTGACTATTGTCGGGTTTATTAGGGACTGAAGTGCTCATTGTATGAAAAATGTGTAGTGAATGCATAAATGCAGGAAGAAATAAGAAAATAATTAAAAATGATAAAAAATAAAACACTGAAATCAGTTTCTCTATCCCCAATGGAGTCGCCACTGTAGGTGGCGGGGTTTAGCGTGCGCCTAAGTGTTTGGCAACCACGGCACTGTGTGGGCTCGAAGCCCACTAGAAAATACGATATAGGTCATGGGCCTATTCGGAGATGGAGTCGCCACCCGGATAAAAGCCGGGACACACTATACAATAACTGGATCCCACGGAGGTTCCCATAAGCCGTCATCAGAGATCGGGTTCGAAAACTGGGTATGAGCATTTGAATGCTCACCCAACCTTGTGATTGGCCTCCATTTGTGTTTTGCATTTTATTACCATTTAATTATTTAATTATTTCCTCATTTACCACACGTGATGAAATTGCCTTCAGATAATTGCTAGATTTTATAATTAAGTCCGAGTTTGCACATTAGTCCGAGTTTGCACATTAGTCCAATTTCATGCCTTTAAGTCCTAACATTCAAAAAACGTAGTAAATAAAATAAATAATAATTTACAACCATACATTCAAAATCGAATGGGGAAAGGGATTAAGGATTACAATGCTTTTTAGCTAAATAAATGAAATAATATACAGAAAATAAACCAATAAAATAATATAAAAGTGGCAATGTACAAGGGATAACTAGCAAAAGTGAATACTCGATGACAGAAATCATCAAGTAATTCCTGCAAATAACACACAGTTAGCCTTTCCTTTCACAAAAAAATGAAATCACAAGTGACAATATTTACAAAGAGGTTCTACAAAAAAGAGGTTTTTACATTATGGACTAAAGGAAGTATTGAATGATCAAGATTGAACATCATCATGCAATTATATAGACATGTTTAAGGTCAAAAAGGGACATATTAAAGCAGACGTTATAGCAAACAAATAAAAAAAAAGAAGCAGGAAGTGGGTTAACTCTGTCAATGAGACGGTCGCCTCATTGGAATGAGGCGATTGCCTCATTGATGAGACGACGCCTCATCAACAGAGACTCTTAGTATTCCAGAGGCAATAACGTATATAACACATGCAAAAGATAGACTCCCTAGAGGCCTGTCAATGGGGCGATCGCCTCATTGAGATGAGGTGACGCCTCTGTGAAGAGGCATCGCCTGATCACCAAGTCGGCTCTGACTCCCAAGATGTACAGACTTCTACTCTAAGTAACCAAAACATGCATATACACACTCTACAATCATCAGACTATGACTACATGCAAAAGTATTCAAAGACCCATCAATAAAGTGAGATATCAAACTAGACACATTAGAGATAAACCTAAAATGTACTAAGAACTTAGTCACACAAGCAAGAACTCACAAAATGATGCACATGTCAGGTTTAAGTGCAAGTTTTTTACCAAAAATTAGAGGCCTTCAGAGGTGTTTTTTATTGAGATCCTTTACTAGGATGTGATATCTCCCTTTGACATAAGTTTCTTCCTTCTTCTCTTATGGAGAAAGTGGACCTCTTTGCTTCAATCTCTCCCCCCTTTTTCTTGAGGACGTTTCTTCTTTTCTTTTCTCTCTGTCTTTTTTTTCTTCAGAGCTCCCCCCTCCTTTTCTCACCCACCTCATTTTCTCTCTCTTTTTTTCTCTTTTATTCCTTAGCTTTCCTATGCCCCTAAGCCTCTTAGCCCATCATGAGCTCTCATAGCCTTTTTTTTTTCCCCAAAAATCTTTTCCTCACGCAAGAAAGAGGTATGGAGAGTAGGGCCCGCACCACTTAGTCGTCATGATTACAGCTACATTAAATGCAGCTGCAAGTGGGCTGCCATAGGGGCGGCACCTCATCGATGAGGCGATCACCTCTGTGATGAGGCGATCGCCTCATTGGCAACTGCCAAAGAGGCGATCACCTCATTACATTGAGGTGATGCCCCTTTGGCCTGGGCCTGTGTTGGGCCAGGCGGGCTTGGGCCAAATGTTGATAGTTAGGCTCAGTTTTGAGTTTTCCAGGCTTTGGGTTTTCAAGTCCACCTTACACTAGAAATTCAAACTTCATTCTCATGTCTAAGTTTCACATTCTCATCATTAGACTTGACAATGGGCCGGTCAAACTAAACACCCCTAATTCGTCCCCTAACACTGACCGACCGAATCGGGTGTCTATAGATATATTGATTAGAGATTAATAAAAACGATTCTAATTTTAATTTTACTTTTCAACTTAATATTCATAATATTTGGGTTTGGGGCATTGAAACTAAGGAATTTCAGAAATTTTTCACTCATGCAACCGCGGCATGAACTATTGTTGTTGGTATAAATACATTTGTATTTGTCATATTTTAACAGTCTGTCTATTCTTTAATTTGCTATAAACGAGATTTATTAATACTTTTTCGTACAATGTAAAATGTTTAAATGATTTTTTTTAAGTTAAAATGAAATTATTTAGATACATAAATTAGATAAAAAAATATTTATAATAAATTGAAGGGTCAAAATAATTAATTTATAAGTTAAAAAGGTTAAGGAAAACATGTTAAGTTGAAAGAGTTGAATATGTATTTCTTCTCTTCGTCAGGTCAACATAAACAAGAGTGAAGATGCAAGCCAATCACTTCAAACAAACGGCCCAGATTTCTCCAAAAACAGATTCCACGAAACTTTAATCTGCAAACGTTACACCAAAAAAACGAGAACGAGAAAGCTCAGCCAACGACAAAAAAAGTCATAAAAGAAAGACGCTTCTAAATTACTGTGAAACCTTGCTATCTTCGATCAGAGACACCGAAGCGAAGAAGAAGAACAAGAAGAAGGAGAAGAGGCTCATCAATGGTAGCAATCTCAATTTCACTATCAATTTACCTCAATTTCATATATTCGATTTCATGTATATTTTTCTTTTATGAACTATAACTCTATTTGATTTTTTTTTTTTGAAGGCTTCAAAACCGATCGCGAGTCCGGTTCCGGTGAATTTGTATCCAGTGCTAGCTGTCTCCATGCTTGCGATCGGCCTCCTTGTCACCGCTTCTTTCTTCATGTAAGCTCGATCCTATTTATGCTATTGTTTTTTCTCTTTTTTGTTTGATTAGATCTAGTCTTTTCAGTAGATTGATCGAATTAGTTGCAATTGGTTCTGGATAATTGATTATTTATGTGATTAATTGTAGTGTTTGATTTCTCAAATCTCACACAAAATGTTGATGAATTCTGTAAGATTTTTCGATTATATGTTGAATTTTATTAGAGCACTTGCATTTTTAGTTTTGGAAGATTTTGTTTATCATGCTTTTGAGGACTTCTCTCTCTCTTTTTGGGTAAAATAATGCTTTGATACCTTCAGTGTCTCTGAAGTTGTATCGGTTGCTGTCTTATTATTTGTTCTAAGCGCTATTTTATGTGTTGTCTCGACATGGTTATTTGGAAAATGAAGCTTTTAGTTGGCCTGATTAATGTAATTGTGTTTTCAAAAATGCATTTTGCATCAAAATTTGTCACTTTTAAGGAGCTGCTTTCAGAGTTTGAAGCATCACTTTGAACATAGCTGTATTGGAGTTGCCCTCTGCAAAATTTAAGTGCTAATGGCTAGTTATGCTTCTATTACCTCTATATTGCTGCGCGTGATTCTGCCAAATTTTGGAAAATGCTGCTCCACATAATGTATAAAGGAATTCTTTATTTTATATAATCGTAAATGTTCCTCCATTGGGCTTTCCATTTGATTTCTGCAGCCATTTTCCTGGATGAAAATAAAAACCATAGAGTGAGTGAGTATTGACAATGAGCAAGTATCAATTAATTAGCCTTGTCCTCTCAAATATTTATAGCTTGATTTCAGTTTCAGCATTTTAGTGTTATATCTAGCAATGCAGGGCTTATATGCAATGCCATTTTCGTTTATTACAACTTTATGTATTTTGTGCAGCTATGAAGCTACCTCATCTAGGCGTAATCGTAGCCTTGTTAAGGAGCTTACAACAGGTGCACTGGCATCCTTCTTTCTGGTAGGGTTTGTTGGTATCTGTTTGTTTCCCGCCTGTAATTAATTGCAAATTTTGCTTTGAGTGCTGACATTGGTTGATGATATCTGGTGCAGGGTTTTGGGTCCTTGTTCCTGCTTCTTGCATCTGGTGTTTATGTTTAGGTCTTGATGTTGAACCTTGAAATTTTGCTGAGCAATATCAGTTATATGCGAAGGATTTATGTGGTTGACATTTTCAGTTAATAGAAAATTTTTTCTTGCTTAATTGGCTGTGGACTGTAACTGTTACAACTTATAAACATTTCTAGTGGTTTATGGCTTCAGCCTTTAAGAATTCTTCCTAATCAACATTGTTTAAGTTTGATGGGAGCTTTTTAGATATGGTATGCAGCTTTATTTATTATCTTCCCCGCTTTGCATAGACTCTTGATTTTGTGACAAAGAAAGAAAAAACAAAGTGTTTGATATAGGTATGGTTCGGGGAGTCCAATAAATTTACATCAAAGGGACTCGTTGTCTTGTGTTTAATAAGTTTACATCAAAAGGGACTGTAAATAAGGGCATGAGACCAATCATTCCATTATGATCGACCTACTGCATCAGAAGTTCGATGCAGCTCTCAAGTTCATAGCCGCAGGTAAAATCAAAATACAAATTTTTTTAGCTGCAGTTGATTCCAAAATTTACCTAATAAAGCACTTGGCATATATTTCTTACCTGTGTTCAAATCAAGTTTCGACTAATTAGACCTTGCCTTTGTAACTACAATTTTAAAATGCTTAAGCATATTGGGAGAGGTTGACTCCCACAAACAATTTCATTGGGAGAGGACTGAGTCTTAACAGGCGATCTGACTCTCAAATCTAGAATAGTCAGGTCATTCAGGAAGTCGAATTCAGAATAGTTGGGTTATTTGGCACACCCGATATCATAGGTTCAAGATGCTTAAGCTTAACGATGGATGGTATTCTGTACAAAGCTCTAAAAACAGCTTTAAACACCATAATAAAATGGGCTGCGGCTGGTGGTAAGTGACCCAGCTTTTGACTAGCCGACCACAACCTCACCATAATAAAAAGGAAACCGTAACGTTCCGTTCTTCCGGTTCTGAGTATAATTAACCCAAGTAAAATAATAGACGGAGGCGTACACTCAAACCGACGCGTGTCGACCACTTTCTTCAACCCGAGCGTGTTATATCCCACAAACTCCTAAATCCCTTTAAAAAAATCACCATATTTATTACGAGCATCCTCTCCTCTCCATTTTTTCACAATCTACAGTAGCCGTAGTTGTGTGGTGGTAGGTCCACTCCGCCATTTCACATTCCCACTCCCGTCCCGGTCGAGTTTTCCTTTTTTTGGGTTGTTCTCTTAAAAACTTATATATAAAGAGTCGCCGAGGGTGAGCTAGCTTTTTCCTTCTTTTTTTCTCAAATGGAGCCTCAAGTGCCAAAGAAGAGAGGCCGAAAACCCAAGCCCAAAGAGGACAGAGATCAACAGGAACAGCAGCAGCAGAGTGCAGGTAGCAAAATGAAGGAAGGGAAGAAGTCGCAGCAGCAGCAGCAGCATACTGTTGACGACAAGTACGCTCAGTGGAAAACTTTGGTTCCTGTCCTTTATGACTGGCTCGCTAATCACAATCTTGTTTGGCCTTCCCTCTCTTGCCGGTACTTTGTTTTTAAATTTTTTTTTTTTTGGGCTGTTTTTTGTTTCGTTCTGTTGCTGTATAATTTCTAGGGTTTTGTGGAGTGAAAATGTGATTTGCGATCTGTTTTACCTGTTTTTTGTAAGTTTAGTTACGCAAACCCTAGCGAAAATGCTATGTATGTCCAGCTTGGTTTCCATTTTTTACAGTACAAAATATAAAATGAGATGAGAGATTTGAATTGTGATTTGGCGCAATTTTTAGGTCATTTCCATTTTATTTCTGAATAGGTGGGGTCCACAGCTGGAGCAAGCTACCTACAAAAATCGCCAACGTCTCTACCTCTCCGAGCAGGCGAGTTTGCTTATTATTGCCCAACAATGTGTTTCTTTTTTTATATTTTTATATATCGATTGGTCTTGTTTTGTTTTGTATTGTGCAGACCGATGGTAGTGTTCCAAATACTTTGGTAATTGCAAATTGTGAAGTTGTGAAGCCTAGAGTTGCTGCTGCGGAGCACATATCTCAGGTGCTTTATTTCTATACCATGTTATTCTCTTTGTTTCGTTCTCTTTCTTCAATTGCTGCTTTAAAGATTTGTGAAATTGTCTTGAACTAACATCTATAATTGCTTTTACTTTGTAGTTTAATGAAGAAGCTCGCTCTCCTTTTGTTAAGAAGTACAAGACTATCATACATCCTGGAGAGGTATGAATGTAAAAATGTGTCTTTTTCAAATGTATGAAACCGTATCAGTTGATTAAGTTGGGTGTGTTTCTCTGTTTTACTTAAATTGCAATGATAAACTGTTACAATTAGAATGATGTCTTAAAATCATGTTATTTATTGATGTGCTGGAACAAAGAGATTCTATAAGAATCTCATTCTTTTGCTAAGCTAACTCCTCGTAACTACCTTTTGCTCTATATTTTGAACTAGTATTCTTTTGCAGGTGAACAGGATCAGGGAACTCCCACAGAATAGTAGGATAGTGGCCACTCATACTGACAGCCCTGATGTGAGTTTAGCAGTTTTTTGGTTGGTTTATTTTGTCAGAGGATATGCTGGTTCTTTTATAGTGTTTCTTCCCTAATTAACCAATTTTATTGTTGCTTTCATTGTGGATGGACAATTCAGGTTCTCATATGGGATGTTGAAGCACAACCTAATCGCCATGCTGTTCTTGGAGCTACCAATTCTCGCCCAGATTTGGTATAGTTTTTCAGTCTTTATTTTTTAGTGCTTTTATTTGTTTTATGCGAGAAAGTGTTTGCGTTTTTGTGGGGTAGGATGGGTGTCATTGTTTCTTGCATGCATTTTAAAATAACCCCCTTAACATCAACTAAAGATTGCTACCATGAAAATGAAAGTAGCAAATACATGTAGCTGTAGCCATTCTGCTTTTTATAGAACATAATCTTGCTCGATTTGGGTATATGGTGCATTGTAGCAAGTAGTTATCTTTAATGTGCAACTCTTCTTGCAGATTTTGACTGGACATCAAGATAATGCAGAATTTGCTCTTGCAATGTGCCCAACTGAACCCTTTGTGCTTTCTGGAGGTTGGAAAGTTGCATTTATTGCTATGGATAAAATTTTTGCATTATTTTTTAAGTATTTATGAACTGTTTAGCTACAGCACTGTTTTTCTTTTTGTTTAGTGTCATATTGATTATTTGTTTCACTCTCATAGTGCCCATCTGATAGATTAGCTGAATGATTATATCTTAGAAGATTTTCGTCTAAGCAGGGAAATTTTCATTGCAGGGAAGGACAAGTCAGTGGTTTTGTGGAGTATCCAGGACCACATAACAGCATCTGCCACTGATCCAGCAACAGCCAAGTCTCCTGGATCTGGTGGATCAATCATTAAAAGACCTGGGGATGTTAATGATAAAACTGCTGATAGTCCTACTATAGGACCACGAGGCATCTACCAGGGGCATGAGGATACTGTTGAAGACGTGACATTCTGCCCATCCAGGTATCTTGCATGGTTTCAAGTTAAATGCAGATAATCCCTATGATGTTATAGTTGCTTTTGGAAGAGGTTCCAAAACTGTTCCTTCGCCTGTTTTAAGGAAAAGCCATTAAATAAATTAGTCATGGTCATTTTTTTAAAATTTCAAGTATGCATTTTGTAGAGTTTATGCAAATTGTAATTTCAGGATGTCATCAGCACTTTCTGATTTTATGGCCTTCTAATTGTAGGAGTTATCATAAGACATAGCAATTGCCATTTTGTTGCTGAAAGGATAAGAAGATCTTATGTATTTTCTATTTTTTCTGCATGCTTTTGTGGTTATGGTTACATATATGGACAGCAAGCAAATTTTTTTTTCGGTCCTGATAAAAGTTTTATATCTGCTGAAGTGCACAGGAGTTTGCTAGTGTGGGAGATGATTCTTGCCTTATATTATGGGATGCTCGAGTTGGCGCTAGCCCTACAGTCAAGGTTGAATTGATTTTTAATTTCTCTTGATTTTGGTTGAAAAACCGTGTCTTAAATTATAGTGCTGGCAATTTCCAGGAACAAAATAATAAAACTTGCAAGCCAGATAGATCGTCAAAATTGTAAACATGCAACATGGCATCAACTTTTATGGTTTTGTTAATGTAGTTTTTAGCCTCAGCCTGATAGTAGTGGAAGCTTTTGAGTTTTGATCCCTTGCTTTAAAACCCAACCACTGTTGGAATGAGTCCATTTTTTTAGGTCTCTAGCACACCATTCTCGAGAGTTATTTGATGGGTTCGAAGATAAGGAGCACAGATTTGACGACCCAACATCTTTGGATTTCTTGTTTTGACTTTAATTTGTTGACATTGAATTGGATGAGTATTTGATATTGAATATATTGCTCTTCTTTTGCAATTCTATTCTCATTTTGTCAAACCATTTGTGATACTCTTTTTCAAAATTGTGTTTGTTTACTTCATGGTGTTACAAAGTTACGGAAAATATATAGTTCTGTTTTGTATTTTGGTCATCAGGTTGAAAAGGCACACAATGCTGATCTTCACTGTGTTGATTGGAATCCCCATGATGATAACCTTATCATAACTGGGTATGGCGCAAAGTTATGTTAATTATAGTTGCCATGTCTTTTTAAGCTATGGGTGTGAAATAGATTTTTGGTTTGCTTATGCTACTCTGAATTTTGTGGTTGTGCAAAGATGACAAAATGCTTTAAGTCCTTTTACATTGTTTATTATTTCTCCAGGTCAGCAGACAATTCTGTTCGCATGTTTGATCGACGAAATCTCACTTCTAATGGAGTTGGGACTCCAGTCTATAAATTTGAGGGCCACAGAGCTGCTGTTCTTTGTGTACAGGTACTAATTTCCTCTTGCAACCTGGAAGTTCAAAATGCTGTTTATACAAATTTTTACTAATTTCTCCCATTCCTTTTCCAGTGGTCTCCAGATAAGTCATCTGTGTTTGGAAGTTCTGCAGAAGATGGTCTCTTAAATATCTGGGATTATGAGAAGGTTTGGATGTTTAGTTTCATCATCTTCTCAATGGTGTTTCACTGGAATGCATCTTATATTTTATATATATTCTTGCAGGTTGGTAAAAAGACAGAGCGCCCAACTAGAGCCCCAAGTTCCCCTGCAGGATTGTTTTTCCAGCATGCTGGGCACAGGTATGTAACTCATTGCAAACTTCATCTCAAGGTGAACAGATCTCCATTTTGTGAAAATTCCAGATGATGTGTAATCTCTAGACAAACTCAAATCTTTCTTGAAATATGTACTGATTTGCTTTGTTCTTTTTGTTTGTCTTTCACTTGATAACGATAACGAAGCATATCTTGAATGATTGAATACTAGTTTTCCTTTTTGGAGTAGTCTCTCTCATATTTCCTTCTGAACATAAAACTTCTCTTCTGAAGTTGTTATTTTCCTATTTCCCTGGGATTATTATTTTTTTTTCTTTATTAAACCAGGGATAAGGTTGTTGACTTCCATTGGAATGCATCTGATCCTTGGACAATTGTTAGCGTGTCAGATGATTGTGATACAACTGGAGGAGGGGGAACATTGCAGGTGCAGTTGGTTTTTTCCTATTTCATGAATATGCAAATGTTATAGAACATATAAGTTAGTGCTGGAGAAGAGCTAAAACTACTGCTATAAGTTAAAACTGATGAAAATAGACATTAAATGTTGACTATTGTGCCAAACCCAGTGACTGACTAGTTAAAACGTTTTCCTGGTCCATACAGATTTGGCGCATGAGCGATTTGATCTATAGGCCAGAAGAAGAAGTTTTGGCAGAGCTCGAGAAGTTCAAGTCTCACGTGATTGCATGCGCTTCAAAGGCTTGAGGACTAAGGATTAGTTTACTATCCATCGTATGGATTTATCTATGTAATTGTTTTGTCTCAAGGGTGCTAGAAAATTGTGGAGATGACCAATGTAGGTATTTTATTTGATATTTTAGGTTTTCAAGATTATGGCTTATTAGACATTCTTGGTAGAGAGATTCATAT
Organism: Mallotus nudiflorus; assembly: GCA_947683625.1. Lineage (NCBI taxonomy): Eukaryota > Viridiplantae > Streptophyta > Magnoliopsida > Malpighiales > Euphorbiaceae > Mallotus > Mallotus nudiflorus. Next base: position 2,703,154 of record CANTUR010000302.1, read on the forward strand.
ACATTCTGAATTTGATGGGTGAATTTCATGCCTAATTAGAAGATTTGATGTTTTTGAACACCACCAACCACCAGTATTGTCGCAAATCATTCGTGGAATTTAGTGAAATTGTGTCTTTGTATCCAAGAATTGGAGCTAACTTAGACGTGACGCAGAACAAATAAGAAAGGGCAGATCAAGAGGACTTTGATGGGTGGAGTGTGGATATTTTGTTTCAAGAATGCAGTTGTAAGCGTATTTTGTTTATGAAGAATGGTATGGAGTCCTTATTTATGCCTGCTACTACTCCACGTTCTAGTAGAAAAGCTATACATTTAAGAAGCAGCTGCTGCATGATGAAGGAGGCGAGAGATGTGACTGAGAATTGTCAAATGTATTGAGAACGAAACACCTAAATGACACCATAGCGAAGAGGACACACTCGTCTTTGGTTAGTAGTTGGCTTCGAAAAAAAAAAGACAATATCCAATGAATTCATAAACATGAGAATGGCCTTAAAATAAATTAAAAATAAAATTACTATGTATGAAAACTGAAAAAGAAAAATAACCAAAACATTATTTTTTTGGAACAACTTAAGACTATCTATTAATAAAAATAAATATTACAACATAAAGGCCCATAATACTGAATTGAGACCCACAGATCAAACACAATTGAAACAGCCCATGAAATAATCAATCAACTTGTGCAATAGTGTTAACCCTAATGTGTTGGAGATTGATGGAGTGGCGGCACCTTACACTAGCGGCGGCGGAGGCTATGGCTGAAGTTTAAATTATCCCATTTGTTTCTCAATTTAAAGGAAGATGAAACCCTAGATTGTTGAAGAAAAAAATATAAGTTGATTCATGTATAGTCTTCGGTGGTTACAACAACTTTAAACATATTATTTATTCAGACCTTTTTGAATTTCATTAGAAAAGATAATCTCTGTTATAGACATAAATTAGGAAAGATCCAAGCGAAACAAGAAGCAATAGATCGGCATAACTAATTGCGCCAAAAGGCTATCAAAACACACTGAAATATGAACATAACTATATATTTATCATCGTAATTATTAGAAATAAGTCTTAAACAATAGAAAAAGAAAGAAAGTAAAACTTCATGCTTAGCTGTGCTGGCAAGAGTTTTGATTGCTCTATTGGATGTGGAGGATTCAAATCCCCACTCCACCCCTACTAAGTACTAACATACTAATCTAATTAACAAATTAACAAATTGATTGTTAAAAAAAAAAGTAAGAAATGATTACTGGTTAAAAATCAAAAGTAATTTTTTGAAAAATAAAGATACTGTTTTATCAAAGGCTATATAGCAGGGAATATCGAAGACTTTCTCTACCAAAATATTATTTGAGGAGATTTTCAAATTCCAAAAAAAAAAAAAAACATTTAATGAAGTGGTATGTACTATTTTAGTGGTATGAAAAACATGGGACCTAGGGATCTTTTTGTTTTGTTTTTTAAATGAAGTTGATCGACTTTGGCCATTGCTCTCATTATTATCATATTCATACGTGTCCTTCTATCATCTGTGGGCTTTTCTTTCTATCTCCCTGGAGTTACTCTTATGATTATTATTATTTGCATTTATGACTTCAACATATTTTCTTTAGGTATTCTAAAATCTTGGTGAAGTCTCTGTAACCACTCTCTATTCTTTTCTTTCCTTCTCCCAAAATCAGCATTTATACGTGTATGCATTTAAAATATATGTTAATTGTCAGTGACATGAATTTTTGGTATTGTGTGATTAGGATCCTTGACAACCTTCCAGTTCCTTGAAAATTTTGAAATGGCGGTAAATCAGATATATGTGAACATGTTTTCCATCATCAACTCTTTCATTCCTTTCAGGCATGGTTGCCATGACCATGATGAGGCATTATAAGCTACAATTACTTGGAAACACAAGATGAGGCATTTAAGGAAAGCGGCTAAATATTAGTACACGGTGAAGATGTTTTCTGGCTGCTTTCTAACTCCAGCTTACTGTGTGTACCTGCTGGAACTGGCATCCAAGTTTTCAGGATAAATACTTGTCGCAATGATTCTTGCCGTGATGGGATGGGTTTCCTTTCACCCAACTGCTGGTGGCCTTGGTTTTTTTTTATGAGTTTTCATGGGCTTGTACGCTGGATACTCCTCTGCTCCCTTTACAAAATGTTACAGAGCGGAAGAAGATTGCCTTCAAAACAGCCTGCTGTACTCTTTACCATTTTCTTTGTACTGAATGCACTGATGTGGGTGCGCTTCCTTTTTGGACTGTTTATTTTGGTATTTCGCCTTCTTTATTTTGGGTATATATTAATTGGATCGTATACATCTTTATCTTGATTGGGCCAACTGGTTTCCATGAATGCTTCTGGTTTGTGAGCACATATTGACTACTACTAGACCATTGACACAAAGTTATTTGGAAACTGATGTGCACAGCAATGAAAGAAAAGAAAAGAAAAGAAAAGCCTTTTCCACATATGTACATTTTTCATGATGGTGGTGGATGCATAATCGTCTAAGTATTCCACTTGATTCCGAGTACATAAAAATTATAATAAACATATTATATGTTACAAATTTTAATTGTCGGATGCGAGACTTTGGAACTAGGTAAGAAATGAATCTCTAGTACACTCCTTCAAACCCGACTGACATTGAAAAAGATATTTTAGGCTCTAGCTAAAGAATGAGCAGCCCTATCAGCATATCTTTCTCACAAAATTAAAGGCCAAAACCCAACTCCTAAATTTATCAACTTTTTAGTTTTAAATTTCTAAAATTTCATTTTATATATTTATACTTTCAAATTTCACAAATTTAAAATATTAAACTTTTTTATTAATTTTTTAACAAAAATTATTTTTTTTACTCCCTAAAATTTTATATTTCTAACATTGTTAACCTTAGCAATAATCAATCTTAATTTTGATTTTAACAAACTTAATTTTGAGCATTTAATTTGTTTGTTTGGGTGTGTATAAATTAGAACTCTATGAGAAGTTAAAATGAAATATGATTATCTTGGGCTGATTAAACCTTTGAGATTCAATAAGACTTTTGGAATCCTTAGAGCTTTATATTGAAAAAATTATCTTCTTCACATTTAAAGTAGACATCTTGAGCTTTATGAATTGGGCTTATTTGTCAAAATCCAAGTTCATTTAGTTATGCAAATTTTGAGTCAAAATCCACGTATAAGTCTGTCATCTCAGATTGCACATCATATAGTATTTTGAATATATCATGAGCTACAGAAATCCAATTTAAGTGATTTAAAATGATATGGAAAGATAAGTCAAATATCTATAAATTTCATAGAGAAAGTATGGGCAAATTCAAACTTTTTCAATAGAAAATCACAAGTTTAACTTGGGTATAGTTGTATGATAGTATTCTACATTTTAGATTGCATAACTCTTAGTATTTTAGACATATCTTGAGTTATAAATGTCCAATTTAGGTGATTCAAAATGATATGAAAAGCTAATTCAAATATCTACAACTTCTATGAAGAAAGTGTGGGCAAATTCAAACATCTTGAGCAACCAATTATGGTTTCAATCCATGAATAGCTGTCTGAGAGCATCACTTTCAATTATTCAAAATATAGACATTGGACATATCATTTGCACCTCCAACAGCTATATTTTTAAGTATAAATACCTTTAGAACTGAATGAAAGTTAAAAGAAACTTCTTTATCATTCGTTCTTTCTTAAGCATTCATTGAGCTCTCAAATTCTCTTAAATAATTATTTGTTTGTATAACTCTTGTGAGAGTTGGGTGTGTGTTAGAAATAGAATTTCTCTACATATTAAATCTTGGGTTAGATTAAAAAGGAAGTGAGATTTATTTCTAAAGGAATTGGTTTAAGTATTATCCATTGAATACTTGGGTTTTGGTTTTTTGAGTGAGCCTTGAAAACTCATGTTGTAAGGTTATAAGAGTGAGCCATAAAACTCTTGTGTAATCTCAATCTTATGAATAAGATTATGGGTGATTGAAAATTCTAACTTGGGGATAAGTTAAGTGGAGACGTAGGATTATTATTGAATTCAAAGTCCTTAAATCTTTATGTTCTTGATTCTTCCTTCTCAACTTCCATCCAATTCTTGCAAAGAATTCTTTTAATTTCTCATTTTTACTTGATAGTCTTATTCACCCCCTCTAGGACTCTTTTCATTTGGTATCAGAGCTAGTTGTCCATTACTGTTAATTAGGGTAGAGCACCAATGAGAACTCTCACTTGTGAACTATGTCACCGAAGCAGGGCTCTCCACTCATTGGTGTTGGCGCATTGATGGAGACGATGGCCAGCTAGTCTGATAGGTACCATTGAAAGGTGATATAGGTTGGGTATAACCTATAAACATTTTCATTTGGTATTAGAGCTTAAATTCTAGGTACTTCATTGCTATAATACAAGATCATGGGGAGTGAATCATAAAACATCTCTTTTCTTAGACCATTCTTTGATGGTAGTGACTATCCGCATTGAAAATTCAAAATGGAATTATATTGTGATTGTAATTCCATCAAACTTTGGGACATCGTCTTAAAAGTTTGGGAACCACTTACAACTATCATTGATGGTATGGTAACTACTGTTGCAAGAAGCCAATGGAGTATTGATCAAAAGGAAGAAAATCACAAAAATAAAAAAAACTATGATTACTCTTGTCTCTTCAATTATAAGAGAAGAAAGGGGCAAGCTTCAACATTGTATGTCAGCCAAAGAAATGTTGGAGACCTTAAAAAACCACTACGAAGGCAACATTCAAGTAAGAAGTAAGAAGGTTCAACTTCATATGTATGAATATGAACTTTTCAAAATGAAGCCTCACGAATCAATCACGGAGATGACAAATAGTCTCAATGCTCTCCTCACAATCCTTAAGAAACTTGGAAAATATTTCTCCAAGGAAGAAGTAAACAACAAGATTCTAAGAATCCTACCTAAGAAGGATTGGGAATCTCGTGTTACTTGAATTGAGGAATTTCAAGACCTCTCCACCCTATCAATCAATATGCTCATTGGTAAGCTCTTAACACATGAGCTCATTATTAAGCAAAGAGGTGAAGATTAAGAAGACGAAGAAGAAAAGAAAAAGAGCATTGATTTAAAAGCTCTTCAAGAAGATAGTGAAGAGGAAAGCATCAAAGATTATAGTGATGAAGATAGTGAGATTACCATGCTTACTAGGAACTTCAAGAAGTTTTTGAGAAAGAAAAAATTCTCAAGAATAAAGGACTTCAATAAGAAGTTTAAAGGAGATAAGAAGAAAAAAACTAAAGAGGTTACTTGCTATGAATGCAAGAAATCGGGACATATTAGAAGTGAGTGACCCAAACTCAAATTCAAGAACAAGGGAGCAAAAGATAAGAAGAAGGCATTCAAAGTTACTTGGGATGATTCCTCCAAATCTGAAGAGGAAGAGGAATAAAAAGAGGTAGCCAATATTTGCTTCATGGCCCTTAAAAATTAAAATAAGGTACCATCTACTTCTTATTCTTCCTTTGATGATTATAATAATTATTGTGATAATAATGATGATGATGATGAGAGCTCTATTATAAGAAAATTACTTGTTAAATGCAAAAGTTATTATCTAAAAAGAAACATTATAAGCATGAGTTAGGTAGCTTAAATAGAGAATTAGAAATTTTAAAAATTAATTTTGCTAAACTTGTTGAATCAAATGAAAAACTTGTTAGTGATGCAAAATCTTCTAATTCTTTGGAAGATCAACTTAAGACAGTAAATGATAAAAATCATAAGCTTTCTAAAGAGGTCTTAGAATTAAAGAATTCTATTGCTAAATTTAAGAGAGGAAAATAAAATTTAGATAGTCTTCTTGACTCTCAAAAATTTCATGGAGATACCCATGGAATTGGATATAAGAATGGAATGTCTTCATCATCTTCATCACGTATTAATTTTGTAAAAGCTTCACATGATTCCACTCCTTTAACCTCCAAATCAAATGAGACTCAAGCTTTCAAAGCTAAAAGATCTCACATGTTAAATAGCAAGGGAAAATCTCATAAGATTCATCTTTCATTAACACAAAGAGGTACGGCTCAAACTGGAGCACCTAAACCCAAGCATGCTTATATGTACATTAGACACAATTATAATAGGCATACTACACAATAAAATGCACATAATCATATTGCACAAAATTATCAAAATTCACATCACCATTGCCAATGCATGTCTCACTTAATGACACAAAACAATAGGAGATACACACAACACCAAAGGCATGCTGCACACATTAGGAAAGCATTTCATTCTAGGGGGAATAAATTCAAAAATATTGTATGTTCTTATTGCATAATCAAAGGACATACTAATAATGTGTGCTTCTATAAAAGACTATATATGAATTTACTTCTTATGGATTATCTTGAAACTAACCAACCTAGACCAAAAAAAGTTTAGGTCCAAAAGAACACTTAAATTGTATTATGTAGATGTGCTTGAAATCAACAAGAACAAAAAGCAAGTGGTATCTAGATAGTGGATGTTCAAGGCACATTACAAGAGACAAAGAGCAAATCAATAAACTTGATGCTAAGGATGGAGGACATGTTACTTTCGGAGATAATGCAAAGGAAAAATTATGGCATTGGAGAAATAGGTAATCCTCAATCCTTATCTATACATCATGTGTTATTTGTTGATGGTCTTAAACATAATTTGCTTAGTATAAGTCAATTATATGACATGGAAAAAAAGGTAACTTTCTATCCTAAAAATTACTTTGTTAGTAGTCTTGATGAACACAAAGTTATTTTTAGTGGTGAAAGAGTATACAATGTTTATGTCATTGATTTGAGTAAAATTAATAACAAATACATAAAATGCTTAGTGTTCCCATGACTTATGGACATGTTATAAAAGGTTAGGACATGCAAATTTTGAGCTTTTGAATGATCTTTGTAAACATGAACTTATGATTAGTTTACCTAAGGTTGAATTCAAAAAGGATAAGCCTTGTGATGCTTGCCAAAAGGGAAAATAATCCAAGTCCTCATTGAAGCTAAAAAATGTAATGTCCACCTTTATGCCATTTGAACTTATATATATGAATTTATTTAGACCAACTAGAGTTGGAATGCACTATGAATATGTATTGGTTGATGATTACTCTAGATTTATGTGGGTATGTTTCCTTGCTTATAAGACTGATGCGTTTAAAGCTTTTGAAAATTATGCTAAAAGAGTTAAAAAAAGAAAAAGAATTTTGTATTTTATCCATTAAAAGTGATTATAGAACTGAATTTGAAAATGAATTTTTTAAAAACTATTGTAATGAAAATGGTATTTCTCATACATTTTCATCTCCTAGAACTCCTCAACAAAATGGGGTAGTTGAAAGAAAAAATAGAACTCTTATGGAAATAGCTAGAACAATATTTCATGAGTATAATTTATCTCTATACTTTTGGGCGAAAGCCGTTAATACATCTTATTATATTTCAAACTAAGTTTTCAAAAGATCAATTTTAAATAAAACATCTTATGAGTTATGGAACAATAGAAAACCTAAAATCTCATATCTAAGAGTATTTAGATGCAAGTGCTTTATATTGAACATCAAGGACAATCTTGGGAAATTTGATTCTAAAGCTGATAAAGGAATTTTCCTAGGCTATTCTATTTCTAATAAAGCATATAGGGTCTTTAATAAGAGAACTTTAGGATTTGAAGAGTCAATGCATATGGTATTTGATGAATCAAACTCACTTGATCCTAGAAAGGATGTTCGTAGTGTTAATAATCTTGTAAGTGAAAATGAGATTATAGAAACACAAAAAGAAAATACTAGTAAGCCTTTGGAACTTGAAGATCTCAGCAAAGAGGAAAATGAAAAGACATCTTTTAACCTACCTTGAAGGATGAACTTCCAAAGGATTAACAATTTAAAAAAGCTCACCCTCAAGACCTCATCATAAGTTATACTTCAAAAGGGGTAACTACTAGATCTAAACTTAAGTCGATTGTTAATTTAGCTTTTATTTCTCAAATTGAACCAAAAAATGCTAATGATGCTTTGAGTGATGAATTTTAGGTCCTTACTATGCAAAAAAAGTTCAATCAATTTGAGAGAAACAAGGTTTGGACTTTGGTTCCTAGACCTAAACATCATCCTATATAGGCACCAAATGGGTGTTTAGAAATAAGATGAATGAACAAGGTGTCATAACTAGAAACAAAGCTAGACTAGTAGTTAAAGGTTATAATCAAGAGGAAGACATTGATTATAATGAAACCTTTGCCTCTGTTGCAAGGTTAGAAGCTATTAGGATGCTACTTGCATTTGCATTATACATGGATTTTAAAATTTATCAAATGGATGTTAAAAGTGCATTTTTAAATGGTTTTATTGAAAAGGAGGTATATGTTAAACAACCTCCAGGTTTTGAAAATTTTGACTCTCCAAATCATGTGTTTAAACTTCAAAAGCTTTATATGAATTGAAATAAGCTCCAAGAGCTTGGTATGAAAGATTGATTAACTTTTTATTAAATAAAGGTTTCTCTAAAGGAAAGGTTGACACAACTCTTTTCATAAAGAAATCCAAGCATGATTTATTAATTGTTCAAATATATGTTAATGACATTATATTCGTTGCTACTAACCATTGCTTGTGTGAGGAATTCTCTAATTTAATGCAAGGAAAATTCAAGATGAGTATGATTAGTGAACTCAAATTCTTCCTTGGACTACAAATTAAACAATGCAAAAATGGGATTTTCATTAATCAAACCAAGTATGCAAGAGATGTTCTCAAGAAATTTGGCATAGATGGAGCTAAGATAAGTAAAACTCCAATGAGCACGACAACCAAACTTAACAAAGAAGAGAATGGCAAACCAGTTGATGAAAAGCAATTTAAAAGTATAATCAGATCTCTTCTTTATTTAATTGCTAGTAGACCCGATATTATGTTTGCTACTTGCTTGTGTGCTAGATTTTAATCAAGTTCTAGATTTTAGTTAAGTCCTAGAGAGTCTTATTTGAATGCTATCAAAAGAATTTTCAAATATCTTTGTGGTACAATGCATTTAGGACTTTGGTATCTTAGGAGTTTGTCCTTTGACTTGATTAGTTATTCTTATGCAAACTTTGCTGGTAGTTTACTAGATAAAAAAAAGCACTTTCTGAACTTGTCAAGTTTTAGGACAATGTTTAGTTTCTTGGTTTAGCAAGAAATAATTTTCAGTTGCCTTGTCCACTGCTGAAGCTTAATATATTGCAATAAGTTTTTATTATTCACAAGTTTTATGGCAAAAACAACAGTTATTAGACTATGGTGTAAAACTTAATCACATTCCAATCAAATGTGATAATACAAGTGCTATCAACCTTGGCAAAAATCTCATTCAATATTATAGAACTAAGCATATAGACATTAAACACCATTTCTTGCGTGATCATGTTCAAATTGGTGATATCTCACTTGAATTTGTTGATACAAATAATCAACTTGCAGATATCTTCACCAAATCTCTCAATGAAGAGAGATTAAATTTCATTAAGCATGAATTAGGCATGATTAATGGTTCTAGTTTATCTTGATTTTATGTTTAATTAATGGTTGAACTGTTTTCATGTGAAATCATGTCATACTTATTGATTACTTTGAGTGATAAATTGTCACGACCCAAAACAGGGGCCATGACCGGCGCTAGGGAACGGGAATTCTTTCGAATCCGGAACCCGTAGCAAGCCTAAAAATAAAATAAACATGCAATAATAACAATAACAATATAATATGCAGCAAAAATAAAAATCATAATATCATAATATTATTCACATCAACTGGATTTAAATCAAAATCTCATCTCATAGATACATAATCTCTTTAATACAAATCCAGTTTCAATATAATACATCTCTTTAAATAAGATACATGAAATCCCATACTTTAATTCACAACTACTGCAGTGTCTAGATAAAATAAATAAGACTCAAGTAAATAATTTACACAAAGAAGCCGAGGCGGAAGAAATCCGGCGTATCGACCTGCTACTGAGGTCTGAAGAAGTTGACTCTCCTGAAAAATAGTCAACGGAGGGGAGTCAGACCTCACTGAGTGAATTACTATAATATATATACATACACACTAAGTGATAATGCATACAGTCAACAGTATATATATAATATGTATATATACAGGCAATTTCACACAGATGCAGAAAAATCATTTTTATATATTTTATTGAAAATCATCTTTTATGAAGGATCACATAGAACCCTAGAATATCGCAACCTCAGAAAATAGTGTTAGACAACACTCTAGCCATACAGGCTCACTTATTCCAAATATATCCACTTAATCCATTTAGACAGTAGACTGGCCCCGAGACACTAAGTCAACCGAGCTCCAGCAGTCTGACTGCCAGTGTGATTGGCCCCGAGACACTTGGTCAACCGAGCTCCAGCAATCACACCTCCAAACCACATCTCACATATCAATAATCATAATCAAATCAATATCCATAAATAGTTAGTAATATAGCCTAAAGCTATAGGCGTACCGGTACGTACTCGGTCCTAGTGCTGCCCACTAGGTAGCACGTTCTATCGATATCCTTCATTAATAAATAATATAAAACATTCATTCACAATAAATGATGCATGAATTTAAATGAAATATCAATATAAACCATATATATATACCGGAAATATACCAAAAGTAAACCAGGTATATTTCGAGTATATATATATCAAATGCATTCAATCAAATTATAAATTAAGCTGGAAATATATTCAAAAACATTTTAAATATATTTTATTCACAAAACATGTATATAATTTAATATATACCACAAATAAACCAAAAATATACTTAAATACAAATCACGTTATTTATGCAATTTAATCAAAATAAAACGTATATTTCTAAAATCATGCATCCTAAGGCATATATATATAGTATAGTAACTCACCTAATGCTCTCCACGAGACGGGTCCGACGGGCCTGGTCCACTAGCTCTCGGTCTCGGCACAACTAAACAAACAATAAATAATAGACATCAGAATAAACCTAACAGAAATCCTAGAATTCAATCTAGAGTATTAAAATACGGAAACAGAATTAGGGTTCGACTGGACATCACGTTTTACGAGAATTCTATCAAAAATTCGACAGAACCTCCCCTGTAAAACGGACATCTCTCTACTCAAAAGAGTATAGCCGACCCTGCAAAGAAATACACTTCGAGAAACTACACAAGGCACAATCAAAACCCCACGGTCGGACTCCAAACTACAGTCTACCGACCGAGGTCCACAAACACAGAATAATTCCGAAAATACCAAAAATATCCTTAAAACCTAGAAATACATTTTATAGGTAAAAATTACATAATTAACCTCAAAACATTGTAAAAACCGATAAAAACTCATTTTATTAGTAAAACCGTATATTATATATATAATTGAAAATAATTCACGAAAAATAGTTTTAATTAGTTAAAAATACTAAATAATTTATAGAAATCATTTTTATACCTTAAATAATTATTAAAACTAATTAAATTACATTTTTAGACAATTTGGGGTAAAATTACCAAAATACCCCTATATATATAAATATACTTAAATTACTTCAAAAATTCACCAAAAATTATACAATTACCCAAAATTAATTTTCTCAATATATTTATCAATAATATCAATAATTAAACTCAATTAACCAATTAAATTCAAATAAAACACAATTAACCCTAATTTCTCAAAATCACATAAACTTCAATAATTAAAATTAAATACTTAGAAATTCATAAAAATTCCAAATAAATTCCTATAATTAATTTCAACACCTAATTTAACCATAAACTCCAATTTCATAATTTAAATAATTAATTTCCGAAAATTAGAAAATAATATTAAAATATTCAAAAATACCCAAAAATCCAAAAAATCTCCAAAAATTCTGCAAAAATTCATACATATAGATTGAGCTACTAGGAACAACATTTGTGAAGGGATTTTTCATGAATCATCCAATTCGAAGCTCAAAAAAATCAAAAACCCTAATGTGACCGAATTGAAAAATTGAAACCTAAGCAAATCTAAACCATTTTAGCTCAAACCAAAGCTAGAATCACACTCACCGGAGCTCAAGGAGAAGAAAGAGACCGGCGGTGTCGAAAACGGTGGCTGGAGGAGGGAGAAACGACGAAGGGTCGATTTTCGGCCAAAAGAGGAAAACTAGCTCGCCGGCGCCGGGGAAGGGAGCTGCTGGCGGCAGGGGATGGCTGGGAACGGCGGTGGCAAGCCAGGAGGCACACCGACTGTAGGTGGCCGGAGTTGCAGCGGGAGGGAAGGAAGAATGGTGGTCGGGCGCGCTGGAGGAAAGAAGAAGAAGAAGAAGAAGAAAGAAAAAGAAAAGAAAAAGAAAGAAAAGAAAAGAAAAGAAAAAGAAAAAAAATAAAATAATATTAAAATAATAATAATAAAAATAAATAAAAAAAATATATAATTTTAATAATTTAGTATTAAATAAAATACTTAAATAACAATAAATGAATAAACAAATAATAAAATATTAGGGTAATATATTAAACCCTAATTAAATAAATATATACACACACAGACTTTATTTAGTATTTTAAAAATACGCATGAGTTCATGCAAGTCCGAAAATATATCTAATATAATTAATAATAAATTGTTTACGTGAAAATTTCCCCGAAAATGCAAGTTCCGGGAAAATTTTACGTAAATCACTGAAAATAATACACAGTAATTAAAATAGGTTTTAAATACATATCAACTCATAAAAATATCATATAATATACAGAAATTATTAACACTGCATATCCCGGTACAGTGTAAAAATATTTTAAAAACACGGGATATTACATAAATATTTTGATTTTGATCTTAAAATTTTTTTTAGTCGTCAGCTTATATTTGGTTTATTTTTTAAAATTTTCTTTTGCATTTTATCAAAGGAGGAGAAATAATTTGAGTTTGCATGTGTACCTATTTAATTATTTTTAACATGTGTACTTAGTTTGTTTTTAATTTTAAAACTCCCTTAAAAAATGTATTTATGTTAGTGACGTATTATATTTTTATTTGATATAGGGCGAGAAAATTTGTTTAACTTTTTGCATGCATATTAACATTATCATTTATTTTGTCGTACATCATATGTTCCAAAATGTCTTATTTTGCTTACTTTATGTATGACATATATTTTATAACGAGGCATTTTGAGTATCTTTGTTTTTTATTTTCCCTTTATATCTCTCTTTTTGCTTTTGACAAAGGAGGAGAAATATATTTAAGTTTGTTATTTATTACTATACATGTGTATAATATTCTTTTTAGGAATTGTTTTGATCTTTGATAAAGCATGCATTACTATATATGTATATAATATTTTATTATTGTGTTTATAAATGTATAATTTCTTTTTAGGAATGGTTTTTATCTTTGATAAGATATGAATATCTTATTAGGAATTGCTTTTATCTTTGATAAGGCATGCATTACTATATATATATATATATATATATATATATATATATATATATATATATATATATATAATATTTTATTATTGTGTTTATACATGCATAATTCATGTATAATTTCTTCTTAGGAATTGTTTTTATCTTTGATAAGACATGAATATCTTCTTAGGAATTGTTTTGATCTTTATTAAGGCATGAATATTTTTACAAAGATTTGGTGTTTCTTTGCTTTGTTCCTATTGGAAGTGATGCATTTTAGTAGCACTATATGCATATATGTTTGAAATTATTTCATCACATTGCATAATATTTATTTAAATAATCATGTTACCATATTTTATGTTTTTAATACATTTGTCATAGGAATGCCATGTTTTTTTTATTCCTCTTGCTATATTTTATGTTTTTTTTTCTATTAAGGGGAATAATTTATGAATTTATATTTCTTATTATATCTATATTCATAGGGGGAGAAATAAATAAATGAATTTTATTTCATTTGGTATCATTATTATCACAAATATTATTACACACTTTACTTTGTATTATTTTTTTATCGAACTTAAAATAAGTTTGTCAAAATCAAAAAGGGGGAGATTGTTGATCTTAGCAATAATCAATCTTAATTTTGATCTTAAAAAACTTAATTTTGAGCATTTAATTTGTTTTTTCAATTGTGTATAAGTTAGGACTCTATAGGAAGTTAAAATGAAGTATGATTATCTTGGGCTGATTAGACCTTTGAGATTCAATGAGGCTTTTGACATCCTTGGAGCTTTATATTGAGAAAATTATCTTCTTCACATTTTAAGTAGATATCTTGAGCTTTCTGAATTGGTCTTATTTGTCAAAATCCAAGTTCATTTGGTTATGTAAATTTTGAGTCAAATTCCATGTATACGTCTGCCATCTTATATTGTACATCTCTTAGTATTTTGGACATATCCTAAGCTACAGAAGTCTAATTTAGGTGATTAAAAATGATATGGAAAAATAAGTCAAATTCTACAAATTTAATGAGGAAAGTATGGGAAAATTCAAACTTCTTCGAGAGAAAATCATGGGTTCAACTTGGGTATAGCTATCTGATAATATTCTGCATTTCAGATTGCATAGCTCTTAGTATTTTAGACATATCTTGAGTTACAAACATCCAATTTAGGTGATTCAAAATGAAATAGAAAGCTAATTCAAATATATACAGCTTCTATATAGAAAGTGTGGGCAAATTCAAACATCTTTAGCAACCAATCACGGTTTTAATCCATGAATAGTCGTTTGACAGCATCACTTTTAATGATTCAAAATATAGATGTTGGACACATCATTTGCACCTCCAACAGCTATATTTTTAAGTATAAATACCTCTAGATCTGAATAAAACTTAAAATAAACTTGTTTATGATTCATTCTTTCTTAAGCATTCATTAAGCTCTCAAATTCTCTTAAACAATTCTTTGTTTGTATAACTCTTGTGAGAGTTAGGTGTGTGTTATAAATAAAATTTCTCTTCATCTTAAATTTTGGGTTAGATTATAAGGAAAGTGAGATTTATTTCTAAAGGAATTGATTTAAGTATTGTCTAATGAAACACTTGGGTTTTGGTTTTTTTGAGTGAGCCTTAAAAACTTATGTTATAAGGTTATAAGAGTGAGCCATAAAACTCTTATGTAATCTCAATCTTGTGAATAAGATTATAGGTGATTGAAAATCTTAACTTGGGGATAAGTTAGGTGTAGGCATAGGATTGTTGTTAAATCCGAACTCTTTAAATTTTTGTGTTCTTCATTTTTCCTTCTCAACTTCCATTCAATTCTTGCAAAGAATTTTTTTAATTTCTCATTTTTATTTAATAGTCCTATTTACCCCCCTCTAGACCTCTTTTCAAACATTCATACCATTTTTTACCTTTTAATATTTATATCACTTTAAAAATTTTTCACTGATAAAAAATAATTTTACTTATTTTAATTTCTAATATTTTAAATTAAAAACATAAATTTATATATATTTTTAAATAATTTTAAAAACAAATAAACAAGTTAATGTTAAAATAAAAAAATTATAATAAAACTAATGTTTTTCAAAATAAAATATTATGATGAAAAATAACACCATAATTAAAAGATATTATGATAAAAAAATATTTTATAATTCTTCAAAATTTAAATTTTATATTTTTAATACATTTTATAGTTTTTTGTATAAAATTTTAATTAAATTATTGTGAATTATTTTTTTATAGTATACCTTTTATAAATAGTAGATACGAATGCATGTCTCTGCATCACCAAAAAAATAAGATAGATTTTCTAACCAACTCAAACTTTTATAAACGTTATATTAACCTTTATTTTTTATCATGTTATTTGGGTACAAGAAAAATATTTGTATTAAAAAAATTTATTCACAATAATTTAAAATATTTTGAAAAACAGTTATATTATAATAATTTTTTAAAAAAATTAGCATAATAACTTGTTTATTTGTTTTTAAAATTTAAAATTATTTAAATATATGTAGACACCTAGTTTGATTGGCCTGTGATAGGGGGCGAACTATAGATGCTCGGTTTGATCGGTCTGTAATAAAGCTCGATGATGAGAAAATACGAAGGTTGAATGCAAGAAAAAAGCCCAAAACCTTCTTGAGAATGAACTTGACAGATTAAAACCCCAGAGTCCAAGCTCAAACCCATGAAAACAAAGCTTAGACCCATTAGATAAGTACAATATGCCCTCGGCCCATTAGGCCTAATTCATGGTAGGCTAAAGAGGTGACACCTATATTGCAGCAGGTCGATGAGGCAATCACCTCATCTCAAAGGAGCTGCCTATATGGCAATCACTTGCCTTTATATTAAATGTAGAAGCAACAACAGTGGCCAACTTGGTGGGTCCACCTTCGACTTAAACTCAATCCTTTACATAAGGAGAGAATTTTTAGGAGAAGGGGAGAGCTAAAAGTGCAACAATGAGGGTAGAAAGTAGGGGGATGTGTTAGGCATAGGATTAAAAAGAAGGAGAGAGAGAGAAAGAAAGGGGGTTGGCAACCATTATAAAAAAAAAGCTTCATAGAGGAAAAAAAAAAGGAGCTTTGGAAGGAGAAGAAAAAAGGTTCTTGAGTAAGAGAAGAAGGGGAATCAAATTAAAAAAAAAAAGATAATTTTATTAAATGAAGAAAGGGAAAAATCTTGCATTCAAGTGAAGTTTAACACCCACATCCAACTCTGAGGGTCAACTTATTGGGAAAGCTCATATTTCAATAATGATCTCTATTTCTTTTCAATGTTAAAGTTATATATTTGCATAACCTTTTACTTATTTGCTTGTTTACTCATTTTCTTATGTTCATTTCCTATGTGATGCCATGTCCTTAACATGATCCATTAAGGTTTTAAGTGTAGTTGTGAGTCTAGTTTATTTACATTAGTTTATCCTTACTTGAAATAGAAGTTTGTTACTTTTGAGAGTCACTTATGCCTGTTGATCAAGGGATGCCTTTTCATCGCCTCACTGCCTGTCACGACCCAAAACAGGGGCCATGACCGGCGCTAGGGAACGGGAATTCTTTCGAATTCGGAACCCGTAGCAAACCTAAAAACAAATAAAAACATGCAATAGTAATAATAACAACACAATTAAGTAAAATATTATGCAGCGGAATAAAATCATAAATATCAAAATAATATTTCCACCAAATGAAATTAAATCAAAACCTCATCTCATATATAAATAAACTCTTTTAATACAAATCCAGTTCAAATTCTTAAAATACATAACTCATAAAAATATAATACAATATCTTTTAACAATTTTATGACTACTGCAATGTCTAGATTATAAAATAAAACTCAAGTGAGCAGTTTACATATAGAAGCTGGAGCGGAAGAAATTTGGCGTACAAGCCTGCTACTTAGGTCTGATGAAGATGACTCTCCTGAAAAATAGTCAACGGAGGGGAGTCAGACCTCACTGAGTGAATTACTATAATATATATACATGCATACTAAATGCCAATGCACACAATCAAAAGTATATATAATATGTATGTATACAAGCAAATACACACAGATGTAATAAAAATCATTTTATATATTTTTACTTAAAATCACAGTTTATGAAGGATCGAATAAAACCCTAGAAAATCGTAACCTCAAAACAGTATTAGACAACACTCTAGCCATATAGGCTCACTTATTCCAATATATTCACTTATTCCATTTGGATAGTAGACTGGCCCTGAGACACTAAGTAAACCAAGCTCCAGCAGTCTGACTGTCAGTGTGATTGGCCCCGAGACACTTGGTCAACCGAGCTCCAGCAATCACACTCCCAAATCATATCACACATCAAATAATCATATCCAATCAATATCCACAAGTGGTTAGTAATATAGCCTAAATGCTATAAGCGTACCGGTACGTACTCGATCATAGTGTTGCCCACTAGGTAGCACGTTCTATTGATATCCTTTATTAAAATATAAAGCATACATTCATAAAAGTAAATGATGCATGAATTGAATAAAATAGCAACATAAACCATATATATACTAGAAATATACCAAAAATAAACCAGGTATATTTCGAGTATATATACGTCAAAGAAATCCAGATAGATTACGAAATAAACTAGAAATATATTCAAAAACATTTTAAACCTAATTTATTAGCAAAACATGCATATAATTGAAAATATACCGAAAATAAACTAAAGATAAACCAAAATAAACTTAAATAAACTTAAATACTAATTGAATTATTTATGCATAATTAATCAAAATAAAACATACATTTCTAAATCATGCACCCTAAAGCATATATATATAGAATAGTAACTCACAATTAGTGCGCTCCTCGAGATGGATCCGATGGGCCTAGTCCACTAGGCCTCGGTCTTGGCGTAACTAAACAAACAAATAATGACAGAAATCAGAATAAATCTAACAGAAGTTCTAAAGACTCAATCTAGATTACTAAACACAGAATTAAATCAGAATCCGACCGGACATCACGTTTTACGAGAATTCTATCAAAAATCCGGCAGAACCTCCCCTGTAAAATGGACATCTCTCTACTTAAAGAGTAGAGCTGGCCCTGCAAAGAAACACACTTCAAAAAATAGATACAGAATCATAATCACAACCCCTCGGTAGAACCCCAAGCTACAGATCACCGACTGAGGTCCACAATTCATGGAACAATACAAAAAATACTGAAAATACCCTTATATACCAAAAATACATTTAATAAGTAGAAAATACATAATTAACCCTAAAACACAGTAAAAACCGATGAAAACTCATCTATTTGGAAAAATCGTATATTATATATATAATTTAAAAATAATTTACGAAAAATAGTTTTAATTAGTTAAAAATACTAAATAATTAGTGGAAATCATTTTTATACCCTAAATAACTATTAAAACCAATTTAATTACATTTTTAGCCAATTTAGCATAAAATTACCAAAATACCCCTATATATATAAATATACTAAAATTAATCCAAAAATTCACCAAAAATAATATAATTGCACAAAATTAATTTTCTCAACATATTTTTCAATAATATGAATAAATAAACTCAATTAACCAAATAATTTTAATTAAACACATAATTAACCCTATTTTCTCAAAATTACATAAACTAATTAAATTCAAAATAAATACATAAAAATTCACAAAAATTAAAAATAAATTTCTATAATTAATTTCAACATCTATATTTATCATAAAACACAATTTCACAACTTAATTAATTAATTTTCTAAAATTAGAAAATAATAATAAAATATTCAAAAATACTCAAAAATCAAAATAATTTCCAAAAATTCTAAAAAAATTTACATATGAAGAATAAGGTAAGGGGAACAAGATTTGTGAAGGAATTTTTCATGAATCAATCAAATTTAAGCTCAAAAAAATCAAGAACCCTAATAGGCCGAAATTGCAAAATCGAAACCTAGGCAAATCTAGACCATTTTAAGTGAAAAAAAAGCTCGGAATCACACTCATCGGAGCTCAAGGAGAAGATAGAGACTGGCGGTGTCGAAAACGGTGGTCGAAATCACGTCGATTGATGTTATCTTCAACTTTCGGCTTTCCGGCCAAAAACGAGCTTTCCGACGCCGGAAACAGCTGCAACAGGTGGCAGGGAAGGCTGAGGAAGAAGGTGGCACGCTGGGAGGCACACCAATGGCAAGAGAACGGCATGACAGACGGTGGTTAAGGGTGGTTGGGTGATCGAGGAAGAATGAGAAGGGATTGGGGCAAAATGGTAATTTGGCAATAGTTTTTGATTTTAACAATAGAATATGTATATATATTATCACACTATATATTATAATAATATAAATTTCCACACACATAATTTTTAATATATTAAAACTAAATAATAAATAATAAAAATTAAGGTAATTAATTGAACCCTATTTTAATTTAAATATATACACTCTATTTAGCACTTTAAAAATATATATATATGAGTTCATGCGAGTCCGTAAAATTGTTTAAAATAATTAATATTAAATTATTTACGTATTAATTTCTCCGAAAATAAAATTCTCGGGAAAATTTTAAGTAAAGCACTTAAAATAATATAAAAAATTAAAATAAGCTTTAATTAAATAAAAAAACTCATAAAATATCAATATTATATACAAAAATTATTAACACTGCATATCCTGATACAATATTAAAATATTTAAAAACACGGGTTATTACACTGCCATAAGGCGATCGCCACTCTTATAGGGTCTTGCATAACCTTGTTCTAATATTTCTTGTAAATCTTGCATGATTCAAATTTTGTGAATTCCCTTACTTATGTACTTTTAGTTTTTTGTACATGATCATTTTTACTATCTTGCTTAAGGTCAATATTCAAGTGTTTGTAATCTTTATTTGTATTAACTTGATCCATAAATTGACTTGGTGGTTCCTTTTGTAGGGTTTTTATATGTTCTGGAAGCTAATATTTTTTTTATCAGAGGGAATTGGATTGTTCTTGATCATTCACTTTTAGCTCATGACCCTCTTGCCCTTTTATTTACATTTATGCGTTGTTTAATACTTATTTACTTTTGGTTTTTTTCAATTTATTTTCTATTTAGTATACTTTATTTGCTCAAAATATTATAATCCTTAATCCTTTCCTCGCTCGATTTGAATGTACCTTTTACTACTTATTATTCATGATGAATGTTGGGACTCCATGCATGAAGTGGAATTAATGTGCAAATTTGGACTTTAATATAAAATTTGACAAATTATTTGAAGATAATTGTAATATGCATGTTAATAAGGAAACAATTGGATAATTAAAGGTAATAAATTACAAAACACAAATAGAGACCAACTGCAAGGTTGGGTGAGCATTCAAAAGCTCATATTCAGTTTTCAAACCCGTTCTCTAACGACAGCTTTTGGGAACCTTTGTGTAATCCAATTGCCGTATAAGTGTGTCTCGGCTTTTATTCGGATGGCGACGTCATCTCCGAGTAGGCTTTAAGACCTATTTTATATTTTCTAGTAGGCTTCGAGCCTACATAGTGCCGTGGTCGCCAAATATTTGAGCACGCACTAAATTCCACCGCCTATAATATGTATATAATTGTAATATCCCAAGTTTTTAAATAATTTTAAACTACATCAGATTATGCAGTGTTAATAATTTTTATAGATATTTATGATTATTTGATGAGTTTGTTATTTATTAAAGAGATTTTTAATTATTTTTAATTATTTTGAGTCCTTTACGTAAAATTCTCCCGAAAATTTTATTTTCAGAAAAATTAAGATGTAAATAATTAAATATTAATTATTTTAAACGGTTTTATGAATTTGCATGAACTCATGTGTGATTTTAAAGTGTCAAATAAAATACATGTTTGTGCATGCATTTAAAGTTAAATTAGGGTTTATTTTATAATTAAATTATATTATATAGTTTTTATATTAATTAATTAAATATGAGTATATATGTATATGTGTATATATATTATTAATAAAGTGTGCGGTGGACATTTATTGTGTGTGTTAAATTATATATTAAAATAATAATAAATATATACATAAAATATCATTAACTAAAATAAAGTTTGAGTTATTTACCATCTTGCCATTATCCTCTCCCTCTCCCTCTCCCTCCTGATCGGTTTCTTCCCATTTCCAGCTGTTGTAACTCCTTCCTTTTCCAATCGGTGTGCCTCCCAGCGTGCCACCTCCTTTGTCAGCCATTTTCGCTGCCCCAAGCTCCCTTCTCCAGCGTGTTTTGACTGGATTTTTTAAGAGTTGCTGAAAGTTGCTCTCAACGTCGATCAAGCACTTTCCGGCCACCATTTCGAGCCCCAACCGTCTCTATCTTCTCCTTGAGCTCCGGTGAGTTCATTTTCAAGTTTTGTTTCACTTGAAATGGTCTAGATTTCCCTAGGTTTAGATTTTACATTTTTGGCCTATTAGGGTTTTCAATTTTTTTGAGCTTCAATTTGGTTGATTCATGCAATATTTCTTCACAAACATTAATCCTTGTAGCTTAATCTAACTCTATGAATTTTTGTGGAATTTTTAGGAATTATTTTGATTTTTATGAATTTTTTATTATTTTATTAATATTTTCTAAGTTTTGAAAATTAATTAAATAAATTATGACATTGTGTTTTTTTAGTGTTTATAGGTGTCTAAATGCATTTTATAAATTTATTTGTGATTTTTGTGAATTTTATATAATTATTTGGAATTTATTTAGTTTATGTAATTTTGGGAAAATTAGGTTAATTATGTGTTTTAGTGAAATTAATTGGTTAATTGAGAATATTTATTGATATTATTGAATTATATGTTGAGAAATTTAATTTTCAGTAATTATACTATTTTTGGTGAATTTTTGATTAATTTTAGGGAATTTACGAAACTAGGGGTATTTTGATAATTTGACACTAAATTGGCTAAAAATATAATTAAATTGGTTTTACTAGTTATTTAAGGTATAAAAAAGATTTTTATAAATTATTTAGTATTTTTAACTAATTAAAACTATTTTTCATAAATTATTTTCAAATTATATATAATATTCGATTTTTCTAAATAAATGAGTTTTTATTGATTTTTAGTAAGTTTTAGGGTTAATTATGTAATTTGAATTTATAAAATGTATTTTGGTTAATATGTATGAATTTATCGAGAATTATCGATTTTTAATAATATTTTATTAAAATTAGGATTTTTGTGTATTTATCGGTTAAATAAATATTTTTAGCGTTTAAATATCTAAATTGCTATACTTTGAGTGTTGAAGGGCATTTTTGGTATTTTCTGGAATATTCGTGTGTTTTATATTATTTCATAAATTATGGACCTCGGTCGGTGAATTGTAGTTTGGAGTCCGACCGAGGGATTTTGTTCTGCGAATATTCGAAGTGTATTTCTTTGCAGGATCGGCTCTACTCTTTGAGTAGAGAGATGTCTGTTTTACAGGGGAGGTTATGCCAGATTTTCGATTGAATTCTCATAAAATGTGATGTCTGGTCAAATTCTTATTCTAATTTTGTGTCTAGTATTCTAGATCGAGTTTCAAGGAATTTCGATAGATTTATTCTAAAGTCGTGTTGTCGTTTGTTGGTTTAGTTATGCTGAGACCGAGGCCTAGTGGATCAGGCCCGTCGGACCCGTCTCGAGGAGCGCAGTAACAGTAAGTTGTTATTTTATATATACGTGTTCTAGGATACATGTTTTAGAAATGTATGATTTATTTTATAAGTTATGCATAAATGGTTTGATTATTACTTAGGTTTACTTTTGGTATATGATTGGTATATTTTATGAATTATACTTAAAATGTTTTTAAGTATATTTTTAGTTTATTTTGTAAATAAATTGAATTCATTTGACGTATATATACTCAAAATATACCTGGTTTATTTTTGGTATATTTCTAGTATATATGGTTTATGTTGCTACTTTATTTAATATCATGCATCATTGATTTTATGAATGTGTGTTTTATATAATAATGAAGGATATCAATAGAACGTGCTACCTAGTGGGCAGCACTAAAACCGAATACGTACCGGTACGCTGATAGCATTTAGGCTTTATTGCTAGCCTATTTATGGATATTTATTGGATTGATTTTTATGATGTGTGATGTGATTAAGAGTGTGATTGCTAGAGCTCGGTTGACCAAGTGTCTCGGGGCCAATCACATTGACAGTCAGACTGCTAGAGCTCGGTTGACTTAATGTCTCGAGCCAGTTTACTGTTTAAATGGAACAAGTGAATTATTTGGAATAAGTGAGCCTGTATGGCCAGAGTGTTGTCTAACACTGTTTGAGGTTGCAATTTTCTAGGGTTCTATTTGATCTTTCATATACGGATGTATTTTCTTAATATTTATATAAAATGATTTCGTTGTGTGAATTTGCCTGTATATATATATTTATTATATATACTATTGAATGTATGCATTGTTATTTAGCTATGCATGTATATATATTATAACAAAGTCTGACTCCCCTCCTTTGATTATTTTTCAGGAGAGTCTACGTCTTTAGACCTCAGTAGCAGACCCATACGCTGAATTTCTTCCTCCCCAGCTTCACTATATAAACTGCTTACCTGAGTTTATTTTATAATCTAGGCACTGCAATAGTTATAGTCATTTGTGAGATTTATGTATTATGTTTGTAAGAAATATGTATTTTAAATATTTGAACTGAGATATGTATTAAAAGATTATTTATATATGATATGAGGATGTTCATTTAATTTTATTAGCAGATTATTATTTTATTTTATTTATGATTTTATTTCTGCTGTAAAATATTTTATTTATATTATTATTATTATTGCAAGTTTTACTTATTTTTAAGGTTTGCTATGGGTTCCAGATTCGAAAGAATTCCCGCTCCCTAGCGCCGGTCATGACCCCTGTTTTGGGTCGTGACAATAATAATTTAAAATATTAGAAATTAAAATAAGTAAATTTATTTTTTATTGGTGAAAATATTTTAAAAGTGATATAAGTGTTAAAAAGTAAAAAATAGTATAAATATTAGAAATATAAAACTTCAGGATTAAAAAGAAATAATTTATGTAAAAAATTGATAAAAAGGTTTAAAACTTTAAATGTTTGAAATTTAAAGGTTTAAATATACAAAATAAAACTTTAAGAAGCTAAAAATAAAAAGTTGATAAGTTTAAGATTCTCAATATGGGTTTTGCCAAATTAAAATGTAATGACTGCCATGATTTTGCAATCGTCTATAGAAGACCCCTGGTTGAAATCAAATGAAAACCATCTATCAATGCATGATACACCTCGAATGCATCCATTTCTATGATCCTTCGCAATCCCCATTGATAACTCATATTAGTATCCTATTATAATAAGGGATATATTCCCTCAAAGAGGAGAATTACTTGAATAAGAAGAAAACTCAATAAGGAAGTCCATTCCAATTAGGAAGACTACTCTACAAAGGAAGTCTCCTTCTCTCCTAAATAAGGCAATCCTATAAGACTAAGGAATCATATTCCTAAGAGGTTTGAGCAGTATCTTCTCCTATAAATACATCTCATGTCATTCATATTCTCATCATACAACATCACCTCGATATCATTTCATCACCTCATCATCATAAGCAATCATCCTTTACTCCTTTATTCTTTATTCTCTACTCTATTATTTTTATTTGCTTTATTATATTTTTCCTTATACCATTACTCACTTAAGTTTTGGAGTGTTTATGGGGAAAACCCCACCCCTTTACTCGTTCTCCTCGTCCATGCAGGTTTCACAAGTAAAATATCAATTCAGAGTTATCACCCATGACCTCCGCCTCCTCAACACACCCAGTCCCCACTCAAGAGCTTGAACACGCTGCTATCAAAGAACTATGGCAGCAATTAATTCAAGTCAACACACTATTAAATTCAACTTTCGAACTAAAACTTTATTAAGTTTTTTTTTAAAGCTGAAACTCAACTCAACTCAATTAGAATAATTAAAGTTTTATTTTTTTTTAAATATATATTTTAAAATATTAAAACTCGATTTAAGTTCGAACTCGACTCGATTCGATAAAATATATTTATAACTATATTAAAATAAAAGGGTGAAATGATATATATACAAAAGTCCAATTAGGCTCAATTAAATTTACAAACTTATCGAGTCACAAATTTAGGAGTTCAAATTCGATTTCTAATATTTCTAATTGAATCAATTTCTAATATTTTTTAAATCAATTCCAAATAATTTATGAGTCAACTTAACTCATTTACACCCTACAAATAACTCATGTTGTATTCTATGATTGTGTCTGTAATACAATTAAAAAATTTTGCAATTAATTAATAAAAATTAAACATATATTTTTATATTAAAAATTTAACTGTTTTGAGAAAAAATTTTATCAATAAAATTTCTATGTAAAATTGTAATAATTTTATAGTGTCTCGTCTTTGATTTGGGTATATTTATTGTAATGAAAATAATAATAATAATTAATAACTATTTTATATTTAATGAATAAAAATATAATAGACATGTGTTATGAATTTTTTAATGTACTCAACGAATAAAAATATAATGATAAAGATAATCGCTAAAGATTACATAGTTTAATATATAATTAGAATTATACCTGATACCATCTAGAATGTTCCCACCTAATAGGGGTCCTCCACCCCCCTAAATAGGAACACATGAACAAAGGAGAAGACAGATTCGTCCAAGGAGCTACCTCAAAGAGGAATCCTAACTGAAGTAGAAACACTCTCCCACAAGGATTCCTATTCCTCCCAGGTTTGAGTATCACTATATATAACACCAAATGCCCCTCATAAGGGGACATCTCATTCACACATTTTCAAGCTATCTTTCCTCCACCCGCTTTCTATTCCCTAACTTAGGCATCAGAGTATTTGTGGGGATTCCCTCCACCTCTCACCTTACCCTCTGTTCAATGCTTTGTAGGACGTTCGTTCCAGGAGTCCCGAAAATCAGTTATCAATACCCACACGATGCGTGATTTTTTTTCAAATTAAATAAATATGTTTTAATAAATATAAAATTATAAGTCATAAAATTCTAATAAAATTTGATAAATCAAGATATATATATGTCACAACCCAAATCGAGAGTCATGAACGGAACTAGGGAATGAGAATTCTTTCAAATTCGGAATCCGTAGCAAGCTTTAAAAATAAAAGTATGCAATAAATAAAATAAAATATACACCATAAATAAAATTTCAAACCAATATAATAAAAATAAATTTCTGTCATATCATAAAATAAAATATATTATACAATATTAAGAGAAAGACCTCTAAAATTTCAATCAACATACTACAAATACAAAATACAACCACTACTACCACTGCAATTTTCTAGAGTACAAATAAACTAAGTAAGTAATTTACACAAAATAGTCGGGGCTGAAGAAGTCCGGCGAATGGGCCTACTATTGAGGTCTGAGGAAGAAGAGTCTTCTGAAAAATCATAATTGAGGGGAGTCAAACCTCACTGAATGAATTGTTATATTATATATACATGTATCTCCTAATGTCATATGTAATCAATCATCCGTATATGAGAAATATATATACAAGCATTTCACACAGATGTTGAAAACATTTTATACAAGAATGCTGAAAATATATGTTTTATTGAATGATCAAATAGAACCCTATTTAATCGCAACCTCAATCAATAATAACTCTCTAGTTATACAGGGTTCACTTAATTCCAAATTAATTCACTTATTTCATGTGGACAGTAGATTAGTTCTGGGATACTCAGTCAACCAAGCTCTAACAGTCTCACTGTCAGTATGATTAGCCCCGAGACACTAGGTCAATCGAGCTCCAGCAGCCACACTATTCAATCACATCAAATCTCAATTAATCAATCAAAGCAAATCATATTTCACCACAAATAATTCTCACTTAACCCTAAATTTATCGCACCGGTACGTACACGGTCCTATTGCTGCTCACTAAGTAGCACGTTCTATCGATATCTTTCATTTAAATAAAACATTCATACTGAAAAATAAATAATGCATAATAACAAAATAATAATAAAATAAACCATATATGTACCAAAAATATACGTAAAATAAACTAAGTATATTTCAAGTATATATATGTTAAATAAATTCAATTCAACCATAAAATATGCCAATTATAAACCAATAATATACTAAAAATATTTTAAGTATAAATCAAAAATAAAACATGCATTTATTTTGAAATATATCAAAACTATACTAAAAATATACCTATCATATACTAAACATTTTAATGAAACAATTATGAATAAATATAAATCAAAACATGTGTATCTTAAACATGCATCCTAAATATAATGTACATAAAATAACAACTCACAAGTTTGCGTTCCTCGAGACTGGTTCAACGAGCCCAATCCACTTGGCCTCGGTCTTAGTGCAACTAAATAATAAAATAATAAAGAAAATCATAATAAATATAACTTATACTTCTAAAGAGACTCGATCTATGAATACGAAACTCAGACAAAAATTAAAAACTCAAGATCAACACAACATCACGTTTTATGAGAATTTTATCGAAAATTCGGTAGAGTTTCCTCTGTAAAATGGACATATCTCTACTAAAAAGTAGAGCAGATCCTGCAAGAAAATGCATATCTAAAAACAGAATATTCAACATCTTCAGTTGGGATCTCAAACTGCACAATTTTCCCAATCGTAGTCCACAATTCCACCAAAAATCAAATATTATAATAAATATATTAAAAATCAATAAATTTTATATATGTCCTCAAAATATCAACATATAGCATATTTAAACATTATAACGCTCAATATAATTAATTTCACATTAATTAAATAAAAATCCCAAAATAATAATATAATATTATTAAAAATTAAATTTCTCGATAATTCAATATAAAATAGTAAAAATTTACTTTATATATTAAAATAGCTTAAATAGCCTAAATATATATTAAAAGTTATTAAAAATTCATTTAATTACCAATTTAGTAAATAATATATTATTTAAAAATAATTTTCAAAAATTAGTATTAATTAGTTAAAAATAATAAATCATTTATAAAAAAATCATTTTATTACCTTAAATAATTCTAAAACCATTTAAAACATAATATTTAACTATAATTTTAACCAAAATTCATAATTACCCAATAATTTCAAAATACACATAATAATAAATAATTTCCTCAAAAATTATATAAAATCATTAAAATTATTCTATCAACATATATTATTTTAATATTATCTAAAACATATAATTAACCAATATTTTCAACAAAAATATAAATTTAACCTAATTTTCCAATATTCACATAATCTAAAAATATTCTTAAAAATTACATAATATTCTCAAAAATTATTTTCTCAACACTAAAATTAATAACAACTTATAATAACACCAAATCAACCAAATTTATAATTTAAATAATTAATTTACAAAAATTCAATAAATAATAAAAAATTCACCAAATTTCAAATAAATTCCAAAAATTATAAAAAAATATTTTCATGGAGCTTGAGCTACTAGAATCAATATAATGCTAAGGGAGTTTTCAAAAATCAACCTAAAAAAAAAAATAGAAAACCCTAATAGGTCAAAATCGAAAATCGAAGAAAACTTATAAACAATCAGATTAGAGCTTGGATTCAGCCTCCTTGAAGCTCCAGGAGTTGAACGACATCGGAAATGCTCGAAATGATGGCCGAAAAAGTGATTGACGGCGAAGAGAAGTTCCTGCTATTGCTACCGTTCTGCAAGCTCCGGTGACCGGAAAAGAAGAAGAAGAAGAAGGCAATGGCTGGAGGAGGAAGGTGGTTGGTTGTCCGACATCAGAGAGATGGAAGCCACACTGACAAGGGAACATCGGGATGGCAGCGGGGGAGGAGGTAAGTTTATTTACTATTTTTGATATTTGTGTATGTGTATATATATATATTAAAACTTTATATTATAATAATACTTTATCTTAAATCAACCTCCACCACAAATAAATATATCCCTATATATATATATATATATAGACACACACATATATTAATATATACATAATATAAAATTAACAATAAATAATAATGATATTAATAATACTAATGAAATAGTTTAATAATAATACAAATAATATAAATTAATTAAAAACAATAATATAAATAATAATGCACTAAAACTAATATTTTTGAAATAATACTATCAAAAAATTAACAATCAATAATGTAATTTAAATTTTTAAAATAATAAGTTTCTAAAAATAATTATTTACGTAGAAAATATATTTAATCATAAAATAATAATTATTAATCACAAATAATAAAATAAATAAATATGAATTTTAAATTTATTAACACTGCATATCTCAATTTATATTAAAATAATTTTAAAATAAGGGTTATTACAATATATATATATATTAAAAATAATTTTAATTCAAAATTAGAAATATATATCTTATAGATTTAAATTAAATTTTAAATATTAGACAAACATTAAATAGCTAAAGTTATTTAAACATTAAATAATTATAATTTCTTCACAAAAAGATATTATTTTTTGATAAATAACAAAAAAGATATTAGTAACTAATTCATTGTGATTTATAAATAAAGAAATAATCTTAAATTATTACTATGTAATGATAATTAAATTTTCTGTAATATATTTAGATTTCTACCTTTGCTCACAGGCCAACTAAATATAATAATATATAATAATATAAAATAAATATTTTTTTATTTTGAAATTTATTTTTACTGTATTTTTTATAGAATTTTATTTTTAATTAAATTTTATATTTAACGAAATAATTTATCAAAACTCAAATAAATAATTTAAAATTTAAATTTCAAAACTATAAAAATAAATCATACGAGAGTTTCATTTTATTTTTACCTTTTTTTTGTTGAGCTTTATAAGTAAATTTTATTTAAAAGTATATTTAAACTTCTACGTTGTTAAAATACTAACTAAATATAATGATATAAAAATTTAAATTAATTTATCTAAAATTTTTAAAATAGTTATTTTGTTGTACTTTTTAATAGAGTTTAAATATTATTATTGTAGTTTTCTAATAAAGTATTATTTTTAATTAAATTATATATTTAATTAATTTAATCATCTATCTAAATGCAGAACCCCAAATGAGAAACTTTAGGAAAACATGAAGTTGTAGCTCATTACATTTCCGACTAATCCCAATAACTGAAAAAGAAACAGATTAATTAATTTGTTATGACTCATATGTTTAAATTATTATTATTTTATGTTTAATTTGATTTTTCTACATAAATATTTTTTTTTGTCGTTTAATTTGAATGGTTATTTTAACATTATTATTTCTATTATTATTTTATTAAATTATTTTAACACAAATGATTTTGTTAATAAATTATTTTATTAATTGTATTGTTATTTTATGTATTATATATATATTAACTTGGGTTTGTGTATTTGTGCATTTGTGTATATTATAATGTGTGTGTTTATTATTATTATTATTATCATATATATATATATATATATATATATATATATATATATATATATATATATTGTGGTGGATATTTTTTTAACATAAAGTATTATTATTATATTATATTATTATATTATAAAGTTAATATATAATATATACATGCAAAACACATACACACGAAGCAAACAAACACAGCAAATATAAACATATTCACAAGACCGAGGCCTAATGGACTGGATCTGTCAGATCAGTCTCGAGGAGCGCAAACCTGTGAATTGTTATTTTATATATACATCGCACTTAGGTTGTATGTTTTAAAAAATACACGTTTTAAATGTATACTTATTCATAATTGTTTTATTAAATGATTAGTATACTTTAGGTGTATTGTTAGTATATTTTAGGTATATTGCTAAGTAAATGCATGTTATATTATTGATTTATATTTAAATTATTTTAAATATATTATTGGTTTATTTTTGGTATATTTTATGTTTGATTTGAATTTATTTGACATATATATACTTGAAATATACTTAGTTTATTTTAGGTATATATATGGATTATTTTGCTATTATGAATGTCATTATGCATTATTTATTTTCTGAATGTGTGTTTTATTTTAAATGAAGGATATCGATAGAACGTGCTACCTAGTAGGCAGCACTAATACTGTATACATACCGGTGCGATAGATTTAGGTTAAGTGAGAATCATTTATGGTGATTATGATTTGATTGAAATTGATGGATTGATTTGATTGAGATGTGATATGATTGATGATATGATTGCTGGAGTTCGATTAACTAAATATCTCGGGGCCAATCACATTGTCAGTCAAACTGTTGGAGCTCGGTTGACTTAGTGTCTCGGGGCCAATCTACTGTCCATATGGATTAAGTGAATTTATTTGAAATTAAGTGAGCCTATATGGCTAGAGTGATGTTATTGTTGATTGAGGTTGCGATTAAATAGGGTTTTATTTGATCCTTCTTAAAACTTATAATTTTTCGTATTATTATATAATTGTTTTTCAGCATCTGTGTGAATTTTCTGTATATATATTTATTATATACGAATGTTTGATTGCATTTGACATATAGGAAATGCATGTATATATATTATAACAATTCACTCAGTGAGGTATGTCTTCACTCAGTTGATATTTTTACAGGAGAGTCTTCTTTTTCATACCTCAGTAATAGACCTATCTGCCGGATTTCTTCCGCCCCGGCTCTTTTATGTAAATTATCTACTTAATTTTTATATTATACTCTAGAAAATTGCAGTAGTCATATTTTGTATCAGTAATGAGTTGTATTTTAATTTTACTGTATGTGATTTTAATTTAGAGATCTTTTTCTAAATAGTGTATTAATATTTTGTTATCATGATATAAAGAGATTATTTTTATTACATTGGTTTATGATTTTAATTATGATGCATATTTATTTATTTTATTTTAGTGCATGATTTTCTTTTAAAATTTGCTACGGGTTCCAAATTCGAAAGAATTCTCATTTTCTAATGTCGGTTATGACCCTTAATTTGGGTCGTGATATAATTGAACAACTATTTCATACAAACTATTAATTATAAATATAACACAATACCATAAAATTGACAATAGAAAATATATATTTACAAGTATGTATTCCTTATTAAAAAATATACTTTAACCAATAGACATTTTAATGTCTAATATAGCAGCATTAAATTGATTAACAGGAAAAAGTAAATTTAATATTATTGACTGTACCCAATAAATATTATAAACAAATATAATTCACATCATCACACTTTTAATTAAAAAATCAATTGCTCACACAATTTAAAAAAGACACAAAAGAACAAAAATAATGAAAAACAAAACTCTACAACTCAATTGAATCCCATATTCTAGACACTCAAGCTTTTATAGCCTTATTAAAATTGTTGTTAGGATGTAGCTCATCAATTATAGCAACTTCCATATGTTAAAAAATAAAAACAAATTATTAAACTTCGCTCAAAAGAAAAAAGGCAAAGCAATTTAGATATTACTGTAACAATATATATAGCTATGAGAAGAAATTTTAAGAAGATTTACCTATTAGAGATAGTTTTCAAAAAAATGAGAAATTTAACTAAAAATAGAAATTGTGCTTTGGCTTTATATTGGTTATTACTTGTCAGTGGACAATTGTGATAAGAAATAAATTCTTGAAATTAAAAAGAGATAATTTTTTATTCAAATTTAATTTAAATAGTTATCTCAAATCTATCCTAACGAAATATTTTTCTTATATAATCTTATATATTAATTTCATAATTTTTGTTTTTTTTTAATTTTTAATGATAAACTAAATTAAAAGTACTCTAAGTATTTTATTTGAACAAAAATTTACAAACGTTATAGAACTATAGGAGTCTTTTTATTGTTTTCCTTCGTAAGATTTTGCTTATCAAAATTAGAGTGCTTAAATTAAGTTTTTTTCAAAGTTACATATAAGCAAAGAGATAACTGTTTATTTTAAATCAAATCTTTTCAAAGGTATTTAAAACTTAAACGTAGTTGTAGTTAAATAACTAATTTAATCCTAATTCAGTTAATTGACCAAACTATAACTAAATTAATTAAAATTTAATATTTAAAATATACAAAGACACATAGTAATTTTTTCATAACTTTTTTTAATAGAGTTTTAGTTTTAATGAAAGTATATGTATTTAACTAATTTAATCGTTATACCTCATTTACCAGACTCCATATAAATTAGTTATACTCTTTTCTATTGAGTTTTAATTTAAATTTAATTGTAAATAATTGTAGTTTTCTATCTTAATTAAAATACCAAGAAAAATATTTAAATTTTTTCATATTATATTACAGATGACTTTTATATGACTTCCAATCGTATATGGCACTCTTGTCTTTACTTTAGCTTAATATAGATATATAGAATTATATTAAAATATTTATACGGTAAGAATTTAATTTTTATCTTTTCTCTTCGGTTAAAAAAATTGATCAGGACAGGCGTTAACATTATCAGCATTAGAATTTTGTTTGGCTGTGATCTTTGGACACGTGATATGGTTTGCTAAAAACTCATAAAAAGCTAAGCTAAAATGTGTCATCAAACACAAAAGTCCTTTCCTATAAAAAGGCCATTAAATTCAATTCTATGAAAATGAAATCTCACTTATTTCATGACTCACATATACCAGCGGATTAGATGTCCAACTATTCATTTTCTTTTTAATTCGCGATATTTGTAATTCATCAGACTTTTATTAATTAATTAAATTTTAACTTTAATAAAATTATAAAACTTTAAAGAAATTTTAACGTTACTATATATATATATATATTATAATTTAAATTCAAAATATCACAGCTTTTACGATGTGCTTTCTGTGAATTTATGTACTCTGCGTGAACTTATTTATTTTGTGTATTTATGTGCTCCGATCGAGCCAACCTTTGCCATCTATCCAAAATCTCTACCATCTGCTTCTCCTTTAGTAGAGACCTACAAATATTTCACGCCAGCAACTTGAAACATGAAAAACCTACTTATACTCTGGACCAGTTGGAAGTGAGACTAAAGAGCGCATCTAGATTTGGCAATGGTGATCATTGTGCAAGAAGAGGTGCAAATGAATGCGAAGGGCCATCAAGATCTTGTCCACATGCCATTAACGGGTTCTGGCCTGAGCTTTTTGCTGAAGCTCTTGTTTCCCAAGTTGCTATGATGGTCATTTTGCTGCTGCTCAAGCTCTTGCTACCTAGGCTGTCATGGATGATTCTTGTTATGATGGTCGCCCTGCTACTGCCCAAGCTCTTCTCAATCTAGAAAGCTATCATTCTCAGAGATCGTTGTCTGATGTGTGTTTATATAGTCGGCACGTGTTCTACACCTTAATGAACTTGCAAGTGTCAATGAAGCAGCTTTGGAACTTCCACTTTTACATGCACAAGAAGGTGAAATGAATGCAGTAGCAAATGTGAACAAAAGCTTGTTAGCAGAGCTTACCCTGTTATTTTATTTTTATCTCTGCCTAAGATCGAGTATTTGTATTCCCCTCTCGAAAATGTTCTCATCATTTCTATGAAATCAACACTTTGAAAAAAAAAACAGCTTTTACGGATTAATCTCATCAGTTGTTGATAAGTATTCTTCAACATTTTTTTTTTTGAGGAAAAAGTATTCTTCACATTTAAGATGTATTATCCACACCCTTCTCTCAAATTAGGGAACTTCCAAGTCATTTCTCGTTCAATTTTTGCCTTTTATAAACCAATCAATCAAAATATTCTTTCATGCCAACTTGCCAAAGATTGAAATTAGCAAAACAGAATCACATCACTGTCCAAATATTTGCATTTTTTTTTTAGTAATTCATTGGAGGTGAACAGGACAGATCACACTGTCAAAAATAACTTAATATTGTATTCCGATCCATTAAATATTAATGGATGGATGTGGAGAGACCGACCAAATTATGCATATTCATCTCTACATATTAAATTCAATTCACTTTTATTTTTTAAAATCACTTTAACCGTTCAAATTAATGTATATAAAAAAATTTTAATAATATATTTAATAACTAAATTTTTAATAAATATTTTATATTTAACAAAAAAATATAAACGGTGCATATATATTGACCACATGTAATTTTATATTTAACAAAAAAATATAAACGATGCATATATATTGACCACATGTAATATATTAAAAATAAATATAATTTTTTCTTAATACAAACTCACAAAATCAATATTTTTAAGCATCAACTGAATGAGTATGCTTCCACAGTGAATTTTACTGCATGAAAACATAAATAGCTATTATTTGAATAAAATATTAATATAAAGTCAATACAAAAAAAATAATTTAACAATTTATTCTCCTTATAATATTAATAGATGTAGTATAAAGCTAATTTTGATCTTATTTTTTTACAATAAAATAAAGAAACAGCATGAATGGCAAAAACAGAAATAAGAAGGAACGTAAAGGGCGAACATGTAAATGAGAAATGCCAAAAATTAAAAATAACAAAAGAAAGGGAGTATAAACAAAAAAAAAAAAAAAGAGAGAAGACTCCTACTGCCACGTACTGTCTCTCTCTCTCTCTCCCCACATCAAATTCCCGCCTTTTTTTTTTTTATCTCTACTGCCACATCACTTCCCTATCTCTTCACTTTCCACGTGTCGCTCCCTGCCACTCTGTCATCCCCTCATCACCATCTATTTCACATCCAACGCCTCTCATCACTCGCAATAAATAGGCCCCGCCAACCAAACCAGACCCAAACAAAACAAAGCAAAAAAAAATCAAAATCACCAAAGCCTTCTCGCCCACGCTGCCGCGTGCTCTTTTTCTATGCTATAAAAGCAAACCCATCCATCTCTCAACATAATTAAATATATCACATATGGAGGGTTCAATTTCAAGAAATACAGAACAAGGCTGTACTGCTGCTGCTGGCGGTGGCTCCGATGATGATGATTCTCCGGTGATTAAAATGCCATGTACTCCGGCGGGTAGTCAAGAAGACAATATCCTGAGCTCTTGGATGTTAATGGAAGATTATAACGACGGCAGTACAGTAGATGAGTTGATGAAGTTTCTTGATGATACCTCTGCTTCTACTACTGCTACAAAGGTTAAGTTTATTGACAACCCATATTCTTCACCGTTGATTTTTCAGTCTTCTTCATCTTACATTACCATAAATGGCAATGAAGAGACTTGTGGGTCGTCTTTCTCTGACTGGGAGTCCTCCGTCATGGCCAGTGTTCACATGGGTGGGTTTGCTAATGGTGGGAGAGTGGATTTCATTGACGGGTTCGAGTTTCGTGACTGGTTTCAGGGTGGCCAGGGCGACGGCGCGTGGATTTTAAACAATGGGGATTCGGCGGCGCGTGGAGAAAGAAGCGGTGGCGTTAGTAATAGTAGTAGTAGTAGTGTTGGCGGTGGCGATGGTTTGGAGTGGGATTTGGATTGTTATTACGAGTGTTTTGCAGGCGGAGATGGTGGGGCTTTGAAAGAGTTATAATTTTCATTTAATATTGCAGTCACATAATACTAACTTTTGTTTATTAGTGGTGATGACTGGTGAAGAAGTTTGGTGGGTCAGTTTCAAGTTCAGTCTCGGTCATGTGGGGGTCAATGGAAGACCTTTCTTTTTATTTATTTTTTTCTAATTAGATTTTGGAAGAAAGCCACCATGTGAAAAATTAACAATGGGAAATACAGTATAATAGGATAAACAGAAAGGAAACAAAATTTGGGTAGTTGAAGAACAGAGCAAAGGAAAAAAGTGTTTTTGTCTGTTTTGGGGGTTGGGGGACTCTTTTTATTTATTTTGTGGAGGTGTGAAACGAGAAAATGGGAATCCTCTGGGCCTGTCATGGGCAGCTTTTTGTTTCTTTTTCTCTTGTAATTAGCACTTGTTTCATGTTTTCTTTTGTGTAGTTTTCAGTATTTGATTAAGTGATAAATTGAATATTTAAAATAATAGTAGGATATGATAAAATCTTGGTATAGCGAGTGCAAATTACTCTTGGCACGTGGGTTGAAACTTATGATTTGGGTTTTCGCAACAAGTTGTGGATGCCCTTTTAGGTATCCAAATTGACCAAACAGCATATATATATATATATATATATATATTTTTAAATATATTTATAATTCACCTGAGATAATCAATTTGTAGTATAGCTTTTTGTCACATCAAAATGTTCACCACTTTCTTGGGAATCTGAATTATTTTGCCTTTACCTATAGAATACAGTAACATATGAACTGTATCAGAGTTAAGGTATTGATAGAGTTTGTATAATTTGTCATCCTGTCAGGGAGTTAAGATAATAATAGAGATTGGATGATCTATCACGGAATTTTGATAGAGGTTGGATGATTTGTCATCCTATCGCCGAATTAAATTATTGATAGACGTTATGAGTTACATATTTCACTTTTCGTGATTATTCTTAAAAACATTAATACAAAGGGCAATCTTAAAAAAAATAATAATAACATATGAACCATATAAAACAAGAAATTGCCAATAAGTAAAAGTTAATGTTCAAACACAATAGATTGGGCTCATGGCACGGCAAATACCACAAGCCATGCTGACAGATTCCAGTACTCAATGAACATTGAGGGAAAGCCCTTCCCAGCCCATTACACTCTCTAATGACGAATGCTATGTGCTGTATCTTTGACAAAAATGACATTCCAAGAACAAGCCCAATTTCTCACGTGACTTGTGAGTTTCTTTTCTTATACATACCCTGACCACTGACCAGAGCTAAAACAACTCAAATTGTGAGCATAGATACAACAATTCACAAAAATAAAAACATTATTTTTACTCCCATTTACGTAATCAACTTTTTTTTTTTTTGAGCAAAATAATCAACTTTGTTCTGCATGAGATTAAATGTCGATAAAGCAAAAGTTGGGTCTATAGTGACGCTATTTTAGCCTAAAAGTTATACCAACACCGAAAATTCCAGTCCGTTCCGCAGTTAAAAGTTTTTGTCAGTAAAAGTATACTCTCATACGTCAGCAAAAATGAACTTTTATCGACGAATTTGGTTTCCTCTTCATCTGGTTGGCGAAGAGGCGATCATTTAACTTTGACATTTGTTACAATTCTGTCGGTATAAATTTACCGTTGTCGGTAATATCTGGTCTAAAAATTTGTTGTAAAAAACCCATATGGTCCACATGCTTGATGTAAGAACAAAAGAAAAATAAACATAAACAAGACAAACTATTAATTGAAAATCGTACCAAATCTTAATAGATCCATGTGAATTGTCTTATTTTCGATGCTTATGCCTTGACGTGAAGATGCATCGCTTTCTATTTTTACCCGTGGTTAAAAAATATATTATCAAAAATTATGAAATTTTTGTAACATCACATATCATAAATTACAAATTAATTTTTTTTATCACGGTAGAGAGATAAAACTTTCTTTTTTTTCCTTTCAATAAAAAAAACTTTATTTTTTAAAAAAAAAAAATTAAAAAGCAATTCCGAATTAACAAGATTAGATTAACAAGCAATTTCAAATGTAATCTCTATGAAATTCATAAATATACAAAAGAAAAAAAAATACGGTTATCTCATTGTAAACTATGATCAATTTTGGAATAATTCTTGTATTTGAAGGACATAAATTTTGATATAATGTTAAAATAATTTTCATTAAAAACATAATATTTGCAAATATAAGTGAAGAAAATATATATTATTCAAAACTTATTAAACTTTTATTTTTTAATTCAGTTCAATAAAGATGGAATCGGTAAAAAGTTTTCCACTAAATTTGGTTCAGTATTGTTAACAGTCTTACTGCCCAAATATAGAGTGTGCGAACGTGTGCATCAGCTGCTTAAAAAGGCACCATTGGTTGTGGTTATTGCAAGAGTTGTTGGGTAAAATATTTGATAAGGTCTAACATGCATTTTCTACACGAAATAGTGAATGAGACATGGTTCTATTTTTATAAATTTTTTACCCTTTTTTTTAAAAAATAAAAATAAAAATAAAAATATTGTCATTGTTCTAGCTTACTTGTTAGTTATGTTGCTCAATGTCCAAATGAGGCCCTTTTGAAAGTTGTAATTTCAATTTATGGGTGAGAAAATCTTCCACAACATATATATATATGTATGTATGTATCAAATTCCAAATGGTGGTGATCAAGATAATTCACAATTTTGACATAACAACTCTTAAATTTGAACAACAATAATTAAAAATTTAAAACACTTTTTTTTTTTTTAATTATTTAATCTTGGGTGATCTTTCATAAGCTATTAGATAGCAATTTTAATGAAAAATGAGTGACTTTTAGGTACAATAAGTAGAGATTATAAAGGTATGAAAACTATATCACCGCAACTAACAAGTTATTTATGTATTTTTATCTTACTTTTCTTCTTTGTATGTACCTTGACTAATTTACTGTTTTAAGATACATTTAAAATGCAAACTTTACATTTAGTTTATTTATGTATATAAAATTTATGAATAATGTTATACGTCACAGTCTAGTGTATTGCAGGCTGTTGCAACAAATTAAAAAAAAACTCTCTCTAATTATGGTGCACTTCCAGTATTATAAGGGATAAATGTGTAAATTAAAAAATTCATAGTTTAGTAGTTTATTGTTACAGACTGTGACACGTATTGATGCCCAAAACTTATATTTGAAATTACAATTATATAACTTAAATAAAGAGTAAGTAGAGTAACTATATAATTAGGACTAAACTGATAATTTAAACAATTATTTTATTAAATTATTCATTGATGTCTAATTTTTTGTTTCCTGATTGTTTCACTAAGAGAATATAAAAAATATAGTATTTTTATATCTATTTATAATGAAAATAATTTATAAAATAATAAATTGCCTTAAAAATTATATTCATTATATTTACTGATTAATCTTAAATTAATCAAGTAGCAAAAGAGTAAATTTAGGGCTCAAGACTAGAGTTATCCTAAAATTTTAAATTAAAGTCAATATATATATATATTATAGTGTTAAAACACACTTATTTTTATATATGGGTAAATCCATACGAATAAAATCTATCGAAAACATTTTGACTAGAAACATTGAATATTATTATTTAAAATGACTAATATAACCTTATACAATTAAAAAGAGAATAAATTGGTGGTAAAATATATTTGGAGGGAAAAGATTTTTTTTTTTAATCTTTTAGAGGCAAAAGCCACCAATTTAAATTAACATTAATATTAGTACAAAATATTTAATTTAAATAAATAAATATAATATTAAGCAAATTTAGTATTAAATAAATATGATATGTATTTAAATTGTATTAAATAAATATAATTTTTTCTTATACGTGCAGACATTAATTTGAGGCTCATAAGCATTATAATTTATAAATTTTTGTATTCCTTAACAAATTTCAAGCTTTTGTCAACATTAATTTAATATTTTTATTAAATTATTATAGTATTTTAAAAAATTAAAAATAAAATTTTGGATTATTCGATTATTTCCATGTGCCAAAGCAGGAAGATGGTATACCCTTCCAGAGAGCCAACCCTGTCATGAAAAGGAAGCAAGGCTTCTCAGTAGTGGCATGACTAGTTCAGGAAGTGATGTTTTCCGACGGTTTCCTAATAAATGGAGGTAACAGTTGCATCTTCAGCAAATTTCTGGAGAATTCTTGAGCAAGAATCTGCCAGTATTCGGACTTATATCATTACGCTCATTGAGAATGTCAACATTAAGCAAATGGGGGATTCTGAGAATGTTGATTTAAGATTGTCAGACAGAAGGATTAGTTAACCTTTCTTTACCCAATCGAGAACAATTGAGAAGCTTCTCAATAAGCTTTATCACTTCTAGTGTGCGTCTGCTCCAACTCAGCTTTTAAGGAATCCAATGATCTCAGTATCAATCAAGTTGATACGGAACAAAGCTTTTTAAATTTAAAGATTTGATGCGGGTAATTCTTTACGTATGGGTTGAATTTTAACGAGCTTTATATAAATATTTAAATTAATTTATGTAGAAATTAATCCATGTTAACAAATATTATCTTTTTCTCTTAGAAAACTAGCTAAGAATTTTAAAAAAATTAAGGATTTGCATGAGAAGATCATGTTAAATGCAACATGGATGTATTGCTACTGGTTCATCTTTCTGTTCGAATTGAAGAAGTTTTGAAAGTGCAACACGGTTCTAGGCATAACTGAGTTTGAAAGTGTGCAACCTTCTAAAATTTGAATCCAAACTCATGCACGGCTGTGTTAAAAATTGTGCTGGAAAGTTTAATACATCAACTCAACATGGTTGTGTGGTGGATTTGTCAAAGAAATATAGATTTTTCCTAAGTGAAAAAGAAAGAGGAATTTACGGGTTAAGAGGTCTTATATCAAGTTTTCCTATAAAAGGAATGTTAAGAAGTGTTTTGGGGAGGGATTCGACATTAGGAGGAAATATCAAAAGCTACAAACAAAAGCTTAAGAAGTAAAACAAGGGTTTAAAGATTGAAATGACGTTTAAACAAGTTTTATCTATTCTTCTTTTTCACACTCTTATTATTTATTTTATTGTTTGTAAAACTATATTTGGCTAAACTCTTTTTATGGTTTAGGCTAGGAGTAACTATTTTATGATATGATTGAACACAAGTTTTATTAATTTGATTTTTAGTAAATTTTATAAGTTTCTCTTCATGTCTTGTATTCAATTAAGGGTCCAATTGATTGCATGTTTATGTGTAGATTCACCAATGAGAGTTAGGAGAATTTATTAACTTTAAACTCATAGGTCTTACACCACTCGACCACGAAAATAGACGATCTCTTCAAAGATAAAATAATTGTTAAGAAACTTAATGAGTTAGGATTAATTTCTTAATTATGAGAGTATGTTAAATCTTAATCTTGACATATTTAATTGAACTCGAGATTAAATCTTAATCTTGACATATTTAATTGAACTCGAGAGAGTTTTTAAGTATTTTAGAACAATTACCCTTAACCGAAATTAAGGTGTTTAATAATTAAGTGTTCATGATCTAATTGG
Source organism: Mallotus nudiflorus (assembly GCA_947683625.1). Classification (NCBI taxonomy): domain Eukaryota; kingdom Viridiplantae; phylum Streptophyta; class Magnoliopsida; order Malpighiales; family Euphorbiaceae; genus Mallotus; species Mallotus nudiflorus. The sequence continues at coordinate 2,745,774 of CANTUR010000302.1, forward strand.
AATAGTGAAACTAAACCTAAGTTCCATGTTTTTATCATTTGATTTTCTTTTAGTTTTAATTGTTTAGATTTATATTTTAATTTTCTAATTTACTTTATTGATTTGTTAGCTAAGAGCATAAGTAGGAATATTAGTATTCAATATACAATTCTCGTGAAAATGATATTTTTTATACTACAATTCACAATTCGTGTGCTTGCAGGTTTTGAACACAACAAGTTTTTGGCGCTATTACATTTATACTATGCAGCTCAACTAAATATTCTCAAAAATAGGGAGGCTCATGTATTGTACAAGAGCAGACATGGCTTTAGCTTTGGAGTTATTGAGCAAGAACTCAAATTGTTGTTAGCTACACATAACGAAGTTGTTGTTGTTCTTTATGCTAACCCTGAAGGTCAACTACTGTTTATGGATTTATAGTGTAACAAAGATGGTCCTACCTAACTAATGAGTTAACCCCGAGGGCACATGGAAACAGGTGGTTGAGCCCTGGCCTAGAGGAAATACCAATTAGGTCTAATACAACTAGTTCATTCAATAAAACCCCCCAAAGGAAAGAAGGATGCCCAGATCTTACTCCTGTGATCAAAAAAATCATATTTATCTTGTTCTTGGCATACACGAGAAAGAGTAGCTACTTTGATCCCTGCACCTCGTGAAGTTGTTATAGCTTATCCATCCAATATTCTTTATACTCCTTACTTAGTTGTTGGTCTAATAGTAGAATAAAAAAAGAGGACACAAGTGCATTCAATTTTCAAAATGCCTAGAAGGGGAACTGGAAACTATGATGGCCTATCCAACTACAAGAAAGCTTTATACCATTGGCTTGTCTGTGTCACGACCCAAAACAGGAGTCATGACCGGTGCTAGGGAACGGGAATTCTTTCGAATCCGGAACCCGTAGCAAGCCTAAAAATAAAATAAATATGCAATAATAACAATAAAAATATAATATGCAGCGGAAAATAAAATCATAAATATTACAATATCATCCATATCAACTGGATTCAATTCAAAACTCATCTCATCGCATATATAATCTCATAAATGTATAATCTTTATACAAATCCAGTTTTACTATAATACATCTCTTTAAAACAAATACTTTAATTCACAACTACTGAAAATCACAACTACTGCAGTGTCTAGATAAAATAAATAAGACTCAAGTATACAATTTACATAAAGAAGCCGGGGCGGAAGAAATCCGGCGTATCGACCTGCTACTGAGGTCTGAGGAAGTTGACTCTCCTGAAAAATAGTCAACGGAGGGGAGTCAGACCTCACTGAGTGAATTACTATAGTATATATACATACACTCTAAGTGATAATGCATACAGTCAACAATATATGAGTAATATGTATATATACAGGCAAGTTCATACAGATGCAGAAAAATCATTTTATATATTTTGTCTGAAAATCTACTTTTATGAAGGATCACATAGAACCCTAGAATATCGCAACCTCAGAAAATAGTGTTAAACAACACTCTAGCCATACAGGCTCACTGATTCCAAATATATCCACTTAATCCATTTGGACAGTAGACTGGCCCCGAGACACTAAGTCAACCGAGCTCCAGCAGTCTGACTGCCAGTGTGATTGGCCCCGAGACACTTGGTCAACCGAGCTCCAGCAATCACACCCAAACCACATCTCACACATATCAATAATCATAATCAATTCAATATCCACAAATAGTCAGTAATAAAGCCTAAATACTATAGGCGTACCGGTACGTACTCGGTTCTAGTGCTGCCCACTAGGTAGCACGTTCTATTGATATCCTTCATTCTTAAATATAAAACATTCATTCACAAAAATAAATGATGCATGGATATAAATGAAATAGCAATATAAACCATATATATACCGAAAATATACCAAACATAAACCAGGTATATTTTGAGTATATATATGTCAAATAAATCCAATCAAATCATGAATTAAACTAAAAATATATTTAAAAACATTTTAAATATATTTTATTAATAAAACATGTATATAATTTATTATATACCAAAAATATACCAAAAATATACTTGAATATAAATCACATTATTTATGCATATTCAGTCAAAATAAAACATGCATTTTCTAAATCATGCGTCCTAAGCATATATATATAATATAGTAACTCACCTAATGCGCTCCACGAGACAGGTCCGACGGGCCTGGTCCACTAGCCCTCGGTCTCGGCGCAACTAAACAAGAAATAATTAATCGACATCAGAATAACCCTAACAGAAATCCTAGAATTCAATATAGAGTATTAAAATACGGAAACAGAATTAGGGTTCGACTGGATATCACGTTTTACGAGAATTCTATCAGAAATCCGGCAGAACCTCCCATGTAAAACGGACATCTCTCTACTCAAAAGAGTAGAGCCGACCCTGCAAAGAAAATACACTTCAAAAATAAACACCACAATCAATCACAACCCCTCGGTCGGACTCCAGACTACAATCTGTCGACCGGGGTCCACAAACACAGAATATATATTCAAATATACCAAAAATATCCTTAAATCATAAAAATACATTTCATACGTAGAAATTACATAATAAATCTTGAAACACTGTAAAAACCGATTAAAACTCATTTTATTAGAAAAACCGTATATTATATATATAATTGAAAATAATTCCCGGAAAATAGTTTTAATTAGTTAAAAATACTAAATATTTTGTAGAAATCATTTTTATACCTTAAATAAATATTAAAACCAATTAAATTACATTTTTAGCTAATTTAGGGTAAAATTACCAAAATACCCTTATATATATAAATATACTTAAATTACTTCAAAAATTCACCAAAAATCATACAATTACCCAAAATTAATTTTCTCAACATATTTATCAATAATATCAATAATTAAACCCAATTAACCAATTAAATTCAATTTAAAACACAATTAACTTAATTTTACAAAATCACATAAACTTCAATAATTAAAAATAAATACTTAGAAATTCATAAAAATTCCAAATAAATTCCTATAATTCATTTCAACACCTAATTCAACCATAAACTCCAATTTCATAATTTAAATAATTAATTTCCGAAAATTAGAAAATAATATTAAAATATTCAAAAATACCCAAAAATCCAAACAACCTCCAAAAATTCTGTAAAAATTCATACATGAATATTAAGCTACCAGGAACAACATTTGTGAAGGAAGTTTCCATGAATCATCCAAATCGAAGCTCAAAAAAATCGAAAACCCAAAGAGGCCGAAATTTTCAAATCAAAACCTAAGCAATTCTAGACCATTTTAGCTCAAACCAAAGCTAGAATAACACTCACCGGAGCTCAAGGAGAAGATAGAGACCGGCGGTGTCGAAAACGGTGGCCGGAGGAGGGAGAAACGGCGGTGAGAAAAAGTGGCCGGCGTCGGGCGGGAGAGAAAGAAGAAGAAGAAGAAAAAGAAAAAGAAAGAAAAGGAAAGAAAAAGAAAAAGAAAAAGAAAGAAAAAGGAAAAGAAAAAATAAATAAAATAAAATAAAATAAATTAAAATAATTAAATATTAATAAATAATTAATAATAAAATAATAAATTTTAATAATTTAATAATAAATAAAATAATCAAATAATAATAAATAAATAATAAAATATTAGGGTAATAATAAACCCTAATTAAATAAATATACACACACAGGCTTTATTTAATAATTTAAAAATATGTATGAGTTCATGCAAACCCGTAAATACATTTAAAATAATTAATAATACATTGTTTACGTGGAAATTTCCCCGAAAATGAAAGTCCCGGGAAAATTTTACGTAAAACACTGTATATAAAACACAGTAATTAAAATAGGTCTAAAATACATATTAACTCGTAAAAATATCATATAAAATACAGAAATCATTGACACTGCATATCCCGGTACAGTGTAAAAATATTTTAAAAACACGGGATATTACAGTCTTCCCCCCTTACAAGAATTCGTCCCCGAATTCTAAAAAGAAAAGATCAAGAAGGAAAGAGATACGGGTAAGAAGCTCGCATCTCAGCTTCAGTCTCCCACGTATGCTCTTCAACTCTGTCGCTACACCACAAAACCTTGACCATCGGAATCTGCTTCGATCGCAACTGTCGAACTTGAAAATCTACGATCGCCACAGGTTCTTCCACAAACGTCAAATTTTCACTCACTTCTACACTGTCAGGTTGCAACACGTGTGAAGGATCTGAGATATACTTCCTCAACATCGAGATATGAAATACTGGATGCACCTGTGACATACTCGGAGGCAAATCCAACCGATATGCAACAGTGCCAACTCTCTCCAGAATCTCATCCCAACTCAACGAGGATCTACACTTCCTTCCATACAACGCCTCGTATGGTGCCATGCCAATACTGCTATGGTAGCTGTTATTATATGCAAACTCAACAAGCGACAAATGATCATCCCAGCTACCTCCCAAATCCAAGACACACATCCTCAACATATCTTCCAGTGTCTGGATCGTCCTCTCAGACTGACCATCTGTCTGAGGATGAAAAGCAGTACTGAAATCCAACCTAGTGCCCATCGCTTCTTGCAACTTCTGCCAAAAACGAGAAGTAAACACCGAACCTCTATCTGACACAATGGACACAGGTACTCCATGAAGGCATACAATATGCTTCACGTACAACTTCGCCAATCTAGCAACTGAATATGTGGCTTTCACAGGCAAGAAATGTGCAGACTTCGTCAACCTGTCTACAATCACCCAAATGGAATCGTATCCATCCTTCGAACGAGGTAAACCGACCACAAAATCCATAGCTATCCTTTCCCACTTCCAGTCGGGAATAGGAAGAGGCTGAAGCTTCCCAGAAGGCTTCTGATGTTCGGCTTTCACTTGCTGACATGTCAAGCACGTAGCAACATAATCAGCAACATCCTTCTTCAATCCATCCCACCAATATAGATCTCTGATACTGTGGTACATCTTAGTAACACCAGGATGAACGCTGTAAGCTGTAGAATGTGCTTCCTCTAGGATCTCTTCTCTCAAATCATCCACATCAGGAACACACAATCTACCATTGATCCACAACACACCATCATCATCGAGTGTGAAATCAGTGAACTTCCCTGCTCTGACATTCTCTGCAAGCTCTTCCAGAATAGGATCTCGGCTCTGAGCTGCTTTAATCCTATCCCTTAGCACAGATCGTACTTTAAACTGAGCTAACAGTCCACCTGATCTACTGATCTTCATCATCAGACCTTGATCCACCATCAGATGTAATTCCTGGATCAATGGTCTCCTTTCAACACCAATGTGAGCAAGACTACCTGAGGACTTCCTACTCAAGGCATCTGCTACCACATTAGCTTTACCCGGATGGTAAAGAATCTCGCAATCATAATCCTTCAACAGTTCCAACCATCGTCTTTGCCTCAAATTCAGATCTCGCTGTTGGAAAATGTACTTAAGGCTCTTGTGATCAGTAAATATCTCACAAGTCACCCCGTACAAATAATGTCTCCAAATCTTCAAAGCAAAGATCACTGCAGCCATCTCAAGATCATGTGTGGGATAGTTCTGCTCATGCTTCTTCAACTGCCTCGAAGCATAGGCTATCACCTTTCCATTCTGCATCAACACACAACCAAGACCAATTCTAGAGGCATCACAGTAAACTGTGAACTTATCCACACTATTAGGCAAAGCTAATACTGGCGCTGTGGTCAACTTCTCCTTCAACAACTGAAAACTATTCTCACAAGCTTCTGACCACTCGAATCTAACATTCTTCTGAGTCAAGCGAGTCATAGGGGCTACAATCCTGGAAAAATCCTGCACAAACCGCCTATAATACCCGGCTAAACCCAGAAAACTCTGAATCTCAGTAACTGAAGTAGGTCTAGGCCACTCAGATACTGCTTCAATCTTCTGTGGATCAACCTGAATACCTTCTTTAGACACTACGTGTCCAAGAAAAGAAACACTCTCCATCCAGAAATCACACTTCGAGAATTTAGCATAAAGCTGATGATCTCTCAGTGTCTGTAGTACAATCCTTAAATGATATACGTGCTCTTCCATACTCCTCGAATATACTAGTATATCATCAATGAAGACTACCACAAACTGATCCATATACGGTCGGAATACTCTGTTCATCAGGTCCATAAAAGCTGCTGGTGCATTAGTCAAACCAAAAGACATCACCAGAAACTCATAATGGCCATATCTAGTGCGGAAAGCTGTCTTAGGAATATCAGCTTCACTAATCCGCAACTGATGGTAACCCGACCTCAAGTCGACCTTAGAAAAGAATTGTGCACCCTGGAGCTGATCAAACAAATCATCTATCCTCGGGAGAGGATACTTGTTCTTCACTGTCACCTTATTCAGCTCTCTGTAGTCAATGCACAGTCTCAGGGTACCATCCTTCTTCTTCACAAACAAAACTGGTGCACCCCAAGGAGAAACACTAGGTCTAATAAAACCCTTCTCCAACAACTCTTGCAACTGCTCCTTCAACTCTCTCAACTCTGCAGGAGCCATACGATAGGGTGGCATAGATATAGGAGTAATACCTGGTACCACATCTATACAGAACTCAATCTCTCTATGAGGTGGTAAACCTGGCAACTCCTCGGGAAAAACATCAGGAAACTCACAAGCAACAGGAACATCTATGAGTGACAACTTCTCCACTGACGTATCCCTAACCAATGCCAAAAACCCCTGACAACCTTTCCTCAACAACTTCCTAGCTGAAATAACAGAAATAAGATTCTGAGGTGCTGAACTCCTATTACCAACAAACTTAAATTCTACTTCACCAGGAATTCTGAAAATCACCTCCTTATTCCTGCAATCAACCATGGCAAAGTGCTGAGACAACCAATCCATTCCCAAAATAACATCGAACTCCATCACATCCAACAAAATCAAATCAGCGGGTAATTCTCTATCTCCCACGAGAACTGGACAACCAGAAAGAACAATATCGGTGTCCAAAGAATCACTCAGAGGAGTGGCAACAGATAAGGGAAAAGCCATCCTCGAAGCTTGCCAACAAGATTTAGAAGCAAAAATGGGAGAAACAAACGAATGCGTGGCACCCGGATCAAACAAAACCAAAGCATCCAGGTAACAAACAGAAAGAATACCTGCCACGACTGCATTAGATGCCTGAGCATCCTGCTGAGTCAGATGAAAAACTCTGGCCTGGCCTCGACCTCCCTGCTGACTGGTAGAAGCCCGGCCAACACCTCTGGCACCTCCTCTAGTACCTCTACCACGACTCTGCTGTGGAACAAACTGAGTAGAACTCTGATGCTGAGCTGGTGGTAACTGAAATGGCATGGGTACTGCACTAGCAATCGACTGCTGTGGGAATCGCGGAATCTGCTGCTGCTGATATCCGGGGTAAGGACACGATCTGGCAAAATGTCCTGTCTGCCCGCATCTGAAACATGTCAACGGTGTCAGATAACACGGTCCCTGATGGACTCTACCACAAGTCTGACAAACACTGGCCGCTGATCCAGAACTACGACCACTGCTACTGCTCGAAGCACCTGACCCAAATCTGAATGATCTACGCTGACCTCCACAACCATGTCTACTGCTCCGATGCACTCGCTGCTGCTGTCTCTGACTCTGCTGAGTCGAACCTCGCTGCTGACTACTCGAACCAACATGAAAACTCGAATACGGAGTAGCCTGCAATCCACTCGACTGAACTCCCAACTGGTAATAATCAGGCATCGCTCCTTGCCTAACTAACCTCAGCTCAATCTCCTTAGCTAGCTCAATCACCGACTCGAGAGTAAGACCTGCTGTAGGCATACCAGCAAAAGCTGAACCCAAACCAGTAACATACGTAGTAACAGCGAAATACTGATCTCGCATCAGATCCTCAGCGTATCTACCCAGACGAAGAAACTCTCAGGTATACTCCTCTACAGATCGATCTCCATGAGAAATACTAGTCAAACGAAGACGATAGCTCAAACGAAGAGGCTCTGGACAAAATCTCCTCATGAATCGCTCTCGAAACTGAGCCCATGTCATCGTCATCATATAAGGCTGGATCATCTGAATAAACCAATCTAGAGCTGGTCCCTCGACAGAAAACTCAACGATCATGATCCTCTAGTACTCGGTATGAGCAGTCTGAGTCCTAGTCTCAATCGCATGCAGAAAATCTAAAGGATCAGAAGTCCCATCAAAAGCAATCCTGCCAACTCAGGCATAGAACAAAGCTGCCTCAGGGTCAGACATACCCTGCTGATAGGCAGGCTGAACAGGCTGAACAACTGGAGGAACAGGAACATCAAACTCAGGCTCAACAGGCTCCTCGTCCTGTAACTCTCTCTACCTACGGCGACCTGCCGCTCCTCGAGGTCTACCCCTGCCACGACCTCTACGCCTAACTGGCTGCTCAGGAGGTAAAACCTCATCCTGAAAAGACTCATCATCCTCGGCCTCAACGACCGGTGGAGCGACACGCGCTCGCCTCCTCATTCTGAAAAGACAAACGGAAAGATTCAGACAAAACAGACAACGGAGGAATAACGCTGAAAACTACAGCAAGGAATACTCATCAAGACATACTCGAACCTAATACACTGCAGTAGTCCAACAGAAAACACAACTCAAAAACTAGGGCCACAACTCACAAAACTAAGCCCTGACACAGAACTTCACTCAGATACGAACTTCGCTCTGATACCAACTTTGTCACGACCCAAAACAGGAGTCATGACCGGCGCTAGGGAACGGGAATTCTTTCGAATCCGGAACCCGTAGCAAGCCTAAAAATAAAATAAATATGCAATAATAACAATAAAAATATAATATGCAGCGGAAAATAAAATCATAAATATTACAATATCATCCATATCAACTGGATTCAATTCAAAACTCATCTCATCGCATATATAATCTCATAAATGTATAATCTTTATACAAATCCAGTTTTACTATAATACATCTCTTTAAAACAAATACTTTAATTCACAACTACTGAAAATCACAACTACTGCAGTGTCTAGATAAAATAAATAAGACTCAAGTATACAATTTACATAAAGAAGCCGGGGCGGAAGAAATCCGGCGTATCGACCTGCTACTGAGGTCTGAGGAAGTTGACTCTCCTGAAAAATAGTCAACGGAGGGGAGTCAGACCTCACTGAGTGAATTACTATAGTATATATACATACACTCTAAGTGATAATGCATACAGTCAACAGTATATGAGTAATATGTATATATACAGGCAAGTTCATACAGATGCAGAAAAATCATTTTATATATTTTGTCTGAAAATCTACTTTTATGAAGGATCACATAGAACCCTAGAATATCGCAACCTCAGAAAATAGTGTTAAACAACACTCTAGCCATACAGGCTCACTGATTCCAAATATATCCACTTAATCCATTTGGACAGTAGACTGGCCCCGAGACACTAAGTCAACCGAGCTCCAGCAGTCTGACTGCCAGTGTGATTGGCCCCGAGACACTTGGTCAACCGAGCTCTAGCAATCACACCCAAACCACATCTCACACATATCAATAATCATAATCAATTCAATATCCACAAATAGTCAGTAATAAAGCCTAAATACTATAGGCGTATCGGTACGTACTCGGTCCTAGTGCTGCCCACTAGGTAGCACGTTCTATTGATATCCTTCATTCTTAAATATAAAACATTCATTCACAAAAATAAATGATGCATGGATATAAATGAAATAGCAATATAAACCATATATATACCGAAAATATACCAAACATAAATCAGGTATATTTTGAGTATATATATGTCAAATAAATCCAATCAAATCATGAATTAAACTAAAAATATATTTAAAAACATTTTAAATATATTTTATTAATAAAACATGTATATAATTTATTATATACCAAAAATATACCAAAAATATACTTGAATATAAATCACATTATTTATGCATATTCAGTCAAAATAAAACATGCATTTTCTAAATCATGCGTCCTAAGCATATATATATAATATAGTAACTCACCTAATGCGCTCCACGAGACAGGTCCGACGGGCCTGGTCCACTAGCCCTCGGTCTCGGCGCAACTAAACAAGAAATAATTAATCGACATCAGAATAACCCTAACAGAAATCCTAGAATTCAATATAGAGTATTAAAATACGGAAACAGAATTAGGGTTCGACTGGATATCACGTTTTACGAGAATTCTATCGGAAATCCGGCAGAACCTCCCTTGTAAAACGGACATCTCTCTACTCAAAAGAGTAGAGCCGACCCTGCAAAGAAAATACACTTCAAAAATAAACACCACAATCAATCACAACCCCTCGGTCGGACTCCAGACTACAATCTGTCGACCGGGGTCCACAAACACAGAATATATATTCAAATATACCAAAAATATCCTTAAATCATAAAAATACATTTCATACATAGAAATTACATAATAAATCTTGAAACACTGTAAAAACCGATTAAAACTCATTTTATTAGAAAAACCGTATATTATATATATAATTGAAAATAATTCCCGGAAAATAGTTTTAATTAGTTAAAAATACTAAATATTTTGTAGAAATCATTTTTATACCTTAAATAAATATTAAAACCAATTAAATTACATTTTTAGCTAATTTAGGGTAAAATTACCAAAATACCCTTATATATATAAATATACTTAAATTACTTCAAAAATTCACCAAAAATCATACAATTACCCAAAATTAATTTTCTCAACATATTTATCAATAATATCAATAATTAAACCCAATTAACCAATTAAATTCAATTTAAAACACAATTAACTTAATTTTACAAAATCACATAAACTTCAATAATTAAAAATAAATACTTAGAAATTCATAAAAATTCCAAATAAATTCCTATAATTCATTTCAACACCTAATTCAACCATAAACTCCAATTTCATAATTTAAATAATTAATTTCCGAAAATTAGAAAATAATATTAAAATATTCAAAAATACCCAAAAATCCAAACAACCTCCAAAAATTCTGTAAAAATTCATACATGAATATTAAGCTACCAGGAACAACATTTGTGAAGGAAGTTTCCATGAATCATCCAAATCGAAGCTCAAAAAAATCAAAAACCCAAAGAGGCCGAAATTTTCAAATCAAAACCTAAGCAATTCTAGACCATTTTAGCTCAAACCAAAGCTAGAATAACACTCACCGGAGCTCAAGGAGAAGATAGAGACCGGCGGTGTCGAAAACGGTGGCCGGAGGCAGGAGAAACAGCGATGAGAAAAAGTGGCCGGCATCGGGCGGGAGAGAAAGAAGAAGAAGAAGAAAAAGAAAAAGAAAGAAAAGGAAAGAAAAAGAAAAAGAAAAAGAAAAAGAAAGAAAAAGGAAAAGAAAAAAAAAAAAGAAAAAAATAAAATAAATTAAAATAATTAAATATTAATAAATAATTAATAATAAAATAATAAATTTTAATAATTTAATAATAAATAAAATAATCAAATAATAATAAATAAATAATAAAATATTAGGGTAATAATAAACCCTAATTAAATAAATATACACACACAGGCTTTATTTAATAATTTAAAAATATGTATGAGTTCATGCAAACCCGTAAATACATTTAAAATAATTAATAATACATTGTTTACGTGGAAATTTCCCCGAAAATGAAAGTCCCGGGAAAATTTTACGTAAAACACTGTATATAAAACACAGTAATTAAAATAGGTCTAAAATACATATTAACTCGTAAAAATATCATATAAAATACAGAAATCATTGACACTGCATATCCCGGTACAGTGTAAAAATATTTTAAAAACACGGGATATTACAGTCTGTCTCCCTATGCACTTCCACTCCTAGGATTTTTCCCAGTTCTAGAGATGAAGACTTAATAGGATAGACTGACTCAAGTAAATACTCTATGCTATTACAAAAATTACCCTTTATAACTATTTGGATTTCGGTCCATGATGGCTTTTTTATTAATTTTAATGATTAAATCTCTCTATGAATGGAAAAGGGTTGCTTCAGATCAGGATTAATTATTTTAACAAATTTTTTAAATATAAAATCAAATTTGGATTTAGTGTGGTTGTGTACATGAAAAATCAAAATGTAAAAATGAGCAACTTGAATTGAATCAAATTGGATCGATTCAGTTTGCTTATCCTTCCTTATAGCAATTTTAACATTATATTTTCATATCCTTTTTTCACACTTGATGTGGTAATTAAAATTAAAATATAATAATAAGTCTACCCTTAATCAATTCTATAAAATAAGAATAATATGGGACATATAAATAATTAGACGTGAAAACTAAAAAAAAAACTTAGTTTATTTAAGAAGTTTGCTACAATTTAGAAATTGAGATTTTAAATTTTTAATATTTAACATAAATATTTCAATTTTAAATGTTAATTCATTTTTAAAAATATTTTATTAAATTTTTTTTTAAAAATATATTAATATTTTTAAAATTCAATGTAAAATATTCTAAATATCTTTCTTTAACCAATATTTTTGGATAAATTTTATCGTTTATCATTGCACTGTTTATAAATTTTGGAGTGTAGATTTTATTCGGCATTGATTTCTGCAAGAAACTTCAAGGGGCACGTGATCCTATGAATGGTCTTTAATGAGGGTCCAAGCTTCAATGCTTAAGGAAAATCTTTTTTTTTTTTCGGGGTCACGGGGACACTGTGTGTATTTGGGAACTCAAGAATTTGACTTGGCGTTTTCATCTTCTTGATCTTAGCTATTTGATTAGTAAAAAGCATTGATAATGATGCATCATCACAACCTCTGTTTTAATTACCATAATTAATGTCGTATTAATGAAGTGATTGGCAAAATCATTGCTTAATAATAAATGCTTTTTGACCATAATTGTCAATCTATGCTCTTGTCCTCAGCTCAACCTATCCATAACTACAAGTCAATTCATATACTTCTTTTATGTATTTAATAAACAAAGGAAAATAATTAATGCAGTGGGTCACAATAAAAATAGTATTATCATTATTACGTGAGATGATAAAAATATGCATCCTTTCAATTAATAGTACTATTATACATTGAATAAAAATGCAGTTAAAAAAATTATTATATAAAGTCACGATCCACATACAAATATGTACAAACTATCTGCTTATTTATCAATTTATATGAGAAATTTTACAATGAATTTAATTTTTGATGAATTGAAAAAATGAAATTAATAATATTAAATTATTTAGAGTTTATTCATCTGTGCAAACCCTATTTTTATAATGTTTCCTACCCATACAGCTACTTCCACGACCAAACCCTTTCCAAGTATTTTTCTTGTCTATTTTGACTTTAACTTTCTGTATTTTCTTTCTTCTTTGCAAGGGCATGCATCATTTTTTCTTTTGAAAATGGGGCCTGCATCATTGTAATTTTGTAATTGATATGATAACACAATTTGTTTTAAGTTTTTTTTTTTCTATTGTGTATATTATTTAGATTTGCTTTATATAAAATTTAGTTTTGTTACATTTATTTTACATTAAATATTATATTTTATCAAGTGATTTAATATATTTTTTTCAAAAATATCATATAGTACAAGGTCTTAATTATATTATTATTAATTTATAAAAATTAACTTTCACTTTATTTAAAAAAAATTACAATTATTATATAATTTATTAATATTTAAGTAGTTTCAAATAATAAAAAATATTATAAATTAATAACAGTAATTAAATATCATTGATTCATTGTAAGAGGATGCCTAAGTACATTATGTTACAACTAAAAACCAATATCCCTAAATCATTAATAATCATTAGAATCCATTAGTATGGGCTACTTTTGCTGAAACAACATTTCAAGGAATCTTAATGCATGTAGTCACATGTAATTAGTTGTTGGATCAAATTGTATCAGTTAAATTTAATGAGATTTAATCAAGATAGTTCAAATAAAAAAAATTCAATATATATATTTAAAAGTTAAAAAATATTGCATATTAATTTTTTTTTAAATAAAAAAAATTCAATATATATATTTAAAAGTTAAAAAATATTGCATATTAATTTTTTTTTTTTTTTTTAAAAAATCAACCATGCACTGATGATCTAGTAAAAATGAAAAGTTGAGAAATTACTTTATCTTGTAGTATTTCAGTTGAATTTTGGATCTATAGTACTTAACATATCAGCAATGCCTTTAATGAAGATTTAGAAGAAAGTTCATCTTCATTGGATATCGTAAAAACATATACAACAGAGAAGTCTTTCTCAAAGAGATTGGCAAATTAAATTAATGAATAATATATTAATTAACATGATATTAGCTTCTTAAATAATAATAACAAATGGGTCATAGTAATAAAACACTATCATTGTGCTTATCGCCACCAAAGATTTATAATTAATGTGATTTGCCTTTATCTCACATCATACGTGCATATCATCCTACCTCGTTGGCCATAGTAATAATTAGCTAAAAAATTTTATCTTCAAAAATTAATTATATCAACAATTAATTATATTATTTTCTAAAATATTTTCTTTTTAGATTTAAATTTTTAAGATCGCATTATAGAAAATTGAAATTTAACGACGAAATTTAATGCCAAAGATTGATGAATTTTTAAATATAACACATCATAATATATTATGATATGAAGAATTTAATTTACGTAATTTTAGTTTTAATTTTTTTTTTTTGAGAAGAATTTTACTTACAATTTTTGGACTGCAGAGGAAAGAAAAGATAATTTAAGTGGCATTAGCAATAGGAATCTCTAAATAATCAATTGTCCCACCCTAAAAAACTATAATCATTTCTTATCATGAGGGCATAAAAGAATATGTGTAGAAAAAATAAAAGATAGAAATGCATGATGATGATGGTGATTTATAATGATTATGATTTTTTTTAATTTACTGAGAGTTGAAATAATTTAAGGATGATAAAGCAAGTAAAAAAAGAGTAGTTTTTCATTTTAAAATATATAAAATTCAATTTTATAAACTAATAAAATAAAATTTAAATTACATAATCATGAAAAAATAATTATTAAACAATTCTTTTAATTGGCATAATTATGAATTTTTTTAGCAAAATATAGATATAAATATATATTTGTTGGTCAACTTTAGATAAAAGGGTGAATAAATATAGAGAGCTGGGTTTTGACCCATCCAACGACTGCCCATCGACTGATCAGGACCAATGACTTGCTCAGTTTGGTGGGCCGTCCCTTAACTCAATTTACATGTGAGGTTGGTGAAAGGCACTATCAACCTTTTATTGGTCTTGGCATCTTCATAATTCTTTTGCCTCTTTAGCAGCTTCAATTTATCTTTTTTTTTTTCCTCTTATCACTTGCACTCAGCAGTAAAAATAAAAGAAAAAAAATGGGCATGGACAGTTACAATAAATGACACTGTGATATATATGATGATGGCAATATGGCTGAGGAAGAGGATGATGACTTAAAGAGAAAATGGTGTTTTTGGTATCAAGCTATCATGCTAGTAGCTAGTGTTCAAGAAAAGTAGAGCCCTGTCTTTATTACATTGTAAATTATGTAGAATTTTCTTTCTTTTTCTTTTTTCTTTTTTTGAAAAAAAGTTAAAATAATTAATAATAAATGTAAAAGCAAGAGTCTCTTGACACTCACACACACTTGACACATATGCTACCTCTGCCTCTTTCTTTCTCCCTTATAAATCTATTCGTATCAGTAATTCAATCTCACATCACATAGTTTCTTTTTCACTCTTTTTGTTTGCAGAAACCTTTTTTTTTTTAATCTTTTGGGGGGTTTCTCTCTTTGTTTTCTTGAGTTTTGCTAGTGAATCTTGAAAAGCTAGCAACAATGGTGGCCAAGAAGCCAAGAATTGTGATTATTGGAGCAGGAATGGCTGGTCTCACAGCTGCAAACAAGCTCTATACTTCCACGACTGGCTCACATGACATGTTTGAGCTTTGTGTTGTGGAAGGTGGTTCGAGAATTGGTGGCAGAATTAACACTTCAGAATTTGGTGGTGACAGGATAGAGATGGGAGCAACATGGATCCATGGCATTGGAGGCAGCCCTGTTCATAAAATTGCTCAAGAAATCAATTCTTTAGTGTCAGAGCAGCCTTGGGAGTGCATGGATGGATTCTTTGATGAACAAAAGTCTATGGCTGAAGGCGGTTTTGAGCTTAATCCATCTCTTGTTGAGTCCATATCAACTCTTTTCAATAACCTGATGGATTTTGCTCAGGGGAAATTGGTTCAAGCAAGCGAAAGCAGTACTGAAGGTGGAGTTGATTTCTACAAGCTAGCAGCTAAAGCTTCAAAGATTTGCACCAGCAATGGTGGTGCTGGTGTCGCTGGTAAGCTTAGTATTGGTTCTTTTCTTAGACAAGGCCTTGAAGCTTATTGGGATTCTGTTAAAGATCAAGAAGAGATCAAAGGGTATGGTAGTTGGAGCAGAAAGTTGCTAGAGGAAGCAATGTTTTCTGTGCATGAAAGTATTCAAAGAACTTACACTTCTGCAGGTGATCTGTTGACTCTAGATTTTGATGCTGAAAGTGAGTACCAAATGTTTCCAGGTGAAGAAATCACTATTGCAAAAGGGTACTTGAGCATAATTGAATCACTAGCTTCAGTTCTACCTAAAGGTCTAATCCAGTTAGGCCGAAAGGTAGCAAGAATTGAATGGCAACCTGAAGCTAACAACTCATCGATGGAAAATGGTCATGCCAACAGACCAGTAAAGCTATACTTTAATGATGGATCAGTTATGTTTGCTGATCATGTTATAGTCACAGTTTCGCTTGGTGTACTTAAAGCTGGAATTGGTCAAGATTCAGGTTTGTTTAGTCCTCCTCTCCCATCTTTCAAGACTGAGGCTATATCAAGGCTAGGATTTGGTGTTGTTAACAAGCTATTTTTGCAATTGAATTCAAACCATGATGCTGTGATTAAAGGTGGGGATGATGGCAACATTAAATTTCCCTTCCTGCAAATGGCTTTTCATAGGGAGGATTCAGAATTAAGGCATAAAAGGATACCATGGTGGATGAGAAAGACAGCTTCAATAACTCCAATTTACAAGACTTCTAGCGTGCTACTATCTTGGTTTACAGGGAAAGAAGCTCTAGAGCTTGAATCTCTTAGTGATGAGGAGATTATAAATGGGGTTTCAGCAACAATTTCTAGCTTCTTACAACAGCAACTCAACAGGAAAGTGAATTCGAACAAGTCTCATGAATTATGCAATGGGAATGCGAATTCAAAAATTTGTGTAGAAAGCTCGAATCATTACGGAAGTGAAGTTAAATTCAGCAAAGTCTTGAAAAGCAAATGGGGCAATGATCCTCTGTTCTTGGGATCTTACAGTTATGTAGCAGTTGGATCAAGTGGAGATGATATGGATAAATTAGCAGAGCCACTGCCAAAGATTGGTAGTTTTGAAACTGATGGATGTCCTCAACTCCAAATTCTTTTTGCAGGGGAAGCAACGCATAGAACCCACTATTCTACTACTCATGGTGCTTATTTTAGTGGTCTTAGAGAAGCCACCAGGCTTCTTCAACATTATAAGTGTGTTGGGGTTTAGACACCTTAATTAGTACTACATTATAATTTTTTTTTTCTCCTCTCTTTTGCCCCCTTTTTCTTTATTTATAAGAAATTGTTAGACACTTAATTTGGTGATATCTTTCTTTCTTTCTTTATTTCTTTTCTTTAATTTTCCATTTGAAACATCTTTATTTCTTTCTTTATTGCTCTCTTTATAAAGTTGATGATGGGAATCAATGAGAGCAAAAAGAAGAAGAGAGAAGAAAAGAAGCCATTAGGAGGGGTGAAAGGGATAGATGGGGACATTTTTAGATGTATTGCCTGAATTAAAAGAAGCTTCTTTACAATTTTCTATTGCCTAATTCTTTTTGTTTTAGTTTTGCCTTGCTATTTTAATTGAATCTCTTCCATCTTTAAAAGCAAACCAAATTAAGGTTGTGTTTGGCATTGAATGCATGTATATATATATGACTATTCCAAGGTTAAAAGTAAAGAAAGAAACAAAGCCAAGCTTTGGATCCCCACTTGTGTTAAGCGTTTGTTTATTGGACAGGATCCGATAAACCCGGCTCTTTCCAGCTCGAAATCCCTTCACTAGTTGCTTTCTTTCCACAGTGGCCTGTTTCTCTGCCTGTAATGTGTTGGCTAGCAATTACCTTAATTAAAAGATCGAGTGTCCGTTTTGTAGCGTGCAAAATTTTCTAACTATTCAATTCTGTTCCAACTTCATAATGAAGACCTTGCAACCCACAATAAGAATTGAATTGGAAATGGGAATATAATTACAGAGGTTTGGACAAAACTTTGAATAATGAATGAGGTGTAGCCAATAAAGGGTACTTACTTGAATCACATGAAACTGGGTATAAAAACCAATATCAAGGACCCATTTTATTGTATCAAAATGCAGCTACGTGTGATTTGCGGATATAGCTAAAGGAGTCAATTATGTGCAGCGAAGGGGCATTGTTAGAGAAGCTGATGGTCATTGATTGCTTTGATCTTTAGTGCGGTGCACGAGGGTGTTTTTCCTTTTTGCATGGGACCCGTAAGAGAAGGATGGATCATAGATCCCATCGATCTCATCCCATGCATACGTGAGATATAGGCTGGGGCAAGGCAAAGACATACACAGTTAAGACAGATTTTTAACTTAGCTCTTAGCAGACAACAATATGGTTGGCCTACCTACCCACTTGGTACCATTTTAGATTTCTCAGCAGACACAAAATCCTCACTCTGCTTACCATGGACAGAAAATGACTGTCCATAAACAAAAACCACATTATCAATCTCCCCTCATATTAGCAGAGTTTTTTCTGTCCACTTATGTCACATACATATATATATATACACACACACACACATAAGAGTGGATTTGTAAATCACTCTCAATCCCATCCTTCAGATTGTAGAAACTAGAAGCTAATCGATGGTTATAAAATCATAAAAAAAGAATGGATTCCTATGTTGGTCCACATGTTCTTCAATAATTGATCATATAGTTAACAATAAATTAAAAGATATAGATACACAACAAAAACAAAATCCAATCAAGAACCAAGATTTTTGAGTTGGTATAACTCCAAAATGTGCTGATCTTTAAGATATATATATAAATATATATATGTTTTGAGGTTATTGAACCGTTTTGGATTGGTATTTTTCTGTGGTGTATAGTTTGATGACACACTGTACAGTCAAATCAAGCGAGCTAGTAGCTAGGTAGCTATTCATTTCATAGAGACTCCATTATTGTATATATTTTGCCATTGCTCTCTCCCAAAAAAACTGGAATGCCCCACTTGCTGTCTCTCTGTTGCCTCTTGTGGGCTTCAATCACTCTTTGATGATTGTGCATATCATACACCAATCTGTCACCCAGTCATTGTCTCGTTCAATAAACAAACAAACTAGAATCTCAAATCTTTCCCTCCACCCACTGCGCTGCCCCTCCCCTTTTAATTAATAATCCAACTTCTTATTTACTTTACCTGCAGCTGCAGGACCCTGAAATGAATTTTGATCATTTTTTTTATTTTCTTTTTAATATCGTCATTGATCATTATCATCGTCAACAATCTGTCTCTTCCTTCTTTTCATTATGGTGCTCCTTCTTAGGGTTAATCATCCCTCTAGTCTTTATTTGCCTCAAGGAATCAATTGGTAATTTGTCTTTGATGATAATATGATATGATATGACCCTTCAATATACAAATGTTTTCAACCATTTTTTCAAAACCAGATATAATTTTCGTCAAAAATAAGAATATATCATAAAAGATTAAGAACTAAAATCACATCATTAAATAAAATTAATTTTACAAATTAATAATAACAAAATTTAAATCCTCCACCCCATAATATCTTTTTGTAAAATGGACGACTTTTTTTTTTTATATATATAATAATCTCATATATTTGATAACTACAAAATTTTGATTAATTTAAATCAAGTTGGATAAATTCATTATAAATTAAAATTTATGCAGTGTCTATTTTTCATAAATATAATTTAAACGTCTACATCAGTCCAACAGATACGAATTCTTTAACATGGCTGGTAGATTTTTCTTTTTGGCTAAATTACTTACAGCCATTTGAGAATAGGGAACAGTAGCAGTAAGCGAGTAGAAGGGACCCTTGAATTGACGAAACCTGCTATATGGGAGGCTATCAGCGAAAGATGTAGCATCTCCTTTGTTCATGTCTGTTGCTAATGGCAATTTAGTTATAGTTGAAATAGCAGTTTACATTTGACATTCGATCGTCCTTTTCTCGTGCTTATCACCCAAAAAAGAAAAATATACAGAAAATCTTTTCAACTTTGAACTGCTAAAGCTATATATATGATGATAATCATGCACACACGTATCTTTAAAGTGAACAAAGTTGACACATGTTGATCCAATTATTGGACCACTGTTTGAATATTTTAGCCCTTAATGTTATAGCAAGAAAAAGCAATATATTAATTAATTAATACAATAATAGCAGTAAAAAAAAGTAATTAAATAGTTATTTTAAAAAATATATTTTTTAAAATACATGTAAATTTAAATTCGACTGTTATTGATATATAAAATTTATTTTTACTTAATTTGAAAGAGAAAAATATAATCTATTAATACCTAAATTCTATAATTTCCCTACTAATAAAAA
Organism: Mallotus nudiflorus; assembly: GCA_947683625.1. Taxonomy (NCBI): domain Eukaryota; kingdom Viridiplantae; phylum Streptophyta; class Magnoliopsida; order Malpighiales; family Euphorbiaceae; genus Mallotus; species Mallotus nudiflorus. The sequence goes on from CANTUR010000302.1 coordinate 2,766,498, forward strand.
AAAATTAATGCAATGGCATCAAGAGACCAAATTAAAGTTTTCATTATGCATGGTAATCCCACAAGCTATTTTTTTTTCTCCCCTTCTTATTTTTCTTTTACCTTTCATTAAAATAATCAAAATAGAAATATATTCCGAACTTGGATATTTATATAGATCTAATGAAAAAGAAAAGTCGAGATATGATTTTCAATTAAAACCTTATTCAAAAGCTAGATGTTCATGTCTATTAACAAATAATTGCAAAGATTTTAGAGTGCAAAAGTATGATTATATCGTATATAACTATTGAAAAAGTTGATATTTTCAGTTATTCAGTTGAATGGTTTTAGTCACTTTCTTTGATGTAATTGTCATGGCACCAATAATATAAACTTCACTTTAACGCAAACGATGGTATAATCAAGTGATAATATATATATATATTTTTAAAGTATAGTAAGTTGCTTTTAGTTGTACAATCAATTATATTTAAATTGTATGATATTTTTATTTAAAAAATTGATATACTCTTTTTTTTAGTTGCACAATTTATCAATATTTAAATTATATCACCTTATGATGTAAATGAGGTTATATTATCATTTATAGATGAATTTAATAAAATGAGTGTGTGCACTTTAGCTTTAAATAGACAGTTGTAGTGACTCCGATTGAACTACAAGGATCATAATATATCAAATCAAAGCTGATTATAGCCCTACAATAAGTGTTACACATTTTGTCTGTAGCAACTCATCTTCATGCCCAAATTCATTTGTTTAGACTCTTAAATTTGGTTTCAAAGTTTATGTTTTTTTTGAAATTTTTTAGTCTTTTCTTCCTTTTTTTTGTTTTTAGAATTTTTCCTTAAACTCTATTTATTTGTTTCTTTTGGGGTTTTGAGGACGGCTTTTGATGAATTGATAATCAAAATTATATTTTCTCCAATATTCTGTATTCCTTATATGAATTAGTGATTATTGATGCCTATTTTTTGACATTTATGCTCAAATAAACAGGTTATAAAAGGTTGTTAGACGGTAATCACACGCGATTCAATGTTGAACAATATTAATTCAATTTACTAAGTTTCTGCTACGTCACTTTTCTATTTAAAAAAAAAAACATATATACTCCACTTTAACACAATTTTTTTTTTCTTAATTATATATGTATGGTGCCTAAAATCTTTGATCCAAGACTTGCATTTTTGCAAATCTTGGATTAAAAGTCTTATAATGCACTAGTTGTCTCTGTTTTTATATGTTCTTTTTAAGTGAGAATAACTTTTTCCACTTTTTTTTTTTGGCAAAAACTTTTTCCATCCTTAAGGAGAGCCAATGATAGTGTAAAAAAAAAAGAGTTGGACTGGTTTAAGTAAGTTATCATATTGGCATCAAACATTTTTCTTGGCTTTATAAAGAAAGGTATCTTGTTTATTTGTGATGATAAGAGACCTCTATTTAATCAACAAACCCACGCCTTTTCCTTTAGGGTTTTCTTTTTTCTTTTCTCCTGCTCAATAGAATTTAAAGGTTGGGTTGCCATCTCTTCATCAATTTAGATGGCAGCCCTACCAAATTTTATTTCCTGTGTTTTAATTTGCATTGTTAGCTTAAATTTTAGTTCTTTATTTCTTTCAATTATATGGTGGAATTTTTTTAGCAGTTTAAAACTATAATGATGCTACCTTTTGTGGGTTTTATTAAAATTTAAAAGATTTTTTAACAACAGTAAAATTTTTATGAAGGCTCTTGATTCGACTTACCAATAATTAAGAGAGTTATTGAATTGATCTATTCGAAACAAAAAAATTTATTTGAATTCAACCATTCTTAGAAGAATTTATTCAAATAAATTTCACTGAACCTGTAGTTGAAGGAAAGATGAAGAAAATTTGACTTGATGTTCAACAAATCTTCTTCTTTTTGGAAAATCGATTGCCAATATTTTTAGATTCCAAAGTAATTTATAGTGTCTTTATTTTGATATAATGTTTATTATTAAAATTATTTCTTTACGTTGTATCTTTTATCTTTTCTAACTTTAAATACTTGTTGTTAGTGAAGATAATTAGCCCTTATGCTATTTGATGTAATCTTTATTTTAGCTAATGAAATTATCTTCTATCTTTTGTTAAAAAACAACAAAATCAAAAGACCAAATACTCATGTCTGTGGGAAAGAATCTAGGTATCTATTCATAGGGTTCTTTGGAGGCTTCCTTCACAACTATTGCAAAGTAACAACTTATCATTAACTCTTTTGGTCTAGTGATCATAACCTCATCTACCTACAATCAAGTCATTATCGATTATAGTATGCCCTATTAATGGTGCTCCTAAATTTTAGAATATTTTCTTAGTAATTTAAATTTCACCAATACCAAATATTATGTAACTTTCATGAAAAATTGCATTAGTATATGGAAAATTGTTATATGCTCTGAGTGTACATATGTGAAATGATTTTTTTTTTGACAAAATTATTAGTAGTTAGTATTAAATTAGAGAGGAGGGGGAAATTGGAGTGGAGATTCGAACCTCCCATATCCACTAAGGTCTTGAGAGCCCTCACCACCACAGTCATATGGTTAGATCTTTACAATTAGATCCATACATCATATACAAGTCATGCATTTTAACTTGTTTGTATGAAAAATAATATATATATATATATATTTTAATTTTCATCTAATGAAATGTCACTAATGTCTAGCTGTCACTTAAGTGATATTTGAATTTTTGTAGAACTGTGAAGTTTTGAGTTTACACTTCTAATGTAATCATTAGTTCAAAAAAAAAAAAAAACCTTCTAATGTAATCAATTAACTGAAAACAACTACTGCCTCTTCCTTAATTCCTATCTCTTGGACATGGGTTTTCTCCTATCAGTCAATTTATATGTCTTAGTCCAACAATTCTCAACTAGCCATGAAACTCTACGAGTTAAAAGAAGACAAAAAAGCATGATTTGAAGACATATAATTGCGTTGTATGGAACTAATGTGGAGTGTAGGGGAAACTGTGAATTCAGTTTCTAAAGATCATAGGGTAAGAACTGCCAACTATATACATTTTGATAATTTTCAAAGGTTGTTGCACTTTGATTTTTACTGTTTGTTGATTTCTAACTTTAAATTAATGGAGTCTTGTTGGAAAGCTTTCTATTATAATAATAATAATAATAATATTGGTAATTTGTTCATAAATCCTTAAAACTACCAACAACTTTCTCCTAATGCTCTCTAGAAGTTTCCTTTTTGGTTCAAAGAAAAGTCTTTCAATTTTTTCTAGTTCTCCTTTCAAAGTGAAAGAAGAAGAAGGGGTGATTTTTTAAAAATCACCCGTTCTTCTTTTCTTTGTTTTCATTTTATAGTTTAAATAATGAATATTTTTGTGTTTTAGTTCGTTTATGGTATTAATCTATTTTAGATCCATAGATCTACATCTACATCTTGTTGTTATAAAAGCCATGCTGCGTAGCCATAGTTTTCCTTTATTACCGATGCTCTCCTTGATTCCATTGTTGCCTGGTGTTGGAGCTATCGAAGTCTCAACTTATCCAGTAAAGAAGAAAAAAAAAAAAGCAAGTGCAGTGATTGGAACGCATCCCGGTTGCAATGAGCAATGATCCTACATGAGGAGTTTGGATTGCTTAGCTTTTGCTTCAATGACTAGGTCCTGGCCAAAGAAACCCAATCCCATCACATAGCATTGTTGCCCAGGATGATGGAGAGTTTGTTCCCCTTGATTCAGCTAGTATTAATAGATCAGCAATATTAGACAAACTTTTTGCTGACTATCCATTATTTTAATATGTAGTTTGTAATTTATGTAGTCATTTATTTAGTTATGTTTCCTTTATATGTAGCCATAGTCTTTCGTGAAATTTGCTGGTTCTTTTACTAGTTAGCCGAGTTTCACATAGTGACTGACAATTGGTTGAGGCAACCTCATTGATAAGTAGAGTTGTGTTAGCATATAGCTCTTATTTTAGTCATTTTTTAGAGATTGTGTATCTCTTGTTTATTATTGTCTTCTTTTCTTATAGTGAAAATTGTTAATTTCTAAAAAAAAAAATCCTTAAAACTTTTAAAAAATAAAAAATTTAGATTAACTCGTGGAATTTCCCTAGATGAACTCTTAGGATTCTTCTCATAAACACTCTGATACTTCAGCTAGATATTTGTATATGAGTTATGTAAAGAATTTTGTGAAATATGCAGAATGAATAAACATGCATTTTTTAAAAAAAAAAATTAGTGCTTGTAGTAATCATGATGTGTGATAATGAAATTCGGATATCTAACAAAAATATTTGTCATAAAGACCAAAAAATAATATAATATATTTATATTTAAATTTAGAAATTGAGATCATCTGAAAAAATATGGCTTAGCTAATAATAAACATTCAAAATTAGAAAAAATATAATACGAAAAGTAACTGTAAGAAAAATAATATATCAAAATACAAAAAACTATAAATAACTTTGAAATTGGAAAATGTTGACAATAAATGACCAAAAAATTGAAAACAATTTGTTGAGCATCAAGTTAAGCTGAATTGAGAATATTCAGCAAAGTCTTGATGTTGTTATTGATAAATCTCTTAGATTTTAATAAGACTCATAAAGGAGCAGCACCATCTCAAGAAACTAAAAAATTGAAGTTAGAAGTCTATAAAATTCAAGAAATGAAGAGCGGCATCAACTGAAGAGACGACAACCTCACTTTTACAAAGTTTTCGTGCAGCGCTCTCCGTAGCAGTAGTAAAGAGAAAAAGAAGAAGTCCTAAACACTTTTTTTTTTTTTATCATTTGGGTTTAATTATAAAATTAATTATTGAAAAATTAAATTAAAGTGTAAATATTTTAAATAAAAAATTAAATTTAATATATGATTACAACAGACTTTTCACAAATTGTCAATATATATATATAAAAGAAAGTAAAAAGCCCATATACCTAAAGTCCATTTTAATTATGGCGGGAAAGCTGGAGAATGGCGGCAAAATCATCAAAGTTTAACATGACATAAATCCATAAAACCAATATGATGTTGGTTCTGTTATTACCGTTTGATTGGTAGACCATCATCGCCATGGCTAATTTACCTCAAATAACTGATCTCTTCTCGAAGCTAGCATTTCACCTCCAGACCCCAACTCCCACTTCTGATTCCAACCTTGATCTCTCAATTTCAAACCTAAATCAATCTCTCAATTTCACTCACGATACTCAAATTAGGGTTTTAGATACTGCTCTCTCTCTCATGTGCTTCAAAGCGCCACAGGTCTGATTTGCTTTCGCATATCCAATTGTTAATTTTTTTTGAAGTTATTAAGTTAGGGTTTTTAATTCGTTGATTGTTGTTGCTGTGATCTGGTTTTAGGTTTTTGATTCTATGATTGAGTGCTTAGTGAACACGATTGTTAGTGTTTTGTCTTCTTCAATACGTTGTGAAGTGTTGCGGTTGGAGAAAGACGAGGTTTTGCAGATTGGTAGTTCCATTTCCAAGCGGAAGTGTTTTGAATTTATTGAAGTTGTTAATGATATTGTTCCGAAATTAGAGCAACACGGTGAGTTATGCCGTCTTTAATGTGTTTTTGTGTTAATTCTCAATATTTGTTCTCAAATTTTGGATTTTCTGTAGGGATGCCTTGCCATTTGCTTGTATGTGCTGTTGCTAGAGCCGCAGTCTCAGCTTCCTGCTGTAGATATCTGGTCCCTTCTAGGCACATTCTGGACTTTATATCAATTGATAGGAAAAGCACTGCTGTGTCAAAGCTCCTATGTTGCTCGCCCCAAGAATTCTCTTTTACCCACCATAAAATACCAACAAGGTTTGCTATGGGCATTAGTGGAATCTTAGGATGAAGCGTGTGTAATGCTTGAGGTTTCATCGTGACTTTCCTCTTAAATATGTGTTTATTTTGGTTGTTTTGAGATTGCGTTTTCCAAAATGCTGTACTATGTTCTTGACGTTCCGTCTATATTTAGTTGTTCTTGAACTTTTGATAGTTGTTTGACTTTTTTTTTCCCCTTCTTTTTGCAGGTTGCTTTCCTGGTATCTTGACCCACTAACCCTGAAGCATGATATTTCGAATATATTGCAAGACATCACGGAAAGGCCTTTCCTTTCTTTGAACAATGAATTTTATGGGAGGATGGAATGGCGCTCCATTCTTATTTGCTTGGTGTTGTCTCCAACTATGTTCATTCACTCCAAAGCTCTTTTACACAATTGGTTTATGTTGACGTGAGCTCTAATTTCTTCATTTTTTCACTTCTGCTTGATGGAACTTATTTATGGAAACATGTAATATTTTTACTTCAACACTCTATTTGCAGTTAAAACTCATCCTATCAGAATAGTAATTGTGTGACAACATCCATTTCATTACTTATGCAACAGGGGTCTGGCTTCCATACTAGAGCTTCTAATTGAATTAGTTTCATTGATACTAGATGTGTTATCTAGACCAACATGGTGGGGAATAACAATGGAGTTGGGATCAAGGCTTCCTTATTCTAATGCGTACTTCCCCTACAATGACCAATTATTGAGGACCTTGGCTGGACCCCTCTCATCTTTGAGTTTTCTACAATTAGTTCATGGGACGTGCGAGTCAAATTCTCTTATCAATGAAGAATTTGGTCTGACTCATAAGCCATCAGCAGTGAAGATTGCATCTGTAGATCCAAAATCTGTCTGGTATATTCTTACTTGATGAAGACAAAAGTCTCTCTGGAATTTACTTTGTCTTGATCCCATTTCCCATTACTCATTTGAACTTTTGCACAGCAGGGCTCTGGCAATCTGCTTTCCAGATTGGTTCTATTTTGCTTCAGTTTTACTCTTCTCCAAGAGTTTTCAATCAAGAAGCACAATCAGAGCACCCAAGTTCGGGCAAATTCATGATGAGGAGCAATCTTCTGCTGCTGCTGCAAGATATATGGCTTGGATTCTGAGCCCCAGTAACCAATCCCAACAGGGTCTGCTTTTTGATAGTTTGATTAAAATATCGGAGTTTTGGATGCTGAGACAAATTGGCTTGGGTATTTCTAGAAGAAAAGCTGACTGCAGGAAGAAAGTTATGAAATTTAAATGTTCTCACATTGAAGAGAAAAATGAGTGCAATTGTCAAGATGTTGGCGTTTGGCTTGAAGAATTCCAAGGCATTATGAAGTATGGTAATAAATCAGTCAACAATTCGTATTCTGAGGAAAATTCATACATTTTTGCATCTCAGAACCATATGCTTTTCAGGAGAATCCCATTAGGCATATTGATTGATTGCCCTTGTTATGTAACTGAAGATGGATTTGAACTTCTGTTGCATTATGCTGCAACTGGTAGAATGCTTCATTTATTGACTAAGCATGCTAGAATGGGTGATTCACGGCAAAATCCTTGGGGGCTAGAAGATTTGTTTCTAGGATGCAACAATTCTAGTAAAAAGGAAGCTATTGCAGGCGCTTGTCTTGTCTTCAGCTTAACTGATATTGTTGAGAGGCTAGGTACTTCATTATCTGATAATGAAGAAAGCAGGCTGGAGACCATTTGCCAGGTAAAATTGAGGGCAAGCAAGTACTTGATTAAGTGTCTCAAGAGGCTGATCCAGCTCAATATTGATCAAGATGGAGATGTGATGCTGATGGATCTGAATAGTAGACTGGAGAGATGGAGGCAGCAAGGGCAAGAAATTTTAAAAATCAACAAAGATCTAGATGATGCCATTAAGGGTTTTTGTCATAAATTGTGAAGGACATAGGTTTCTGCTTAACAGGCAGGCCTCTCTAAAGTTGTTAGGCTTCTCGGAAATACATTTGCATAAGCTTTTCTGGAGAACTTTATTGTCAGTAACAGGTGTAAATGTCTAGTTGTATAGTTGTAGCCCTAGTTCGTAGAATTTTTAATAATTTTTTCAAGTACGGTGAAGAATTGGATAACAATTCGACCTCCCGCTATGCAAAGTAATCCAACTTATTACACATAGTAATATGTGGTTTGCCATTAGGAGATCCAGTTAGTTATCGTTAGGCTAGAATGAGGATGCTTTGCCCGGTATTTAAGAATGCTAGAGGAAAATATGCATAATGAAATTTTGGGGGCCCCGAAGAATTTTCTGTAGCAAGCAGTGAACATAATCAAAAGAGGCTAAAGGTAGCGTGTCTCTTGTTTCAAGTTTAACAGAGAAAGCAATTGCTTCATTATTTGAGAATGAGGAGTCCCAAGCTGCCAATCCAGCCCAAAATTTGGTCCATGATGAATCTTAACGATGCATGATTGTTGGAGGTCGTCGGGTAAAGAATTTTGCGTTAGGGACTTGTCATACTACAGCATATTTGCTCAAACACACAGACATAAGCAAAATAATAAATTAATTAATTTGAAATGTGCTGGACAGGTAATAAGCTTTTCTGTGCACACATTTTTAATACAATCACTTGTCTATGTTTGGCTTTGCCAAGTTGTGTGGTATGTTGTCATCAGAGAAAAATAATCATCGCTGAGATGAGTTTGAATATTTGGATTCTGAATTTGATTCCAGGATAATTGAATTTTGCTTTTCAGGATTTCAGCTGCACTGAAGTTGGACCGAAAGCCTCTTTAAGCTTCCTGGACATGGATCCCCTCCAAAAGTTTGAGGAGCCACAACTACATTGCATGATGGCTTTCCAATGCACTCCTGCAAGAGGTACGGGTAAAGTAGACGCAGTTAATGCAAGTGTACTGTGAAGAATTTTATGATGGATTAGTTGAGTTAATATGGACCTTTTCGAAAGGGTCCCATGATTTTAGCGCGTGACATTTTCCTTGTTTATAGCTACCGCATCTGCCCTGAGGCCATCCGTAGCTAGCAAAGACAATCTTAGAAAACTTCTGCCCTCGAGGACACCACAGATGTGCTTTTGGTTGGACTGGGATGTTCTCCGTCCAGCTTTTCATTTCTGGCTGGTCATCATCTATATCAGCACAAACACTTCCTACAACTCTTTTCAACAAGGAAATTCCGTTGGGATCACCACCCATTTCTTCTAACACGACTAATAGATTTCCTTTCGGGTTCAGCCAGGACCGCGGAACATGATACCTGAGATAAATGTAATTTATTGTCAGGATATTCAAATTAAAGAAACTAAAATAAACCCAGCAAAGTAAAAAGTTCTCACCATTGCTGAGTGGGCTGTCCGCATGCAAATCTGCATTTCTGATCATCGTAATCTCCGGCGTAATCACAATCTTTGCAATTACCTTTAGCTGTATATGCAGGCCAGTGGCGTCCTATACTTCGGCCATTTATAAACATCTGACCTTTACCCATGGTGCCCATATATAGAGCCAACGGATCATTGCCTGGTGGTGCATCGAAGTAACTCTGGAGTTTTTGAGGAAGGTCAGTTGAAGTCTCAGAGAATTTCATGCAATTTGTCTTTGCCAAATGAAGATATAACAAAAGAAAATATTAATGAAGTTTCAGTCGTCAGGATAACTTGTACCTTGTACCATGTTAGTGGTGTTTTTTTAGCCAATTGTGCTCCTGGAGCCCATCTAACTGATGAAGTCCCAGCAGATGTGAAGAGTTTCAGCTCTTCACCCTTCAGACCAATCTGCTCACTCAGAAATAAATGGCTCTCAAGATTTGTTTGATACAAGAAATGGGTTAGATTAACGATAACTGCATTGTTTTCTTTAGCATCAGCATGCTGTTGATCTACCTAAGCTAGAATTTTTCGTTATGATGAAAAGGGAAGAAAGTTGTGTTGTGGTGTCAAAATGACAAACCTTGTAAGACCATTTCCATTTAGTCATGTCTACTGTCCCTTGATTCAGACCTTGCAATGTGACTGGACCCAAGACTCCAGCATTCCATGTATCATAATGTACACCAACATTCTGAGATCAATAAACAAGGCAATAAAATGGGTTAAAGTTAAAACAGCGCAATTTCAGCCTTCGAAAACAAACGCAGCGCAAAGAGTACTAACGGGAAGGCCAACTGTGGCGCTCAACAAAGCAATCTTGTTAACACCGCCAACTAACTTCACACCCTGGCTGAATGATACCTTGGGATTGGCTAATGACCCATATACACTTCCTGCGATTTAGAATCAACTGATGAGCGATTAGAAGATTAAAAATGCATAAGTTTTTATACAGTCATAAGAATGGCATTATGGATAACCTGCTTTTTGGCCATTGATGAAAACATGCAAAACATGGCCAGCTGAATTAACTGTAAGAACAGGATATTTTCCAGTCTTCAAAAACCCTTCATTATTGTTTATGGTTACACTGAAAAGCCAAAACAATGGTTCAACCGGATCAGCAGAGACAGGAGAATTGTATTCATTAGTTATATGCATAAAAAAAAAAATACTTACTCCGTCATGTACCACAAATAGTCAGTTTTATCTGCAGTAAGATACTTTTGCTCCCACAAACCCTCCTTGGTAAATGTACCAGGAACATAACCAGTGGCAACTTCATCAACGTGTGACTGCCAAGAAAATCCGGTGCCAGTAGGCATCATCCACTTCTGTGTGCTTTGAGCACTAATCTGTACAACAAAAAAGAAAGGGCAAAAGCTATTAGCTTTTGTTTTTTTTGTTTTTTTTAAATCAAGAATTTGATCAGGAAGCAATAGGGCATTTCTTACTTTTGCAGTGTTGTAAACTACAGTCTTGCAATCAGGAAGAACGCTAATAGACCAACGTGGTAACCAATATGGTTTGTTCCAGAAGGTAACTCGAACTCTGTTTTGTGTGTCATAATTTGCCAAGAATGTTGCGCATGCAGTCTTTGTTTGGAAAACATGAGCCTGAAGAGAGTTGATGTAATTAGTAATAGCATAACATCAAAAGATAATAGATAAAATCTGCACAGATTTTGGCTGTTTTGGACTGTGATTTACCTCTTGATTTTTCCCAAGCGATATTACTGTAGGATCTACTGAGACTAGAGCAGGTTCACATTGCTTTATGACTCTGTGGAGATCCCTCAAATGTCCCCATTTTGGATCATGTGGTAGTCCTGGTTGAGAAATACTCATCAGAATTTAAACGTCTTCACGAATTCAATGAAGTCTCATTTAGCCTGCTATATTCACAAGGTGGAAACTTTTTACTTAAGCAATGAGCAATTACCATATTCATCAAGAGGGGCATCATAATCATAGCTAGTGGCCATGAAAAGGCCTGCTGTTCTGTCAAAATTGGTTCCTCCATGATACTGCAGATGATAACAGTAGAAAACATCTCCAAGTTAACAAGTCTGCTAAAGTTGGCGAAATTCACCAAATTAAGACTTCAGAAAATAAGCTGTGTGTACCATATAATAATTCATAAATGAACCACCGGCTGCTATGAACCTTGCAACTGAAAATGCTGTATCCTCTGGCGGCCTGTAAGGAACTGAAGCACCAAACTCTGTGTACCTGATGATAGGATCATGCAATTGGACTATTAAAATAGCATCCAACAAAACTATCAACATTTTCAAATACAATAAAATCGAACATAATAAACTTGAAATCCTAATTTTACAAGAAAGTTTAATTTTATGCTAATTCTGTTACTTACCAGCCAGACCAGTTTTCTGTCCACACTTTGGGTTTGTTGAAGTTGTTTGGTTTGTATCCTTCACAATAAAATCCATTGCAGGTATCAATCTGCACATCATCAAACAGATTTATAAAGACATGAATCACACTTTTGACCCTTTTATTGAATCATTATTATTTTTAGCCAAATGACTTACTGTTGGATCAGGGGCATCTTCTTGCTTGCACATAACCCATGGAACTCCTGTATTAAGACCCACCGCCATAGAAGCTGCCCATTTTGTATAAGCTTTGCCTGGTGCACCTATTGTCCATTCCACCGGACCATATTCATTTTCTATCTGTTAAAATGCAAGCAAAAAGCAATAGCTAATTAAGCAACTTTTGTTGACCAACTGAAGATAAGATGGAATAATATTCAATTAATACATCAACTCTAATTAATCCAATTCTTGATTGAAACATAACAACAAACATTATAATAGACTAATTTTTTTTCACCTGTGAGAGAATTATAGGACCTCCTTGAGTTTGAAATAATCTTTGTCCCTTCATCATATTCACAATATAGGTAACAAACTTCTGCATCTCCGCCTGCCATAAAAAAAAAAATAACGTGTAATTAAGAGTTTCGTCTATTTGATTATTGAAAATAAATAGATTAGAGAAAAGGGTAATAGAAATTGCAACAAAAAATTAAAAAGAATAAAAAAAAATCAATCACTAACCTTGAAAGGGCCATTATCAGTTCTAAATTCAATACCCGGAATATATTTTAGCCACATAGGAAATCCCCTAAACAAGAAACAGAGCTTGTTAACTTCAAAAATGGCTGTTCTTTCTTAATTAGTGCTAAAGCAACTTAATTGGTGTGTTGATTACCCAAAGTTCCATTCAGCACAAACGTAAGGTCCAATTCGGAGATGGACATAGAGACCCGCTTGCTGTACCAACTTGATGAACTTGACTAGATCATACCTGTCCTGAAAATAATACTGTTTTTTTTTTTACCAAAGATAGAGAACTTTCATGAGTCATTTACATACCCAATAATCATATATAACCAGAAGATTTTGATGTTCTTGAATCATTACTTGTCCAGGAGACGGTTCATGTCCATTCCAGAATACATAAGTTTGTATCACATCCAAACCTCCTTCTTTAGCTCTCTGAATGAGACCTGGCCACATCTACACCCACCACAAAGGTTCAATAACATTAAAATCTTTGGTTAACTATTGATGAAAGTTATGATCTTTTACTTATTAAATTTGGGTTGTTAATTATGTTGAAATGTTTCACGTCATTGCTGTTAGAGCTTGTCCGTATGGATTGTCTGCATATTAGCCAATGATGTGATGGCATCATATTCATTAACATGCAGAATCTTCCAACCACAGCACCAACACAAAATAACAAAAACAAATTGACAGAACTCAGAAAAGACATTACACCAAATAGTCGGCAACTTGTATCGTATAAAATGTTAAATTTCTTTTGAGAAAAAAAGGGAAGTGTAACAAGAAGAAAAAACCCGTGAAAGTACCTGTTTTTCAAGAATATAAATATATATATATATATGTCTAAAGAAAAAGTAGAAGAAAGAAGCAATGAAGCAAACTAATACATATGTATCTATATTTGTACCTCAGGAGTGCTTCTTGGGTAGTGAATAGATCCTGAAAGAAGGATTCTTCTTTGGCCATTGATAGTAATGGCTTTATGATCATACCAGACAGTAGCCGTGACAATATAGCAACACCATGAAGACAAAAGCAACAGGAGGAATACAAACAAGCTGCCCCTTAACAGCATCTTCCACTTTCAAGTAAACACACTCTCCAAAACCTCAATATTTGAGTTCTTGTAATTAATGTAAATGTTGCAGCAAAAACTGGTGGCCTGAGGAACTGCTTTTATAGGAACATTTGAACAATAATGGAAAGTTGTGTGTACCTTGTATGTATATTAAAAATTTAATTATTATTATTATGAGAAATTAATCGTTGCTCAAGATTTTGATGAATTTATATTGACAAGACATTTCTAAAATTGGGATTGCTTAGTTGCAATTAAATTTAATGCTTATCTCACATTCTTATCCATTGATAATAGCAGTTCAGCATGAATGGTTGGAAACCGTATCCTATATTAAGTACTGTTACTAATATTATTCTTACAGATACTTAAAAAGATCATCTTACAATATAACATTATAGATTAGCCACTAACTTCTATATCTCTCCAAAAAAATTGATTAGCCATTACCGGCTATTCTTTTGTTAGTTTCTTGGACGAGAAAAATAGTTGTCTCATCCCCATTTTTAATTTTCATAGTAGGAACCATGCTGTAATCTATGTGTTTTATTTACATTCACAGCTTCACAAAGAAAAATATCATAATTTACGAACTGAGTTATTTTCATATAAGGGATATTTTGAGTTTAAATTATAATATATACAGTTATAATAAATTAATTACTAAAATATATTTACCGTAGATATAGTTTTGTTAGTCATATTGATTAAAGTTTAAGAAATTTTAAATGGCAACAGGTTAGGAAAAAAAAATCACAAATTAATTAAACAATTAATATGTAGCATTATTATTAATATTAATGATTAATATCATAGTATTGACTCTCTAATTATTATAAAAATTCAGGGTGAATGTGTATGTGCATACATTATTTATAGCATCAAGTAGTTAATATGAATGAATTATTATGATTAAGTAATAATGAATTTAAAGGAAAAGTCAAGGAGGCATAATCCATAGCGTGTATACACTGACTCTGTTTAAGTTCCTTTCACTCCATACAAAAAGGGGGCTTAACTGTTTTTCCTTTATTAAATTGCATTACGTATGAGTTTCTACTTTCTAATTTATATTCCATTTCTCTTCTCTTCTTTAAACTAATAAGCAATACCATCTTTCAATCATTATTTAAGACTTCCAAACTTTCCTATATTAGTCACCATCTAATAATAATAATAATTTTTTATTTTTTTATTTAGGAGTAAATTTTTATTTCTTATTTAGTTTTAGAGTTTTCCATATTTTAATTTTATTTACTTCATATCTTAGTTAAAATTTTATTTATTTTTTCCTAATTTTTTCTCATTTTCAATTTCAACTGGAATTTTTAAAATTTTTTTTACTTCTTATTTAGGTTGATATTTTATTTTATTTTCTTAATTTTATTTACTTCTTGTTTCAAAGATTTGACTTTCCTCTGATCTTATTTACTTATTTTCTTGTTTAGCTTAGGATTTTTAGCTATTATTTAATTTGATTTTTACTTTTTTGTGGTTTAACTTAGAGTTGGTATGCCTGTACCTGTTATTGTATTGTTTCAATTATTCAATAAATAATACAACAATTTAGAATTAAATTTTTTAGAAATGTATTTATTTTTTAATAGTTTTTTTTGTGTATTAGTCTTATTACTGAGACTAGCTCACTGCACATCATTATCGTCGTCGTAGTCATTATTATTATTATCATTAATGTACATAATAAACTCTTGTAAATGAATAAATTTTAAATTTGAGTCTTTCACATTTATTTGAAAAAGAAAAACTAAAAAGATTGATTAATTTTGTTATCTTCTAATTTATTAATGTTAAAAAAATCAATTCAAATATAATTCAAAGATGTTCTATAAGATTTGTAGGAGAGAAGAAAAAAAAGTTAATGCCAAGTTATCCTTGGTCTACCAAAAAAAAAAAGTATATATATATATTGAGAGAGAAGGATTGTAACCAAAAAAATAAAAAGGATAGAAGAAACATATATAAGAACATGTCCTTGAAGGTAAGTTTCCAATCATTGTGTGCCACCATAATTAAGTTGACCATCAAATCCCCACCAAAATTTCCCTTTCCAACGGGAATTGAGATTCAAGATATTGAAAATAACATTAAAAAACAAAAGGCATTATACCAACGCTATAGTATTCTTTAAGATAATGGCTGAATTCTGAGAGAAGTTTGAAAATATTATTTATGTATTTGAGTCATGGTTTAATGAAGATCAAGTGTACTGGGCAACAAAGCAGTTTTCTTTTTTATGCAGTAGTTATAAGGGTTAAAGCTGTCTCGACATCTTTTTTTTTTATATAATGTAAATTTTGTTTCTAATGTAAATTTTTTATCATTCATTGGAAATTTTAAAAACCTTTCATTTATTGAAAATATATTTAATATTGGCTAGATAATTCTAATATATAACACATTTATTAGTTTTGTATTAAATATAAAAGGTTTAAAGTATAAATTACTTATTTTACAGTGTATAATACATTTTAGTATAAGTAAAATATTACAGGAATCAAAATATACATATATGTCATGTACGTATACTGCAGTAACAGTAATGGGCTAACGGATCTCACTTGGAGAGGAACATTAGTATTTTGGACGAAATAATCTCTCACTTTGGCAGGGGTTGGGCGGATGGTGTGTGTAAGGAGTAGGAGTTTTGCATGTTAAACGACTGTGCGGTTTAAATTATTTAATTTTAATTTCAACATGGCATCAACTTGTGGAAAAGCGATATTGACCCAAAAAAAAAAAAACTTGTGGAAAAGCGACATGTCGTATTAAATGATGGAGGTGGAACTTTGGTGCGACGCAATATAACATAAAAATCTCTTAGAAAAACATTGTCGTTTTTGCTAGGAATCAAACGGCAGGAAACATTACCCCTTTCTGTTCTCAACGACACGTGGGATTGTTGTCGTAGTTAAGCCGGCCTACTGGATGAGAGGGGTTAATTTTTGGGCGGCCAAAAAACTTGTACACCTTACAAATTTGTTGTGTCACTGTTCATCAACAAATAAATGTTTGTTTTGGAGTCATCCCATGTCAAAACAGAAGCTAATTTGCATCCAGTATTGGAGATGGTTTTATGGATCATGTATAAACTTAGAATTTTATTTTATTGGTATGTCACTAATGGCTCCGACCCCTGACCCCTACCCGCCGAAGGCTAGCCATCCTATGGAATGGTGAAACTTGACACCAGAAGAATAAAGAGTTAGCTTGAGCATAAAATTCCCAGCTAGATTTGATCAATTCACAATGCAATCACAGCTGATATTATTATTCTCTTGAATTTTATTCTTACAATGGAAAAGCACTATGGCTATAGTAATAGTAGAAACCCCAGTAAGCTCAAAAATACCTAGCTAGCTTACATCTCACATCAATATCTGAGCAACTATTAGTATGGATGTATGAATCTGTATGTTATGTACATGGTGAGGCCACCTTCCCAACCACCTTACAATCTACATTTGGCTTCGCCCGTACTGAAACTCTGTGTGGTATGCTCCTATATGCCCCTTTGGTCTGCGGCAGAGAGACCGAATCTTGACAATCTGGTATTCTGGATGCATAATTTGCAACCTTATAAATGATGTAACAAATCATTTATGTACTAAAAACATCAAGTAATTATCTGGGATTTCATTTATTCTGTTAGATTTTCGGTTCTTTGAGACTTCAAGTGCACACTGCTTCAACTGAAAGCTTTTTGGAGCTGTCAGGACAAGGATCTCCTCCAAAAACTTCAGCAGCCACAGTTACTGAACAAGACTGTTTTCCGACACATTTCTGCAAGGAGCTTATCATGTCAGCACTGTAATGTGATATCTTAATAAAGAAGAAGATATTAGGATCAGGCAAACTCATAAACTAAGCCTTCAAAAATTATTAGTTCTCATCTGTTAGTATATACATTTTCAAAAGCATCATATGATTTATGGGCATGGCAGTTCCCCTCTCGGAAGCTTCCGCACGTCCCTTGAGGCATTCCAAAGCTTGCAAATTTAATTTTAGAGATTTTCTGCCCAGGAGGACACCACAAATGAGCCTTTGGTTGCAGGTGGTTGAATTTGCCCAAGGCTACCATCTGCCAGTTCTTTAATGCCGGCTGTCCTTCAAATATATCAGAACAGACACTTCCTGTAGTCCTTTTAACCAAAGAAATTCCACTCGGTTCGCCACCCCATTCTTCAAACACAACCAATAGATTCCCACTCGGATTCAGCCATGAGCGTGGAACATGGTACCTAACAATGATGTCATTAGTATTGTTATCCACAGATCAACAAATTACAGCAGAACTGGCAGGTGAAAGTTTTCTCACCATCTTTGGGATGGTTCTCCACAATTGCTTCGGCATTTCTTATCATCATAAGTTCCAGCATAGTTACAAGCATTGCAACTACCACGAGCTGTATATCCAGGCCAATGGCGCCCTATACTCTGACCATTTACCCATATCTGGCCTTTTCCCATGCTACTCATGTCTAAAGCTAGTGGGTCATTGCTTTCTGGTGCATCAAACGTAGCCTGGAAACATTGCAATAATAATTGAATTCTTCGAAAACTTCATACATCTATTCCTTTTTCCAAAGCAACAAATTGAGCATCAAAAGAAGTCCTACCTTGTACCATGTTAGTGGTTGGCTTTTAGCTAACAGTGATCCTTCCACCCATTCAACTGATGAGCTTCCAGTGACAGTATGAAGGCTTAAAGCTTCACCTTTCAGACCAATCTGTTTAATTAGGGACATGGAAATAAGATGATCAGGAGGAAGAAAAGTAGAAACCAAACATATACAGCGGGAAAACTATGGAAAACATACCTTATAAGACCATTTCCAACTTGACAAGTCTATCGTGCCCTTGTTCAGACCCTTCAATGTTACTGGGCCAAGAATTCCAGCATTCCATTTTTCGAAGTGCACGCCAACATTCTGAGATTACCCGATACAAGAATAGAATTGAGTACAAAAGTTTTCACAGGAAAAAAAAAAAAAAGCAACAGTGAAGTGAGAACACTAACCGGAAGACCCACAGCAACACTTAACAGAGAAATCTTGTTGATACCAGCCATCAACTTCACATTCTGACTAAATGTTAGCTTAGGACTCTCTAATGACCCATACACAGTTCCTGAAATAAGAACAAAACGACAATTTAGTGCAACAGAATATTGAAACTCATTAAGACGATTTAATTAACAATACCATATTGCATCCACCTGCTAGTTGACCATTGATGAAAACGTGCAAAGAATGGCCAGCTGAAAAAATTGTGAGAAGTGGACCGTCTCCATTCTTCAAAAACCCTTCATCAGAATCTACATTTACACTGAAACAGCAAGGAAGAACCTCAGTAAGCAAAAGAAATTGCACACATCTGAATATGAAGTTCACAACAAAATGATTATATACTTACTTTGTCATATACCACAAGTAGTCTGAAGCATCCCTCGTGACGTTTATTTGCTCCAACAATCCTTCCATTGTAGTTGTATCATCAGCATAACCAGTAGCAGCTTCTTCAATGTATGATTGCCAAGAAAGTGCACTGCCAACAGGTGTCATCTTCATCTGTGTGCTTTGGGCACCAAGCTGTACAGAAATTTTCTATCCAGTGTTAAATTCATTCTTTTGACTTTGAGTCCTCTCTATAATGCTTAACAGCACATATTCTGAAGTGAAACCAAAATAAAGGAGATGTCAATCCCAAGCTAAAGCAAATATCTTACCCTTGCAGTGTTAAAAACTGCAGTCTTGCAATCAGGGAGAATGCTGATAGACCAGGGTGGCAAATCGTATTGCCCATTTCCAAAGGACACTTTCACAGAGTACTTTGTATCATAGTTTGCCAAGAAAGCTGAACATGATGACTTTGTCTGGAATACATGAGCCTACAGAAAACAAGAATAGAATGAGGACTAAGGTGGCACAAAAAAATTGCAGAAAACAAGCTATTAAATTCTACAATATATAAATTGAGCTTACCTCTTGATTACTTCCAAGTGATTTTACTGTGGGATCTACTGAGACTAAAGCAGGTTCACATAGCTTGATGGCTTTATGCAAATCTCTCAGGTGTCCCCACTTTGGATCCCTTGTCAATCCTGATATAAAAATGGGGGTCTCAACATCAGATCACCATTGACTACATATTTGTTTGACGGAATTTAGAAAAATACATTTTGTTCTTAACTTTGACCCCGCAAGAATATCAAATGTTGCCAGCCAAGTTGCATTTGTACTATATATGATATTTGTGAATATATACTGTATAGTAGGTAAAGCCATTAATGTGCGCAATGATCACTAGGTGGTAACAAGACAGCTTAGCACAACCTACTCTTTGGACTGTAGTACATACCATATTCATCAATTGGAGCATCATAATCATAGCTAGTAGCAATAAAGAGACCAGCCGAAGTTCGGCCGAAGTTAGTTCCTCCATGGTACTGCAGAAAACAGAGAAGAGAAACATTAGCAAGCCCTTCATTTAAGACCAGGATAAAATGAGTTTCCTTTGAAAGGTTTCAATTACCATATAATAGTTCATGAAGGAACCACCATTCTGTATAAACCTTGCAACCGAAAATGCCAAATCTTCAGCTGGCCTATAAGGAACTGCACCACCAAATTCAGTGTACCTGGTGGGAAGATAAAGTGATGAATAGAAGCAAAACAATGATTTTGAGATACAATCACACAAAAGAATTTACAAAAACCAAATTTTGATCTGTTTTATCATCTGTGAGACTTACCAGCCAGTCCAGTTTTCTGTCCACATTTTGGGTTTGTAATCCTTGTTGGGTTTGAAGTTCTCACAGTAGAAACCATTGCAGGTGTTAATCTGCACATCATCAAATGGATAAAGGTTTGAATAAATGACACCAACCCACAGGAACCATTGGTGCTTCTACACCACATGAATCATCACACCATGAAAAGTCTACTCAAATTTCTTAATCACCAATTTAATTATTAAACTGTGAAAACCCCAAAGAGCATATCGAACAAAAGACAAAAATAAGAGTGATGATAGGACCCAAAAGATAGAATTGAAAGAAAAAGGAAGAAAGCAGGGCCAAAGGTGCAAGAAAATAAAAAAGCATATGAATCTTTACTCAAGGGAGTCACCAAATTAGACAAGAAACTACTATTAAACCCCACCAACAAAAGAAGGGCACAACTGAATGAAACACACCAACAATTGTTGCAAGAATATCACACCATTAAAGTAAAAGGAAGCTGTTGGAAAAACAAAAAAAAAAAAAATTGACAAAATAAAAGAAATCCACTTACAACAGGATCAGGGGCATCATCTTGTTTGCACATGACCCATGGGACCCCAGTACCAAGTTTAACTGCCATATCAGCTGCCCATTTTGTATAAGCTTTACCTGGTGCACCAATTTCCCACTCAACTGGTCCAAATTCATTTTCTATCTGTTTAAAAAATCAATTAAGAAAAGATACTTAAACTACTTTCAATCAGTAATAGACAAAAAAAAAGAAATATATGCTATCAAATCAATAAATAATTACAACTCATTTCTAGAATGATGATAAAGACTGATAGGGATAATATTCTCTATTCATTTAAAGAAAATTTTTTCTTATTCGACTATTTAAGCAACAACTTCTGTTGAATAATGGACCAATTAAAAGACATTTAAGAAGAAATATTACAACACTTTTTTTTTTCTTACCTGAGAAAGAATTATTGGACCGCCTTGAGTTTCAAATAACTTTTCTGACTTCATCATGCTGACAATTTTTTCAGTGAACTTTTGCATTGCCGCCTTCATTGTAATTATCAAAAGATCATGTGATGTGATTAGTGAGACAGACAAGTTTAATTGGTGAAAACAAAAAGCTTTATTTAAAATGGCAATTGAAGATACCTTAAAAGGGCCATTGTCTGTTCTGAATTCAATGCCAGGGACATATTTTAGCCATACAGGAAATCCCCTGAATCAGAAACAGAGCACGAAACAGAGCATATGAACAAAACTTGCATAGCAAAAAAAAGTAATAATAATATAATATAATTCAATCCGAAGCACATGGTAAGAATTTTTATGATAATATTTATTACCCAAAATTCCACTCTGCGCAAACATAGGGTCCAATCCTTAGATGAACGTAAAGTCCTGCAGCTTGTATCACCTTGATGAATTTGACCAGATCATATCTATCTTCAAAATAATACTTTTTTTTTTTTCAAAAACAGAAAAGAAATAAATGAGCTTTCTTTTTAGACCAGAAAGAAGGAGAGGCAATTCAAAGCTGGAAAAAAGAAATGCAAATTAAAATACATTTCCAGGAGAAGGCTCATGTCCATTCCAAAACACATAAGTCTGAATAACATCCAAGCCTCCATCTTTAGCCTTCTGTATAAGATCAGGCCACATCTACATCCACCAAAAATTAAATTTAAAACCCAACAACAGGGATAAAAAAAAAAATTAAAGAGCACCCATTAGTCAAAAACTGAAATGAAATATCAAGAACAAGCTACATTGGAGTTAAAGGTACCTCAGGAGTGCTTCTTGGGTAGTGAATGGAACCAGAAATAAGAATCCTTTTTTGCCCATTGATTATAATAGCTTTATGGTCATAAGATACAGTAGCTAAGACAGAACAAACCCACGAAGAAAACAGCAACAGCAAGAACAAGAACACACTGTTGCTGCTGCTGCTATTGAACATGTTTGTCATTTTGACACTTTTTTTTCAAACAAAACAACCCACTTCTCAAAGAAATGGACTTTTCTTCCTCTCTTTCTTTTTTGTGGAGCTGAGGTTTTAAATAAAAGAATGAAATACAGAAAAAGAGGGAGGAGATACAGATTTGACTGTTTCTGAATAGAGACTTTTTCTTGTTTCTTGATTTTGATTCTTTTAAGAAGAAAAAAAAATAAAGAAGAAAGAAGCAGGCAGAGCTTTTAAGTGAAAGTGGCAAAGTGGTAACTAATGTGCATAAAGAAATGGCAATGGTGAGTTTGATTTGAAGATGGTGGATTGGGTTATTCTGGTTTAGTTTAGTTATGTATATATATACATGGCAGAGACGGTGGGCAACTGCTTAGCAACCAATTCCATGAAGAAGAATGGATAGGTAGCTAGCTTGCTTGCTTGGCTTCTGTGGGCTCCAATCTTCTTTCTTTCTGACGCGGAACTTAGACTCTTAATCAAGTATTTTTCTGGCTTCTTTTTTAGCTTAATTATTTGGGTTTTTTTAACCCTTGTAAAAAAAATAAAATAAAAGAATGAACATAGAAAAATCATGGTAAACGTATCTTTTTATATATAATTTTTTTAAAATTTTGAAAGAGTAAAAACTCAAAAAAATTCGAATTTTTTTATTAATTATATTCTAATTTACAACTTTATAAGTTATTAAAGTATTCAATAACGATAAATTTTGTGTTCATATTCTCAATAGGTCAAAAAAAATTTATCAGTCCATCAATGAAATACAAAAAAAATAATTTAATTTTAATATGATCTAAAAATACTTCATAATTACATTAAAAATTTTATATTCTTTCTATTTAATAAAAGCTTTCTTTCCCATGTTTTTTTATTTTTAATTTTTAAATCTTTGGTTGGTCTGATTAGTAAATTACTACAAAATAATCAGAAAGTCAATTCTATTTTTTTTATATAATCACGCTAATAGATTGAAAATTTAAATATTTTATGTTTAAGTTTATATTTTGTCAAAAATAAGTAATTTTTCTATAGTATAAGAGTAAAAAGAAGCTCATTGACGTCAACCATTAATAACTAATACTCATCCAATACTCCAATTTGGATAGACTTTTGTGGATGTAAACCTCAGAATTATGCTATGATATGCAATTGAAAGTGACAAAAAGAAGAGTAAATAAGCGAATATAATTGAGTTGTTCAATGTTCATGAATTATATAATTTTTAAAGCAATACCTCTTCTTTTAGTGTGTATATATATAAATATACTAAGTGAAATTTTTTTTTTAATGATTATTTAACACTATAAAAAAAATAGGTACTCTCCAAAAAAAATTATCAAATCATGGGAGCACAAGTGGGAAAAAATTTTTAGCAATTGGGTTTAGTGTAGATCTTAGTGAAATTTTATTATGACTAAGGTCACTTAAGAAATACTAATTCATAAGTTGAATTAAAATATTAGATATTTTATGTTTTTTCTATTTAATAAAAGCTTACTACATCTAAAAATTTCTTAGAGGCGGAGTGAATAAGGTTAATGAACAATAAATAGAAATTAAAAGAATTTTTTATAAGAATTAATAGAATATTGAGAAGAAAGAATGAAAAACACAATAATTTATGAAGTTTTGATTCAACAATAATTTTACGTCTTCATATAACTTATCCCCAAATTAGGATTTTCAATCATCCACAATCTTATTCACAAGATTGAGGTTATATAATAGTTTTATGACTTACTTTTATAATCTTACAACTTAAGTTTTCAAGATTCACTCAAAAATCAAATTTCAAGTGTTTTAATAGACAACCTTTAAACTAATTCCTTTTAAAATAGAATTTCACTTTTCGTTTTTTTAATTCCAGAAAATAGAAGAACAAAAATATTTATTCTAACATTCACTAACTGTTATAAGAGTTATACAAATACAAAAATTGTTTAAGAGAGAATATGAGACTTAATTGAAAGCTTAAGAGATAATGAATGACAAATAAAGTTTCCTCAACCTTCAATTGAACTCTATAGAGTGTTTTTATAGATAAACACTAAAAAATATAGTTGTTAGATGTATCAAATATGTCTTCAACGTCTCTTATTGATTTTTTAATAATCTTAGACTTATTTCTGTCAAAATGTCGCTCACAATCATAAGGAGTGAAAATACTAGCCGTTGCATTAAAAAATGACCGTTTGGAATTGTCAAAACTGCCCTCACGAGTGAATAGTGATTGTGAGCGGCATTGTCTCTTTGCTCAATTTTGCTCTCACAAAGCTTATTCTCCTAATTAGCTCGTGAGATGCTCATAAGGGCATCACTGTGAATCCAAAAAATGTTTATTTTTGACATATAAAAACTCTGGATACTTTAGGTATAAGATTTAGATATTATATTTCACCGAAATACTATATAATGACAGTATTTTATATTTTCGGACTTAAACTGATGATTTTAATACAAAGAAGTTTCTACATACTTAAATAAAATTATTAAAGTGTAAATTAATTGTCAAAATTTAAAATTAAAAGTTTGATCATACAAATGGTCAACACTATATTTTTTTTAATTTTTAAATTTGAAGTTGATTTGATTAATAAATTACTATAAAATAATAAGAAAGTCAATTCTATTTTTTTTTATAATCACGAGAATAGATTGAAAAGAAGTTTAAATATTTAGTGTTTAAAGTTTATATTTTGTCAACAATAAGTAATTTTTCTATGGTATAAGAACAATAAGTAATTTTTCTATGGTATAAGTGTAAAGATAAGCTCATTTAAGAAGGGACATTTGATGACTAATCTTCATCCCTCCAATTTGGATAGACTTTGTGGATGTAAACCTCACAATTATGCTATGATATGCAATTGAAAGGGCCAAAAAGAAGAGTAAATAAATGAATATAATTAAGTCCTTTCAATGTTCATGAATTATACAATTTTCAAAGCAATACCTCATCTTTTAGTGTGTGTATATATATATATACACTAAGTGGAAAGAAAAAAGTCTAATAAAGTGGTTAATTTTTAATATTATAAATATAGAAAAGAAAAAATCAAAAATTTGATCCTCTCTTCACAACAAAATTTGTGCATTTTTTATTATTTAAACTACTTGTTGAAAAAAAAAAAATTTAATAATTAGATGAAGTAATTAATTTTTAACATTACAAGTAAAAAAAAAAGAAAGATCGAAGATTTAATTTATGTTATCCAAAAAAAATTGTCAATTCATGGGAGCACAAGTGGGAAAAAAGTTTTAGCAATTGGGTTTAGTGTAGATCTTAGTGAAATTTTACTATGACTAAGGTCACTTAAGAAATACTAATTAATTGGTTGATGAAATAATATATGATTGGACACGTTTTCTATCAATTGACTTAATAGTCCAAAATGATGAGGTGGTGGTCTTAGCCAAAAATGTGAAAATGGGGTTTCCTTGTTTCAATATTATTTTTAGGCCTTTGAAGACTATTTGTCACATACTAAATGTGACGGCAATTTATTTTTCCAATTAAATCACTTTTTTTTTTATTATTATTATTATCTTTTTGCCTGCATTCCTTTGTACCAAATCCTTACAGACATAGCAGGGAAATTCGATTGAGCCCTCCTTTCAGTTTGTAATGCTAAAATAAAATAAAATAATTTTTTCTTTTATTTATGATTTGTAAATAATACATTTTAATTGTCTCAAATAAGCCAATCCCAATTGATTAGATGATCTGTTTAAAAATAATGATTAGATAATGATATTTACAATATATATATATATATATATATATATATTGGGTTCTTTCAAAGTTAAGAAAGCCCCAACAAAAAGAAGAAAGAAAGTGGAGAATTTTTGCTTTTGTGAAGCTTGTAGCTCATGAAGATGGTTACTTATGTGTATAAGAACGAAAAAAATCTTAATGGGTTTCTTTTTAATGTGATTTCTTTTTCAATGAAAACTTTGAATATCAATAATATTATTTTATCTTATTAATCTACCTTTAAATTTTAGCCATTTTGCATAATTGTGGATTCCTTTTTAATGAAAGAAAGCAAGAAAATCTATGTAATTAATCAACTCTAATTAATTTAAAATTGAGACTTAATTGAATTAAATATTTTATACTTTATGCGTATGGTTCATTCTTAATTACTAAATAATTAGAATTACGCAATAAAGAAAAATCAAGTTGCCGCATCCATAGCGTATGCAGTGTTATACCAGCGGTGTGTGTGTTGCTAGTTCCTTTGAGTTGAAGCATAAATTTCTTTTTAATTCCTTTTGGGTGTAGCAAGAATCATAATATATAATACAATGCTTAACTTTAAAACAAAAAATTAAAAATGGCAAATTATCCCAACCAAACTTTAACCTATTGTTTAAAAACTTGTTAATTTCTTAATGTCCTTACTTCAAAAATTTTTTCTAAAAATTTTGCATTTTAATTAGAGTTATAAATTAGAGATCTGCAACTAAAAATAATTATAATTGAAGTGCTCAACTAATTAGCATTTATATATATTTTTTGCTGACTTGTCTGCTTGTAATAGATTATTATTGATTAAATTCTATTTTGAATTTAAGTTGTGATATATTTTACCGTCATGTGATGATTGATAAATTTAAAAATATCATTAATAATATATATTTTTTTTAAATCTCATTAACTCAATCAGAAGAACGTACCATTTGACAAGGGGTATGATTTTTGCATCAATTGCAATGAATTAAATTGTAGAATTGCGAAACAGAGAAGTAGACATTAGTAGTTGCCAGAGATTAAAGCACCCACTTGAATGAAAATTTCAAACACCATAATTATCAATGCTTCTTAAAACCAATACATCAATATGTCAACAACAGCTGTGGCAACAAAGACTTGCAAAACAAGCCATATGAAAAACATTACCAAATTAATTCGTATAAAATTAGCTAAATGGAGAGTCCAATTGATGCTTTGCCATTTAATATTTAGTTGATAGGTAATGATGGCATATGTGCACTTCTGCTCCTGTCATCTAAAAAAGAAAATATTGTATTTTGTAGTGGTTATGCAAACAACTTCAAGCTTATGTGACCCGGTGCCTACCTTAATTAATAAGTTCGTTAATGTGTGTTAGTATTTGGTCTGTTCTATATAATTATACCATTTGTTATCATAGGAAAATAATTTCGACTGCTGCCATGAAGTCTATGCCAACACTTGGAATCTTGAGAGCTCAAATTACACTTGTTGAAATTTTAAATATATAATTGAAAAAATTACAAATTTGTGTCTTAAATTTTTGTGTTTTTTTATTTGAGTGTTTGATTTTTGTTTACAATTAAGTATCTGAACTTTAGAAAAACATATCAATATAGTGTTTTCAGCATATTTAATATTGACCGAGTGCTGACTTAAATCAAATAGAACTCATTTTATCTCAATTAGTGGTCATGTCATGTGCTACATGTATTGCATTATTTAAAAGATAAAATTAACTTTATTAAGATTATAAATTAACAAAAATAACATCAACATTAACTTCTGTTGCAGACATAGAGCGCGACTGAATAAATATAATTTTATCATTTAAATAATGCAACACATGTGACAAATAATATGGTTAATGACTATAATAGAAGTGAATTCTGTTTGATCTGATTGAGCGCCCAATCAACATTAAATTGGCCGAAAACACTACATTAGTATGCTTTTATAAAGTTTAGACAATTGATTTCAAAAAAAAAAAAAAAGTTCAGACACTCGAATAGAAAAATTATAAAAATTGTTGAGACACTAAATTTGTAATTTTTCCTATTTAATTTTAGATAATTTCTTTTTTTAACCACTAGATGAAGTGATTAATTCTCTATCACTATAAAATGAAAGAAAAAAGAGGAATGCGTAATAATTTTTTTTGCATAATATCTAGGATCAATAATTTGCATGTTTAACATAAATGTATAAACATAATATGTCTTTTTTTTCCCTCATTCTTAGTTATTTATAACTCACTAAATATTTATATAGCTGAATCCAAATAAAATTATAAAAACGATAAAATTAAGTGTTCTTACAACTAATTTAACGTAACTGTACATATTACGACTCCAACCCAACAAGTTGTTTAAGCAAGAATATTTTTTTGTCAATTGATTTTAATATTTGTTGATAATATGCCTTTTTTTAATTAGCAACAAAAACTAACAGTTGGGATATTTATAAAAACAAACAAATAACATGACAGTATTAAAAAAATAATTTTTATTGTTTAATTGAGTTCAATCACTAATCTTTTTTGGACAAGCAAACAATAAGTTTTCAGTTCATTTGTATTAAGTTTAATTGGCTTTATTGATGGTTCATACTCTTTTTTTTTTTGATCAATCGTGCTAATATGTTATATCAGTAATAAATTTCACATGTTACATTAAATTTTTATTCAATTAAAAATTATAAAAATATAGTTCTTCTAAATTATGGTAAATTTTTTTTTAAATATGTTTAAAAAGTACAATTCAAATTCATTTTTCAGATTAAGCTTTTTACAGTCATTGATGTTTAATCTAATCATGATATATTTGCAGGAAAGTTTAAGAGAATTATTTATTAGTATTAATGATGATTATGTCTTTTTGTGCATCTTATGAGACAATCATTATAGTGCAATGCACAGACCACGCTCCAAAAGACGTGCAGAAAAATAAAACGAGGATTATCATATATGAAACTTTTTATGGACCTAATAGCCAGTTCCTAAGGACCTAATAGTGCCATTTCCATATTTAAAGGGCCCAGGGAGGTTTAATTTTAATATATATTTTTAAAAGTTATAAAATCCAATGAAGTTATGTTGGGGAAGGAATCATATACATGCACTTTAAATTGATCAATAAATAATTCAAAGAGATAGAGCTTTAGTGCATGGATACTTGGCCTAATCCAAAGTTTCCAAAAGTGATTCTCCAAAATAATTCTTGCTTACTCCAATTAAATGGAATATTAACATTTTTCTTGTTTTATATTATCCCATTTAAGTTGTGTCAATTAGCTTTCCATGGAAAAAACCTTTTGTACAAATAATTGTACTTTTTTTTTATAGATATCAAAGTAATATAATATAATTAATGAATTTTATAATAGTTGGCAGTTTTTTCATTTTTAAATTTGGTGAAAATAAATTTTACAATTTAACGATAACGATAATAGATTTTAAATTCTGTCATTTATAAAATGTTTTGAAGATAAATAGTCATTTGATTACTTGTTCATGGACCAAATAATTATACTTTTATATATATATATTTTTTAATTTATAAAGAGCAATTATTATCAAAAATTATAATTTGAAATAATTGATAAACTTTCACAATATTATAATTTGAATCTTTATCCTTTTTTTACGAAATTCTTGCACTTATATATATATATATATAATTTCTCGAACTTATCAGGAAAATTTGATGATGTGCATAGATGCAATGAACATTATTCCTCCTGGGGTGGCTTAAAAGTCCAAAGTCATAAAAGAGAAAGTAAAGAAATTTTTTTATAAATATGAAAGTTGTAATATAGCACGATTAATTCTTGAATGAAAATTAATCTGTGTGTTTAACGTTTTGTTATAAATAATTGTTTATGCTATGCTACCTAATCTTCATCAGCAACCCAATTAACAACAATAATTAGGTAAATGCAGTTTTTTTTTTTTTAAATGGTAGATAGTCTAATTGCGTAAGAATGAAATTTCATATATAGAGAGACCAACAACTACAAGGATTTCTTTAAAAAAAAAATAATTAAGCTCAAAATGAAATTTAAGTTGTTAATTTGCCTATTCAAAATATAAAAAATGAATGAAAAATATTTTACATATATAATTACTGAATAAATTTTTGTTTCCTTTTGTTTTTTTTATTTTTTTTCAGTTATATTAGTAATAGTTTGCTTGATTCTAGAGTTAAATTCCTCTTCTGTTCATCTTTTTGTGATGATTTTATAATCTCGATATGAGCTGTTTATGAGTTTTAAAAGAAAGAGTTTATTTATATACTTATACTGAATATAGAAAAATATTATTTCTTGAAAAAATTCTTGATATGATCTACTCAAATTTCAATTTTTTTTTTAATCTACGAAATGGTTTTTATCATACCTATTATTTCCTTAAGGATGTTAGAGTACTTTTCGGCCTATTATCTAGAAGTTAAATTTTTTCATACAAGGTTTTGGATTTTTTTTTTTAGCTGAACTACAAATCCTTTTAATGCCATATACTAATGTTTATATAGCTATTTATATTCTCTTTATTAATGTTTTCTTTTTCTTAATGTATCAATTTAGAGTAAAAAATTTTAATGATAATTTGAACTTTATTATTATTATTTATGTTATAAAAGTCTTGCTCGCTTTTTCTTGTAATGTTTTTTATAATCTAATGAAAAATATATTTTTTTTAGTGGTAGAAAAAAAAATGAATTTGGCCTCAATTGTTTTTAATTGAAAAAGTTAAATAAAATTTTTTAAATGTACTTTTTCTTCCCCCATAACGTGCACCCATTCTTGAAAAATTTCAGCCAAAATAGTAGAGAACTAGAGGGTAATAGGAGGATATATATATATATATATATATATATATATATATATATATATATATATATATATATTTATCACATACATGCTTGTTCCGAAAGGCTAAATCCAAAATTCAAATCGATCTGGACCCTTTAATTTTAGTTTTTTTTTTAATCAAAGCATGATCTATGATAATCACAAAAAATACCTTATCCATAACAAAATGAATGTTTAAGCCGTATACGTATAGGTATGTTAGATTTGGTAAAGTGGGTCCTATAACTAAGGTCAGACTGAAGCAGATTGCCTCCCATTTTTCTCCTTTTAGAACATTCTGTATATTTTCTCTCGATCATTAATCTACCCTACATTTAACTTTAAGGGCAGTTCTGTATTCTGGGCTATTTCTTTATTCAACTTTGTGGGGCTGTAGGACCCATTATTTGAGTTCTCGTGCCTTTTGTTGAATCAAAACTTACGTGCATTTCAGGATACTGCGGGACCCATTTAGCTGAACTGTCCTAAAGTTTAGATTAATTAATGGTTCTTTTTTTAACCACCTTTTTTGGAGATAGAAATAGAAGAAGGATCTAAATCATTCACCTCTAAAAGAGATTAATCCAATAGTTAGATAGAATCAACTTAGATGGGTGATTTTAAACTTTTTTTTTTCTTATGGGAAAATCAAATTCATCACTTAATTAAATTTTTTTATCTTTTTAATTTCATTAAAAATTTAGTAAGCAAAACTGACAACTTAATAAGCTCACATGACTTTTTTTGTTAAGATATGTTTTAATTTGTAAAGCCAAACTATCATGTAATCATATTAAATAATTATTTATAGATTTTTATTATTTTTATAATTTTATCTCATCAAATTGAATTAATTAAATTTTAATAAAAAATTGAAGGTAAAGGAGATAATGATCAAATCCTTCATCTATATAATATGTTGAAGGAAGTAAAATCATTATGTTACTACGTTGCTTTCTTATGTTAATAATATATAAAATTTTTAGTTCTAATGAATAAGTGTCCGTCTCGATTTGAGAGTTTAATTTTCAACTTATAAATTTGCCGCTAAATTCTTTAACTTGACAAAAATAAAATATTTTCAACTTATAAATTGAGCACTAACTTCTTTAACTTGCTAAAAATTAAATTTATTAATACATATTTATAAATTATATTTTAATAAGTTAGGTTATCAAAATAATTAATTTGCAGATTAAGGAGACAAAGTAGTATTAAGTCAAATTTTAATGTTACCACAGTGTATGATTACATTTTTACATGTTAATCCAAAACTGGATCATGCCAGATGATGAGTGATAGCTTAGGAAAAGAGAAATTAAAGCAAAGTGCAAAAAGAAAGGTAATCCTTTCCACATACTGACCATACTTTTTGATTTATAAATTGCTACTTTTAATTTGATTTTTAACCCATGAATTGATAAAGCCACGTCAAATGACAGCAGAAACCATGCAACTCGGCTAATAATGGTTTAGCTTACAATGTCTATGAGACAGTGTCCGACATCAAAGGATATAGGGTGTGATTCCCTTGCATTTTGGATGAGTATGCCACGCTATGAACATATATAGGCTTATGTGATAATTTTTATCCAAAATTTTCTTGATATAGTGGGGTTTTTCAGGACTGGTATGTGGGTCTTAATTTGATGAAATTTTGGTGGGACATGTCTAAAACTGAGTAGTCATCTGTGACTACGAGAATAATGTTGCTATTATTGTTGTCGATTTGGTGTTTTCCTCAAGCAAAATGGTTGGTGACAGATACCCAATTCAACCCAAGTAGCCACCCAGCAGCAGCAGCCCATGCTTTTAGAATATTTCTAATTGAATTCATATTGTTAATTAATTTTAGGATTGAACCAAAAAACATCTTTAAGAAAGGATAATGGTATTTTGGGACATTACCCTTGTTAAATTTCAACAAATGTGAAATTAATCATGTCTTTTTTTTTTTTTCACTATGTGTATACATCATTATCAAGAAAATTAATGCCCTCTGTATATTTTTATCAAGAACCACAACTGCCCTATTGTCAATAATGCACCAAAGTCTAAAGAAACTTAATATCACCAATTTCACTCCAGGATGGCTGCCGAACTTCCAACAACTTATCCACTGAGTTCATACTCAGGCTCTGGAGTCATATCTCAGTAATGACACTACAGTCTCTTACTGGCCTTTCGCACTTGGCAATCCACATATCTGCTCACTTCCCTTTTCTCACATATCCTTCAAATTTAAGACTCCAAAACTAACTGATTAAGAGTTTCATACGACTTTTCAATATGTAAATAAACAATCCAAGCAATTATGGGGCTGGTGACGGTTGAGTAAGGCTAAAATTTTAAGTACCTTGGCTAGTTTGATTATGACATTATCATAATATCCGTTCCATTCGATAAATTCATCAAGGGCGGATCAATTTGTATTGGTAAGAGCCCCCCAATTTTTTTTTTAAATTTATAAATTATTTCTGAAGTTCTGCCCAATAAATACTTATCTAACGGTATAGAATCGAACGTTAACTGTATTGGCTCTCCGAATATTTTTATTTTTTTTATTGCAACCTTTTATTTCTACAAAAAAATTATTTTATTTTTAATGTAATTTAACTTTAGTTTCTTTAACAACTGATTCATGATATTCATTTTATTTTTATCGAATAGAAGCACTTACAAAAATTTGTGGGCTAAGCTATCAATATTATTCACTTGGTTAATTAGTTATAAACCACACCTACTAGAAGTTTGGAACTAGCTTCGCTTGACATTTAAACTACTGCAATTTAATCTCTCTCTCTCTCTCTTTTTTTTTTTATCTAGATTTGTTGAACTACCACCGGCAATTTTATATTTTCCAAGAAAGTCAGCAACAAGCAACGGGGGATGCTGGACCTTTGACAAGATTTAGCTTGCAATTTTTCCACCTGCTACTCCTCAACTATAGTTGCACCATTATTATTATTTTTTCTTGTTGGGGAAGTTGGCTAAGTACACTTCGGATTGAGATTCAATACGTGCAATTGTTGGTTGAATTGGGACCAGACTCTCCTTCCCCGCTGTGCAAAGGCCTCTCTGCTTGCTGTATTTTGATTCTCTAACAACTACTTGTTATTATGGGTTCATCTTCCTGCTCTGACCACATACCTTTTGAGTTTTGTCTCTATTTGTTTTGATCTTGTTGCGTAATAGAGTAAAAGTATATATTCTCGTTGGTTGTAACTATGATATTTTCTTTAGGCCTACATCAAATTTTAGTTAAGGTTTAGTCTCTGCATCTTGATGATTTTGTATATTCTAAACATATAAATTCTAATTATTTGATATTTTAAATTCGAATCATAATGTATGTAAAAATACTAAATCAGTTATTGAAAGACTTTTATTATCTTATAGTTTTAACCGAATCCAAGTTAATTAAAATCTAAGAATTTCTAATATCTATAATTTAAATAAAAAAAACTTAAACTTAAATTTAAATTTTTATTTAAATAAATTTTATTTTTTTCCAATTTAAATCATTGATGATTGACAACAATTATATGCCCGTCCTATAGTACATAATATCAAAATTATTTTTTTCTGGACGACTACAGAACATTTTAGAATATTTTTAATTTTCTTTCTATTATTAAATTTGATAGAGTAGCCATTATAGGTTTAAAATAATTAAAGACATATCAACTTTTAACCAAAGTATTGACCAATAAATAAAAATCAAATGCATTGAATGCAATAATGGATGTATTATTAGTACTACTAATCAATACTATTTAGTCTTCTTGAGATTCGAGTGGACTTCACTAACAAAAACAATGTCATCATCAACATCAACAACAACAATGGAAGTGACGGTGGTTTTAAAAAATTCATCCACAATTAAGATTAATTTAATTTCATGGGCCAATACATGGACTCTTAAGATTGATTAGTATTTGGTAAACTATGTTATTAAGGCTTAACACTCTAATTATGGGTTTACAAAGATTGTTATGCATCGACACATCAAAGTAAAGCGGCCTGTCGTTGTCTTAAAACGACAGGGGTGGTGGTGCCACTGCCATTGATTGACTGTTAACTAAACGAGGATGAGCATGAACAATTAAAAATGATCATGGGTTTGCTTTAATGCAAAAATTGGAGATTGATCATTTAAAATTCGTTAACGATAACGAAAGAAAATAACACAATTTTTTGTCAATTTTCAAATCGTAAAGTAGCCGAGTTCCTTACACACATAATATATATAATCTTTTTAATTATAAATATTAAATTTTAATTTAATTTAATTTTTAACTATTAATACAATACAATTATATATACTAAAATTTAAATTTAAAATATTTTTTAAGCGCTAATATTCGTTATATGTATATAATTTCTTAATCTATTACAACAAATTACTGCTTATGCTCCTTCCAAGGTTCAACTGCATGCTGCCTCCTTGGACCCATTACACGTTGCTATCATTTTTTTTTTTTTTTGCTTATGTTGGAAGATTCCTTTTCTTTTTTATTTTTATAAAAATTAATTTCATCTTAATCTTCAGGGAACTGTGCCGTTGAATTTATCGTATAATTAGATTATTTGTTATGCAATATAAACCATATCTTAAAGATAACATGTATAATTATTTGTTACATGTTAGATATCCATGATTCATTTGACATGAAAATGATAAGAGGGTCCACTCTTTACATATATTGTTCTGTCATTGTATTAGTTATGAGGTTTATGTAATCACCAATCATGCCTTTGTTATATATATATTTTTTTCAAATTTCAATGAAAAATTTCATTAAAGAAGTTCCTATTGCTCAAACTTATAAAAAAAATAAAAACTTTTATATACTCCGCAAAACTCTATGAAATTTATGATATTAATACACATAAAATACTCAAAATATGTATTATAAATTTAACGGTTTTTTTTTTTAAACAAATGAGAGAATTTCATTTTTGTGATAATTTAAAATTGAACTCATAATTTTTGTTATTTAATTTTTAACAAAATTTAACGGTTTGTGTAATCTTGTGACAAAAATTAGTGCAAAGTGAAAAATAATATTGCAAGAGTTAATACACCTCCTCGAGACAATCATTAACACAACTCTTAGCCAATTTTTTTTTATTTTGCTAGAAGCTCACATTTACCAAAATATAGAAGATACATGCCACAATCAGTATGGTGGAGTGTCAACAATCTTGGGCAATAATTGCAATCTTTCACATTTCACAATGAAAGAATTGTGCTTTCCTTAATAATAATGATGGTCACACAGAGTTTTGAAGAAAAGGGTTACATATAATATAAAACTTGATGTTTAATGTAACATGCCATGTAAAGAGTATGTAACTGTTCATAGTAATTTGTTCATTTACCTTTTTTTAATTTTTATTTGTCCCCAACATTGTTGGGATAAAAAGTCAAATTTTTAATTTTTAGTATAATGAGCTGCCACCTAGTACACGATAAACAAATTGGAAAAATTACAAATTTAATATTTCTAATTTTTTAATTCAAGTGTCCAAGCTTTTTTTTTTTTTTTTTTATTTGAGTATCTAGATTTTGAAAAAATATATAAATTAAGTATATTCAATTTATTTTAAGTTGACTGTATGCTTAGTTAGTTCAAACGAGATCTATTTTTTTTCAGCTCTCATACCATTTTTTTTCAACTCATTCCTTATTATTGTCCAATTAAAAAAGAATAAAAATAGTTGAAAAAAAGTGGACTCCGTTTAAATTGATTAAACACATAGTTAATTTAAAATAAGCTGAATACACCTCATTAATATATTTTTTCAAACTTAAGATATTCAAATAGAAAAAAAAAAAAACAGTTCATATACTAAATTTGTAATTTTTTCAAAAAAATTCTATCGAAAATCATACACTAAATTACAATCACTATGTTGCATTTCTTAATTTTTGTACGCAGGCCTATGCAAAAAGCCCACAAACACCTGTAATTTGGGCATTTCTTTTAAACTTTGTTTGAGCCAGCTACCATTATGTTTTGGGCAAATTTAAGGGCTCCCTGTTGTAGTTAGTGTATAATATAAGACCAAAATTGAAAAAGAAAAAGAAACGTTGAGAGGCAAGATATATAAAAGCCCATGTAAATATAAGACATGTATTATTTGGAAATATATAATTTAATGAAATTTAATTGCAATGTGGTCCAAGTCTACAATTATTGCACTGTTCACATTTCATTGTCACAAAATGTGTCGTGTGAGGTTTTTGGATCCACGAAACAGATATACAAAATGGAATATAAACTGACATTTTGACAACCCAAATCAGAGCAAGAAAACGACTAGAGAGATTTTAGGCAACATATATAAAACCTTTCTCAATATTTTCTAATTCAAAGATAAATTCAGGATGTGTTTCACATAAAAAACCTAAAACAAAAAAATATTGTCTGTATTTGATCTCCCTCCATGTATACCATATTACAATTAATCCATTATATATATATATATATATATAAATTAAAAAATAATAATATATAGTGAGAGAGAAATTAAATGATGAAAAATATTGATGGATTACATAATACAGACAATAATTTTTTTTCAAATTTCAAATCAATTAAAAATTTATTTCATAAATCAACAACTATATAATTTAAATCCTATATCTCGTAATGTCCTTAAAGAAAAATAACTACTAAATTATTATCTCATGGACGACAATAATAATTTTTAATTACATTATGTTTGGTCGACTTCCATCAAAGAATTCATTTTCACTTTCAAATGGAAGTCATCTGCAAACAAATTTTCATTAAAAAAATGTGTTTGATTTAAATGAATATTTTATTAAATTTATTTTCAAATGAATTTTATATTTTATTATATTGTGTTTAGTATAAATATAAAATTCGAATTAATTTTTAATTTAGGTCATTAAATGCCCCTTTAGATAGAAATATACCTTCAAGAATAGATATAATGAGAGATATTTTAGTCATTTTAGAAATATAGACTTAAAAGTTGTAAAATTTATTTAGAAATTCTGATCATTTCGTTAGAACTTGATCTACTTATAATCAATTTCATAAATTTAAAAACTTTGAATTGCAAATTAATTTTACAATATGTTCATTTAAACTAAACATATATCATTTGAAATTACAGATGAATTCTATAAAATTTTATGGAATTTATTTATATCAAATACACTCTTAGTTAACACATTTATTAGAACTATATTTTTTTTATGTGATTTTATATTCTTGATCAAGAAAATCTATCTAGTTTATATTATTTTTTTGACATGTAATATAAGATTTATTTTCGATATGTGATAGTGTGATTGGAATGAAGAGAGGCAGTTAGTTATTAATTACTAAAAGTTAGTATTTTTATAAATTTATTTTTATTAGCCACCACAAAATTATAAGTCTCATAAATCTAGTTGTTGAAAATATAAGATTTAAACTCAAAATTTATTCTTGAAACTTATATATACCTCTTTTATTACCAAACAATACCTAATTGATGCTTTTAATTAGATATCAAATTAGATCCTATCACAGCACAATTCATAGATGTTTTTTAAATAATAAAGTAAAATGAATCAATTTAAGAATTAAGTGTGAATGATAATTAAGATGATTGAGGATTGATTAATTGGAAGTTTGGTTCACATTTTGGCTGAAGAATTAGTGGCCATAGCTTACATTATCTTATAGCTATAGTGCCCATAAAAACTCAGAGCCATCACCATAACTTATCTAGAGATCTAGAGGGAAAGAGAAAGAGAAGAGATGGGACCTTTTGCCATTGAGGAGATGAGTGTCATGTAGCTGAAAGGCCAAGACCCTTTAGATTTTCAAGCACCAAATTGAAAACAACCTGTGTTTGGACATACCTTATATTACTGCCATATTACATCATAATTCCTATAACTATGTCTCTATCCATGTCTCTACCTCCAACATGCACCAGGGAGTGATTAGTAAGCAGCATACGTAGCCTGTCTCGTGATCGTAAAAATTAATTATATCTTCCACCTCTTTTGTTCTTCTATTTGCAAATTAAATTGTAATATGGATAATGATATCTTCTTTTTGATTATGAGAACATATATACAAATATGTTTTTAGCTCTTCTTGATATTTTTCCTTTGTTCCTTTTTTTACTGCTCCAGTTGAGATCAGAAAAGGCCTTTTTAGCTACATCATGACATGATAATTCAGTACGCGTATTATCTCTAGTTTCATAATTATGTTCTTGTTTTATTATTTAAAATTAAAATTTATTTTTATCTTTCCTTTGAAACTTTTTGAGAATAAATAAATAAATAAAAGTTTTTTAAAAAAATTATATTACTCAACTTTTTGAGATATCAAAAAAATAATGTTCTTTTAAAAATTATATTATTTAGAATTCAGCAAGAAAAATAAAACGAGTTTGTTTGAAAGTCCATTATTGTAAAAAGAGAAAAACATATTGCTTGAAAAAAAAGTTACACTGCTGCAAGTAAAAAAAGTAGACAATTGTTTACTCATATCTAAAAACATTCTAAAATGAAAAATTTGAATTATGCCATTGTAAATTTATTTCTATTAAATTTAAAATGAAAGAAATGTCTTATTCTATACAGTCTATTAATATTTAGGTCATATAATATTTCTAATAAAAAAATTACATGCAAATCCTTCGCCTAATGCAATTCTTTTTTTCTTCATGTAGTAATGAAACTTAAACATATATGACTCAAATTATATGAATATATTATGTAAACATTTTTTTTCTAATCAATTTGAAACAATGCAGAGATTAGAGATGGAAAAATCTCAATCTCTCATTTGTTTCGTACTCAAGATGGCAACAAACATACAATACATAGCTCGATCGTAGCAAGTACTCCTTATGAAAAAACAATTATATATATATATAAATAAATATAGTTGACTCAATGATGAAAATGACAAGACAACTTTTGCCGTTATAAGTAGCTTGTTTGGTGATGCAGAACTCCAAATGCATATAGCTAGTTAGCTCTATGATCACAAGTCCAAGTTTTGTTTATAGCCCTAAATTAGTCACATAAGAGAAATTTAATGACAGCTAAATTGGGGGTATTTTTGAATGAACAAAAATGACAATTAATTATCAGTGAAAAAATAGTCAAGTGATAATTATTTTTTAAAAGTATTATAAGGTGTAGGATTCAATTCCTACCGTCATCAATTTAAAAGAGAATAATTGTCCTTATTGTGTAGTCCATCAATACTTAGACTATATGACTTTTCTATTAAAAAAAAAGAATTAATTAATGGCAACCCTTATTATAATTATGTAGTTGAAACTAAAACCTATACTTTTTTTCCAAATATTAGAATCACCAAATTATAAATATCACTTTTACATTTGTTTATAATTATGGAAAAATACAACGTATTCCAAAAGAATATGTTATTGAGAAATTTTATGTGAATTAAATTTAGATAAATATTTTATTCTTTTTAAATGTTAACTCTAAAGATTAAATAGCACTCACTGCATTAGAATCCAATAAATTGGTATGGTTATTTCGATATTTAATAACCATAAGAAATCTTAATAATTCGGATCAAATTATTAAACTTCGTAGGAGTGATGAAACCCTTTGTATCGTGTATTGTTGTTTATATATAATATAAGCTCAAATTTAAATTTTTATTTAATAGAATTTATTATTGTTGTTATTTTTTACTACTTGACCAACAAATTGGATCTAGCTTTTCGCTTTTCGTTCTTCTTTTAAAACTTTATTACAAGCAGTGGTAACTACTTCTGTGTCGTACGTGCAGCTTTAAGGAAAACTTCTTTTTTTTTTTTTTTTCTCTCCGGTCATTTTTTGTGCCTGCCATATTCATTGTATATGGTTTTTTTCTATGGCTGTACTGTCATTATAATAGAAAAAAGAGGAAAAGGAGAGAGGAATGGCTATATAATTGTAGGAGTGACAAACAAATAAATATTTCTTGGTGTTATTTTCAAATTGGCAGTAAAAAAATCAAGAAAAATGAAAATTCTGGGACAAATGAGGAAATAGTAGAAAAAAAAATGATGGGTTTGATGGGTATGTAGATGTGGGGGAGCAGTGCGGTGCTGCACTTTGTCACTTACCTCTGCATGGCATTCAATGCACTTTTGGCAATTACTAAGGCTGAAGATCATGTTGCCATGCATATCTAAATTTTCATTACTCCACACATCTCATTTGAACTCTGCTCAAATATTCTCTCCAACAATTAATAATGCATATATATATATATATATATATATGCCACTTTATTTCGAAACTTTATTCCGCACTGCTCATAACAAAAAAAAAAAAGGATTAGAAAACAATTCAAAACAAAAGAAATACTAATGAATTAAACTGAAAAACTGATATAAAAAAAAAATAATGATACATGTTGCAAATTGCGACATGTATAGTAAATTGTAAATATGATAAATAATTACTTTAGTTCTTGAAAAATAACTTATTTAATGCTTATAAAAAAATTTATTTTCCTCTTTTACTCCCTAAATATAGGAGGTCCATCCACGTATGAGGAGGATCACAAATAGATTTTATTATTTGTGATTTACTGTTGATCCAACATTTTCCTAAAAAAAACTATTATGAAATAATAGTTTTTTTTTTTTTTTTATAGAAGGTCGATCCACGTTTGAGAGGATCAAAAATAGATTTTACCATTTGTAAGTTACTGTTACAAAGACTATTACAAAAAAAAAAAAAAAACTATTACAAAGACTAAAAGTTACTAAGAAAGTAAAAGGGTACTGAAAAATTAAAAGATTCCCAAAACATTAAAATAGGTAGCTGCAACACATCTTCAAATACTAAGAAAACCAAACAATCCTCAAGCTGAATGGAGATAGCACTCTATGGGAAATCCTAGGGAAATACAAAAATACATTGGGGAAATAATTAAAGGCAAGTAGAAATATTTGAGTGTACAAGCTTTACTCTCAATAAAAAAAACCTAGTTTTAGAAATTTAATTTTTCAATTATTTCCAAATCATATATCTCGTAATTTATAAGTTATTAATATTTAAATATTATTGAATTACAATTTTACTAATTAATAGAAAATCTAGCTTTCTCGTCATTAAAATCTAAGAAATTAGAAAAATATTAAATTTTTACAGTGAAATTGACGATTTTATCACTATTAATAACTGAAAATTACTAATGATATAGACCAGACATTTCAAAAATGGGATGAAGCTAGCTAGATTCATGATTGGTTGATCTTGTGCTTTTGTTTAGGTGATATATACATAGGTAGTGCTTTTTTGTTGGATGTTGTCTGTATAGTAATATATTTTACTGTGGCTGATGAGCTAGGTTTCAAAGGGGTTGAATAATACACATATTTGCAGATAGGGTTGTGTCATATATGAGAGGCTGAGCAGCGGCAGTCCACACTTCTCGTTAATGTAGTTTGTCTCTTCAACTTGTATTTTTTCGTTTCAGGGTCGATCGATGTCGTGAAGTCACGTGAATGTCTTAATATATATGGTTGTATTTGTAATAAACCTCTGCCTCTCCTATCCCTTTTCAAACAGCTTTTTTATTTCCTGAGCTCTGCTCTTTCTCCTCCTTTTTTTTCCTACCCATCTCTCAAAAATTCCACCTTTACTGGTGGACACAGTACCTGTAGACTTTTCTCTGATCTCTCAATGATTCCTACTTATCATTCATCTTTTCCTCCTTTTACTATAGACCTTAATGAAGACCAACATCACCACCACCAGCTCATCTTCTGTTCAAAAACTGCTACTGAAGATGCTGCATCTTCTTCTTCTTCCATATCCTACCCTATTTTCATCAACCCTCCTCATGAAGATGTTGGATATAGTTACCACAGCCAATTACAGCCTCTTCACCATCAAGAACAGGTATATATATATATATATATATATGCTATCTTAATTATAATTCTTGATTATTATCTGATCAATAATAATTTATATTACAACTTTTCTTGATCTCAGGGACGGGATATATATGCTTCACATGGTGGATCATGGGATCATCCAACGGTTGTGAACGAGAACAAGAATGGCCAAAAGTTACCCTCTTGCAAGAAAGAAGACAAGTCCAGTATTGAAGACCATCAAAGAGAACAAAATTCATCAGTTAAGTGGATGTCCTCGAAGATGAGGTTGATGAGGAAGATGATGAGTTCGGATCAAACAGTTAACTATAGTACTGCACCTGAAGCTTCTTTGCACAAATTTGAAAATGAGGTGAAGATCATGAGCCGATCATCGTCTTTACAAGAAGATGATAATAGCAGCAAAAACTTGTCTAACAATAGCAGTAACATCTCAGTTAGGGTTTGTGCTGATTGTAACACTACTAAGACCCCTCTTTGGAGAAGTGGACCAAGAGGCCCTAAGGTAAATAAATTCCCTCTCCTTCTACTCTAAATCCTCCTATATATGCATGTATATGTATTCATAACTTTGTGTTTTTGCTAGCTCAATCATTCTTGAGTTGTTTCCTGCTTCTTACGAGCTGGAACCTTAGTGAAAACATTTATAACTAATATTCTTCTTACAGTTGCTTTATTTATTAATTAATGTTGCAGTCACTTTGCAACGCCTGTGGAATTCGACAAAGAAAGGCAAGGAGAGCCATGGCTGCAGCTCAAGCAAGTGCAAATGGCACAATT
Source organism: Mallotus nudiflorus (assembly GCA_947683625.1). Lineage (NCBI taxonomy): Eukaryota > Viridiplantae > Streptophyta > Magnoliopsida > Malpighiales > Euphorbiaceae > Mallotus > Mallotus nudiflorus. The sequence continues at coordinate 2,809,885 of CANTUR010000302.1, forward strand.
TTTGCGCCTGACACAGCTGCTATGAAGAGTAGCACTAAGGCACAAAACAAAGAGAAAAAGACAAACAACAGTCATCTCCCTTTCAAGAAAAGGTGCAAGTTTACACCTCAATCACGAGGCGGCAGCAACAGCAGCAGCAGCAGCAGAAAGAAGCTCTGTTTTGAAGATTTATCATCAATAATCTTAAGTAAGAATTCAGCTTTTCAACAGCTTTTCCCTCAAGATGAGAAGGAAGCTGCAATTCTTCTGATGGCTTTATCCTATGGGCTTGTTCATGGTTGAGTTTTGCAACAAATCATCATAATTTCCTCCAATTTTTAGACATATTAATTATTAATTTCTTTGCTTACATTAGAGTGAGGCAGTGATCATGATCTAAATATCATCAATAAGTAGAGTGCTGTGATGTAGTGGAGATAATCAATTACAAAGTGGTTGAACAGGTTGATAACCAAAATCATGGATCTCTTGTTCATCTACATAATGTGATATGTTGTATCGAGGTTAATTAATAAAAATTGTGGTGGGTGTTTTAATTCGTTTTATTATTATTTTTTAATTAGAAAGTTATAGGATTTTGTTATTAATGAATTGCATAATATAAGACATTTTTCTTCTTTTAATTTAATAATATTAGAAATTAAATTCTGTATCTTATAATTTTTTAAAAAATAAATTACTATTTAATTACTTTTTCATTAAAATTTATTTTATTTTTTTGATCATTATTTTCACTTTAATTTTTTTTCCTTTATTTGAAGTCTTTTGACCATGAAATGCGTTGTTCAGTACTTTAAATGATACTGATCAAGTCAAGTGAAGTTATAAATGAAAGTAGTACACAATGTCTTGACAATAGATGACACTCAATCAGGCAATAATGCATGGTTTTGGATTGTAATAATATTAATGCCAGACATTTCAATCACGGGATCAAAAACATTGTACGAACCCACTTTATCTCTTGTTTGATTGAGTGGCCTAGCTAGATCAATGAATCACATGATAGGCTAATCATCATCCATCATCACCATTATAATTAAGGAGACCCTCAAATTAATTTTAAAGAAAATTTTGAAATTTTATATCAATACAACATGTAACTAGCTGTTCAAGTGCAAAATTGTTAAATAAGAACAAACAAAATTCGGAGATATGTGAAAAAGAAGTTTTTCCAAAATAGGGTTAGGATGCATTTTTTCTGCAGAATTTAAAAAAAATAAAAATAAAATGTGTCTAGTCATATTGTTGAGGCCAATCTCATGCACATATGAACATGGTAACAAAAAAGAAAATTTTAGAGTTGACCTAATGATTGTGAGTGATGAGAGATGCGCATTACACAAGGTTTGGTTAATTCAAGAAATATTGTGTGTTTTCCGATAGGGAATAAAAGAAGCAGCAGGAGAAAAGTACTTGTGTCTAACACATTATTATCTCTAGATCGATCCAAGGGACGACCACTACTTTTTCAACGAAGAGATGTGTTGAAAAGTTGTACTAGTTCAAGAGGAAAGAGCCTGTGGGGGGGGGGGGGGGGGCATGACCTTTTTTTTTTTTTTTTTTCCTCAAGGCAAATATTTGGTTTATCAATTCAGACAAATTAACTTAAAATTTCATTACGTTTTCAAAAGCTACTTCCTCTTTCCCTGTTTTTTTTTTTTTTTTTATCAAAAGCTGTTTCAAAGCTACTTTTTTAATGCTCACAAAAATATATATCCAAGTTTCTCTGGATAAATGTGCTATTGAAACCAAATTAGTTTAAAACTCGCAATTTTTTTGATCATATGATGAAAATGGAGACATACAAATCAACAAGTGATTCAAAATAAAATGCAATAAAGCTCAATCAAGCATAGTGGCTTGTATTTCAATAAGACAAACTCTTTTTATATGTTGAAGAGGAATGTTAATTGCCAAGTTGTTATAAGCTCTTGCTTTGAAGACATCACTCGAATTATTCACAAAACACAATTCCTTTCCTTTTTTTTTTTAATTTTTTTTGGAAATCAACTCCTTTTAATCTTAATGTAGAGAAGAAAAAAAAAATCTATTTAAGTTTTCTCTCTCTAAAAGCTAGGATTCAGAAGAAAGGAAAAGAGTTGTGGAAAATTTGCAATTTGCACAACCATTCTCAACGAAAGAAAAAGGTCATGTACTTTTCCTATCTTTTTGTTCCTTCATGTTTCACGAAATGTTGCTTTATTATCACCTTAAAAAGAAACTAATTAAATTAGAAATCATTTGGTTTATACTCCAAAATGTAATCGGAAAGAAAGAAATTGAAAATTGAATAAAAATTTTAACAAAGTGTTTGGCTTACAAGAGAATTATAATTGGAATCAATCTTATTTATATAAAAATATATTAAATAATAATTATTATAAATTTATATATTTTATTTCATTACTTTAAAAATATTATATTTCATAAATTTTGATTAATTTATAATTAATTTGACTTAATTTTATAGGAATGAAAAATCATTCCTCACCTTACAAGGGAATGGATGATTCTAATTGATAGAAAATTCATTCTCATTTTCATACAAAATTTTAATGAACCAAATATACAAATCAAAATCACTCATTCTAATTTTGATTTCCAATTTTGTTTTTCATGAAACAAAATGATCCTTAGAACATTCTTTGCTTCTTTAAATCATTAATTCTTTCAAATTGCTCTTCAGGACCTTTTTGGTATTAATTTTTTTTGTCATTTTTATCTTAAAAAAGGGAAAAAATAATTTTCAGAACTCAAAAAATACAAAAACGGATTTTCTGATTTTTTCTTTCAGTTTATTTTTAAAAAATAAAATTCTTAAAAATAAAAGCAAAAATATGATGGGCCATTTGACCAGAGAATCATCTGGGCCATTTTACTGGAAAAGAGCTTTATGATGATAATTTTCTGGCCCATTGTTAACGGGCTGAACCACAATACAGTGCACATTAGAAAACACTGACAAGAGAAGAGGGGGAAGTAAAAAATAAAAAATAAAAGTAAAAATCATATTAATTTAATCAATTTATTACTTCTTTAATTACTATTAATTAAAGATTGATTATCACTGCGTTGGCAAGAAGCCAAAGGGATAGTTCAGTTCATAGTTCAGAGTTGATCGTTCTTTTACGACTAGATAGCGAGTTGATGTTGAAGTAGTAGAAGAAGAAGCAGCAGCAGTAGCAGCATCCTCTGGATCGTTACAGACATTGATCAAAATGGAAGGTCCTGAATCTCATTTGTATCCAAAAGAATCGTTAATTCAGCGTTACAAGTTCATTTGGCGTTTTCTTTTGATCTCTAATCTCGGTCTTGGAGGTTAGCTCCCAACCCACTTTTTTCTTTCACGTTTGTTTTTGGGTAGTAAGTAGTGGGTGTCAAAATCATATCTTTTTTAAAGATGAAGAAGTTAAATGATGCTTGATGATGGAATGGTTTTGGTGATTTGGGTTTGTGTCTATAATGTATTTGATTTTTTTCCTTGGAAGATGAGTCTCTTTATACTTGTTGATTTTTCTTCAGTGTTGAAGTGAATGTGCCCACTTAAATGGCAGTAACAAAGCGAAATAGACACCTTGTTTGCAACTATATATATGGCGTATTAAGAATGAATCTTGTTGGGTGCTATAGTTTTTCTGCACAATTATGCTTCCTACTGGCCGAGATACATACGTACATGATCCACCTTAGGAATGGGGATAGAATTTTAGTTTGATTCAGCGCTCAAAATGTTGCAGTCGTATTTTTAGATGAAGATCAGGCCCTGATTTATGATTGCCAAAATCTTCTGTTGGACTGTTGTCCTACTGAAGTCAAGGCTGCTGCTCTGTTGCTGATTCTAAGTTATATTCCGTTTGTTTCCAAGGCTATTGACTTTGAGCTTCTAATAATCATCTTAACCAACAAAAGTGCGAAAACGTCCCCACTTTGCTAGGATAGAAATAGAAGCTGCTGTATGCATGCACTGATTAGGATTCAGTCATTACTGTTACTGGGAGGTTAAGCTGCTGATTTTTTTCGACTTAGCATCATTTTAAGTTCATACCAAGGTGCAATCTGTACTTAATTGATCTTAATTAGTTTATGCTTATCCCCTGACATATGAAGGTTCAAGCCAAAGCTAGCTTTACCTCTTTCTTTGTACTTCAACAGGTCTGGACTATAATTGGATTTAAAGTTACATGTTACTCGGGTCATAATTGAAGGACAAACATCATTTTCCATTTTCCATTTTCCATTTTCCATCTTAACCGTTCCCTGAATCAACTATGATGTTTAAAATTTACTGTCAAATAATGTGATGTTTAACAAAACATTATATTTTTCCATCTATGCATTTAAATGATATGGCTTTTTCTTTGTCAAGCTTCAGATTCATGCATAGTTATTATATTTTGTACATTCTTGGAAGCTCAAATCAATGATCCAGCTCAACATTTAATGTGTATTGCCAAATTACTTGCAGAAATATGCTTAATCTCCAAAACTATAACAGCAATGTCCTGACTGTGTTCAACTACCTGCAGCTTATTTGTTTGCGAAGGCAAGAATAAAAAATTTGAAAATGGAAGATAGTAAAACTGCCAAAAAAGAAGTGCAAGACGTCCCAGCCTCAATGGAAGATTTCTTAGAGGTTGCAACTCCCTCAATTCCATCCCCAACTCCAGCTGTTCTCAAACCTGAGGAGTCCATACCTGAGGATCAGCAGCGTGAGCTTTTCAAATGGATACTGGAAGAAAAAAGAAAAATCAAGCCAAAGGATCCTGAAGAGAAGAAACAGATTGACGAAGAGAAAGCCATTCTCAAACAATTTATACGGGCAAAGTCTATTCCAAGTCTTTAACTGATATTTTGACTCATTCTTTTTCTAACAAAAAGTAGGAAGTTGAACAGGACTGATACTCGTCAATTGTGAACAGAGATATTTTGTTCAATATGAATGACTTTTCCATTCTTCCTGAATGTTTGGCTTTATATGGGAATCAAAACCCACAAATGTGATGCTGCTTCCTATCTGCTGCTAATAACGCACTTGCCGAATGAAATTGAAAGTTGCATTGCAGGAAATTCCAGGTACATTCCGTGGAGCTTGTGTTTGGTGAGTTGCATTGCAGTTCTTATTGCAGCTGAATGGAACCAAACTTCCTCCTTAAAGCATCTACTACAAAGCTATAGCTTTTACAGTTCCAGCAGCTGCATATAGTTTCTCCAACTTCGTTCATCTTTAACATGGCACTTGGATGAATTAAAGCAGGTTCTCAAATGTATTGAATTAAAGCAGGTTACTGGCTACAGGCATTACCATATCAACTGAGCATATAACTTGCATTTTTGTAGCCAAGCGTACCGTCCTGTGCAGAGTTGAATTTCTGGTATTCTAAATGGAGCATCAGTGGATGGAAACCCTATTTTCGTTTCTATCTTTTTCAGTAAATTTTTTGTTGTTGAAAAGTTTCCATTAGAAGGCAGCAAAGTGTAGCGCTCAATAATTTTGATGCTTGTGCTACTAATATAAGACAAAAGTAGAGATCAGTCTTCCAAAAAGAGGTGGTTTCTAATAGAGCTGTGAATGGTTGCGGGGACCACGTTATTTTAACTTCCATCAAGTTCAGCCACAACCGCACTTTTCCATCCAATCCCATTTTTCCACATTACCCACATAACCAATCTTTGCTCAAATTCAAGAAATTTCCTTGGACTTTCAAATTGAAGATCAAGTTGTAATCTTTTGTTTGCTAGTTGATCTGACTAGCAACTAAAGTTTTATCCATTCTCAAAAAAAATAAAATAAAAAACTAAAGTTTTATCTCTGATGCCAGGAACCATTCAAGTGCAAGGTACCAATAACTAAATCCTGTCAAGTCTTAACCATAATTCAAATCTGGTGGTAACTTGCTGCTACTTTTGCTTCAATATCTTTCTTTTTAGTGCTGGAATTCGTTGCACTTCAATCTCCATCATCACCCCTTACACAAATGTCCTTAAAGGGTACGCAATTTTCATGCTTGCCCTTCTGAATATTGATAGACTTTTTTCTCTTAATTATTGAGTTGTGTATTTCATAATGCAGTTTCCATGGGAAAAAGAGAGTACCAAACTAGAGATAAAGGGGACTTCTCTTTGTAATGATTCTGAAAATTACCATCTTTTTCTTTGTTCCTATAGCCTGGTTTATAATGCTATATATAAGAGTGTGTGTGTGCGTGAGTATATAGATATTTTATATCTGTTTAACAACTTCATATCGAAAGTTTTGTGAATTTGTTACAGTCCATTATCTACTCTTCGCGACAATTTGATTGTTACACTGCATGATGCAGAAGGAAAAGAAGTATCACAATCAGGTATTTACATGATTGCTAGTTTCCAGTTGCTTTAATATATGATGTTCATTAATTAAACCTCAGCTTTGAAACTGATCAAGGGGTGCTTGTGTTTAATGGTAGTTGTTGACACCAGGTTAGTGATAGAGAAAGGCATTTGGGATGACATTTTTCCCTTAGAAGGAGGTGGGCATGTCCATTTGAAGTTGCAGTTTGTCCTCAGTGAAGAAGATCGACATCGTATTCGCATCATGGTATTGCTTCTGTACCCTATGTTCTTGGTTTTAATTCTGTTTTGCTCTATTTATGCATTGGAATTTTTTTTTTTTTTTGCCTAAAGCTTGTGTTACTGAATTGTGGCTGAAAATTAATTCATGAACAGAAGTGTAAATAGGAAGTTCAAGTGTTTCTTATACCCATATGTGAAAACTCTTGTTGCCTTTGTTTTCTACAAACCCAATAGGACAGATATCAGGCATTTAAATTTGTAAACTATTTTCCTTGTAATTTTACAGACTCTCTGTCAACTTATCTCAGTGATACTTTTTCTTGGTCAGTGTGGTTGTTAGTTATGTCTAAAGTTTGTTTGCAGAGAGAATCAGCATCAAGAAAGAAACATGATGAACTTCTCAAAAGTGAAGTTGGAAGTCCACCACATGCTACCATTGTTGGTAGTGATGTTGAATCATCTTTGCAGCATGAATTCTCAGGTTTGATCATGCTTAAAAAGTAAATGTTATTATGCTATTATGAATTCTCAGGTTTTTCTAGAGTCATGGATTCTTTAATCTTCTCAAAATTCATATAAAGGCGTTCTCCAAAGTGAAGTGATTCAAGATGGTCTGAGATCAACTACTTCCTTCAATCATTTCAAGAAAGAGGGAACTCATTCTATTACAAAGCATATAAAGCCAGTTAAGTATTACTATGCATTGTGCATGAACAAATGCCTTTTCATGAAGAAGACTAGATACGAAAAGTAACTTTGAGATTTTCTAATGACATTCCACCTGTTTTAGAATGATACAGATAGATATGCAGATCTTTTGCCGGCTGTTCCTGTGTCACATAGATTTGATGCTCATATAGGGGAAGGAAGTCACACGAAGGGAGTTGATAAGAGTTGCAATCAAAACCCTGAAAAATCCAAGGAAGATGGAGCTAAAAACATAGAGAAGAATACAAGAGAGAATACTCCTAGTAAGATAAGAAATATGATAAGTGCTTTTGAAAGTAGTCTAAGTCAGGTACACTGCTTTTGATAAAACTCTCTGTATGTTATAGAATAAGATCAGCGACTTTTTAATTTTGCGAAGTTATGATCTGTAGAACTTTTATTGAATCAGGATATGAGTTCCAAAACAAGACCATCATGGAAAAAACCTCAGCCAAGCAAGACCAGAGTGGAAGTTTCTTCAAGTAGACACTTAAATGAAGTCAAGGTAGAGAGTGCTGAACTGGCACAAGTTTCAGGCAGAGTCAGGAATCCTGTTAATACAAGAGACTTGCAACAGTACCCATCACATATCAGAAAATGGGAAGAGCAAATTGATATTCGAGCTAAAGGAACAACTGAAGGTCTAATGGAGAAAGTCAAAATTATTCGTGAAGTCGAGATAGAGGAAGAGAAAATATTTACTGTAAATTTTGCAAGATCATCAACAAGTGAAAGAGCTTCTTCCTCAGGAAGAACTGTTAATGAGAAAAGTACACGCCCATTAAGTAATTTGTTTGGAAGGAGAAGACTTTCCAGTGAAAAAACGTTGAAGGAAAATACTGAAAAACAAATGCAGCCAAAGGAAATGCATCAGGTAAATTATCAAAGACCTTCAGCAGATGAACCTTATTCCTCAGAATGCAGTGGTGCCTGGGTATTCCCTGATGGAGAAAGAAGATTGTGCATCACAACTAGTGGAAAACAAATAATGGATTTTATGGGAGGTTTCTTTACTGAAGCAAAAAACCAACTGGGAAGTTTGAGCTTTCCAGTTGCAGAAAATGTGAAACAGGTAACCAAATTCTAACTGGATGCAACCTTAGTTAGCTAACAGGGATTTTAACCTTGATCATCTGACTAAACATGGCATATGAGTCCTTTTCTTGCTTCGCTGTCTGCAATTTCATAACCATTCTTGTTTGTCTACTTTTTTTCATAGTGCGTGCTTGATGGCACTGGTATTCAGGTAAAAGAAGATGGTGAGACTTCTCAAAGATGTGAAGAATCAAAAACTAAGGATTCAACGGATCCTGAAACTCCTAGAGGACCGGTTGGAAAGGTTGTAACTTTTTCCCTTTCCAGTGCCAAAATCTTATTTTGAAAAATTCTCGGAGTCGTCTTCTATAGAAGTATCAAAAGAATGAAAGAAATCTTCTGTACCAATTTACTCCTAAACTCAGGACTCCTTTGTGCATTTTCTATGCAAGAAGCATCAGAACACAGCTAATTACCATTGTATTTTCTGTTTTTGCCCAGGTGATGAGAGTCGTAATCATGGTCGGTTTTGCTACACTCGTTCTCTTCACTAGACAAAGAAAGCCAGGTAGCCATGCTTCTCATTTCATTGCCAACTTATCATTTCTTGTTCTTCAAAACTTGGCTTCGGAGCACAGCTTACCTTTTTGCGTTCTTTTTGAAAAGCAAAGTGTTAAATCCCAATACTACTTATCAGAAGTAAAGAATGTGGGTACAACGCTTATAACAATGACATTTCGGATGCGTTCATGTGAATGGAGTATACTGATAAAAATTGTGCATTTGTGATCTTTCAGATAAGTAGAGCCGTGGTCTCTGGAGCGTCTCTGGATTGACCTGGAAAGCATTCACATAGTTTTTCACTAAATGTACAGAGCATGGTTTCTAGATTTTTTTAAGGTTACGTCATGTTATTTATTGTTAAATTTTATATAGCGGTTGAAAATAAATGTACACAAAAATGAACTAAACCGACCAAACCAAATTGATCCAAACTAATTCAAATGGAAAATTTTTTTAAAGAGACAAAATAAGTGTAAGTTCAAGAGAAGAAAATATGACAGTGACAATAAATTTATTCAATTATTGACTTTAAATTGAATGAGGAAATATTGTGCTTTTAACTATTGTAGAGTTATATTTTTGTATACTTATAGAATCTTGTAATACGAAAATAGTCAAATGAGAAAAAAAAAAATATGGCAGTCAAATGAAGGCATTTGGGAAGCTGGTGAGCAATCTAAAACCAACACAAAAAAAGAAGAGTTTTATCAGGCAAAAGAAAATAAAAATGAGGAAAAAAAATCAATAAATAAGAAATAATAAAGGAGAGAAAGATTTGTTAGAGAGAGATCAGAATTAAAACAATAAGAGATAAGTGAAGACATGATAGTTAAGATAAGTGGAAATCAATAAATAAGAAATAATAAAGGAGAAAGAGATTTGTTAGAGAGAGATCAGATTTAAAACAATAGGAGATAAATGGAGATAAGATAGTTGAAGATAAGTGAAAAATTTTAAAGAATTAAAAATTTGTCCAAGTATTAATAGTAAACTTGTTTGAGCTATATATAGAGTTTTATAACTCAGATTGAAATGTTGTTTATGTCTAAAAAAACTTTGAAATGTCTATAGAAATAGAAATGGTGACCTAGCTTTTGGAGTTAATCAAATTATTTTGTGTTTTTTTTTTCAAAAAAATAAAAATATTTTATAGATTAAAAAAGGTTAGCACCACATACAAGCCTATCTTGAATATAATATCCAACATACAAGCCCATTAAACTTGGCTGATGATATAGGCCCAATACAAAAATTTTCAGCTTTGGAAAGGAAACCCTAAAATGCTGAAGTAAAGAGAGATTGCAATAATTCACAGGAATGGTGGAGTCAGGATGAAGATGAGAGATCCACCTTTAGTCTTATGAAAGCTTGCTATTCCATGAGTAAAACTTAAATGTTGGAAACATAAGAAGAGTAGTTAGTGGTGTTACCAACTCTTTAGTCATAAACCCCAGAACTAGTTCTTTGTAAATAGCGTTCTTGACTAGGGGTGTGCATGGGTTGGATTAGGTTGGTTCGGACCCCTTAATCACTAATCCGATCAGTTTAACGGGAGAAAAAATTTCAACCTAATTGAACCGATTTAAGCCACATAACCGACAGGTCGAGAAACCAAAAATATCAGGTGGATCGGTTCAAGAGTCAGGGTTGGGCCACTTGGATTAGGCCACAATTAGTGGGCTTGCAAATTCAATTAAACTCAAAGTTATAGTACTATATTTATATTTTTTACTAGTAATGCCTCATTAGTAAGGGCTGAGATCTACATAAAAGGTTACATACAAAATATTGGGTTTCCATTACCTAAATTTAAGGGTTTGGATTTCAATGTACATAATTTTTACAAAATTAATATGGGCTTCCAGCCATTTACATACAAAATATTGGAAGATTTATACAAGTCTAGACCTACATTTATGAAAAGAATCTGTAAGTGGGAATTGATGTTATGGATAATTGCTGTAAAAAATAAAGCTTCCACCATATAGTCTTCTTCCACCACTTTGTGTTTCTAACTATTTTTTTTACAAAAATTGCATTTTTGCAGTGTTAACTATTGTATAACACTAGCAGCAACAAAAAAATTGAGAAGTAAGCGAGTACATCCTGCAAAACACAATGTCAATTAATCAAAATTAATGTTATTCATTGGAAAAAAATTAAAATCAAACAAGCATGAATTTAAGGCTTAATATGTGAATATTTTAATCAAAGAAAATCATATGTTAAATATCTAGCAGCAAGTAGATAAAAGTATGTAGGTTTGCCACCAAAGATATTTGAGCAAATTGGGATTCATAAGACTGAGAATTGAAGAGGTGGAAGCATATTATCATTACCTTAAATTCATCTCAAATTACAAGTTAAAAAAGATAAAAATTAAAAGTAACACATTACTAGTTTCACATCAAGCAACAAGAACCTGATTAGAAGACAACACCTAAGTATAACATGCAAAATAGCAGAAGTGGCTGAGCAAATTAAAATACGTAACTAGCAGGAAATTTATATGAGGCTCAAGTAGATTCTGTCATGTCATGTAAAAGAATATGCCACATTTCAAGCAATAAGATAAATATGTCACCAATGAAACTTAAGCAAGTACTTTTTAAATTAAACATTATAGTGGAAGCTTCATCATCGTCTCCTGATTAAAAAAATGTGACTTAGTGAAGATATCAACAACAACTTATGAACAAGTTGGTCATATGTTCAATTCACTGTCAATCTTACACAAGCATAGTAAGTAATCAGCAGATAGATAAAACAGTGAAGTGACCTAATGAGATTGCAACAACAACCAACAAAAAAGAGTTGGTCACATGTCTCATAGGTTTGTCACAGGCTCAAAGAACTGTTTGTACACATATATAGTATATAAACTGTTGACCATTTGCATAATCAAACTCGTAATTTTAGACTTTGAAAAAATATTTTAATACTAATGATTTCAACTAAGTGTGTAAGGAATTCTATACCAAACATATACACTTTTGGTATATAGTGGTATTGTGGGCTAATTCATCCTTTAAGATTCAAAAAGCTTTTTAACATCTTTAGAGTTCTATAATGAGAAAATGATCTACTTTACTTTTAAAGTAAACATTTTAAGCTTTCTAAATTGAGTTTACTTGTCAAAATCCAAACTCATTTAGGTATTCAAATCTTTAGTTGAAGTCAACATATGCAACTTTCATTTTAGGTTTCATAACTCTTAGAATTTCAATAATATCTTGAGCTACATATGTTCAGTTAAGGTGATTCAAAGTGCTATCTAAAGATAAGATAATAACCTACAACTTTCATGAAGAAAGTTTAGGTTGATTCGATTGTCTTCAGTCTGAATTCATGAACATCTCATGAGTTATCTCCTTTTGGTATTCATTTGGAGCAAAGGGATAGTGCTGCTCACGAGTAAGAGTCACGAGCACTATTCACTTAAGAGAAACTCGTGAGGGCAGTACTAACAGCTCTAAATAGACATATTTGAATGTAACGGCTATTTTTTTTACTCCTCACGAGCCAAAGCTTGCTCCTTACGAGCCTTATTCATTAGTGAACGGTGCTCTAACAAAATTAAGTCTAAGATGATTCAAAAATCAATTATAGACATTGGGGACTTTTTCGATACATCCAATAGCCATATTTTTTAGTGTTTTTTTATATAAATACTCTTTAGAGTTTAATTGAATGTTAAGAAACTTGTTTATCATTCATTCTTTTTTAAGCATTCAATTGAGCTCTCAAATTCTCTTAAACAATTCTTTGTTTGTATAACTCTTGTGAGAGTTGATTATGTGTTAGAAATAGAATTTCTCTTCATGTTAAATCTTAGGATAGATTAGAAGGGAAGTGAGATTTATTTCTAAAGGAATTGGTTTAAGTGTTGTCCATTAAAACACTTGGGATTTGATTTTTGGGTGAGCCTTGAAAACTCAAGTTGTAAGAGTGAGCCATAAAACTCTTATGTAATCTCAATCTTGTGAATAAGATTATAGGTGATTGAAAATCCTAACTTAGGGATAAGTTAGGTGGAGATGTAGGATTGTTGTTGAATCTGAACTCTTTAAATTTTTGTGTTCTTCATTCTTCTTTCTCAATTTCCATTCAATTCTTATAAAGAATTCTTTTAATTTCTCATTTTTATTGGATAGTCCTATTCACCCCACCTCTTAAAAACTTTTCAATTAGTATTAGAGCTTAAATTCTAGGCACTTCATTATTAGAATACAAGATCATGGGAGTGAATCATAAAATATCTCTTCTCTTAGACCATTCTTTAATTGTAGTGACTATCCACATTAGAAATTCAAAATGAAATTATATCTTGATTGTGATTTCATTAAACTTTGGGACATTATCCTAAGAGGTTGGGAACCACCTACAACTATCATTGATGGTATGGTAACTACTCTTATAAGAAACCAATGGAGCATTGATCAAAAGGAAGAAAATCATAAAAATTAAAAGGCTATGATCACTCTAGTCTCCTCCATGACAAGAGAAGAATGAGGCAAGCTTCAATATTGCATTTCGGCCAAAGTAATATGGGAGACCTTAGAAAACCACTATAAAGGTAATATTCAAGTAAGAAGCAAGAAGGTTGAACTTCATATGCATGAATATGAACTCTTCAAAATGAAGCCTCAAGAATCAATTATGAAGATGAAAAATTGCCTTAATGCTCTCCTCACAACTCTCAAGAAACTTGGAAAAATTTCTTTAAGAAAGAAATAAACAATAAGATTTTAAGAATCCTACCTAAAAAGGATTGAGAATCTCATGTTACTTTAATTGAGGAAGCTCAAAACCTCTCTAGTCTATCAATCGATATGCTCATTGGTAAGCTTTTAACATATGAGCTCACCATTAAGTAAAAAGATGAAGAATAAGAAGAGAAAGAAGAAAAGAAAAGGAGCATTACTCTAAAAGCTCTTCAAGGAGATAGTGAAGAGGAAAGCATCAAAGAGTTTAATGATGAAGATGGTGACATTACTATGCTCACTATGAACTTCAAGAAGTTCTTAAGAAAGAAAAACTTCTCAAGAACAAGGGATGCCAACAAGAAGGTTGAAGGAGATGGGAAAAAGAAAATAAAAGAGGGTACTTGCTATGAATACAAGAAATCGAGAAACATTAGAAGTCAGTGTCCCAAACTCAAATGCAAGAACAAATGAGCAAAAGATAAGAAGAAAGCCTTTAAAGCAACTTGGGATGATTCCTCCGAATTCGAAGAGGAAAAGAATAACAAGAAGTGGCCAATCTTTGCTTTATGCCTCTTAAAAATGAAAATGAGGTACCATCCACTTCTTATTCTTCCTTTGATGATTATGATGATGATGATGATGATACTGAGAGCTTTATTGTGAGTAAATTACTTGTTAAATGCAAAAGTTTATTATCTAAGAAAAAATGTTAAAAGCATGAGTTAGGTAACTTAAATAGAGAATTATAAAATTTAAAAATTAATTTTGCTAAACTTTTTGAATCAAACGAAAACTTGTTAGTAATGCAAAATCTTCTAATTCTTTGGAAGATCAACTTAAGAAAACAAATGATGAAAATCATAAAATTTCTAAGGAGATATTAGAATTAAAGAATTCCAATTTAAGAGAGGAAAATAAACTTTAAATAGTCTTCTTGACTCTTAAAAATTTTATGGAGATACCCATGGAATTGGATATAAGAATGGAATGTCTTCATCATCTTCATCACATATTAATTTTATAAAAGCTTCACATGATTCCACTCCTTCAACCTCCAAATCAAATAAGACTTAAGCTCTCAAAGCTAAAAGGTCTTATGTGTTAAATAGTAAGGAAAATTCTTATAAGATTCACCCTTCGTTAACATAAAGAGGTAAGGCTCAAACTAGAGCACCTCAACCTAAGCATACTTATATATACACTAGACACAATTATAATAGGCATCCTACATGACACAATGCACATAAACATGTTGCACAAACTTATCAAAACACACATCACCATCGCCAATGTATGTCTCACTCAATAACATAAAACAATAGGAGATACATACAATGCCAAAGGCATGTTGCATATACTAGGAAAGCACATCATCCTAGAAGAAATAAATTTGAAAATACTGTATGTTCATATTGCATGATCAAAGGATATACTAACAATGTGTGCTTCTATAGAAGACTATACATGAATTTGCTTCCTACGGATTATCTTGAAATTAACCAACCTAAACTAAAAAAGGTTTGATTCCAAAAGAACACTAAAATTATTTTGTGTAGGTGTACTTGATATCCATAAGAATAAAAAGCAAGTGGTATCTCGATAGTGGATGTTCAAGGCATATGACGGGAGACAAAGAGCAATTTAACAAACTTAATGCTAAAGATGGAGGACACGTTACTTTCAAAGATACTGTAAAAGAAAAAATTAATGGCATTGGAAAAATAGGTAATCCTAAATCCTTATCTACATATCATGTGTTATTTTTTAATGGTCTTAAACATAATTTGATTAGTATAAGTCAATTATATGACATGGGAAATAAAGTAACTTTCTATCCTAAAAATTGCTTTGTTAGTAGTCTTGATGAAAACAAAGTTATTTTTAGTAATGAAAGAGTAGACAATGTTTATGTCATTAATTTGAATAAAATTGATAACAAAGACATAAAATGCTTAGTTTCTATCTCCCATGACACATGGACATGGCATAAAAGGTTAGGACATGAAAATTTTGAGCTTTTGAATGATCTTTGTAAACATGAACTTGTGATTAGTTTACCTAAGCTTGAATTCATTAGGGATAAATCTTGTGATGCTTGCCAAAAGAGAAAACAATCCAAGTCCACATTTAAGCCAAAAAATGTAGTGTCTACTTCTAGGCCACTTAAACTTATACATATGGAT
Organism: Mallotus nudiflorus; assembly: GCA_947683625.1. NCBI lineage: Eukaryota > Viridiplantae > Streptophyta > Magnoliopsida > Malpighiales > Euphorbiaceae > Mallotus > Mallotus nudiflorus. The sequence continues at coordinate 2,825,636 of CANTUR010000302.1, forward strand.
TTATTTAGACCAACTAGAGTTGCTAGTCTTGGTGGAATGCACTATACATATGTATTGGTTGATGAATACTCTAAATTTACTTGGATATATTTTCTTGCTCATAAGAATGATGCATTTAAAGCTTTTGAAAATTATGCTAAAATAGTTAAAAAAGAAAAAGGATTTTGTATTTCATCTATTAGAAGTGATTATAGAAAAATTTGAAAATTAATTTTTCAAAATCTTTTGTAATGAAAATGGTATTTCACATACATTTTTATCTCTTAGAACTCCTCAACAAAATTGGGTAGTTGAAAGAAAAAATAGAACTCTTGTGGAAATGGCTAGAATAATGCTTCATGACTATAATTTGCCTCTATACGTTTGGGCTGAAGCCGTTAACACATCTTGTTATATTTCAAATTGAGTTTTTAAAAGACTAATTTTAAATAAAACATCTTATGAGCTATGGAATAATAGAAAACCCAAAATCTTATATCTAAAAGTATTTGGATACAAGTGCTTTATATTGACCACCAAGGATAATCTTAGAAAATTTGATTCCAAAGTCGATGCAGGAATTTTCCTAGGCTATTCCATTTCTAGTAAAGCATATAGAATCTTTAATAAGAGAACTCTAGTAGTTAAAGAGTCAATGCATGTTGTATTTGATGAATCAAACTCACTTGATCCTAGAAAGGATGTTTATAGTGTTGATGATCTTGTAAGTGAAAATGAAATTGTGAAAATACAAGAAGAGAATGCTAGTAAGCCTTTGGAACTTGAAGGTCCAAGCAAGGAGGGAAATGAAGAGTCATCTCAACCTACCTTGAAGGATGAACTTCCAAAGGATTAGCAATTCAAGAAAGCGCATCCTTAAGACCTCATTATAGGTGACACTACAAAAGGGGTAACTACTAGATCTAAACTTAAGTCTATTGTTAATTTAGCTTTCATTTCTCAAATTGAACCAAAAAATATTGATGATGCTCTGAGTGATGAATTTTGGGTCCTTGTTATGCAAGAAGAGTTAAATCAATTTGAGAGAAACAATGTTTGGACTTTAGTTCCTAGACCTAAACATTATCCTATTATAGACACCAAATGGGTGTTTAGAAATAAGATGAATGAATAAGGTATCATAATTAGGAATAAAGCTAGATTAGTAGCTAAAAGTTATAATCAAGAGGAAGACATTGATTATGATGAAACATTTGTCACCTTTACAAGGTTAGAAGCTATTAAGATGCTACTTGCATTTGCATTATACATGGATTTTAAACTTTATCAAATGGATGTTAAAAGTGCATTTTTAAATAGTTTTATTGAAGAGAAGGTATATGTTGAGCAACCTCCAAGTTTTAAAATTTTTGATTCTCCAAATCATGTATTTAAACATTCAAAAGCATTATATGGATTGAAACAAACTCCAAGAGCTTGGTATGAAAGGTTAAGTAACTTTTTATTAGAGAAAGGTTTCTCTAAAGGAAAGGTTGACACAACTCTTTTCATAAAGAAATCCAAGTACAATTTATTAATTGTTTAAATTTATGTTGATGATATTATTTTCAATGCTACTAACCATTGCTTATGTAAGGAATTATTTAAGTTAATGCAAGGATAATTTGAGATGAGTTTGATGGGAAAACTTAAATTCTTTCTTAGACTTCAAATCAAGCAATGTAAAGATGGAATTTTCATCAATCAAACCAAATATGCAAGAGACATTCTTAAGAAGTTTAGTATGGATAGAGCTAAATTAAGCAAAACTCCAATAAGCACCATAACCAAACTCAACAAGGATGAGAATGGCAAACCGGTTGATGAAAAGCAATTTAGAGGTATGATCGATTTTATTCTTTATTTTAACGCTAGTAGACTCGATATTATATTTGCTACTTGCTTATGTGCTAGATTTCAATCAAGGCCTAGAGTATCTCATTTAAATGCTATCAAAAGAATTTTCAAATATCTTTATGGTACAATGCATTTAGGGCTTTGGTATCCTAGGAGTTCTTTCTTTGACTTGATTAGTTATTCAGATGCAAACTTTATCGATATCTTACTAAATAGAAAAAGCACTTTCAAAACTTATCAATTTTTAGGACAATGTTTAGTTTCTTATTTTAGCAAGAAACAATTTTCAGTTGTCTTGTCCATTGCAGAAGCTGAATATATTACAGCAAGTCTTTATTGTTCATAAGTTTTATGGCAAAAACAACAATTGTTGGATTATGGTATAAAACTTTATCATATTCCAATTAAATGTGATAATACAAGTGCTATAAACCTTAGTAAAAATTCCATCCACCATTCTAGAACTAAGCATATTGATATTAAACATCATTTCTTGCCTGATCATATGCAAAATGGTGATGTTTTTCTTGATTTTGTTGATACTAATCATCAATTAGTAGACATCCTTACTAAGCCTCTTTATGAGGAAAGATTAAATTTTATCAAGCGTGAACTTAGTATGATTGATGGTTCAAACTTGTCTTGATGACTTGCTTAATTGATGATTAGATTCGTGTGAAATTATGTCTTTCACTAATGATTCGTTTCTGTTTATTTTTCATATTTGATACCATTTCCTAAATTCATGCTTAATCATGAATTATATGTTTTTAGTTTATTTTTGGTATCTAATACTTTATCATAATTATGTATTAATAATTATTTAAAAAAAAACAATAATAATAAAACACATTTTTTTGAAAAATATTTATTAAAATAATTAATCATTGAATTTTTTTTATTTTGTTAATTATTTAAGCAAGCAAATTTATTTAATGAATATAATTTATTTTTCCATTTGCATTATTTTTTTAAAAAATTAAATTCTTTTTGATATTGTAAACTTTTTTTGATATATGTCAAAATATTTGTCTTTAGGTGTCATTTGTTTTGTTTTAATGGTTAAGGACCTATTTGTTACATTTTTAGGACCTAATTGCAAAATTTTTAAAAGTATAAGGACCTTCCAACATTTTCTGTCATGAGCCATTGAACTTATGATAGTTGTGGGTCAATCTGCACAGAGCCGCTCATAAGCGACGCTCAAGAGCAGATCGCTCGTGAGTAGCGGTCTGATAGGTTATTATTCCATTTTTTTTAACTTCATTTTTCTTTTTCTTTTTTCAATAAAACGGTAACCTGCTATTTTTGAGTATTTTTAGGACTTCAATTATTTTTTTTCTAATTCTTATCCATATAAACCCCTCAAACTCTTCTTTTCATTTACACTTAGTTGTATTTACATTTAAACTCTTTTAAAAAAAAAATATTTTCTAAAAACTCTTCTCTCTTAACTCTTTCATATCTTTGTCATGGCTCCTAAGAACAAGAATGCTCAAGGTGCCTCTTCCTCCTCTATAAGAGCTACCAAAGATCAACTTATGAAGCAACCTCCTCTCTTTTACACTCTAACTCAATTTAGGGAAAGGCTTGCTCATTTCAAGGATAGGCAAATTATTTCCTTTAAGTACATGTCTCAAGCTACCTTGGAAAAGATGGATTGTTTTAATGAGGCTAGAGCTTTCCTTGATAATACGGGTTTGTACGATTTTGCATTCAATGAATTTCCTATTTATCCATATTTAGTCCATGAATTTCTTGCTTCCTATTACTTGAGAACTCATTCGTTATTGAGCACAATCCTTTGAATAACATGAGATTTAAATTGGGTTGGAGAGATAGATTTCTTACCTCTCAAGACTTTAATAGAATCTTTAATTTTAGACAAGGGGGTTTATCTTCTCCTAATTCTTCTTGGCTTTCTAATCCTTTTTAGATTCAACATCCTAAACCTTATGCAAAACCCTTTGAAGCGAGTCACATAAAAGCATCTAATTTTGCTTCAAAATCTTTATGGTATGTGCATAGGTTTATCACCCACTCTTTTATGCTAGGGGCTTAAATAATGTAGCTATTTCCTTTAATGATCTTTTCCTTCTTAGATATCTTATTGAAGGCATAGATGTTGAGCTAGGAAGATGGCTTCAATGGAGGTTTTGGTTAACTAGTGATAGTGTTAGTGGTGTATTATATGTAGGAGGCTTTATCACTAAGATTGCTCATCACTTTGGGATCAACTTAAGAAACACCCCTTCCATTGCTCTATCCTTTCTTAATGATAAACTCTTGAGAAACTCTAGGCAATTCAAGCTTGTTAGAAACTATTGGTTTTGGAAAGACGAAGTAGAAGATGTTAATGAGGAGCTAGAGCAAGATTTATAAGATATTGTGAAAATAAGCACTCTTGGTCTTAAAGGTATTCCCATTGAAAAAGAAATTTCTCAAGAGCATGTTCCTTTTGTTGGGGTTCCGTGATGCAAACGCAGCGGAAAAATTAAAATTTTATCACGTTCCCAAGCCAAGATCCATGTAATTCGACTAATTAATTAAATCTAGGGTTTTAATAATCTTACCAAAATGCAGAAGAGGCAAGATTCTCTGGAAGGATGAGAGGAGGTTCACACCGGTGACACCTTACCTCGAGCTTTTTTGGCTTGGTTGTTCGGATCAAGACGTCTCCAAAAGGATGCGTCCTCTATAGGTATCCACACGAACAGCCCTTCACAAAACGAATTTGAGTGTGTGTGCTAGCAACCTCTTGACTGTCTCACAAATCAAGAACAAAAGGAAAAACTCTGTCTTTGTTTTCTAAGAGGAAAGAAAATGAATTTGGAGGCAAAAACAAGTGTGTGAAACCTTAGAGAATATAACATATTTATAGACTCCAAGTTAGGGTTTCACTTACCAATAATCTTTTGGTAATTTTCCATTTATTATATTCTGATTTTGTTTTAAAAATAAAACAAATAATATCTTATTTATTTATTTAAAATAACATTTATCTTAAATAAATAAACAAATAAATAAATAAATAAATAAAACACTTTAATTATTTATTTCCACAGAGTTTATTTTGGGCTTATTAAACCCATATCCGTTTTGGGCTTATTCTAAGTGTGTGACCCTGTAGGTTCACATAACATTGGCAGTGGGCCTAAATATCTATATAGGCCTACAAGCCATAAGTGGCCTCTAGCAAGACATTATGACTACCCAAGTCATGTGAAGTTAATAATCCGACATAACCTAATTATAATGAATTTTATTGTCCCTTTATCACATGATATCTTAATTGAACATAAGGCATAGAATGTCATCCTTATATAGTTCAATATTATGACTTGATTCCAAGTAGACTGAAAATGATAACTCTTTATCAATTCATTTCAGCATGGCCATGCATTTTATTCAGTTTATCTCATCAAGGGGCCTTTAGATATCTTTCTCATATTAATGAGGGATAAATTCCTTCTAAATCACTCACATTCCTCACATAACTAATTTTATATCCAACAACATTCTTTTAATCATCCAGTTAAAGACAATGTTAGAATGTGTCAAAACATAAAATAGCTATGTAGAAATCCATGATGATTTCAAGGTCAAATGATCGAAATAAAATTACTGTGATAAGAAATACTTATGACAATAATCTATGTAGTATTCTCATAATGGGTCAATCCAGTACATGATCTCTCATCATGTACCTATGAGTTGACTTAATATCTCATATTTATGATTAGTAAAACATAACCATCAGTCAACATCATACTAGCCTTAATACTTTAATATTCATATAATGAATAAATGGCTAGGGATAATTAGAATAGAACTCTTATTTTAATCTAAGGGTTTTACTATCAAGTCACATACTTGATGGCCTTAGTAAGAATTAACCATTCATATAATTATAAAATCAAATGATAATATAATACCTCTTTATTAATAAAATAAGAAAGTCAATACATAATCACAAATGATTGACCTAGTGCATATCACTAACAATCTCCCACTTGCACTAGGCCCAATCAACATCGTATCGTATACCCATGGACCTAGTATGACTCTCATGTTTAGGCTGTGGAAGAGGCTTAGTCAGTGGATCAGCAACATTATCATTTGTAGGTACTCTGCATATCTTGACGTCTCCTCTCTCAATAATTTCTCGAATAAGATGATAACGCCTAAGTATGTGTTTGGATCTCTGATGTGATCTGGGCTCCTTAGCTTGGGCTATAGCTCCATTATTGTCACAATATAAGTTCACTGGATCTGATATACTAGGAATAACACCTAGTCCAGTTATGAACTTCTTAATCCAAACAGCTTCCTTAGCTACTTCTGAGGCAGCTATGTACTCAGCTTCTGTTGTAGAATCAGCAACAATGTCTTGCTTGGAACTCCTCCAGCTCACTGCACCTCCATTCAAACAAAACACATATCCTGACTGTGATCGAAAATCATCCTTGTCAGTTTGAAAGCTGGCATCTGTGTAACCATTTACAACTAGCTCATCTTCCTGACCACCATACAGTAAAAATGCATCCTTAGTTCTTCTCAAGTACTTAAGGATATTTTTAACTGCTGTCCAGTGACTTTCACCTGGGTCTGATTGGTATCTGCTCGTTGTGCTTAAGGCATATGAAACATCAGGTCGAGTACATAACATTGCATACATGATAGATCCAATAGCAGAAGCATATGGAATCTTACTCATGCGGTCTCGCTCATCTTGTGTCATAGGACACTGAGTCTTGCTGAGACTAATGCCATGTGACATTGGCAAGAATCCTCTCTTGGAATCTTGCATATTAAACCTGTTCAATACCTTATCAATATAAGTGCTTTGACTTAGGGCAATAAGCCTTTTAGATCTATCTCTATAGATCTTGATGCCTAATATATAAGCAGTTTCACCTAAGTCTTTCATTGAGAAACAATTCCCTAACCATGATTTAACATTTTGTAAAATAGGGATATCATTTCCAATGAGTAGTATGTCATCCACATACAACACTAAAAACACAATAGCACTCCCACTAACTTTCTTGTATACACAAGGTTCATCATCATTTTTAATGAAGCCAAATTCTTTGACTGCTTCATCAAAACGAAGATTCCAACTCCAAGATGCTTGCTTCAATCCATAAATGGATCTTTGAAGCTTGCATACCTTTCTAGAATTCTCAGGACTAACAAAACCCTCTAGCTGTGTCATGTACACATCCTCAAGTAAATTTCCATTAAGAAATGCTGTTTTGACGTCCATTTGCCATATTTCATAATCATAGTATGCAGCTATGGCAAGGAGGATTCGAATAGATTTTAGCATAGCCATTGGTGAAAAGGTTTCATCATAGTCTATACCATATGTTTGTTTGAAACCTTTTGCAACCAGTCTTGCCTTAAAGGTATGCACATTGCCATCCATGTCGATTTTCTTTTTGAAAACCCATTTGCACCCAATAGTTTTTAAACCATCATTTGGGTCAATTAAGTTCCATACTTGATTATCATACATGGATTGCATTTCTGATCTCATGGCTTCAAGCCATTTCTCAGAGTCAGGACTATTTATGGCCTCTTGATAGGATGTGGGCTCATTTTGATTCATAATTAACACATCATAATCACTAGTTATGAGAAATCCATATCTCATGGGGATTTGACGTGTCCTATCAGACCTCCTTGGGCCTTTTGGTACTTGTGAAGGCTCAACAACTTCTTGTTGATTCAGCTGCGGTTCCATATTAGGTACAATGCTATTTTGTGGGCCTTGAATTTCTTCAAGTTGCACTGTGCTCCCACTGGTTCCTTTGGAAATAAACTCTTTTTCCAAAAATACACCATTCCGAGACACAAACACTTTGTTCTTAGATGCATTATAGAAGTAATATCCTTTAGTTTCTTTAGGATATCCAACAAAAAGGCATTTGTCAGATTTGGGTGCTAGTTTATCTGAGATTTGATGTTTCATAAAAGCATCACAGCCCCAAATCTTAAGAAAAGACAAACTGGGAGTTTTTCCAGTCCATTTCTCATATGGTGTCTTTTCAACTGCCTTTGATGGAACTCTATTCAAAATGAATGCAGCAGTTTCTAAAGCATATCCCCAAAAAGAGACTGGAAGATCAGATTGACTCATCATAGATCTAACCATATCCAATAGAGTTCAATTTCTACGTTCAGACACACCATTCCATTGTGGTGTACCTGGAGGAGTCAATTGTGAAACAATCCCACAATCTCTAAGATGATCTATAAATTCTTGGTTTAAATATTCACCACCTCGATCAGATCTTAGTGTTTTAATATTTTTACCAAGTTGATTTTGTACTTCATTCTTGAAAATTTTGAACTTTTCAAAAGATTCAGATTTATGTTTCATTAGATAGAGATAACCATATCTACTAAAATCATCTGTGAAAGTTATGAAGTATTGAAAACCTCCTCTAGCAGTTGAGCTTAACGGTCCACATACATCAGAATGTATTAGGCCCAATAAGTCATTAGCCCTCTCACTTTGTCCAGTAAAAGGTATTTTAGTCATTTTTCCAAGTAAACAAGATTCACATGTATCAAATGATTCATAATCAAATGAATTTAAAAGCCCATTTTGGTGTAGATTTGAAATGCGTTTCTCATTTATATGGCCTAAACGACAATTCCAGAGGTAGGTCAAGTTTAAATCATTAGATTTAGACTTCTCTGTATCAACGTTATAGATTGGCATTTCATTAGTGTCTTCGGCATCTAAAACATAGAGTCCACTAGTGCATGGAGCATATCCATAGAAAATGTTATCGTGATAAATACTGCATTTATTATTCTTAATAATAAATTCAAATCCTTTCTTGTCCAAACAAGAAACAGAAATAATATTCCTACACAAAGTAGGTACATAATAACAACTTTCTAAAGATAAAATAAGTCCACTAGGCAAAGGTAACTCATAAGTTCCTACAGCTAAAGCAGCAACTCTTGCTCCATTGCCAACTCGTAAGTACACTTCGCCTCTTGCCAATGATCTACTCCTTTTTAGACCCTGCACATTTGTACAAATGTGAGATCCTGATCCAGTATCTAATACCCAAGAATCAGAAGCAGAAGCAGATAAATTTAATTCTATAACATGAATACCTGAAGAGGTAGTCTCACCACCCTTTTTCTTCTTCAGATCATCCAAATAGAGCCTGCAATTTCTTTTCCAATGGCCTGGCTCATTACAGAAAAAACAGATTCCTTCCTTTGCTTTGGGTTCAGCTTTGGATTTGGGCTTGGGCTTTGGCTTGGGCTTCTGAAAGCCTTTAAAGACCTTGCCCTTTCCTTTTCCAACCCTTTTCATCCCCTTTCCCTTATTGACCATGAGAACATCCTTGGTGTTACTCTTGATGTTCTTTTTAGCAGTTTTCAGCATCCCATGCAACTCTGAAACAGTCTTCTCCATACTATGCATATTGAAATTCATAATGAAGCTATCATAAGCTTCAGGCAAAGATTGGAGAATAATATCCACAGCCAGTTCTTGTTCAATATTAAGACCAAGCTTGTCCAAGTGATCAAGATGACCCTTCATCTTGAGAACATGAGGACTGACAGAGCCGCCAGTAGTCAGCTTGCAGGAAAGCAATGCCCTGATGGTATTGAACCTTTCAATTCTGGCTTTCTCTTAGAACATTTCCTTGAGATGGCCTATCATAGTATAAGCCTCCATTTCCATCAGTTGCTTTTGCAGCTCAGATTCCATACATCCAAGCATGACACAAGTGACATCAGTAGAATCATTGAGATGCTTGGTATAAGCATCCCTTTGTGCTCTAGGAGCATTGGCAACTGGTTCCTCAGGGATGGGTTGATCAAGGATGTATTCCTCTCTCTCATGCCTAAGAACAATTCTTAGGTTTCTGTACCAGTCAAGAAAATTAGTCCCATTGAGCTTATCCTTCTCAAGGATCGATCGCAGTGACATGGTAGGTGTAGTGTTTGAAGTCATTATCTACAATAAATATATGCAAAGTCCATTTAGTATTTTATTAAATATTTATAAGGCATAATAAAAACTCCCACTAAATTTACTCAAATCAATAACCCTCTAAGTTAATTTTAGAAATTTTAGTGGGCCAAGATCCATATTTCACCATACTCTAAGTGAGCTTTGGCTCATGACCTAAAATATGGTTATTTAGGTAGATAACTCTTATCAATTACATCTCATGTAACTCTTGGATGGTATGGGATTTGACATCACATGTCATGGCTAAAAATCCCATCTAATGCCCTAGGTCCAAAACCATTTTGATAACCTAGTTAAGTCAAACCATATCAAACGTTTGGATAACACCATTATCCAACTTGCCTTCCCCAGATAAATTTATACACCTTGCTTTGGCAGGCTCATATATAATAATCTAAGGCTTGAAAAGTGTTAAACTTATGGAAGACATTATAATGACTTAATATTAAATGAGGGTTCATCTTTATTTAATCGTATTCAGTTATTGTTATGTTGTATTGCATGGCATCATATGGCATCACATACATGGCATCACATGGCATCGCATATATAACAACAAATAAATAAATGTGACATAGCATGGCCCAAATCTAAGTTGATCTTCATAAGCCAATATGAAGATCAATGGTCAAACCTAGGTAAAATTACAATTACAAATTGAGCCTCCAACTTGGATCTCCATCTTCTACCATGGATCTCCCTTTTTGGTTCCCACCTTGGATCTCCATCCTAGGCCTCCAACTTGAATTGCACCATGGGTCTTGATTTAAAAAAATTATTGTAATTTATTCTACACTTTTCTAATAAAATAAATACAACAAAACAAAAATGACTCGCAGGCCGTATTTAAAATTACAACCCATAAAAATAAAATCCAATCACATTGGTCTAAGGGCCATGCTATGCACCATGCATAAAACAACAAACATGTATAACATAATAATCTATTTAGTTATTAAATCCAATCATTATGTTAAAAATAAACTAATGTGACAATTCTTTTGGGGTCAAGGGGCAGCACCCCTTGCGGGGTCCTAGGGGCAGCGCCCCTAGTAGGGTTCCAAGGGGCAGCGCCCCTGGCGGGGTTCGAGGGCAGCGCCCCAGGTGGCGGTCCGATGGTAAACACTTTACCTTAGCTCTTTGGTGAGTTGCCTTTCAAATTTCTGAACATTAATGAATTTTCGTAATCAAATTACTATAAAATCAATTCGTTCAAAATAGACAAAAACGCTCAATTAAAACAACCACCTTAAAACCCTTATTTGCGTCAAGAAAGCAATTAACCAATTTTCGTAATCATATTACTAAATCAGTTTGTTGCTTAAAAACATCACTTTTTGTAAACATTTTACAGTCTGAAAAATCTATTCAAAACAGATCAAAATTTTTTTTTTTTTATTAAAACAGACGCATCCATTAAGAAAACCCTAATTTGTGTAATCAAAATTACAGCTTGAACGAATCTATAGAAAACATATCCATTCTGCATAATCTGTTTAACATTTAAACAGATTGCCCTTAACACATAATCTGCATAATCACAAAATTTCTGTTTCAGATTTAATTAAAAATAATTTTCCTAATCAAATAGAAAACGTTTTTCTAATTAAAATAGGAAACAAATAAGCTGCTTCAATTAATCATATTAATCAAAACAGAATACATAACAGATTTAAATCCTTAAGTGATTAGGTTTTTGAAAACAGAATTTCTGTTTCAAATTTAATTAAAAACGATTTTCCTAATCAAATAGAAAACGTTTTTCTAATTAAAATAGGAAACAAATATGCTGCTTCAATTAATCATATTAATCAAAACATTATTCTTAATTCGTTTTTCATAAAAACATCATACAAAATTCGTTTTTCATGAAACAACATTCTTAATTCATAAAATCAAAAACTGCTTTTAGTTTAATCACATTAAACCATTACAAACATTAATCAAATTAATGTTTAATTCCGTTTTCAAATAGATTACCCAGAATTGTCACAAAACAAATCAAAACCCCTTTTGATAATTTTGAAACCCTTTTCAAAACGAATCTTAAACCCTAACATATATCACATATACATAGAATCAATTAATCGAATTACAAGTGGCTCTGATACCACTGTTGGGGTTCCGTGATGCAAACGCAGCGGAAAAATTAAAATTTTGTCACGTTCCCAAGCCAGGATCCATGTAATTCGACTAATTGATTAAATCTAGGGTTTTAATAATCTTACCAAAACGCAGAAGAGACAAGATTCTCTGGAAGGATGAGAGGAGGTTCACACCGGTGACACCTTACCTCGAGCTTTTTTGGCTTGGTTGTTCGGATCAAGACGTCTCCAAAAGGATGCGTCCTCTATAGGTATCCACACGAACAGCCCTTCACAAAATGAATTTGAGTGTGTGTGCTAGCAACCTCTTGACTGTCTCACAAATCAAGAATAAAAGGAAAAACTCTGTCTTTGTTTTCTAAGAGGAAAGAAAATGAATTTGGAGGCAAAAACAAGTGTGTGAAACCCTAGAGAATATAACATATTTATAGACTCCAAGTTAGGGTTTCACTTACCAATAACCTTTTGGTAATTTTCCATTTATTATATTCTGATTTTGTTTTAAAAATAAAACAAATAATATCTTATTTATTTATTTAAAATAACATTTATCTTAAATAAATAAATAAATAAATAAAACACTTTAATTATTTATTTCCACAGAGTTTATTTTGGGCTTATTAAACCCATATCCGTTTTGGGCTTGTTCTAAGTGTGTGACCCTGTAGGTTCACATAACATTGGCAGTGGGCCTAAATCTCTATATAGGCCTACAAGCCATAAGTGGCCTCTAGCAAGACATTATGACTACCCAAGTCATGTGAAGTCAATAATCCGACATAACCTAATTACAATGAATTTTATTGTCCCTTTATCATATGATATCTTAATTGAACATAAGGCATAGAATGTCATCCTTATATAGTTCAATATTATGACTTGATTCCAAGTAGACTGAAAATGATAACTCTTTATCAATTCATTTCAGCATGGCCATGCATTTTATTCAGTCTATCTCATCAAGGGGCCTTTAGATATCTTTGTCATATTAATGAGGTATAAATTCCTTCTAAATCACTCACATTCCTCACATAACTAATTTTATATCCAACAACATTCTTTTAATCATCCAGTTAAAGACAATGTTAGAATGTGTCAAAACATAAAATAGCTATGTAGAAATTCATGATGATTTCAAGGTCAAAGGACCGAAATAAAATTACTGTGATAAGAAATACTTATGACAATAATCTATGTAGTATTCTCATAGTGGGTCAATCCAGTACATGATCTCTCATCATGTACCTATGAGTTGACTTAATATCTCATATTTATGATTAGTAAAACATAACCATCAGTCAACATCATACTAGCCTTAATACTTTAATATTCATATAATGAATAAATGGCTAGGGATAATTAGAATAGAACTCTTATTTTAATCTAAGGGTTTTACTATCAAGTCACATACTTGATGGCCTTAGTAAGAATTAACCATTCATGTAATTATAAAATCAAATGATAATATAATACCTCTTTATTAATAAAATAAGAAAGTCAATACATAATCACAAATGATTGACCTAGTGCATATCACTAACACCTTTTCAATCTCAAAGAAAAAGGGTAAGAGGACCTTCCACTTCTCAAAGTGTCGATGATGAGCCCGCTTGGGTTGGTGGTTTCTTTGATCACCTATCCATAGTGGAATCAAACTTCAACACAAGGTTTGATCAAGTAGACACTAGACTTGATCGATTTGAGTATAGAACGGATCACATAGAGTATGATATTCGCCAATTGTATGTTCATCATAACATAAAATGCTCTTGGTCTCCTACTCCTCCTCCTCCTCCTCCATAAGGCTAATTTTTTTAAACTTGTATATTTTTCTCTTTCTTTAGTTTTTATTTCATTTATTTTTAGTATACTTTTCGTATCTTAATTTTGAGTTGTTAGTTTTTTTTCTTGTCTACAATTAATATTATAATATCATTGTAACTTTATTTTTTTAATTTATTATTTATTGAGTTTATGCATGATTCTTAATTGTGTTTATACATGCAAAATTCATATTTAAGTTATTCATGTATAAATTCCTCTTAGGAATAGTTTTGATCTTTGTTAATGCATGGATATTTTTAAGATTTGGTCTATCTTTGCTTTTGACAAAAGGGAAGAAATAATTAAGTTTGCATGTGTATTTAGTTCATTTCTTTTTTCCAAAGATGTGTTTATGTAAGTGACATTACTATATGGGAGTGTGTCCTTGATATCAATGTAACAATGCAACAATGTAAGTGTGGCTAGTTTTTTCCTTACAATAAAAAGCCTTGTTTTGCTTATTTTGTTTATGTATGACATGATTTTTATAAAGATTTGATGTATCTTTGTTTTTATTGTTTTGGTTCTTGATCTTTTATTTCCTCTAATTTTTTTTTGTCTCTTTAGAATTATTTCCCTTTATCTCTCTCCTTTTTCTTTTTGTCTTTAACAAAATGGGGGAAGATATGTGAAAAAGAAGCTTTGTGTTTGTGGTATGCTACATGATTATGCATGATTAATTTGCCAGCTAAAATCTATATGATCATGTGTTACTTAGTGTTATATGTACTATTTTGTAATGCATTCTAGTACCACTACATGCATATATATTTGAAATTATTTCCTTCAAGTTACCTAAACAATTTAATTTTAATGATCATGTTATCATGTTTTTAACACATTTTTTTTATGTTAGGCCATGTTCTTGATAATATGATTATGTTTTCTTTATTTTTTATAAGAAGGGTAATAAAATAAATTTATATTTTTAATCATATCTATAAGAGGGAAGTAATATAGAAATATATAAGAAACATTTGTTATCCATTATATATTCCTTGATAATTCAATTACTTCTATACGTTGATAAATGATGTATTCTAGTAACATTTATGCATATATTAAGGGGGAGGAAAATTGTTCACATAATGCATCAATTTAATTTGAGAGGGGGAGCTATTAAATATAATGCATATTCATTCATGTCATTTTTTTTTGACACTCACACATATTATTTATTATCTTTTTAAATTAGTTGTCAAAGCTAAAAAGGGGAGATTATTGACTATTTGCATGATCAAATTCTTAATTTTAGACTTTGACACAATTTTGATACTAATGATTTCAACTAAATGTGTAGGGAATTATATATCAAACATATACACTTTTGGTATATAGTGGTATTTTGGGCTAATTCAACCTCTGAGATTCAAAGAGCTTTTTAACATATTTAGAGCTCTATAATGAGAAAATTTGAAGTAGACATCTTAAGCTTTTTGAATTGAGTTTATTTTTCAAAATCTGAGTTCATTTGGGAATGCAAATCTTCAATCGAAGTCAGCATATGCATCTTTCATTTCAGGTTGCGGAATTCTTAGTATTTTAGAAATATCTTGAGCTATAGATATTTAATTGAGGTGATTCAAAGTGATATAGAAATATAAGACAATTATCTACAAATTCCATGAAGAAAGTTTAGACTGATTTGATCTTCTTCAATCCTGTTTGTGAGCATCTCACGAGCCGATCATGAGCTATCTCCTTTTAGTGTTCATTTGCAGTAAAGGGACAGTGCCACTCACGAGCAAGAGTCACGAGCTCTATTCACTTATGAGTAGCTCATAAGGGTAATACTAAAAGCTCTAAATGGATATATTTGAATACAACGACTATTATTTTTGCTCCTCAAAAGCATTGTTCACCTATGAGTGATGCTTTGATAGAATTAAGTCCAAGATGATTCAAAAATCAATTATAGACATTGGAGACTTTTTTTTATACATCCAACAACCATATTTTTAAGTATTTGTCTATATAAATACTCCTCAGAGTTCAATTGAAATGTTAAGAAACTTTTTTATCATTCATTCTTTCTTAAGCATTCAATTGAGCTCTCAAATTTTCTTAAACAATTCTTTTATTTGTACAACTCTTGTGAGAGTTGGTTGTGTGTTAAAAATAAAATTTCTCTTCATTTTAAATCTTGGGATAAATTATAAGGGAAGTGAAATTTATTTATAAAGGAATTGGTTTAAGTGTTTTCCATTGAAACACTTGGGATTTAGTTTTTGAGTGAGCCTTGAAAACTCAAGTTGTGAGGTTATAAGACTGAGCCATAAAACTCTTGTGTAATCTTAATCTTGTGAACAAGATTATGGATGATTGAAAATCCTAACTTGGGGATAAGTTAGGTGGACACGTAGGATTATTGTTGAATCTGAACTCCTTAAATTTTTGTGTTCTTCATTCTTCCTTCTCAACTTCCATTCAATTTTTGCAAAGAATTCTTTTAATTTTTAATTTTTATTTGATAGTCCTATTCACCCCCTCTAGGAATCTTTTCATAAACAATTAAGTCAAAGTAGGAATGAGTTAATTTACTGAAGTTATTAGTAAAATATGTTAACATACTAGGATGCAGATGGAATTGTTAAGGTCAATGAAGGGCCACTGCCTAGTTGAGGTAGTTCTACAAATAACAAAAGGAAACAAAAATTAAAAAGTACCAATACTTTGTTTAAAACTAAAATTCAAATAAAATATATTAACAGATGCTTTGTACTAACCTTTTTTAAGATTTTCAAGAACTTTTATTGCCTTTTTAACAAAAATTGGATTATTGGACATTCTCATCCAATTTTGGACATGAATGACGGCTTCCATAATTCTAGGAGTTAAAGAACTCCTAAAATAATCAAGAACTCTACCTCTTGTATTGAAAGTTGATTTAGACACAACTGTTGAGATTAGGACTGTTAATACATCTCTAGCCATATGAGCTAGAATAGAAAATCTTTCACAATTTAGCTTCCACTGTCTTAACACATCTTGGCCATCATCTTCTACTACAGCTTTGCTCAAATACTTTTCCAATTCATATTATTTTCTACCACCAAGTACACTTTTCAATTTATGCTTCTTGTATTTTGCTTTCAAAACTAACATAGGCTTGGTGGCAGTAGAAGGGACATCATAATAATGAGCAGTTTAAATGCTTTCATAAGTAGATTGGGACTAACACTCAGATCCAGTAGCAACATAAGAACCATAAAGTCTGTTATAGTCCTCATAGAGTTCAAACAGAGATGCCTTCACAAGTTGATAAAAACTACTTCTACTATCCTCATACATTTGAACTAAAGAGAACTCCGACTATCTAAGTTTGGATGTTGGATCCAAAATGTTAGCAAACAAAATAAGAAAATTTATTTTCTCAATATCACCCCAATATTTATCGAAATTTACTTTCATATTGATGCTTATAATGATCATGTTATCATTAAATGATTTCATCCACTCATCCAGGACACAATATAAATTAGACACTTCATTGAAAAAAGTATTAGAAGTGACATACTTAAAACTAGAGATTCTAAGTGTCATCTCATAAAACTGCTTTAAGCATTCCACCATTGCATTAACATAATGCCAATAAAAAATATCTGGGACTTCATTAAGTAAATATGCCCTAAAGGCTAACTCAGTTTCATCATATTTTTCAAAGATGTTTTCATATAAACTATCACGACCTAAAACAGGGGGCTATGACCGGCTCTAGGGAATGAGAATTCTTTCGAATCCGGAACCCGTAGCAAGCCTTAAAAATAAAAGCATGCAATGAAATGAAATAAATAAAATATTATACAGCTAAAATTACATCTTAAATATAAAATAAATTCTTAACATCCTTTAATATCATAAAATCACATCATATATATAATAAAATCTTTAAGTACAAATATTTTAGAGTAGCACTCTGAATTTAAAATCTAATACGTACATAATTATAAATACAAATCATAACAGATTAAAGTACAACAACTACTGTAGTGTATAGAATACAAAATAAACTCAAGTAAGCAATTTACATAATAAGGTCGGAGTGGAAGAACTCCGGCATACAAGCCTGCTACTAAGGTCTGAGGATGAAGACTCTCTTGAAAAATATTAACAGAGGGGAGTCAGACCTTATTGAGTGAATTGTTATAATATATATACATGCATAACTAAATGTCAAATGCAAACACTCAATAGTATATATAATAAATATATATACAGGCAAATACACACAGATGCTAAAATCACTTTATATATAATACTAAAAAATATCAGTTTATGAAGGATCAAATAGAACCCTAAATGATCGCAACCTCAAATAATAATAACCAACACTCTAGCTATACAGGCTCACTTATTCTAAATAAATTCTCTTATTCCATTTGGACAGTAGACTGGCCCCTAGACACTTAGTCAACCAAGCTCCAACAGTTTGACTGTCAGTGTGATTGGTCCCGAGACACTTGGTCAACCAAGCTCCAGCAATCACACTCTCAATTCACATCTCACATTAGTCAAATCAAATCAATGAAGTCATAATCCACCAGTAGGTTAGTAATTTAACCTAAATTCTATCGTCATATTGGTATGTACTCGGTCCTAATGCTGCCCACTAGGAAGCACGTTCTATTGATATCCTTCATTAAAATAAATCATACAGTAAGAAACTGTCACGACCTAAAACAGGGGCCATGACTGGCGCTAGGGAACGAGAATTCTTTCGAATCCGGAACCCGTAGCAAGTCTAAAAATAAAATAAAATAAACCATGCAATAGTAATAATTACAATATATAATGCAGCGGAAATAAAAAAAATCATAAATATCATAAATATCACAATATTATTTTCACAAACTGGATTTAAGTTAAATCTCATCTCATATATATAAAATCTTTTTAATACAATCCAGTTCAAGTATAATACAATATCTCACATAAATAAAATACATAAAATCCCACGTTTAATTCACAACTACTGCAGTGTCTAGATTATATAAAAATAAGACTCAAATAAGTAATTTACACAAAGAAGCCGGGGCGGAAGAAATCCGGCGTATAGGCCTGCTACTGAGGTCTGAAGATGTTGACTCTCCTGAAAAATAGTCAACGGAGGGGAGTCAGACCTCACTGAGTGAATTACTATAATATATATACATGCATACTAAATGACAATGCATACACTCCACAGTATATATATCTAATATGTATATATACAGGCAAATTCACACAGATGCAGTAAAAATCATTTTTATATATTTTATTGAAAATCACGGTTTATGAAGGATCACATAGAACCCTAAGATATCGCAACCTCGGAAATAGTGTTAGACAACACTTTAGCCATACAGGCTCACTTATTCCAAAATATATCCGCTTAATCCATTTAGACAGTAGACTGGCCCCGAGACACTAAGTCAACCGAGCTCCAGCAGTCTGACTGCCAGTGTGATTGGCCCCAAGACACTTGGTCAACCGAGCTCCAGCAATCACACCCAAATCACATCTCACACATCAATAATCATATGCAATCAATATCCATAAACTAGTTAGTAATATAGCCTAAATACTATAGGCGTACCGGTACGTACTCGGTCCTAGTGCTGCCCACTAGGTAGCACGTTCTATTGATATCCTTCATCAATAAATATAAAACATCCATTCACAAATACATGATGCATGAATTTAAATAAAATAACAATATAAACCATATATATACCGGAAATATACCAAAAGTAAACCAGGTATATTTCGAGTATATATATGTCAAATGAATTCAATCAATTTACAAATTAAGCTAGAAATATATTTAAAACATTTTTAAATATGATTTATTAATAAAACATGCATATAATTTAATATATACCAACAATAAATCAAAAATATACTTAAATAAAAATCACATTATTTATGCATTTTAATCAAAATAAAACATATATTTCTAGATCATGCATCCTAAGGCATATATATATAGTATAGTAACTCACCCTAGTGCGCTCCACGAGATGAGTCCGACGGGCCTGGACCACTAGCCCTCGGTCTCGGCTCAACTAAACAAGCAATAACGACAAACATTAGAATAAACCTAATAGAAAATCCTAGAATTCGATCTAGAGTATTAAACACAGAAACAGGATTAGGGATCGACCGGATATCATGTTTTACGAGAATTCTACCGAAAATTCGGCAGAACCTCCCCTGTAAAACGGACATCTCTCTACTCAAAAGAGTAGAGCCGACCCTGCAAAGAAACACACTTCGAAAATAAACACCACATCTCATTCACAACCCCTCGGTCGGACTCCAGACTCCAATCTACCGACCGGGGTCCACAAACACAGAACAATTATGAAAATACCAAAAATATCCTTAAATCACAGAAATACATTTTATACGTAGAAATTACATAATTAACCTTAAAACACTATAAAAACCGATAAAAACTCATTTTATTAGAAAAATCGTATATTATATATATAATTGAAAATAATTCACGAAAAATAGTTTTAATTAGTTAAAAATACCAAATAATTTGTAGAAATCATTTTTATACCTTAAATAACTATTAAAACCAATTAAATTACATTTTTAGCCAATTTTGTGTAAAATTACCAAAATACCCCTATATATATAAATATACTAAAATTACTTCAAAAATTCACCATAAATTATAAAATTATCCAAAATTAATTTTCTCAACATATTTATCAATAATATTAATAATTAAACTCAATTAACCAATTAATTTCAAATAAAAACGTAATTAACCCTAATTTCCCAAATTACATAAACTTCAATAATTCAAAATAAATACATAATAATTCATAAAAATTCCAAATAAATTCCTATAATTCATTTCAACACCTAATTTAACCATAAAACACAATTTCATAATTTAAATAATTAATTTCCGAAAATTAGAAAATAATATTAAAATATTTAAAAATACCCAAAAATCCAAAAAATCTCCAAAAATTCCATAAAAATTCACACATGTATATTAAGCTACTAGGATCAACATTTGTGAGGGGATTTTTTATGAATCAATCAATTCGAAGCTCAAAAAAATCAAAAACCCTAATGTGACCGAATTGGAAAATTCGAAACCTAAGCAATTCTAGATCATTTAAGCTCAAACCAAAGCTAGAATCACACTCACCAGAGCTCAAGGAGAAGAAAGAGACCAGCGGTGTCGAAAATGGTGGCCAGAAGAGGAAGAAACAGCGAGGAGAAGGATTTCGGCCAAAAATGGCAAAAACCGAGCAAGCCACTGCCGGAGAAGACGGTTGGGACGGCGAGGCAGTGGAGGAGAACAGCGGCACGCAGGGGAAGGCACTCTGACGGCCGATGATCGGGGTAGCAGCGGGGGAGAGGGAAATGGAGGAGAGTCGGGCGCGGGGGGAAGAAGAAGAAGAAGAAGAAAAAAAAAAAGAAAAAAAAGAAAAAGAAAAGAAAAAGAAAAAAAAGAAAAAAGAAATAATAAAATAATATGTATATATTAAAATATAGTGTATAAATAAAATTTGTGGGAAAAATATACACCACATATTATTATATTAATTTAAATAAACAATTAATAATAAAATATTAAAATATTAGGATAATATATATTAAACCCTAATTAAATAAATATCGCACACATACACGGTGTTTAGTAATTTTAAAAATACGTATGAGTTCATGCAAGTCTGAAAATATATTTAAAATAATTAATAATGAATTATTTACGTGAAAATTTCCCCGAAAATGCAAGTCCTGGGAAAATTTTACGTAAAGTACTGTAAATAATACACAATAATTAAAATAGGTTTTAAATACATATCAACTGGTAAAAATATCGTAATATATATACAAAAATTATTAACACTGCATATCCCAGTACAGTATTAAAATATTTAAAAACACGGGATATTACAGTCTTCCCCCTTTACAAGAATTCGTCCCCGAATTCCAGAAAACAGAATCAAGAAGGAAAGAGATACGGGTAAGAAGCTCGCATCTCAGCTTCAGTCTCCCACGTATGCTCCTCAACTCTATTGCTACGCCACAAAACCTTGACCATCGGAATCTATTTCGAACGCAACTGTCGAACTTGATAATCAACGATCGCCACAGGTTCTTCCACAAATGTCAAATCTTCACTCACTTCTACACTGTCGGGCTGCAACACGTGTGAAGGGTCTGAGATATACTTCCTCAACATCGAGATATGAAATACTGGATGCACCTGTGACATACTCGGAGGCAAATCCAACCGATATGCAACAGTGCCAACTCTCTCCAGAATCTCAAATGGTCCGATATATCTCAGTGCTAACTTACCCTTCCTGCCAAATCTCATCACACCCTTCATCGGAGATACTTTCCGAAAAATGAAATCTCCAACCTGAAACTCCACATCTCTGCGCCTAGGATCCACATAACTCTTCTGTCTGCTAACTGCGGTCTCTAATCTTCGCTTAATCACGGTGACTTTCTCTGCAGCATCCTGAACCATCTCAGGTCCAGTCAAAGCTCTCTCACCAATCTCGTCCCAACTCAACGGGGATCTACACTTCCTTCCATACAATGCCTCGTACGGTGCCATGCCAATCTGCTATGGTAGCTGTTATTATATGCAAACTCAACGAGTGGCAAATGATCATCCCAGCTACATCCCAAATCCAAGACACACATCCTCAACATATCTTCCAGTGTCTGGATCATCCTCTCAGACTGACCATCTGTCTGAGGATGAAAAGCAGTATTGAAATCCAACCTAGTGCCCATCACTTCCTGCAACTTCTGCCAAAAATGAGAAGTAAACACCGAACCTCTATCTGACACAATGGACACAGGTACTCCATGAAGGCATACGATATGCTTCACGTACAACTTCGCCAATCTGGCAACTGAATAAGTGGCTTTCACAGGTAGGAAATGTGCAGACTTCGTCAACCTGTCTACAATCACCCAGATGGAATCGTATCCATCCTTTGAACGAGGTAAACCAACCACAAAATCCATAGCTATCCTTTCTCACTTCCACTCGAGAATAGGAAGAGGCTGAAGCTTCCCAAAAGGCTTCTGATGTTCAGCTTTCACTTGTTGACATGTTAGACACTTAGCAACATAATCAGCGACATCCTTCTTCAATCCGTACCACCAGTATAGATCTCTGATACTGTGGTACATCTTAGTAACACCTGGATGAATGCTGAAGGCTGTAGAATGTGCTTCCTCTAAAATCTCTTCCCTCAAGTCATCCACATCAGGAACACACAATCTACCACTGATCCACAACACACCATCATCATCAAGTGTGAAATCAGTGAACTTCCCTACTCGAACATTCTCTGCAAGTTCTTCCAGAATAGGATCTCGGCTCTGAGCTGCTTTAATCCTATCCCTCAGTACATATTGCACTTTAAACTGAGCTAGCAGTCCACTTGATCTACTGATCTTCATCATCAGACCTTGATCCACCAACAGATGCAACTCTTGGATCAATGGTCTCCTCTCAACACCGATGTGAGCAAGACTGCTTGAGGACTTCCTACTCAAGGCGTCTGCTACAACATTAGCTTTACCCGGATGATATAAGATCTCGCAATCATAATCCTTCAACAGTTCCAACCATCTCTTTTGCCTCAAATTCAAATCTCGCTGCTGAAAAATGTACTTAAGGCTCTTGTGATAAGTAAATATCTCACAAGTCACCCCGTACAGATAATGTCTCCAGATTTTCAAAGCAAAGATCACTACAGCCATCTCAAGATCATATGTAGGATAGTTCTGCTCATGCTTCTTCAACTGCCTCGAAGCATAGACTATCACCCTTCCATTCTGCATCAACACACAACCAAGACCAATTCTAGAAGCATCACAGTAAACTGTGAACTTATCCACACTATTAGGCAAAGCTAACACTGGCGCTGTGGTTAATTTCTCCTTCAACAACTGAAAACTATTCTCATAAGCTTCTGACCACTCGAATCTAACATTCTTCTGAGTCAAGTGAGTCATAGGGGCTGCTATCCTGGAAAAATCCTGCACAAACCGCCTATAATACCCGGCTAAACCCAGAAAACTTTGAATCTCAATGACAGAAGTAGGTCTAGGCCACTCAGATACTGCCTCAACCTTCTGTGGATCAACCTGAATACCTTCTTTAGACACTACGTGTCCAAGAAAAGAAACACTCTCCATCCAAAAATCACACTTCGAGAATTTAGCATAAAGCTGATGATCTCTCAATGTCTGTAGTATAATCCTCAAGTGATATACATGCTCCTCCATACTCGTCGAATATACCAGTATATCATCAATGAAGACTACTACAAACTGATCCATATATGGTCTGAATACCTTATTCATCAGGTCCATAAAAGCTGCTGGTGCATTAGTCAAACCAAAAGACATCACCAGAAAGTCATAATGGCCATATCGAGTGCGGAACGCTGTCTTAGGAACATCAGATTCACTAATCCGCAGCTGATGATAACCCGACCTCAAATCGACCTTCGAAAAGAACTGTGCACCTTGAAGCTGATCAAACAAATCATCAAGCCTTGGGAGAGGATACTTGTTCTTCACTGTCACCTTATTCAGCTCTCTATAGTCAATGCACAGTCTCAGGGTACCATCCTTCTTCTTCACAAACAAGACTGGTGCACCCTAAGGAGAAACACTAGGTCTAATGAAACCTTTATCCAATAACCCTTGCAACTGCTCCTTCAACTCTTTCAACTCTGCAGGAGCCATTCTATAGGGTGGCATAGATATAGGAGTAGTACCTGGAACCACATCTATACAGAACTCAATCTCTCTATGAGGTGGTAAACCTGGCAACTCCTCGGGAAAAACATCAGGAAACTCACAAGCAACAGGAACATCTGTGAGTGACAACTTCTCCACTGAAGTATCCCTAACCAATGCCAAATATCCCTGACAACCTTTCCTCAATAACTTCCTAGCCGTAATAGCAGAAATAAGATTCTGAGGTGCTGAACTCCTATCACCCACAAACTTAAACTCTGCTTCATCAGGAATTCTGAACGTCACCTCTTTATTCCTGTAATCTACCACGGCATAGTGCTGAGATAACCAATCCATTCCCAGAATAACATCAAACTCCATCACATCCAACAGAATCAAATCAGCGGGTAATTCTTAACCTCCCACGAGAACTGGACAACCAGAAAGAACAATATCGGTGTCCAAGGAATAGCTCAGAGGAGTGGCAACAGACAAGGGAAAAGCCATCCTCGAAGCTTGCCAACAAGATTTAGAAGCAAAAACAGGAGAAACAAACGAATGCGTGGCACCCGGATCAAACAAAACCCATGCATCCATGTAATAAACAGAAACAATACCTGCCACGACTGCATTAGATGCCTGAGCATCCTGCTGAGTGAGATGGAAAACTCTGGCCTGACCTCGACCTCCCTGCTGACTGGTAGAAGCCTGGCCAACACCTCTGGCACCTCCTCTAATACCTCTACCATGACTCTGCTGTGGAACAAATTGAGTGGAACTCTGATGCTGGGCTGGCGGTAACTGAAATGGCACGGGTGCAGCACTAGCAATCGACTGCTGTGGGAATCGCGGAATCTGTTGCTGCTGATACCCGGAATAAGGATACGATCTGGTAACATGTCCTATCTGCCCACATCTGAAGCATGTCAGTGGTGTCAGATAACACGGTCCCTGATGGACTCTACCATAAGTCTGGCAAACACTGGCCGCTGATCCAGAACTACGACCACTGCTGCTGCTCGAAGCACCTGACCCAAATCTGAACGATCTACGCTGACCTCCACGGCCATGTCTACTACTCCGATGCACTCGCTGCTGCTGTCTCTGACTCTGCTGAGTCGGACCTCACTGCTGACTACTCGAACCAACATGAAAACTCGAATATGGAGTAGCCTGCAATCCACTCGACTGAACTCCTAGCTGGTAGTAATCAGGCATCGCTCCCTGCCTAACTAGCCTCAGCTCAATCTCCTTGGCTAACTCAATCACAGACTCGAGAGTAAGGCCTGCTGTAGGCATACTAGCAAAAGCAGAACCCAAACCAGTAACGTAGGTAGTGACTGCGAAATACTGATCTCGCATCAGATCCTCTGCATATCTATCCAGATGAAGAAATTCTTGGGTATACTCCTCTACTGATCGATCTCCACGAGAAATACTGGTCAGTCGAAGACGATAGCTCAAACGAAGAGGCTCTGGACAGAATCTCCTCATAAATCGCTCATCATATAGGGCTGGATCATCTGAATGAACCAATCTAAGGCTGGTCCCTCAACAGACAACTCAACGATCATAATCCGCTGGTACTCGGTATGAGCAGTCCGAGTCCTAGTCTCAATCGCATGCAGAAAATCTAACGGATCGGAAGTACAGTCAAATGCAATCCTGCCAACTTGGGCATAGAACAAAGTTGCCTCAGGGTCAGACATACCCTGCTGATAGGCAGGCTGAACAACTGGAGGAACAGGAACATCAAATTCAGGCTCAACAGGCTCCTCGTCCTGTAACTCTCTCTGCCTATGGTGACCTGCCGCTCCTCGAGGTCTACCTCTGCCACGACCTCTACGTCTAACTGGCTACTCAGGAGGTAAAACCTCATCCTGAAAAGACTCATCATCCTCGGCCTCAACGACCGGTGGAGCGACATGCGCTCGCCTCCTCATACTGAAAAGACAAACGGAAAGATTCAGACAAAACAGACAACGGAGGAATAACGCTGAAAACTAAGCAAGGAATACTTATCAAGACATACTCGAACCTAATTCACTGCAGTAATTCAACAGAAAACACAACTTTAAAACTAGGGCCACAACTCACATAACTAAGCCCTGACACAGAACTCCGTTCTGATACCAACTTTGTCACGACCCAAAACAGGGGCCATGACCGGCGCTAGGGAACGGGAATTCTTTAGAATCTGGAACCCGTAGCAAGCCTAAAAATAAAATAAATCATGCAATAATAACAATAATCATATAATATGCAGTGGAAATAAAAATCATAAATATAATAATAACATTTTCATCACTGGATTTAAATCAAATCTCATCTCATATATATATAAAATCTTTAAATACAAATCCAGTTTCAATATAACATATCTCTTAAATAAAATACATGAAATCCCATATTTTAATACACAACTACTGTAGTGTCTAGATTATAAAAATAAGACTCAAGTAGATAATTTACACAAAGAAGCCGGGGCGGAAGAAATCCGGCGTATCGACCTGCTACTGAGGTCTGAAGATGTTAACTCTCCTGAAAAATAGTCAACGGAGGGGAGTCAGACCTCACTGAGTGAATTACTATAATATATATACATGCATACTAAATGACAATGCATACAGTCAACGGTATATATCTAATATATATATACAGGCAAATACACACAGATGCAATGAAATCATTTTATATATATTTTATTGAAAATCATCTTTTATGAATGATCACATAGAACCCTAGAATATCGCAACCTCAGAAAATAGTGTTAAACAACACTCTAGCCATACAGGCTCACTTATTCCAAATATATCCACTTAATCTATTTAGACAGTAGACTGGCCCCGAGACACTGAGTCAACCGAGCTTCAGCAGTCTGACTGCCAGTGTGATTGGCCCCGAGACACTTGGTCAACCGAGCTCCAGCAATCACACCTCCAAACCATATCTCACACATCAAATAATCATAATCAATCAATATCCATAATTAAATTAGTATTATAGCCTAAATACTATAGGCGTACCGGTACGTACTCGGTCCTAGTGCTGCCCACTAGGTAGCACGTTCTATCGATATCCTTCATTAATAAAATAAATCATTCATTCACAAAAATAAATGATGCATGAAGTTCAATAAAATATCAACATAAACCATATATATACCGGAAATATACCAAAAGTAAACCAGGTATATTTCGAGTATATATACGTCACATAAATCCAATCAAATTATAAATTAAGCTAGAAATATATTTAAAAACATTTTAAATATATTTTATTTACAAAACATGCATATAATTTAATATATACCAAAAATATACTTAATATAAACTTAAGAAATAATCAAATTATTTATGCATTTTAATCGAAATAAAATATATATTTCTAAATCATGCATCCTAAGCATATATGTATAGTATAGTAACTCACCTAGTGCGCTCCACGAGACGGGTCCGACGGGCCTGGTCCACTAGCCCTCGGTCTCGGCGCAACTAAACAAACAATAACGACAGACATTAGAATTAACCTAACAAAAATCCTAGAATTCGATCTAGAGTATTAAACATAGAATCGATATCAGGGTTTGACCGGATATCACGTTTTACGAGAATTCTACCGAAAATCCGGCAGAACCTCCCCTGTAAAACGGACATCTCTCTACTCAAAAGAGTAGAGCCGACCCTGCAAAGAAACACACTTCGAAAAACTACACAAGGCACAATCAAAATCCCACGGTCGGACTCCAAACTACAGTCCACCGATTGGGGTTCACAAATACAGAATAATTTCGAAAATACCAAAAATACCCTTACAACATAGAAATTCATTTTATAAGTAGAAATTACATAATTAACTTTAAAACACAATAAAAACCGATAAAAACTCATTTTATTAGAAAAACCGTATATTATATATATAATTGAAAATAATTCACGAAAAATAGTTTTAATTAGTTAAAAATACCAAATAATTTTTAGAAATCATTTTTATACCTTAAATAACCATTAAAACCAATTAAATTACATTTTTAGCCAATTTAGGGTAAAATTACCAAAATACCCCTATATATATAAATATACTTAAATTACTTCAAAAATTCACCAAAAATTATACAATTATCCAAAATTAATTTTCTCAACATATTTATCAATAATATCAATAATTAAACTCAATTATCCAATTAATTTCAAATAAAAACATAATTAACCCTAATTTCCCAAAATCACATAAACTTCAATAATTCAAAATAAATACTTAGAAATTCATAAAAATTCCAAATAAATTCCTATAATTCATTTAAACACTTAATTTAACCATAAACCCCAATTTCACAATTTAAATAATTAATTTGCAAAAATTAGAAAATAATATTAAAATATTCAAAAATACCCAAAAATCCAAACAATCTCCAAAAATGCCATAAAAATTCATAGATGTAGATTAAGCTACTAGGATCAACATTTGTGAAGGATTTTTCATGAATCAATCAATTCGAAGCTCAAAAAAATCAAAAACCCTAATGTGACCGAAATTGAAAATTCAAAACCTAAGCAAAGCTAAACCATTTTAGCTCAAACCAAAGCTAGAATCACACTCACCGGAGCACAAGGAGAAGAAAGAGACCAGCGGTGTCGAAAACGGTGGCTGGAAATGGGAGAAACGGCAAAGGGACGATTTTCGACCAAAAGAGAAAAAATGGAGCTGCCGGCGCCGGGGAAGGGAGCTGGAGGCGGCGGAGGACGGCGATGGAAAGCCGGGAGGCACATTGATGGTAGGTGACCGGAGTTCCAGACGGTGAGGGGTGGGGTGGGTGGTGGTCGGGCGCAGGAGGGAAAGAAGAAGAAGAAGAAAAAGAAAAAGAAAAAAAAAAGAAAGAAAAGAAAAAGAAAAGAAAAAGAAAAAAAGAAAAAAAGAAAAAGAAAAAAAAAATAATAATAAAATAATAATAAAAATAAATTTTAATACTTTAATAATAAATAAAATAATTAAATAACAATAAATTAATAAACAAATAATAAAATATTAGGGTAATATATTAAACCCTAATTAAATAAATATTTACACACACAGGCTTTATTTAGTATTTTAAAAATACGCATGAGTTCATGCAAGTCCGAAAATATATTTAAAATAATTAATATTAAAATATTTACGTGAAAATTTCCCCGAAAATTCAAGTCCCGGGAAAATTTTACGTAAAACACTGTAAATAATACACAGTAATTAAAATAGGTTTTAAATACATATCAACTCGTAAAAATATCATATATATACATTCAAAATTTATTAACACTGCATATCCCGGTACAGTGTAAAAATATTTAAAAACACGGGATATTACAGTTTTATATATATATATATATATATATATATATATATTATTAATACACAAAATAATAATGCATGAAACAATAAAAACAATAAAATTGGTATCAGAGCCTGGTTTTTGCATAAGGTGGAATTATTATAATTAATATGAAGACTAAAGGAGAAGGAATGCTTAAATATGACTGAACTAGAAAGCTCTTCTATTCCCTCTTCCACTCCCTCTGCAATATGTGATTATAAATACGTGCCAACTAAGTCTGTTGCTGTTACCCTATCACCTCTTATCAACCAAACCACCTAGAAAAAGACCGATTACTTGTATGAGTTTACCTACCTTCCTGAAGACCAAAAGATTGAGAAATCAAAGTTTTCCTTATTGAACCCTTATGATGCCTTTTTAAAAACCAAAATAAACTGGAAACAATCTTTCAAAGCTCTTGTAAACCGACCTACTTCTTCTATAAAAGAATATGTTCAAGCATCCAGTTTTGATTAACATCACATACTAGCCTCTCAGACAGAACAGTTTGTGACCTTATAAATTCCTCTAGAATTTTTGAGAACTTGGCTTAACCAGGGATACACTCATATCCACTTTGGAGCTATAAGGTTAGGACTCTCCTACTATGGCAGAGTAGGGCAACCTGTCTTCTTTAGGATCACTCTTTTGGATTCTAGATATAAGCAGTATCAACATGCTGTAATTGGGATTGTAGAGACATCCTTAAATGCTGGCTCAGTATTCTTTATGTTTTTCCCAAATTATAATCTTGCCCTTTCTGATCCTCATGCCTTGACAGCTTTAAAAGTCCAACTCCAGATCCTTGGTGCTGAACAAATTTCCATAGCCAAAGTAGTCGCCCTTCACTACCAAATTGTCTACTGTCTCCAAAACCATGCTATCAACCTGTCACTACCCTGTGTCCAAAATGATGCTTTGTTCATAAAAGCAGACTCTCATAATACTCCCACGTGTATCCACACTCCTAAACAACTCTCTAGGAATGATTTGTTAAAATTATTCCCATAAAAATGGATCACCAATTATGAGAATTTGCATGAGATAGTAGAGCCAATTCAAGGTATAGACCCAGTGCATATCAAAAGATCTAATGGATCAGTTGATACAATCTTTAGGCAAAAATAAGAGACTCCTACAGTTTTTAATACCCAGTTCGTAATCAACTCTTGGGATCTAGAAGATAACATTCCTATAGCCTCTTTTGATAATTATGGGAGACCAGTTTATGCTTTTAAGCGTAATGATCACTGTTATTTTGATTATTATGATTGTGATGATTGTTATGTTGAATCCTACTTTGATGATGATGAGAAGAAAAAGAAAAAGAAGAAATCTCTAGGAAAATATGGTGAAAAGGAATTCAAAAGGAGATATGAAGATGAGGATTCAAGCATCTGCACTTTAGGACAACCTTCAGGAAAGTATGATTATCTTGTATCATATTCTCCTCCTGCTTGGTACAAACCACCAGCTACTCAAAATATTCCTCCTGAACCTTGCAAATCTCAAACACCTCCTTCCCAACTGAAACCAAAATAAAATCCTCTCCCATGTTACAAACAAGCTTTGAAATGGGTAAGAAAAGAAAATTCAGCTGAAATTCAAAAGTCAAAGCCTTTACCCCAAATCTGTATGTTCCAACCCACAGACTTTCCTTCTTTAACCAAAGAAACAAAAAACCAAATTACCATGCAGCCTTTTATCCTGGAGTTAAACATTATTGATGCAAATGGCAAACCTAGACAAACAACTCATGCAGAAGCAGTAGTCAACTGGCAGACTCAGAATGCTTGTGCTCAAAATTAAAAACTGAAGCTTATTGAAGAAAAGATTGATGGAGTTGCTAAACATATGAATGTGGCAAATAAAAAGTTCCAGGCCTTTGAGAAACGAATGGAAGCGGTTCATGTAGAATTACAAAGGCAAATAGAAATAAAGCACCAAGAACTTATACGAATTATCAGCAACAAAGGCACATTGAATAGCATTCAAATGAAAGAAATAAAAATTTTAAACTTAAAAGCCCAGGTCAACCAACTTGAAAAAGATCTTAAAAGGAAGAAAGAAGAATTATCCTCATAAACTTCTTCGAAATCTTTCTCTCCAGATCCTTTAGGTCTTTTATACAGCCCTTATTCAATTCCTAGTTCGCCATACATAGCCTCTTCCACTCAACCCTCATTTACTGCACCAACAGCTCCCTTGAATATTCCTCTAAATTTTCAAGGATTCAAATCCTCATAAAAAATCCCCTCACAAACACAGTCCTCTGATGAAACAACAGCAAAAAAGGAAAAATAGTTCATTTCTCTCAAACTGAAAAATAAAAAAAAAAACATCCTCTGAGTCATCACCCAAAAATGCCTGGCCAATCTCATCCTCAGAAGAGTTAAAACACCCTCAAATGATGATAAATCTCATCTCTTCCTTTTTGGAAAAGTGTGCTGAAAATGCCATACCCAACTTTTCAATTGGATTTGTCTTAAAGGAAGGTTCATCTTCTGAATCTTTAAAAAGTGACTCTGATTTAGATTATAAAATACCTTACCAATTGATGGCTGATGATGCTACATCTTCTAAAGGACCTCAAGTTAATGAAGTTGATGATTCAGAAGAAAAATCTGGATAGACCAGAAAACCACAACCAAATCAGTAGATAAATTTTTAGAAAAAAACTGGAAATTACTTTACGTTGGATGATGTTCCTCCTTCATAATACATGAATAGATTTCTGGAGTTTAGAGCATGGATAGCCGAACAAATGCTTATTCCTGGAGCAGAGATCAGGGTTGCTATTGAAACATTTCTTGCAAAAATGGTGGGAAAGCTGGCAAAATGGTATGCCTCTCTGAATGTTTATGCTAGGACCCAGTTGATGGATGCCACTTCACCAGAAGATTTTCTAGGACTCTTACATTATAAGTTCTTAGGAAAATGGGATGATGATCTTGAAGTCGCACGAAAGGAGTATTACCAGATGAAATGCTATTCATTATAGTGAAAAGATCTAGAAAGACATTTTTAAAATATGTCTACTAGATTTTATCTATTAAGGGGCACAACTAATCCTGATTTAAAGCAAGCCTTTTTGGCTTCTATTCCTGAGATTCTTGCCTCTCGAATGTTTTCGATTCTTCTATAATAAAATCACAAAGTTGGAGATGTGCCAATGGGACATTTATATTAGATTATAATTCAGGCTCATACCCAGTTATGTGACCAAAGGAAGATGATTAAACTATATCTCGGCAGTAAGAAGAATCCTTTAGGAAAACTTTTATATGATAGGCCTGATTTGTAGATTAAATGTAAAGATGTTGATGTTTGTGTTTGTCCTCCAAAGAAGAAGAAACACTTCTTTAAATTAAAGAAGAAAGGAAAAATATCTAAGTTCAAGAAGTGGAAGTATTACAAGAACAAAAAGTTATGTGGCAAAAAGAAAACTGACAGATGCTACCTCTGTGGGAAGAAGGGTCATTTTGCAAAAAATTGTCCTTTAAAAACAAAAAAGACTGAACAAATGATTCAACAAATTCAACAAATCACTAAAGTAGACTTGAATGTTGCTGATCTTGAGTCTATCTTTTCAGAAGAAGAAGAAGCTTCACCAGAATGCGTTTTTGTTATGGGCCAAAAGACAGACTCAGAAATTTCCAGCTCTGAAACAGAGTCCTGGAATGACCAATTCTTAATTGGTGGTGATAATAGAGACATGATAGCCTTAACTCATAAAAAACATCCAATACCTTTGTTTCTTGTTCAAATTTACCCAACCAATTATTCTAAGCCCATAAAACTTGTAGCCTTGATTGACATTAGAGCCAAAACTACCATTCTCAACCCAAAAGCCTTGCTTAAAGAATGTTGGAAACATCATTCTGAATATTTCTCTACAACCAATGGTGAATTACTTAAAACTGGTCTTAAAACCAAACACCCAATAAAGATCTAATTCTTTCCAAATTATTACACCTAGACACATGTTCTTGGATCTTCTTTACCTGGAAAAGACATTATCATTGGCTTTAATATCTATTGGAAGATGAAAGATTTGAGAATTCTTCCCAATGGACTCAAGTTTAAGAAATACTTTCAACCATACACTAATATTCCATCCATCCTTTTTATTGGCCAAATCGTTTCTCAACCAAACCTTCAAACTATTCATGAGTTTTTATTAAAAGAATGCAGTGCTTAGTCTCATACAGAGTTTCTTCAAAAATGCTCATCACCACTGTGGAAAAATGAGGAGTTTTTCATCTCCTTACCTTTCAAACAAAATAAAGATGTCAACCCAACAAAGGCAACTCATCCAGGAATGACTCCTTCTGATCTTAAATTGGCAATTGAAGAATGTAACCAATTAGAAGCTCAAGGTCTAATTGTTCCCATAAAATTAGAATGGGCATGCCAAGCTTTTTATGTAAACAAGAGATCAGAATAAGTTCATGGAAAGAAGAGATTAGTGATTGATTATTAGCCTTTGAATTTCTTCCTCAGAGATGACAAATTCCCTTTACCAAAAATTTCCTCATTATTTACATTTTTGGCAGGAGCAAAAATATTTTCAAAATTTGATTTGAAGGCTGGATTCTGGCAACTTAGAATCAAAGAAGAAGACAGATACAAAATGGGCTTTTGCATTCCAAACAGACACTACCAATGGAATGTCCTGCCTTTTGGACTCAAAGTAGCCCCATCACTGTTCCAATGGGCTATGATCAAGATCTTTGAGTCCATCCTCTCTAGCGCTCTTATTTATATTGATGATATTCTTTTATTTTCTACAGATATAGAAGCCCATGAGAAACTGCTTCAACAGTTTGCTAATTTTGTTCGACATTATGGTGTTATGCTTTCACCCACTAAAATGATCATTGGCCAAACAGAAATAGATTTTCTTGGAATGAGATTCAAAGAAGGAAAGTATCTTCCAGGTCCTCATGTTGTAACAGAATTGGATAAATTTCCAAAAGAAAATCTTTCTGTCAAACAAATCAGACAAGTTCTTGGGATTGTCAATTATCTTAGAGATTTTATTCCTCACTTGACAAAGAAGACAGCTCCTCTCAGAGCTCTTCTAAAGAAGAATCCTTCACCATGGTCCTCAAAACAAACAAAAGCTCTTGAATAACTCAAAACTTTCATAAAAAATCTTCCTGATCTCTAGATTCCCTCCATAGGAAAAAGAATCCTTCAAACAGATGCAAGTGATCAATTTTGGGGAGCTATTCTTTTAGAAGAAGATGATAACAAAAAAAGATGAATTTGTGCACATGCTAGTGGAAAGTTCACAGATGGAGAATGCCATTATCATTCAACCTTCAAAGAAGTCTTAGCAGTTAAATATGGCATAAAAAGTTCGAATTCCATCTGATTGGTCATCATTTCAAAGTTATGATGGACTGCTCATCATTTCCAAAAATGCTTGAATTCAAAGGAAAGACTTTGCCTCATCCTCAACTTCTCAGAATGAAAGAATGGTTCAGTAAGTATGACTTTGAAGGAGAACACATCAAAGGAGAAGACAACCTGCTACTAGATCTTTTAAGCAGACCACCTGTCTCTTGTGAAAAACCCTTTCAGCTAAAAGTCCTCCCTATGATATACATGTATCAGACCATTAATGCCAATTTTCTTGAAAAAGGTATTCCTCCGTCCTTACCATCACACATTTCCATGACCACCCTTAACCAAGAAGCCAAAACTTAAATTTTTGAACTTCAATCCAGACTAATAAGAAATTATGGGTTAGGCTTTCATTCTATTTATCCTTTCACCTGTATTTTCAGCTTCTTAAACCAAAGTCTTGAAAACCAGTTTTATTGGCCTCCTGAATTATTAATCCTGTTTTGGTATCTTTGTCATTTATACTGGATTTCATTCGACCTTCAACCATTAAAGCTCGCAAGGTATATCAGTCTGCTTGAGAAGAATGAAAGTCAGAATCCACATTTATTAACTTTTCTCAAATGGTTTCAAAATTTGCCAAAATGGAAATCCTATTTGACGAATGAGGCTTATACTTAACAAGTGGCACCTCCTCTCGAATGTCATACTGTCATCACCCTCAAAAGAACTTTCTTCAGAGCTAAAGGTGTTTTTATTAATGTACCATGCTTTAATATCTATGGGACATATAGACACTCAATGATACACTATATTACCATAAATACCATAAATTCTTCACCATGGAGAGAGTTTTAGAGACACATGTTCAAGAAAAATGGTATTATCCTAAAAGAGATATGGCCAAAGATATCTGAAGATGCCCCATGGGAAATATTTCCCTTTGATTATGAGAAACAAATGTTGGCAGAAAAAAAGTATTGGGAAAAGACATAAAGGACTACATCTATTCCATCTCGCATGCAAATAGATGATCCTTATTAAGGCAGCTCATCAGCAGGACATCCTTATTAAGGCAGCTCATCAGCAGGACATCCTTATCAAGCCAGCTCATCAGCAGGACATCCTTATCAAGCTAGCTCACTAACAGAACATCCTTATCAAGCTAGCTCATACGCAGAACAGATATGGTTAAACTCTTTCAAATTAGAGGACCCCCGTATGCCATTAGCTGGACATTCAGAGGATCCTAATGAAGATAGCCTCTTTTATAATAGTGAAGATAGTACTGAAGATAAGAATCTATCTCCAAGTCACGAGCCAATTTTTCACAAGTGGTTATAATTTAAAGGTGTTTAATCTTTGTATTTACTTTTATCAGTGGACGTCTATCCACATTTGTCTATTTGTCTTCTATCAGTGGATGTTTATCCATATTTGTCTGTTTTTATGTTAGGGCCTTCTTGTATTTGTATCTCAGCTCCTTCTCTATATAAGGAGCCTTCTGTCTCAGTTTGAAGGCAGAACCCTCTTGTAAAAATTTTCAGAAGCTAAATAAACAATGGCCTTCTAAAAATCTTTCTCTTCTTCTCTAATAGTCAGATTATGAATTATAATTGTTCCACCTATCTAAATTAAGGAGTATGCTCTATACTTGCCTCCATGAAGGATCTGGTACATCAGAAAATTAATTAAAATTGATCCAGTTACCAACTCTATTAAGATTATAATTTATGGTTATATAGATTATAAAAAGGGGACAGGCTGTCTGGTCGGAAATTGGTTGTGTGATGCTGTAAGTATGACTTTGGCTAGTCCATGATATAATCTATATAGCTATGAAATAATTTTAATGGAGCTCTAGAAAATTCCAAAATAATAGGTTTCAGAATAATTTTTACGTAGAAATTTTTAAATAAACATAAAATAACATTAATTATTAACAAAATAATTAAGCAATCAAATATATATATTAAAAATTATTAATACTGCATATCCCGATACAATATAAAAATATTTAAAACTCAGGTCTTAACATAAAAAGGCAGTCTTTAATATCAAATAGGTACTATTCCACTTAGTGGGCACATCTAGACATAAAGAAGCTTTTGAATCAACCCCAACCAAATCAGTTAGCTCTTTAAACTTCCTTAATCTAGCAGGACTATTCCTAACATACCTAACTGCCTCCTTTACTTTTTTCACAAAAACTGACACTTCTTTTAACCTATAATGTATAATTAGGTTCAATATATGAGCAAAGCACCTAACATGCAGGTACTTAGATCTAACTGTAGTTGTTCCCCAAGAAAGCAATTTTTTTTCTAAAGTAGTTTATTGTTGTATCATTATAAAAGGCATTGTCCACAGTTACTGAAAACACATTTTTTAAACCCCAATCAAGCAGCAGTTTTCCAATATCTTAGTAATAAACTCACCCTTATGGGAAATTACAGGAATAAAAGAGACTTTATTTTATGAAGCCTACACTCATCATCTATAAAATGTGAAGTTATGAACATATAGTTAAGCCTTTAATTAAAGGTCAAGTGTCAGTTGTCAAATTGACTCTTTGACAGTGGTCTTTGAAAAAAAACTTTCAATTTCAATCTTTCATCAAGTAGATACTATAAATGTCCCTACTAACTGTCCACCTAGAAGGGAGTTTGAAAATAGGGTAACATGCAAACATAAATTTTTTAAAACCCTCCCCTTCAATAAACTTGAAAGGTAGCTCATCAATTATAACCATTTCAACAACTTTGTTTCTAATGAGGTCTTGGTCAAATTTCCAAGTCCCAACCCCCCCCCCCCCCCCCCCAACCGATTCAGATGCTTCCATAACATTAGGTGTTAAAGTAAGCAAAGTTTGCCTAGTATAATTACTATATGGCATTTTAGTACAAGTAAGAATATGGTTTCTTAAAGAAGATGTTCCATGCCTTTTAGAATGTGCATTAAATGACTTAGCACAGTAAAGAAATTTTCCTTTTTATGTAATCCCTTTACTGTCTTTAAGCCTCTTAAAATGCTCATTGGCTTTACTTCTAGAATTGATCTTCCTTCTTTTTTTTTTCAGTAATAGCAGAACTATCTGCTTGCTCTTTTTGTTATGCTTCCACCTCTTTTTCTTGAGGCACAACATTAGTATCCTCAGGTTCCATCTACAAATTTAGCAATAAGGTAGTAATAATTAAAAAATGATAATATACAAATATTAAAATTCAATAATTTAATATAAACAATTAATTGAATAAGAATTGAGTAATTGACCTTTAATTTTTAAGCCTTTGTAGTGTGTAGGAATTGAAATCAAGCAATAATGCTTCTAGCAATTTTTTTTTTAAACTATAAGTGACAGAAGAGTGTATGAACAACTTGTGCTTCCACCATTTGAGTTTAGTTGAATTTTATCAATTGAAATTGTTCAATCCAATAAACAGATTCAAAATCAATCGACAGACACAAATTTTAACTAACAAAATTAATTAACATCCTCATATATCAACACAAATTAAAATCACACTTAGTTAAATACTCTGAGACTCATAAATGTGATTCACATTAACAAATTCAAATTTTACCGTATTAATCTCCTATGAAACTTAATAAGTATACAAAAATTAACCTTTGATACCTTAGGAAAAGCCATTCATTTACTTGCTAAGCTAAAGACATCTTCACTATGACTTCTAGCCCACCACCAGCCCTGACTCCTAAAGTCGGCACCAACCTTTCCGCACCTATCCTTTCGACCGACCTCTCAAACCCTTTCCCAGCAATAATACTTCCACCCACCTTACAGCATGCTGGAGCCTCATCCGGACATATACCTTCACTTCCTGACAACACTCTGAGATACCAGTCCTTGGGCACAGACCTCCCATATTATGCTCCATTACAACACCATCGATCAATACCTTCTATACCTTTTCCAAGTCTACCAGAAACACCAGCAATAACCACTCCAAATTTAAACACTGTGAACCAAACACTCAGCCTTGATCAAACTAGCAGGGAAGCCATGATAAAAAATATTCAAGCACAGATAGCTTTAATGCAACAACAGCTAAATGTTATAATATAAAGTGGGCACTTTGAGCCGACTCAAAACGATGATAACACAATACCCCGGTAGGCCCCAGGGACGAGCATAAGGAAGGGTAAAGTGTCAGAAGGGGAGTGCAGTTCAACCATTCCGGCCCTTGATGATTCAAAATTAGCTTAGAAGGTTAAAGAACCAATATGCAAGGCCCAGACCAAACCTAGAAAGGAAGAGGAATGTGTTATGGATAGTAGAACTCCGTTTATCAGTAGAATAATTCAAACGGAGATTCCTAGTAAGTTCAGAATCCCGCAGCTTAATCAGTACGATGGGACGGAAGACCCCATCAATATATCAGCATTCCAAACAAAGATGTTGCTCCAGAATGCAAATGATGGAATCATGTGCAGAGTCTTTCCAAGCACGCTCGTAAAGAATGCTTTAAAATGGCTTCATCGGCTCCCAAAAAATTCAGTCTCTTCTTTTGAGGATCTGGCGGAGCAGTTTCGTATCAGATTCATCACCAATATTCCCCCAGCAAAAAACATCAGATTCATCTTCGGATGTGTCGACAAGAAGTTGATGAATCTTTACGAAGCTACCTTCACTATTTCAATAAAAAAACCATGCAGATTGAGCATCTTATTGATGAAGTCGCCATAGAAGCTTTGAACAATGGCGATGGCAGTCCGGATGATAAAAATGGATGAAGACAGAAGGATGCGTTAGGAAGAAGACATGCCATCGATTAAGGATGAACGACTGAAATAGAGATGAGCAAGCTTCCAAAAAATGAATTTTAAAAATCCGACAGAGAGATTTGACAGGGAAGTAGACATATATACACCCTTGAACACCTTTTGATCCAAAATCCTCATGTGGGTCAGGCAAAATGGAGTGGGGATCACCCCAACTAAGAGAATCAGCCCAAGTCGGAGATTTACCCAAGACAGAGGCCAGTATTATGAGTACCACCGAGAATACGGGCATGACCCGGAGGGCTGTAGAGAGCTAAAGAATGCCATAAAAAGACTGGTGCAGAGGGGAAAGCTTGATAATTTCACAGACGCACCAAGGAGAAGTAGAAACTCCAAAAGCCAGGAATGGGACAGAGCTGAAGCAAAGAAAACTCGAAAGGAGTCGATTGGAATGATCAACATGATCATAGGGGGAGAAAACACTGAAAAGAGATTAAAGAGTAGTAGAGGAGAAAAATTGGTACCTCGGAGAAGCGACATTGTTTTCAATTCGGAAGATGATTCGCATGTACACCACCCCTATTGTGATGCTCTGGTGATAACTGCGTGCATAAATAAGTATCGGGTTAAAAGGCTACTGGTGGATAATGGGAGTGCTATCAATGTATTATCCTGGAATGCGTACAAAGCAATGGGCGGCTCCATCACCAACCTAAAAGCCATCCAGAACCTTATCACAAGTTTTTGTGGGAGAACCATGCAACCAATGGGGATTGTCAAGCTGAACCTAGAATTTGGAAACTAAGATGATAAGGAGACAAAAGTTGTCTGGACTCTATTCAATGTGGTAGATATACCACTGGCCTATAATGGGATTATAGGACGGTCGACACTTTAAGAGGCAGATGCAGTCACCAACATCTGACGCTTAACCATGAAAATTTTGATCAAGAATGGAACCCTTACTGTTCGGGGAGATCAACATATGGCCAGACAGTGTTATCAGATGGCCATGAAGCCTCAAGCGGAGGCTTTTCCTTTAGAGGCATGGGAAGTTGAAAAGTAAGGCGTTGATCCAAAACCAGTGGAAGACATGGAGACATTACAAATCATGGAAGACAAGACCATGAAAATTGGCAATGCACTCAACCAAAACATCAGAGACAAAATAAGGGAAGTCCTTACCAGACACTCAGAGGATTTCACTTTACAAGCATCTAAGATCATTGGCGTGGACCCACAGGTTGCCTGTCATTGCCTAAATATCAAATCGGGAGCCAAGCTAATAGCACAGAAAAAAAGAACCTTTGCCTATGAAAGACAGAAGATCATTGCTAAAGAAACAACAAAGCTGTTAGCAGCTGGGTTCATTAAAAAGGTTACTCACCCGAAATGGGTAGCCAACGTGGTACTTTTCAGAAAAGTAAACGGGAAGTACAAAATGTGTGTAGACTACACTGACCTCAACCGAGCATGCCTTAAGGACATCTACCCCTTGCCCACGATTGATCGGCTTGTCAATTCCATCGCTGGTCACAGATTATACAGTTTCATCGATGCAGTATGAGGTTATCACCAGATTCCGATAAAGGAAGAGGATCAGGAGAAAATGTCCTTCATCACTCATGAAGGGTTGTACTGCTACAAGGTGATGCCTTTCGGACTAAAAAATGCCGGGGCCATGTATCAAAGAATGATGAACCAAGTCCTCTAAGACTAGATTGGAACAAGTGTAGAAGTATACGTGGACAACATCATCATCAAAAGAAAACATCCGGAGCAGCACCTAGTAAATGTGGATCGGGTTCTCCAGCTACTAAGTAAATCCAGGATCAAGTTAAATCTTGAGAAATGCATCTTCGGAGTCCAAGTAGGTAAGTTCCTAGGGTTCATGATATCTCACCAGGGCATTGAAGCCAATCCAGAAAAGATAGAAGCCATACTCAATATGGAGGCACCGAAGAACATCCATGAGGTACAAAAGTTAAATAGTAGAATCACTGCATTAAGGTGTTTCATTTCTTGCTCGGCTAGGTAGTGTCTACCATTGTTCCGAGCTCTCAAAAATTTCAGAAAGTTTCAGTGGTCCACTGATTTCCAGGCGGCATTCGAAGACATTAAAAGATTCTTATCTTCACCATCCCTACTCAGCTGGCCGGTCCGAGATGAGACCTGGTATTTGTACCTTTCTATTGGCCGAGAATGCATCGCTTTAGTACTAGTAAGAGAAGAAGGAAGCTAGCAAAGACCTATCTATTATGTCAGTAAGATGCTCTGAGGACCTGAAATTTGGTATCCCATGTTGGACAAGTTAGCTATGGCTTTGGTCCATGCCTCTCGAAAGCTTTGACATTACTTCCACGCTCACCATATTGTGGTCCTATCCCGCTTGCCACTGTGAAAAATCTTACAGAGACCGGAGACTTCAGGCAGTCTAGTACAATGGTCGGTCTTACTCAGTGAATTCGATATTGACTATGAGCCCCAGCAGCAGATGAAAGCCCAGGCATTAGCAGATTTTGTGCAAGAAATGGCTTCGGAAGACATAGCCTTGACTAAAGCACCAGAATGGAAGCTCTATGTTGATGGAGCATCCTCAGCTCAAGGTTCTGGTGCCAAAATAATCCTCAAAGGGCCGCATAAGGTTTACATTCGGTACACAGTCCGTATCGAGTATAACGCCACCAACAATACAACCAAGTACGAAGCACTCATTACAGGTTTGAAGTTGGCCACCGAAGTCAGGGTTGAACACCTCATCATATACTCGGACTCCCAACTGGTAGTCAACCAAGTCAGTGGAGCATTTCAAGCCAAAGACACTTGTATTACCAAGTACGTAGACAAGGCCAAACAACTTTTATAATACATCGAACGGGACGAAGGCCAATGGAAGATCATCCAGATTCCCAAGGAAGAAAATAGTGAGGCTGACTACCTTGCCAAATCCGTAGCTGAAAACAATCAAGCATTCTGGGATATGAATTTCACCGAGTCACTAACCAGTCCCAGTATAAAAGACATCGAAGTTTTGGAGACACAGGTAGTCTTGGAATGGATGTGACCGATAATCCAATATCTAGAACACGGAACACTCCCAGAAGACAAGCTGAAGGCTCGAAAGCTCAAGACCAAGGCAACCCACTATTCCATCCATTAAGGGGAGCTCTACCGAAAATCCCCCTCACACCCATGGTCAAAGTGCGTTTCTCCAGAGGAAGGAAATTACATACTCTAAGAAATCCATGAAGGAATTTGTAGAGCGCATGAATCCCACTATTCGCTCACTAGAAAGGCACTATTCCAAGGGTATTACTGGCCCACCATGTCCAAAGATGCCCAACAGCTAACACAAGCATGTCCCTAGTGCCAGCACTATGCCCGACTCAATAAAAAATCTTCTCGGCCCTTGCATCCCATCGGCAGCCCTTGGCCATTCGCTATGTGGGGGATGGACATCCTTAGTCCTTTCCCTCCCTCTACCTCACAGAAAAAGTTTTTAATTATGGCCATTGACCATTTCACCAAATGGGTAGAAGTATAAGCAGTCCCAACCATTACAGAAGCCCGGATACAACACTTCTTCTAAAAGGAGATCATTTGTAGGTTCGACATCCCCCACACTTTAATTACGGACAATGAAAAATAGTTCGATAATAA
The DNA here is from genome assembly GCA_947683625.1 of Mallotus nudiflorus. NCBI lineage: Eukaryota > Viridiplantae > Streptophyta > Magnoliopsida > Malpighiales > Euphorbiaceae > Mallotus > Mallotus nudiflorus. The sequence continues at coordinate 2,869,251 of CANTUR010000302.1, forward strand.
TAAATTCAAAGGTTTCTACTTGGACCTTGGTATAAAGCTGCACTTCACCTCAGTAGCTCACCCACAGAAAAATGGACAAACGGAAGTCACAAACAGAATTCTCATGCAAGGATTGAAGAAGAGACTTGATGAGAAAAAGGGAAATTGGGTCGAAGAACTCAATAATGTAATCTGAGCCTATAGAACCACGCCCCAATCATCCACTGGTGAGACACCTTTTAGACTGACTTATAGCATGAACATGGTAATTCCCGTGGAAGTTGGGTCACCAAGTTACCGGGTAAGCTAGGATCTCGATCACACCATCAACAACGCTGACGCTCGGATATGCCTAGACCTACTAGAGGAACGGAGAGAACAAGCTGTAACCACAGCTGAGGCACATTGGCAAAGAGTAATACGGTACCATCGTCAACAACATCGAACAAAACAATTTAAGTTGGGAGACTGGGTACTCAGAAGAGTAGATATTGGCAAAGACACTTAAGGAACCAGCAAGTTAGGTCCAAACTGGGAAGGTCCGTACCAAATCTCAGCATTCACAACGAAGGGAGCATACAGACTAAGAGAAAGAGAAGGCAAAAAACTACCATGATTTTAGAACTCAGACTCTCTCAAAAAATACTATCATTAAAACTGTATTTAACATATGATTCAATAAAGTCTCTCTTCATTAATAAAAATGCCTTTACATGTGATCAGTTACAAAAAAAAAAGAAGAAAAGAGAAAAGGAACCTATACATATCTACTCCACTATATGTACACCTGGACCCCCAAGCCCGGAAACAGAGGGAGAAACCTCATCAATAGTCTCTGGACACACTATGGACCCAGTAGCAATAGTAGCCTCTGCAGACTCTCTCACAAGAACAGAACTGGCCTTTCAACGGGCGTCCTCCTCCACAGCAAGTTGGGCAAGGCCTGTTGGAGTTATCTGGTCCAATGCCCCTAGATCCAGTCCCGAGTCTTGAGAGAGCAGGATCCTTTTACACTCAGCCTGATAAGCTTTAAGAAACCCTCCTACCATGCCTTGGTACGCCTTCTTATCATTTGCCAGAGATTTCTCAAGCTCCGCTAGCCTCCCCTAGAGCTCAGCAATTTGAAGATCCTGCTCCTCGATCCTCCTCATCAGCTGGGCTTGACTATGTTCTAGCTCAGAAATTTTCTTCTGATTCGCCTCAGCATTAGACTTGGCCTCAGCATATCTTGTTTGGTAGTGCTCCAGGGTTGCCTTTGTGCCATCCAGCTTCTTTTCAAAATCGATGGCTATGGTCCACACCTCCGTTTCCTTTAAACTGTACTGGCTCTTCAGGTAGAAGTACTGATCCTTCGCCAACAGCAAGGCCTGAATCATCTGGCAAAAAACCAACAGTTAGCTTTGACAAGAAACATGTACGATAACTACATCAGTGGCAGAAGCTAGCTTACCTTTAGTGACTGGCCAATCATGGAGTCCAACAACCCATCTGGGCCCTCATTGAACCAACGCTGCATATCACCGGGCAACCTTAGCGATTTTGCATACTGATCCCGCACTTGGCTGTTGGAGATACTCGAGGGCTTCATCCGCTTCAATATCCAGCCCCTCATATCTGAACACCCAGATAATCACGGGCGCTAAACATAAATCTCTTCATCTAGCCCCTCCGCATCAGACCTCGGATTAATCAACCGCCTCTTTCTTCGGCCAACCTGCTCTGGTTGTTCACTTTCCATCGGCGCTTTGCCTTTGGGGTTGGCGGGAACCGCTTCAGGGGCCGCAGGAACTTCAGGGTTAGGGGAAGGAGAGGCTAGCACTTCCTCTACAGCAGCTGACTCATCAACTAAGGAAATTTCGCCCGCAAAATCAAAAAAGTCAGCCAACTACAGTCAAAAAAATAAAGCAAGTTAGAAAAATAGCTCAAAGTAAAACAAACGTACCAAGGGAGTGATCGCGATTTAGTTAGACTCTGCACAGGTACCTCTGGGATGCATCCTCCGTCGATCGAGCTTCGGCAAGCCCATAAAGATGTAGCTGCAAAACCAGCTCCGTATCATGGTTGAAAAGTTTCACAGGACGAGTCACCTTATGACACTCATCCGACCACATCCTTTGGGCATCCAAGAAGTCCGACTGATGCTCCACAATAAAAAAATGGTGTCTCCACTTCTTATGGAGATCCAGAAGCTTTACAAAAAGGGTATGATTGGGTATAGTTGACAGGGAGAACATCAGCTCCCTCTTCTTTCTAGTCAGCTTGTACAGATATCGAAAGACATCTAAATCGGGTTCCCTCCCCTCTTTATACATCAGTTGGATGAACTCGGTCAATATCCTATAGCTATTTGGGTGAAGCTAACCGGGCGCAATGTTATTTCTATTCAGAAATTCTTTTACAAAGGGATCTAGAGGAAATTTCAAACCCCCCCTCTAACTGGTCAAAATACACTGCTAGTTTACTTAGTCCTAACGAGGGGGTATGGGCCCTAAACCTCCTATCTACAGTGTGAAGGGCGTAATCGGCCGGGATACAGAATCGCCTCCGATACCACCCTAGTAACTCACTATCTACATTGGAGATAAAAAGGTCAGAACTAACTTCTTCCTTTGGGGCCATAGTGGAGAAGGGAAACACACAATAGCATAAAAGAGGAAAAAGAGGAAGAAGAAAGATAAAAGAATCACCTAGTTGCCATAAGCAAGAACTACGGTAGGCAAAAATGGAAACAACAAAGGCGATATCAATGCAGCGAAGGCAAGAACAACAGAAAAGCAAAGGAGCAAAATATGCCAGTTAACAAGCACAACAGTATTTATAAAGACACAGAAGGATTTGGAAGCACGCCATTAACTGCCCTCATTATTACTGCATTCCTCCCTAGGCCACCAGGGGCCTTTTGGGAATAAAAGAGCTATTAGATGAGGAGTCATGATAACGACGACACAAACGCTTTGTTTACTGACATACGAAATGATGCATCACTCAAGCGATTTCAATTACGAATCCCTAAAAGTTGAAGCGATGCCACCATGTGTTGGCCCGCCCATATTTCAACTGGGCTGCTTCATCAAGCGACTCGGAATGCATTTCAAGCAGCGTTTTCAGCCCATTCCGGGTATCTAAGCATCTAAGTCTCGCGCATCTAAGTGCAGTGACTAAAGGTGGCACCCTCAGGTCGCTTCTGTAATACTGAGGTTCCGAGCATGTAAGCCTCACGTCCTTGAACCGAGCATCTAAGTCTCGCGCATCTAAGTCCAGTGACTGAAGCTGGTACCCTCAAGTCGCTTCTGTAGTACTGATGTTCCAAGCTCGTAAAGCCTCACGTTTATGCACCGAGCATTAAAAGTCCAGTGATGATTGGTTCCGTCATATCGTTTCCAAACTGACGAGTTAATCTATTGTTGTGCTCATACGCACTTGGCGAATATCCCAACTCTATAGATTATGATTCAGTGACAACCATCCAGATACTTGGCATCGAGCTCTACCCATTGTGATTGAGGCTGGCCACCTTAGCTCACTCGCCTCTATTACCGTATTATACCCTTTATGAGAGCATCAGCATCCTACTCGGACGCGATGGACATAAATATTCGAACACCCCAAGGGGGACTCTTGATACCATCCAGAATGTTCCCGCCTAATTAGGGGCTCCTTACCCCCTAAATAGGGACACTTGGATTAGCAAGAAGGCAGATCCGTTTGAAATGAGGACTACCCCAAAGTGGAGTCCTAAGCACAAAAGGAACACTCTCCTACCAAGATTATGATTCACTATCCCACATGGAATTTGACTCCTTCCAGGTTTGAGTATTACTATATATAAAGCCCTACATCCCTCACAAAGGGACATCTCATTCTCACATATTCTAGCTATCTTGTATTCTCCTTGCTTTTGTTCTTTAACTTAGGTATCAGAGTGTTCATGGGGACTCTCCCCACCTCTCACTTTGCCTTCTGTTTGTGGATTGCAGGACACCAAGCCCAAGAGTTCCGGAAACCAATTATCAACCTTCATGTTTTCAAAACACCATAAAAAACATAGATCTATAGTTTCTAAACAACTTTGTAATCAAAACAAACGAAATACAAAAAAAAAAAATTTATTGACCCTCTGTATGTTTAAAAATCAAACCTTTATACACACAGATAGCAAAATAAAAACTAAAAAAAACCATTATCATTTACAAAATCCATTATAATTTACAAAAATCCCTAAAGAATGCCTATACAAAACCCATCAAAATTCAAAATAACACAAAGGTAGTAGCAGATTTACACATAATAAACAAATTTTGCAATCAAAACAAACGAAATACAAAAAAAAAAAATGTTCTTGACACTCTGCAGATTTAAAAATCAAATCTTTATACACACGGATAGAAAATCATAAAAAAAACATTAACATTTACAAAAATCATTATAATTTACAACAACCATTATCATTTACAAAAATCCCTAAAGAACTCCAATACAAAACCATAAAAAAATACCATAATGGTAGCATATTTACACATAATAAACACAAGAAAGATTAATAAAAAAAAACTTACTAGATCATGAAATAAAAGGCGATTCATCTGTCACTGTTAAGTTAATAGAATAGAGAAGATGAAATAACAAGAATAGAAGTTTGAGATTAAAGATCGATTCATTTGTATGTATAGAGAGGGTTATTGCAGTAAAAGGCTACTAGAGTGATCAAACTATGAAAGAAAAAGGGTTTGGTAAGTATAGAATGCTACTAAGAACTAAGAAGATTGAAGGGAGAGTGGCGCTAGTGAAGAGAAATTAGGGTTAGGGTTTTGAATATGTAGAGAGAAATTGAAGAATCAAGAGAGAATAGAAAAGGCAGGGTGAGAGAGTGAGCCGGTGGGGGTGAGAGGGTTCATGAAATTAGCGTTAAGAGTTACAAGTATTAGGATGTATATATACCTAGGTTAAACGCATCGTTTTAGTGTATGGGTAGTTCGAAAAATCGGACAAGTTGGCTTACTGAAATCCAACCTCGATCTGTTAACTGTAATATAATATTTTACCTTTTGAGTTCACCAAACCGACTTCTAACTAAACTAGTTCTAATCGTTCCCTTATTTTGGTTCGGTTTGGCCCAAAAAATTCGAATTGGGCGGGTTTGCACACCTCTATTCTTGACGGCACCATTAAGGATACTGCATATCTCCTCATCATACTAGTTATGGAGATTTGAACTAGCTCCACAAAATCTTTACAACTTTATATAAATTGCATAATAATATCAAGAATAGAAAAAGGACCATAACCATATATATGTTAAGATAGATGCAACTAAGAGATAAGATATTATACACAAATCTAATTATTAATGCATTGAAACATAAAAACTAAACAGATTTATGTGATTTTTGGTAAAGAATTGGCCAAAAACCACCCTAAAAAGCCAAATGAAGGAAACCAGAAACAGAGGAGCTGAGACAAGAAACAGAAAAAACAGTTCTCTCTAAGTGCATCTTTTTTCATACCTCATAGACACTTTTTTTGACATTTATATTATTTTATGTGTTATTTTTTTTAATGTTTATTTTATTTTGTACTTTTTATAATTTTTATGACACTATGTGTATAATTATAATGTGAAACAACATCTTAATTAATAGATTTATAATAATATATGTATAATTATTATCGCAACAAGTCTATTACCATTACATGTGACTGCAGTTATGACCGTTACCATTATTATGTACTTAAATGTCAATAAGTGGGCTCTTGAAATTTCACATACAATGTCCCAATGTTTAGGGCGATAGCGTACCATACAATGCATAAGCTTTTAACTTCTCAAATCAACTTTGCCTTATTTTTTTCCCCTGATCTGAGTTCATAAGAGACTGGTATAGGTTTATATCTATCAGTTTTAGCCCTATTAGGGGAATAATTCTATAAATTTGGCAGTGACTAATAAAGCGTACGGGAACGAATCGGCTAGTACAACACTGCCTCAAGTGGCATGGTTACATCTATGCAAATTTTACACTTGGCAAAGCTGAACCCCTGTGTACTAAGCAACTTGGATTTCAAATATGCATATGGCCCACCTATTGCTGTTAGACTGGCTCATGGATATTAGATAAATAGTTTCTCAACCATTTTTACGAATTAACAGGCTTTCCATATAACTTTGGAAAAGGATCCTGCTTGCTCAATACTACTACTTTGCTTTTGTGTGCGAAATATCCTTTCACAAGGTTCTTGTATATTAATATGGCCACAATACATTCCACCTGTTGATAGCAGAATTTTCAATTAGGACAACCTAAAAGAGATTAAACAGTAAACCCTACAAACCAGTGATGGAGAATTACAGAAAAATGTACCTCATCCAAATCCATGTCCATCTCAAGCCACTTCAACGCTTTAATAATTATTTCCAACTTCATTTGGTGAGCTTTACTCGGGTCTTTATTCTTTTGAATAATGTAACTGCAACATTGTCATTTCAGGACAATTAAGTTGCATTCTGACTAATAATTGAAAGAATAAACTCTATTTCCTGAGGCGTGGAACTTACATTTTCTTTAGCAATCTTTGATAAACTTGGAGCTCTAGCTTCTCCAGAACAAGATGTACGCCTGATCTAAGAAACCTAAAAATAAAAAACATGGCAGACTTAGCTTCCACATCACAGATTATTTTTCCATAAGTTCATCATTCAAGTTATAATCAAACATACTGATCTTCATGTTCCTGGAGGGCATGTCGAAGAAGTCGGAGATCACCTCTTTTTAAAGCTTTAACAACATCTCTGTACTATTAAATCAAACCATCAAGTATTAGATTTGTGATGCAAATTGAAAAGAAAAAATTCCAGAGAAATAGACGTCTAATGATATCTTGAACAAAAGTCCAGTTATCTATAACCAAAGTATTATGTGCGCTCTGGCAATTTATTTGTTTTTCTCTGAAATAAGTGCTTAGGTTGGTTATTACATGTATGACAAAAAAGAATTATGTTAGCCCCAGACAATGTCTCATGACCATTGGAAGAAGATTTCTGCAATGTCTCATGACTATTGGAAGAAGATTTCTGCTTCTCAGTCACAAAGCCAAGACAAAGCAAACAAGGTAGGCTCACCTCAATTAGGTTATACTTCTGCAGGAGCCAGTCACTTGGCAGAATACCTATGGAAAGCTTCACAGGTATCAAATATTTTAATATCATCCTGATCAACCAAAGACAAAGAAAGTGAGAAACTTAAATAAATTAAAGATGACGCAGATTGCCAGGCATGAGAAATCAAGACTGGAATCAATGAAATAACAGAAAATTTTGCAATTTGCCTCATCATGAAGATTTAACATTGATACCTCCAGATTGGCTTGATTTTGCCATAACCCTATTGTTTAGCATGCACTATTGTGAAATATTGGTTCCAGTTTTCCCTTTACCAGAGAAACAAATTTCTATTTTCTTTTTCCCAAATTAAGAGTCAAATGATACTAGGATTGCAGTACAAGCAGAGATTCAAGCTCATGCACTTCTATCTACAAGTTTAGCATGCAGGACAAATGATGCTGTAATGCAGCATAGCAATGTAATGAATGCTGATGTAGGCATAATTCTGGGAAAAATAACAGAAGATAGCAATAGAGATTTGTTGCAAACAAGCCTTCTCAAGTCTCCTATGATGCATGCATAATCATGCAGTAAGCAAGATGAATCAACCTTATATTTGCTTCATTCTGTGGATCACAGTGCATTAAGGCATATGATAGTTTATGATCAGCCTGTGAGGTCAGAAAAATAGATCAATAAAGATGACTACGAAACAACAAGAAGTTCTAAATAATTAATTAAGATGAAATTTTTTAGTACTTACAGCAGGAAAATTTTCATTGAAAACTTCCAAACGGCCAGTATAATACATGTAGGTGACCTGAAACAGATAGGATAACAACCACATTCATCACAGAATTTCAAAAGCAATAATAACAGTCTTACTCTCAAGTTCCACTAAAACAAAACAGGATGGTTTTCCACCACTACTCTACAACTCAATACTTTATCTCTTTTAGGGAACTCCTCAAAATCAAAAATTCGAGCAGTTTCAATACTCCTTATCACACTTCGGCAAAGATGAACTGTACCAAGCTGCAAAACAATAAATATTAGGTTTCATCACTCGAGTTAAGCTTGCTTCTCAAAACATATATATATATATATATATATACACATGCGCGCACACAATATAGAGAAGCACAAAGTCATCATCACCTTGAAATAAATTTTGAACAACTGACAAGTTACATACAGTGCTCCCACACGTTTTGCACCCTTTCCCTGTAAATTTACATTACATTGTCATACTAAATAGTTGTAAGCTGCAAGATATATACTTTTTCCATAAATAATAAAAAGGGTATTTGAATCAAAAGACTCAAAATATCATAATATCAGAATAGATAAAACATACAGCAAGAACACCAAACACTTTCATGAGGAATGAACCAGCTGCTTTAAGTTTTTCTGGTGATTTTCCATTAGAAGCCAACTCTTGATCAGCCTACAAATATGATACAGTGTTACTTAAAATGCATACAGAAGTACATTTGAGATTAATAGAAAAGACATATTAATTACCTTTTCAGCAAGAACCCTAATTTCATAGGCAACAACATACAATGCATCCAGTGCCCAAGCAGATTCCCAATTTCTAAATTCTTGAATAAAGGCGCTACCCCAAAAAAAAAAAAAAGTACAATTAAATCAACCAAAATCAAAACAAAAAAAAAAAGGGAAATTGATTAAAAAGATGATTACTTTGCAGCTTTTTCAAAAGCAGGATAAGAATCGACCAAATTGCCAAGTCGATAACTTTGAAGAGCCCTAAAAAAGGGAGACGTAATTTCCCCGAACTGCAAGTACTTCTCTGATTGTTTTATCAATCTATTGGCGTCCTGAAAGATGTTAAGCGAATCGGCAAGAGACAGCAGATAAGAAGAGGAGGAGGAGGAACTGGAGGTGATTGAAATGAGTTGCTTTAGAGAAACTCCGTCTTGGTTCACAATGGCATCGGAGAATCGGTTAAGATACTCTGTTATTCTTCTGTGTGCTTCTCCCATGCTTTGATACGCCATTTTTGTCAGTTGAGCTCTTTATTTCCTGCTGCTGCTGCTTCAGCTTCCTCCAACCGAATCGAACAAAAGAGATGAAGCTTTTCTAGAATCGAACTACTTATAAAGAAGCTCTTGCTCTTGCATTAATAGCGTTGGTCTCCTTGTCCCCCTCCCGTTTTGTGTAGTCCGTTTATGATTTTGATTCTTGATAGTGGGTTTGCTGCTAATCTGCAATTCTGCATCAACCCCCCAATGTATTTTGGGCCATTGTTTGGAGCTCAACCATTGGCTGCAAATGCCACGAGCCCAAATTTTAGTAAGTACGGTATAAAGGTTCAAGTGCTAAATAAATAATTGGGTGCATACTTTTTTGGATTCGTATAATTTTGATCCGTAATTTTGCCTTTTAGTAAAATTGGTCCTATAATTTTTTTCGACATTTAAAGACCTTGTATGACATATTTCTTCATACTTTAGTACATTCTTAACAAATATTATTTAAAATATATATTTTAATGTAAAAATAATATACATTTTAAATATTAAAATTATATAATAAGTAATATATCATTCAACTAATTATAATGAACTCACAAATAATCAATTTAGATATTTTTTTAATTTAATTATAAATAAAAAAATATTTTTTAAAATAAATTTACAATATTTTTAGAAATAATCAATATATTAAATTGATAATAAATTATATATAAAATAAATTTATCATTAAAATTTAATATTTTTTTATAAAATAATGAAGATATTAGTTTGAATAGTATTAAAATGTAAAAAAAATGAAATATAAGTACTCAAATGTCAAAAAAATCGTATAATTAATTTTACCAAAGTAAAACCATATGATCCAAATTGCACTTTATCTCTTTTTTTTTTCCCAAATGTATTGAATCTCGGGATGCCATTGGGTGTCATTTTGACTATGTGACCAAGATTCACCTACAATTAGGGGCATACTAGTATTTTGAGGTTTGTAAAATTATCTTTATTTGGAAAAGAAAAAAAAAACATTCTTGTTAAATTCTAATCTTAGTAAATGTGTTCATTTAATCATAGTTTTGTTTACTTAGATTTTCTCTCTTTTTATTTATAATGTAAGATGACCAAAATAAAAGATTGCTGATTTTTTTTTTCACTTTATCCGAATGCTTTTTGACAAGAGAATATGGGAAAAACAGATGATTAAATCTATATTCTCTTATTAATTTAATTTTTTTAAAATTACACGGTTAAATAATATTAATATTGATAAACTGTATAATAAATTTACAACATCAACAGACTTGATAATGGTAGAAATTAATTTATATACTTTAAAATATTTTTAAAAATAATAACTATTTAACTATTTTTTTATTAATTTTATTATAAAATAATAAATATCACTTTTAAACTGCCTAAATAAAAATATTAATTTGTTCCTGTGGTAAAATATATCCATCTAAAACTATAAATAAATAGGACTGCATGGTCAGAAACATGTGGAAAATAAAAAATCTCACAGCCACAACAACCGCTTCTGTTTTATGTGTTGGTAGCACCTAAAAATTCATCAATTATTTAAATTTGCAAAAAACTGCCATACGACCTTCAAAAAATAAAAAACTGCAACACGTTTCTGAAACTTTTCAGGACATGGAGAGCTGTACTTGTTCAAATCCTGTTCGTTCATCAACCAATGACGCCTAAACTCCAAATACCCACCATTGATCTTCTGCGCTCTGTCCTTTCAATTCTTCATCTCTACTCCATAACAGTGCACCATGCCCGTCCAACCCATTGATTGATTAAACTCCAAAAAGTCCTTTTTGACAATGACATGCCAACATCCTATATTTGCAGCTCCTTCAGGTTTGAACCCTTACAATTCACTCCAATTCACCTTCAAAATTCCTATCTTTACAAGTTAACTCTCTCGATCTTGAAGTCCTGATTGAAACCCAATTACAACAACCAGAAAAGAAACAAAAACAACAGGCAACGGCCGGTGTTTGATAATAAAGAAAAAGTTTGCATCTCTATTCTTGTTGTGTGTAAAATCATGGGTTCTGCAGATTCTGCTTTGAATTCAACAAAACCATCACAAATCCCAACTCACGACGAAGACCCACTGAATCAATCCACAGCCCTTCTTTCTTTCAATACCGATTCTTCCGATCCTTCAAATCCAGCTAAAAAACACACCACCACTATCATCTTCATCTCTCTGCTCCTCATCACTTGCATTGCTATCTCTGCTGCTTCTGCTTTTGCTTTTCTCTTCTTTTCCTCTTCCGATAAAACAAGGACACCCTCTTTGGAAACATCCCGTGCGTTGACCAAGCTTAACCATCCTGTAGTTCTTTTGATATCTTCAGATGGGTTTCGGTTCGGTTACCAGTTCAAGACTCCAACACCTAATATTCATCGTTTGATCAATAATGGGACTGAAGCTGAAACGGGTTTGATTCCTGTTTTTCCTACTCTTACTTTTCCTAATCATTACTCTATTGTCACTGGTCTTTACCCTGCTTATCATGGCATTATTAATAACCATTTTGTCGATCCAGACACTGGAGAGCACTTTACTATGGGTAGCCATGAACCCAAGTGGTGGCTAGGTGAGCCACTTTGGGAGACTGTGGCTAATCATGGGTTAAAGGCTGCTACTTACTTTTGGCCTGGGTCTGAAGTGCATAAAGGTTCTTGGAACTGTCCTGCTGATTTTTGTATGTTTTATAATGGTTCAGTTCCTTTTGAGGAAAGGGTCGATAAAATTTTAAGTTATTTTGATTTGCCTAGTAGTGAAATTCCTGTGTTTATGACATTATATTTTGAGGACCCTGATCATCAGGGTCATAAGGTCGGTCCTGATGACCCTGAGATATCTGAAGCTGTTAGTAATATTGATAAGATGATTGGCAGGCTGATCAATGGATTAGAAAAGAGAGGGGTATTTGAGGATGTTAACATTATTATGGTTGGTGATCATGGTATGGTTGGTACATGCGATAAAAAGTTGATATTTTTAGATGATTTAGCATCTTGGATTGAAATTCCATCTGATTGGGTTCAGTCTTATACACCATTGCTTGCAATTCGTCCCCCTTTGGGTATGGCCCCGGTCGATGTTGTTGCAAAGATGAATGAAGGACTTCATTCTGGAAAAGTTCAAAATGGAAAGCATTTGAAAGTGTATCTTAAGGAAAACCTTCCTAGTAGGCTTCATTATGTAGCAAGTGACAGAATTACGCCAATAATAGGCCTTATTGACGAGGGTTTTAAGGTGGAACAAAAGAGAACGAATCGTCAAGAATGTGGAGGAGCACATGGTTATGATAATGCAGTTTTCTCTATGAGGACTATCTTCATTGGTCATGGTCCTCAGTTTGCAAGGGGGCGAAAGGTTCCCTCTTTTGAGAACGTTCAGATATACAACATGGTTACTTCAATTCTCAAGATTCAGGGAGCTCCAAATAATGGATCAACATCATTTGCAGGAACTGTTCTTTTGCCTAATCCTTAATAAATATCCTCTAACCAATTCCTGGTTGGTCTAAGCTGTCCAAGGATGAAGTGCAGTTGGGTTGGACAATTTTCTCATAAATCCTTTTGAGCATATTAATGCCCAACACAGGTAGTCGGAAATATTATGTGATGGCTGTGTGGAAGGTAATCAATTGAACTAGTATTGATCCTTGTTATTATTTCATTCCCAGTTATATTATTCCTAGTTGGACATGTTATGAGCTGCAGATGTATGATGGAACATAGTATGTAATCGTAGAATGTGTACTTCTGTGGCATGCTGCGGTGGGATTTTGCATGAACCAGCATTAAAAGCAATTAATTAAATCCCCTTCCTCTTAGGGGATTTTTTAACTCTTCTGTTTTTGTAGTATTGATGTTGGTGCATAACTTGGACCATGGTATGCTTTACTTTGAATATGCACCTGATTCATAGAATTTGAGTTCTTGTAATAATATAGCATTTTCAGCCAAAAGAAAATGGGAGAACTCCAAACTTAAAGCTAGTCTTATGGCTTTTATTCTAATAATTATCTATGCAATTTCTATGTATCATTCCGCTGATGTTTTGTGTCAGCAGATAATATAGGCTCGTGGTCAAAGTTCTCTGTTTTTAAGATTTTCATTCAGTGCATAGGCTGCACTAGTATAACTAACCTCCTCAATACTGTCAATATTAGATAAAATGGATTCACTTCCTGCATATGGAAATGTAGCTGCTGAAGTTGAAACTTCTGAAATATGTCGGTAGAGTTCAATTGCAATGGTATAGATTACCGAGGCTGTAGGTGATTGCCTTGTGGTTTATTGGAGCCTCAAAAGCAGAGGTTTAATTCACACGTCTTGTGAGTGAATTTTTGCTGTGAGTTTGTTAGAGCTTGGGCTGAAGTGACTTGTGAAAATATTTATGCATCTTGTTTCAATGCAGTTGTTGTTAAAGCAGTGCAGTTGTTGTTAAAGCAGTGCACAGGTTGTTAGATAATTGTAAACAAATTTGATGCTGCAGATAGCCAAATTTGCTTATATAATCAAAGATAACTTAGTTCGGCTGCGATCAATGTTGTTTGTTGATGTTTCAAATCATTCCAATGTGTGTTGGTGAAGTTGTTTTTCCTTTTTTCTGGGTTAGCTTCATGTTTTCTATTATTAGTAGACCAGATGTTGCTTTGTTAGCTTGCATCTATGGTAGAGGCCAAAAAAAAAAAAAATCCTAACGATTGTAGCCTTCTAGTTCTAACTTCTAAGATGCTGCTCACATCTGGCCACCTCTCCTCCTCCGTTGTTCGTGCTAATCACAGTAATATAAAGGACCAACGGTTTCTTTCAAGCTCCAATGACGGATCGAACCGCAAGCCTAAAATTTGTCAAACATGCGAAATTTCCTTATTTTGGCTGAGATGTTCCTCTTCAGAATCTTCGAATTAAAAGTGAAGTTTTTGGCTTTTTGTCTGTTTATATGGTGCTAAAAAGAAAATATCACAATCCTTCCAAAAATATATTCAAGAATGTGTGGAGAAAATCTGGAAAAGAAGAAAGAAAAGACGCTGCCATAATGTTTCAAGAAAAAAAAGATCGCCATGTGCCAACCAAACCAAGTCTTCTTCTCTTGGGTGGGCTTCTATTGACTGCAGCATTATGAATCGTGCGATGCATACTGGATCTAATTATTTGTGCTCAACGAACGTATTTAATTGCCACGAAAATGAAACACATGCTTCTTCTTTAATGTAATGTAACAACTTTCAGTAACATTTGTTTTGTTTGGTTCGGTTGCCGTTTCTTTGTGCAAATTTGTGGACGAACTCCAATTCTCTAAACAAAAACGTGAAGATTTCACTTTCTTGCCAAAGAAACAATAGAAAATCCAAAATTATTTTACCTCTTTGCAAAATCAATTTTAGAAAATTATGGTAATTCACTTGAATTTTCATACTGCAAGTTACTGCTAGATGCATTTGCCATTATTTCTTCCAAGTTATAAAATCATAATCTACCGAGGATGCTCTACCTCAATTCTAAGAAATTAATTAAATTTATTTTATTGATAAAAAATTAAATGATGTAAATATTGTATTCAAAATTTATCAATTCATTAAATTTTAATTAATTCGATAGCATAATTAATAACTAATATAATATAACTTTAACCGTTAGAATCGAATTGAAATTTAAATTAAACGAGTATAGTTAACTCGATGCAGCCAAACAGGACCTTGTAACAGGGGTAAAAGAAAAATCCAGCTGCCGCTGAAAGTAAAAAACCAAAACTATTAACATGTGCAGACGAAGCTAAAACTAAACTTAAACTAAAACTAAAACTATCTACTCCTTTCGATTTGGTTCACACAATTACAAAGAAAAAGGGAGACTGGTAGTGCTGAAAAACCTGATTCCTACTCCTGAATCACCAACCCAGGAAACAGCGCAGTTCTTTCGTCTATTACAAAAATGGGTTTTCTTCTTATACATACGGCAACCTGATTCGTCTCAATTTTAGTTTAATTTGATTTCTTTCTGGTCTCTACCATACAACAAAAGGAAAAAGTTCGAGACTTTATAATTCAATTCCCTGTTCATTCTTTTTGTAATTATAAATGGCAGATGTTGTTCGATTTTCATCATCTTTTCGCTCACTTTTTCTCTCTTCTTCTCTCATCACTACCAACGTGAATTCTTTTCCTCCTCTTAATAATTGTAATAGTAATTGTTATTCTAATAAGAAGATTTACCCTTTAATTTATTCTTCTTCGGCTAGTGTTCCTCGATTCTCTTCCACGCCCAGGAAGCGATTGTTTTCTTTCAAGGTAGTATATTTTCTTTTTTTTTTCTTTTACTCTTTTGAAAATTTTAATCAAATTATGATTACCCTTTTGTTGAAACTGTTGTTTACTCAATATTACCCACAGATGATAAATCTTATTATTATCTATGTTCCTTTGGCAAAGTAACCAGAACCCATATGTTGAAACTGGCTTTGGTTTTGAAGAGTTTACTATAGGATGATTGTCACAGGGAACAGGAGTTTCCGTTTGTAGTAATTGAAACATGCTCAATTATTGGATTTTTCCGTTGATTTTTTATTTCTTATATTGCTTGTTATAATCAAAAGAGGCAAGTTTGCTAATTGCATTGCTTATGCTCAGGATTCAAGTTTGATTTTTTAGGCTTATGATTCAAGTTTTTTAGACTAGAAGAGTCAGCTCGACAAAAAAAATTTTGTTGGTTACTTGAGAAATTCCCTAATATTATGGCCGTTTACAAAGGTTCTGTTTTAGAATATTCCTTGTGGCAAATCAGTTGGAATTACTTAGAAAGTTTATCTATTATTTGCACTTGCTTCAGCTTTACCTGGTAATTCTGTCTTGCAACTTTCATATTGCTTGTGATCCTTATTGGAGATTATGACATGTTGCTGAAGCATATGCCATTGTCATAAACCCCCCCTCTTTGTAAAGCTTTCTACTTTTCAAATTTTTGGTATTGGAGCCATTTTAGTGCAGGTTTAAACTTTATAATCTTCTGGTTTAACTTATGCTTATCAGTGCAGGACTAATTTTTGTCTTATTTGGTTTTTATTGAATCCTTTCAATAACCTTTCAGCAAAAGAGGTACTTTGCTTTTGCTATCTGATTTTAGTAGAGATGGTTCAAAAAAATAATAATTGCAGCACAGTATGAATAATGTTTCTGTTGTATACTTTAGTTTTGGTTGTTGGTGTCTATGGCCTGGCTAAAAAACCTGGATTTTAATTATTATCAGTTCATGATATGCATTTGCATTTGTCTAAGTCATAATTTGTAGTTGTACTATTAATTATTTGATTGTGCTCAGCCTTTTTGTTTGTAATTGTTGAGCTTGGGCATCTCTGTTAAGTTCATCTGTGTGATCCTTTAGATAATGAGAACAGAGATTTTGAGACATTGATCTTCCTTGATACATAAATCTTAGATTCTGGATAAAAATTTATTTTTTCAAGAATCATGACTTCTCTCCTGCTGATTGTATATGACGTCTGAGGAAGCCACCCACTAACTGCCTTAATAGGTGAAACTCGTTAATAAAAACAACTGCAACTATGCAATATCACTGAAATTAATTTCTACTAAGGCTTTGCTATGTTGTTTACTTTGGTTGAAATCCTGTAGGACAGTGCTAATAATTATTTTGCTTCAATTCTTTATGCAGGTACATGCAACTGTTGCTGAAACTGACCAGCCAAAATGGTGGGAAAGGAATGCAGGACCAAACATGATTGACATTCATTCTACACAAGAATTTTTAGGTGCCTTAAGCCAAGCAGGAGATAGATTAGTTATTGTTGAATTTTATGGAACCTGGTGTGCATCCTGTCGAGCATTATTTCCCAAGGTAATTACACCATATTATATGTCAATTTAACCTTGATTTTTCTACAGTTGTTCACTGTTATTGGTCCTGCATTACATTTTTCATTAATCTTCTCTTCAGTTAAAATAATTATAATAAGAATGAAGAAAGAAGAAAACTCTCTTTATCCGTCCCTTCCATGTATGGCCTCTTACAAATTCCTCCCCTTCGATAAATAGACAAACTATCTTCACCTTCATATGCGCAGTAGCATCTAATTTGCCATGCTTCAATTAACTTGTAAGTACTGTTATGTTGGTTTTGTTTAAGCAATAGAAGCCCTTTTGATTTGATATAAAAAAAACTCTTGCAAGTATGAAAAAGAAGCTAACTTTTTCAAATTTGTTTCATTATATGTGGATTTAACTTTGCTGCTGACTTTCATTGTGGTATTGGATTATGTAAGAAAGGTAGTAAAGTGGTAGAACCTACTAAAGGTAGAGAATACTAAAACATTGGTCTTGTGCATACCTGCTTCTAAACCTTGTATTATGCCCTGCTTCATGCCAAAAAAATCTATTGGCCTGCTTGTAAACAATACAGCGAACTTACAGTATATGAACTATATTATCATTTCTAGTTGCTTACAAGTTGATTATATGGACTGCTGCAGTATCAAATTAAGCAGTCTGTGCAGTCAACTGAATTGCTGAATCATTAGGTTGAAAGCTTGTGCAATGTCATGTCCATTAAGTTACTCAATGAGAGATATAGCTACAACTTAGTCAAGGACTAGCTGAGGTTAAATATGATATAAAATTCAAATGTTTTGTGGTTTTTGGTTATGGTACAAGAAATTAAATAGGCAAGATGCATGTACATAATTCATCTGTTATAAGCTAATTCCTTAACAAAGTGAGTTAGAATATTTGGCATGTTTTCAATGAGAATTCATTATCTCGGAAGCAGTCACAGGATATACTGAAAATTCTAGGAGGGATGATGATAGCTTCTCCATTTGGGCTGGGTGGGAAAGGTTCTTAGAAGTGAAAATTTGTCAAAGCTTGAGAAAGTAGGAATATCATTATCATATGCAATGCTGTCTTTAGGAAGTTTTCCTGGTGTACGCTGCTGATTGTACTTTGTGATGTATCCAGCTCTGCAGGACAGCTGAAGAACATCCAGAGATTTTATTCCTCAAAGTGAATTTTGATGAAAACAAGCCCATGTGCAAAAGTTTGAATGTTAAAGTGCTGCCTTACTTCCACTTTTATCGGGGTGCTCATGGACAATTGGAATCATTTTCATGCTCGCTTGCTAAGGTTGGCCTTTTATGTGGCTTTTTTTTTTAACATTAGATTATTTCCTAGAATTAATAGTTCACTGAAAGTAGTTGACACTTTAACTTCTTTAATGTATATTTATCTTATCATTAAATACTGCCATGATAAATTCCCCGGCTATCCAGTTTGGCAAACAATTAGATCATGACCTTGATGTGGGATAGTATTAGTCAGTTTGTGGAGATTGGATGGACTGCTACAAGCTATGTAATTAAATTGAAACTACTAGAAAGAAAGCTATCTCTGATTGTTGCAATTGATAATAGCAGTAGGAACCATTGAACCATGTGGTGGGAAAATCAGAAAGAAATTTTTAATTATTGTAAGATTGAGTACTTACCAGTGAGGGAGCTAGGTGAATGATTAATTTCCTTGGATAGGTGTGTCATTTAGTTTATATAACCAAAATATCTCTTGCTCACAGATTACTGTTACTCACATATGTTTTTTGTCAAAAATATTTGCAGTTTCAAAAAATAAAAGATGCTATTGCATTGCACAACACAACTCAAAGCTGCAGTGGACCACCAAAGGGAATTGGAGAACTTACTCTTGAATCTGTTTCTTCTCCAACAGAGAAGCCAGCAGGATCAGCATGAACACAGAACCATTTAGTTGAAGCATTTGTCTATATAGCATGCTTTGTGGTATATGTTGCCTGCTAGTGCTAGTGAACCTCCATTGATAGGCTTCCGCTATAATTCTGTATATGTTCATTTTCCTTTGTATAAGAGTCTAAGCAAAGTTACTCATCCTACTGGCATTCTTTGTCATTCTTGTTCTTCCTGTGATGCTTGTAACTTGAGAACTCTTAATGGAAATGATATGTCATATCTGAAATGTTTCTATACCTGTCTGCCTTTGTTAAAAAAATTCTCCCAACAGCGTCTGCTGTAATTGATCTGTTCTGAAAATGGGTATTGGAATTGAACAAAAATCATACTCACAACTGAATTGAACAAGAATCATACTCAAACTGAGTTGTCACTCATCAAAATTAGTCATGGCCAAATGGAGCTTTTGGCATCCGTAAAGATAACAAATCCACCAGAGTAAAGTCTGTTCAGAGTTCTGCAGCAGTCATACTTTTATATGGAGCATAGGTATGCTTTGATAATTTGTTCTTTGATAAAAGCTTCTGATGCCCAACACAACACCTCTTTCAAAACCATTATTGAAATATTGGAATCCTTGTATATGGAGTAGGATGTTTGGAATATAGTTGACGAATATCTTAGGGTCTGATTGGGTCATTAAGGGGAGGACACACTATCAAGAAAGAAGAACAACACACACCAAGGTAAAGAAAAAGTTCCTGTCTAGGATTTCTTAATTATTGATTAGTGCACCCTTGAAGCATCTAATGCATGCCCTACAGGCAACAATGCCCTACTTATATAGATGAATGCCCTATTTATATAGATGAATGCCCTACAGGCAACAATGCCCTATATATATATGTGCATGCTAAGAGAGCCACTAACAACTAGCCAGATACAACAATTATCAGATAGAACAAAACAAACAGAATCACACTCCCCCTTAGAGAATGAGGGTATACTCTTTTTCACTTTAGAATATGATGGTAACATTAGGGTTAATTACAGTCATGGTATCCAAAATTATCATAAATTTTTATTAAAATATCCGAATTTCATTTTGTTAGTTAAAAATCTCCCAAGTGTTTACCTGAATTCTACAAAAGTATCTACTCACATAAAATACATATGTAGATGAAACATATATTTTGTCCTTATAAAATGCAGATGAAGCAAATGCATTTTATTTTTTAATGAGTAGGGTTTGTGGACTGTTTTGCATATTCAATTAGGATGCATTTTGTATGAGGAGGCATTTTTTTAGAACTCAAGTGAACACATGGGAGATTTTAAGTGATAAAATGAAATTCAGGTTTTTTAATGGAAATTTGTGATAATTTTAAGTATTGTTGATGTAATTAATCCTAACATTAGTCCAGGATTCACGCATAGTTGCAAATGTATATCAGTTAGCACTTGTCTTAACTTAATGAAATGTGGTTACCTTAGATAAGCATCAAATCTTACAAAAGAAAACCACATTAAAACAATATCAGAAATGGAGAATGTGGAGAAGGGTAGATGTCACCTTGGCCATATATGAATAATATTTAGAGTAGTGCTAGTTAACAAGAAAAAATTTGTACAAAAAGTGAATATTTGACCAATTGAAAAGCTAAAATTCAAATCTTTTGGAAAAATCTCAATAGTATAAAATACCTTATACAAAATATAAACATATTTCACAACAAAAGATTTCGTATTCAAATTCTTATAAATTAGTGTCAATTTTAAAATATAAATGAATATTAATTTGACATCTAATATGATGTGGGAATACCTTGTAATTGCACAAACAAATGCTAAAATTTAAAATTGTTCCAAGATGTCATTGGTGTATTTTTTTAAAAAAAAAAAAAAACTAAATTAAATTAAATTGAAATTAAATGAATTAATTTTAAAATAAACTAATCAAGACAAATCATCTTCCACAAAATAAGGTTTTTTCTAATTTTTGTCGTTATTCACATCAGCAATTCAATGGCCCTTGGCACAGTTACTTATGTTTAATTTAACTTAATCATAAGCATATATCCTTTGTACCACTTTGTTATTTGGTAAATCTTTGTGGGGACTTAAGATAATATTAAATGAATTGTTATTTAGACTTTTGTCAATCATACATTGGTTCATACACATATATGTTTCTTTTCTGTTATTCTTCATCCTTGATTGCTTAATTTACTTAATTAATAAATAATAAAGACAGCCATTATTGAAGAACTTATTTGGATTCCATTTTGAAGAGAGTTCAGGGATTGTTATGGCCATGATCGGCTCAACTGGATTACTAGATAAAAACTTTATTATAAAATAGATTTATAATCATCTAATTCTTCACTATATGCCTTCAAGATATAAAACTTTCTAAATTAGCCGAAATGTCTTTGACTTGGCCTACACATTCTAATTATTTAATTAATTAATCTAATTACCCTTGTTGATTACGTCTGTATTATTAATGTGTGGTAGTGAATGTATATATGGATTCCAGAGCTATACCTAGAATATAACATATATTCCACATTAAATTAAATTGAGTGAGGAAAGTAAAGGACCAAAAGATGAACAAGCATCCCTCCATTCTCGGCAAAAGTTATTGGTGGGTGCCTTTTCACTATCAATATTGATAGCAAAGAATTTCCCACCAAAGTATTACAAATTTTTTTATTATAACTATTTTTCCACAAATTTATTTAAAGATAAAACTTACCTACTTCAAATTTATTGGATATAAAATTAATTTTTGTCACTTTTTGCAGTTGGTGTGATCTAAATTTTTCTCCATATGATACAATGGTATTTGATAGCTACCAATATTCTGATTATTTCAAAAGTTGGATAAAGTTTTCCAACAATTATTTTATATATATATAAATTTTAAATTCAAAACATTATTTAAGAAAATTCAAACTCCTCACAACTAGAATTAAAGTATGTTAAATATATAATCTTCATTATAAAATGTTTTTATGTTAGGAATATATTTAATTCTTTATTTTTAATTTATGGTTGTTTGATATGCATGCATGTTAGGAATTAATTCCAACCCTACACATGAGATGAGACTAATACACTTAATGGGCGTATGTTTTCCTTTAATTATCACATTTTCTGTATTAAGTAGTAGGAAAAGATACTTTGTAAGAGACCAATAAGAGCACAATATGAATTCTATCGAAAGTTTTATACCAATTAAAATATATTTATTGCAAAGTGATGTAAAACTACCAATCATTTTGTTCAAAAAAAAAAAAAGTGATGCAACACTTGGTATTCTCAGCCTCTATAAAATCCCTGCCTATAGCACAACGACTAACATATCATAGAGTTAGGTTTATCGATAAAATTCTAACCCTAAAGACTCACACATACACATGATCAAAACACATATAGTACGTAGCTGTTGCGAATGGTGTGCATGGCAGGAAGTGGATGTGTTACGCATGTAGCAGTAGTGATCAGGTTTGTAAGGAAGGTGACAGAAGAGAGTGAGCACTCATGGTTTTCTTGCATGGACACTTCATGCTTTTAGCTATGCGTGCTCACCCTCTCTCTGTCACCCACCTCTCTACCTCCCTTTGTCTTCTTCTTCTTTTTATTTTTTGTTTTGGAATGCCCAAATCAACAACAGTTGAATATCAGGAGCAGATTGAGACATCTTAGAGGCAAAGAAGCAGCTAAATAGCCAATGTATCAGTAAAATATTCAATTATTACCCTATTACAAGTTTCATTTCTGAGTATAATTAAGATATCGTATGCATAGAAAAAAAGGCTATGTGTAGGTATGAATATGTGTAGGCAGTCATCTGCTAAGCTAGACTAAGAGCAGCATGACCTTTCAATCTGTTAACGTATCTATGCTTGTGTCCAGAACGTCATGGCTTATTGATATATGGGTGCTTACCTTCTCTCTCTCTCTCTATATATATATTTAAACAAAAGAAGGGAATTGCTATTATCAAGGGCAACGAGACAAACAAGCTCATGGCTGAAACCAAGGAGTTTTAAGAGGGCTTGTCTTGCCACCTACTTATATTATTTTCGTCTTTGTTTCTTCAGAATTAAGTTTGTTTAGCCTGTGAAGTTGCTGAAAAATTCATGCTTCAAACTATGTTTTCTTTTTTAAAATAATTGGTTTACTAATAACTAATAAATTCAGTTTAATTTATAAAGAAATATAAAAACAATCATTTTAAATTTATCATCTCTTACTTTTTATTAGAACTTCAACTAATTTAAAGTTATAATTAAATGAATTTATAAGGAATAAAAAGTTTTAAATACCTTTTTTTTCATAATTTTTGTTTTTTGTTTTTTTGTTTTTTTTTGAAGATTAGCAATATCATTGTAAGGGAAACCCCGAAGGCATGAACAGACTAGAGGTATTGAATCTCTGAAGGACCAAAATAAGAGGTATATGCTAACACAACTCTGGTGGCCAATGATAACTTGTGTTGATTTTAACTAAAGGTGGAGCATGTTAGTTAATTTCCACATGTAGGATTCCGATTTCCCAAGCACATGGTGATGTGCGAGAGTTGGCTTGCTAGCTATAGTTATCTATAGACATGTACAGCTTTATCATGAAATGTTAGATATACAAAATCTTATAGAGCTATAATTATACTTTCTCGTCTTCTTGTTGCTGAATTGTCTAACCTTGTGCACACCTTAAATCGATATAATAAAGTCAAATATCCATATATATTTCAAGTTTATATAATATGGCATAATATCCAATTTGATATTCTCATTCTTGAAATGTAAGCATATGATTATAAATCATTTGTTGATATGGAGATTCTTCCATATATATATATATCAAAAGCATTATGCTAAATTATTAAATTTGTTATATATATATATCAAATATTTTATATTTAATTAATAAAAATAAAAATATATATTATATATTTAATTA
This sequence comes from Mallotus nudiflorus, assembly GCA_947683625.1. Lineage (NCBI taxonomy): Eukaryota > Viridiplantae > Streptophyta > Magnoliopsida > Malpighiales > Euphorbiaceae > Mallotus > Mallotus nudiflorus. The sequence goes on from CANTUR010000302.1 coordinate 2,893,045, forward strand.
TTGAATGTATTGCAATTAAAATAGATAAAATAAAATTCCAATGTTATGAGAAGTTAATAACGATTGAATAATATTATTTAAAACGAAGTAAAATTAGGAATTAGGACATTTTATTACTTTATAGATTTATGAGACTTGAACTTTAAAATTATAAAGATATCCTCGAATATAACAAGAAAAAAAAAAGGTAACTAACTAAATTCAATGGACAAGTAGTTACATCAAGAGAAGATTATGCACGAATAAGAGGTTGCCTTGCCTAATGGAAAATAGCTCCGAAAGATAAAAACAGTCGAAGCCAAATTGGAATCTTTAATTCAACTTTATTACCATGCACCCTACTCATCATCTCCTTTTTCTAACAAATTTCACTTTTCCACACTGAAGGATAATGTTGCAATGTTTATGGATTCATAAATCAACCTACACAAGCATGTTTTATTAGAAAATGACAACCTATAGCTATATTATATGTACTATAAAAGTTATTCACGCTTCAAAGTGAGATATATATAAAATTAAATTTTATACTTATAAAAAATCATAATTCATATATTAATTATTAAATTCACACTTTCTTTTTTAAAATGGAGATTAAAAAAGAAAAATAAATCACTTCATTTGTACAATTCCTAGCAAATATGGTTTGTGAAAGCGCAAATACAAAATTATATATTTTAATATTTAAATTTTGTAATAAAATAATTAATACGGATTCATTTGTAAGGTTCATTTACTGAAAATTATATATAAATTCTCAAATACAGTTTAAATATATTACAATATATATATATCCTCAATTTTAAAGTGGTTGTTAATGTTCTCTATTTTACCTTTTTTATTATATATATTTTTAGTTGTTTGCATTTTAAAAGAAATATTTACACCATTTCATTTCAAAATGAACTTATACTTAAATTAAGAATAAAAATTTGCTTAAAATATAAATTTATGTGCCAATAAATAGTTTATCCAATGGTTAAAAATTTTATACGTCACTTATTAAATTTTAAATTTAAATTCTCATTTTTTTCTTTTTCAATATAATTTTAAAAAATATAAATTTAAGGACTAAAATTTAACTATTTTAATATATACGTTCAGGGAATAAATTTTGTTGAGAATTAATATATTCTTTTAACTTTTATAAAAATAAGTACTTAAATGGACATAACAAAGTAATTGTGTAAATGTCTTTTATTTAGGTATTTTTTAAAATTTAAAAATAAAAAAATTATTAGTGATATTATTTTATAATTATGTCTTAATACTTATATTTTTAAAATTTTTCATAATTATTATCATAGGATTAGTATACAAATATTAAAAATTATTCAAAAGTTACCTGTTAATTATATTTCAACCAAAATTTTTATATAAACAAAAAGCAATTTTGTTATAAAATTTAGAATAATATGTATTTATAATTTAAATAAATAAATTTTGTATGACTATTTGAAAATTATTTCATTTGAATTTGGAACCGTAAGTGTAAAAGATAAATTGTCACTTTGAAATTTCAAAACATCAAAATTTAGACAATATACATGAGTTAGTTACGTTGACATCATCTAAAACTGAAAGGAAAACACAAAAAGAACTTTAGCATGACATGTTTTGAAGATGAATTTTTTTGCTAAAAGGATGAATGATTTTAAATGATCAACAATTTTGTTGACCTAAATTATGTAGATTTGTATGTCATGAAATAAACTCGTAAAACACTGAATCACTACCACCTTTAATCTATTGACTACTCTTAACCCACTCTGTTATCCTCTTATTGAATTCCATATCTATGCCCACACAATCCTAAACCAAGTAGTTAATGTGAATTGTGATAAATTTTTCATAGTTTAAACGGACAACGTCATTTTCCATGCAAGTGTGGGAAGTGACAGAGTGACACGATTGTAAAATTAATGGATTGCAGTGCAATTAGTGTCAAGATTTGTATATTAGTATAGATATAGATTTAAAATTAAAAAATAATCTAACAAATTTTAAAAATAACAAATAACCAAAAACCAATAATTAGTAAAAAAATCAATTGTTAAAAACTAAAATAGATCAAATCCATGTCAGCAAGTAAATTGCGTAGGGCATGTAAATATAAAGGGCCAAACAAAATATCTAAAATGAAAAGAGTCCTAGAGAGGGGTAAATAGGACTATCAAATAAAAATGATAAATTAAAAGAATTCTTTGCAAGAATTAAATAGAAGTTGAGAAGGAAGAATGAAGAACACAAAGATTTAAGAAGTTCAGATTCAACAACAATTTTACGTCTCTACTTAACTTATTTCCAAGTTCGGATTTTCAATCACCCACAATCTTATTCACAAGATTAAGATTATACAAGAGATTTATGACTCACTCTTATAACTTTACAACATGAGTTTTCAAGGCTTACTCAAAAAACCAAAACTCAAGTGTTTCAATGAACAACACTTAAACCAGTTCCTTTGGAAATAAATCTCACTTCCCTTCTAATCTAACCCAAGATTTAAGATGAAGAGAAATTCTATTTTTAACACACATCCAATTCTCACAAGAGTTATACAAATAAAGAATTGTTTAAGAGAATTTGAGAGCTCAATGAATGCTTAAGAAATAATAAATAAGTTTCTTTTTAACTTTCATTCAGCTCTAAAGATATTTATACTTAAAAATATAGCTATTGGAGGTGTGAACAATGTGTCCAATGTCTATATTTTGAATCATTGAAAGTGATGCTATCAGATAACTATTCATGGATTGAAACCGTAATTGGTTGCTCAAGACATTTAAATTTGCCCACACTTTCTTTATAGAAGTTATAGATATTTGAATTAGCTTTCCATATCATTTTAAATCACCTAAATTGGATGTCTATAGCTCATGATATATCCAAAATACTAAGAGTTATGTAATTTAAAATGCAGAATACTATCAAACAGATATACCCAAGTTGAAGCTGTGACTTGCTCTTGAAGAAATTTGAATTTGTCCATACTTTCTTCATTGTATATATTTGACTTATCTTTTTGTATCATTTTAAATCACCTAAATTGGACTTCTGTAGCTCAGGATATGTCCAAAATACTAAGAGCTGTGCAATCTAAAATACAAAATATTGTCAAACAACTATACCCAAGTTAAAGCCGTGATTTTCTCCTGAAGAAATTTGAATTTACCCATATATTCTTCATGAAAGTTGTAGATATTTGACTTATATTTTCATATCATTTTGAATCACCTTAATTAGACTTCTGTAACTTAAGATATGTCCAAAATACTAAGAGATATGGAGTTTGAGATGGCAGAAGTATATGTGGATTTTGACTTAAAATTTTCATAACTAAATAAACTTGGATTTTGACAAATAAGCCTAATTCAGAAAGCTCAAGATGTCTACTTCAAATGTTAAGAAGCTCATTTTCTAATTGAAGAGCTCTAAAGATGTCAAAAGTCTTTTTAAATTTCAGAGGTTTAATTTACCCGAAAAGTCACTATTCATCCAAAAGTGTATATGCTTGGTATATGTTCGGTATATAATTTTCTACACACTTAATTGAAATTATTAGTATAAAAATTGTTTTTCAAAGTCCAAAATTTGGAGTTTGATCATGCAAATGGTCAACACAAAACAACACTTAACACATTAGACTTTCAAAGAAAAATGAGGGGTCCAACCGTCTAGGCAAAAAAATGGCTACAAAATGACCAAAACAGATGGAAAAAATGGCAACATTTCAAGCTTCATATAAGGCATAAATATTTAAAAAAAAGCATCATTTTGTTTGCTGAAGTGGAGACTGCTTAGATTTTAGCAGTGACAAAATTAAAATATCACTGAAATCAAAGGTTGGTTGTAACACAATAAATGAACAATGTTAAGTTGTTGACCAACTATATATATATTTATAGATATGCATAAATTGATTTGAAAAAAGCTTTAAATTTTATCCAAATATTTGTTTTTATTTTTTATTTTTTCCCTTCTTTTTTTTTTTTTTTTTTTGCATTCTTATGCATATGAATGAAATCAAAGATAAAATCTCTAGACTATATATATATGTGTATAATTGAACCAAACCTACTTGTGAACTACTCAAACTCATGGCTACCCATATTATCTTGACTCCAGTTGAGTTGAGGTTGAAGTTTGAATATATAGTTGGAGTAGCCGCTCATGAAATTTGATTTATATAATATACTTAATTTATTATCATATTTATAACTATATCTTAAATGATAAATTAACTTGAACTAGCTCAGAATCATTCAAGCTTTAACTTAAAATTAATAAATTTGTATTCAAATATTTTTAAATTATATAGTTGAGCTCTAATAAAATTTGGTTTAATTACAATTTTTTTTTTTACATTTTAATGTTTTCAGTATTTCATAACTATATATGGGTCTCGATTATTTTAAGAGCAAATTACTTTTTTCTTCCTCTTGTTTAAAAGTCAAATTTTTACCTTCCTCAACTTTTATTCCATTAATATTAAGGGCTTCCGTTATGGTTATATCTTTTTTTCCATGAAATACCATATAAAAAGATTAAAATGTCCTTTTAATTAAACAATAAATAACTATAAAACACTAATAATATTTACAAGATGTTTTAACCTTTTGTACTTAACAACATTAAATATATACATTTCTCATTAAATGGATATTAAAATATTGTAACAAAAAAAATCATATGCAATATGGATGTCACAACCCAAACCAAAGTTATGATCGGTGCTAGAGAATGGAAATTCTTTCGAATCCGGAACCCGTAGCAAGCCTTAAAAATAAAAACACATATAGTAAATAAATAAAAAGTACGACTGAATTAAAAAAAATTTCGAATCGATATATAAAAATAGATGCTCAATATTCTTTCATAAATAAATTAATGTTCATACAATACTCTGAGTACAAAGTATAAAAAATAAAACAATACTCTTCTGATACAATAATATTACTACTGCAGTTTCTATAATACAAATCAAAGTTTAAATATAAATTTTACATGATATAGCCAGGGCGGAAGAACACCGGCGAAGAGTAATACTATTAAGGTCTGAGAATACAAGATCTCCTGAAAAAAATAATTGAGGGGGGTCAGATCTCACTGAGTGAATTATTATAATATATATACATACAATCGAAACCATAACAATCAAGCACCCATATATATATATATATGTATATATACACACGCATTTCACACAAATGTCAAACTCTGCTTTTATATATATAATAAATGAAGAAAACATTTATTTTATTGAAGGATCAAATAGAACCATATTTAATCGTAACCTCAATCACAAAAATCACTCTAGCCATACAGGCTCACTTAATTCCAAATTAATTCTTTTATTCCATTATGGATAATAGACTGGTCCCGAAATACTAAGTCAACCGAGCTTCAGCAATCTCACTGTTAGTGTGATTGGCCCCGAGACACTTGGTCAACCGAGTTCCAGCAACCACACTATCAATCATATCACATCTCAAATCAATCAATCCATCAATCAGTCTCAATCAAATCATAATTTACCACAAGTAGTTCTCACTCAACCCTAAATCTATCGCAGCGATATGTACATGGTTATAGTGCTGCCCACTAGGTAGCATGTTTTATCGATATCATTCATTTAAGTAAAACATTCATATAGGAAAATAAATAATGCAAAATAACATTCATAGTAACAAGATAAACCATATATATAGCAGAAATATACCTAAAATAAATTAAGTATATTTCGAGTATATATATGTTAAATAAATTCAAATCAATAATGAAATATACCAAAAATAAATCAATAATATACTAAAGACATTTTAAGTATAAATAAAAAATATGACATGCATTTATTTTGAAATATATCAAAATATACCTAATTTTTATAACATGCATATATCAAAATAAACCCTAAATATACCAAAGATATACTAAATGTATATTAAAAATATGCAAACATATACATCAAGATATACTAAAAATAAATTGAAAATATACCAAATCATAGTATAAATTAAATCACTTTTAAAACATATAATGAAAATGAAAAATCCTAAGTCATGCATCCTAAATGTAATGTATATATACATAGTATAATAACTCATTGATTCACGCTTCATGAGACAAATTCGACGGGTCTGATCCAATAGGCATCGGTCGGTTCAGCTAGAAAATAAATAATAACATAATATCATAATAAACTTCTAATGTTACGCTTCTAGGATTACTATAGAAAGACTCAATTAAAATTCCAAAACTAGACTCGGATCGGTTGTTACATTTTACGAGAAATCTATCAAAAATTCGGCAGAGTCTCCTTCATAAAACGGGCATCTTCCTACAAAAGTAGAGCCGATCCTGCATAGAAAACACTTCAAAAATCACAATTTAACATCACAAAAATAATAAAATACCCATTTAAGCTCAAAATAATAAATAAATTTATTATGTACATTGTAATAACCCTAGTTTTTAAATTATTTTATTAAATAATGAGATATACAGTGTTAATAAAATTTAAAAGCTAAATTTAATTATTTTACTATTTTGTGATTAATTATGATTATTTTATGTTTAATTGAATTTCTACGTAAATATATTATTCTGGAACTTATTATTTTAGACGTTTAAATTCCATTGTGTATATTTATTATTTTCGAATACTATTATTTTAATAACATTAATTTAGTGCATGGTTATTTTAATATTATTTTTAAGTACATTATTATTATTTTATTTTTATTGGTTGACATTATGTGCATTAGTATTTCTATTATTTTTATTTTATTAAATATACATTATTTGTATTATTAATTATTTAATAATTATGGTTTTTATTATTATTACTTTTAAATGATATTCTATGTGTTATTATATATATATGCACATATATATATTAGGGTTTATTATTTTAATTGTGTGTTATTTATTATTATGTGAGTCTATATATGTGTGTGTGTGTGTATATATATATATATTAATGTATATACTTGTGGTAGTGATTAATATACAAAAACATATTATATAATTATAATATATAGTATAATATATACATACAATAAGGTGTGAAACAAAAAAAAAACAGTACTCTATCCTTTCTTCCTCGCGACTTGACTCCCCTACCATCACTGTGCTTCTTCAACCTTCATGCCAGCAGCTATCCATCACCTCCTCCTTCCTTCTTCTTCATCGTCTTCCTCTGGAGCTGCCGAAACCAGCATGAGCAGCGACGGCAGCAGACTTCTTCATGCTGCCGGAGCCATTTTTTACGACGAGAGCTCAACTTCTTTAGCTCGATCAACTCCTTGAGTTGAGGGGAAGTTGATTTTGAGTTTGATCAATGCTCAAAGCTAACCATTTGTGAGTTTTATGCAATTTTTAGTTTATGTGAAATTTCTTTTTTTAATTTTTTTTAGCTTGAATTTAATGGATTTTTGATAATTTCTTTTAGAAATAATGATCTATGCATCTTAATCTACTCATAGATATTTTTAATTTATTTTTCTGATTTTGTTTGATTTTTGGTTAATTATTGAATATTTTAATAATTAAAAATGAATTTTCGTTAATTAATTAATTAAATTATGAATTTGGTTAAATTATTGTTATTATATATTGTTATTAATTTTGGTGTTGAGAAATTAATTTTTGAGAATATTGTGTAATTTTTAGAAATATTTATAGTTTATGTAAAGTTTGGATATTGAGTTAAATGTGTATTTTGGTTGAAATTAGAGTTTAATTGTGTGTTTTAGTTGATATTAGAATGTTATTTGTTGATAAAATAATTTTTATGAATTTATATAATTTTTATGGAATTTTATATAATTTATGTGTATTTTGAATTATTAAGTTAAATAAGTATTTTTGTTGAAATTATTGGTTAAATATGTATTTTGGTTGATAATAGTATAATATATGTTGATTAAATAATTTTAATGATTTTATAATTTTTGAGAAAATTATTTAGTATACTGGATATTTTATATTATAGGGGTAAATGTGTAATTTTGTGTTAATTATAGTTAACTATTGTGTTTTAATTGATTTTATAATTATTTAAGGTATTAAAATGATTTTTACAAATTAATTATTATTTTTAACTAATTAATACTATTTTTCAAAAATTGTTTTCAAATAATATATTATATGTTATTTTGGAAATAAAATGGGTTTTAAACTAATTTTATTATATAATTAAACTATTTATGCAATTAAATGTGAATTTTATTATGTTATGTTGAATAATTGTAAAATTGAATTTTTATTAATATTATATAATATCTGAGGTTTTATTAGTTAAATTGTGATAATTTTAGAGTATTATGTGAATAATAAGTGTATTTATTATTTTGAGGATAAATGTGTTTTTTATTATTTTTGTGATGTTAAATTGTGATTTTTTAAATATTATTTACAATTTATGTAAATTTAATTATAAAATGGGAATTTTATTCCATTTATGAATTTTTATTATCAAATATTATTTAAATTAGACTTTTATGTTTTAGTTGGAAAATAAAGACTTTCAAATATTTTTATGGGTTTTTGATGGTTTTTATTATTTTACTGTTCATATGGTTGATTTGTGAATTGTGAACCTCAGTTGGGGATTTGTGGAGTTTGGAGTACCAACCCGAGGTGTTGAGTATTTGGTGATTTTAGAAGTGTGTTTTCTGTGCAGGATCGACCCTATTTTTGTAGGGAGATATCTATTTTACAGAAGAGATTCTGCCGAAATTTTAGTAGATTTCTCGTAAAATGTAACAACCGGTCCAAGTCTAATTTTGAATTTTTGATTGAGCCTTTCTATAGTAATTCTAAAAGCGTAGAGTTAGAATTTATTCTGATGATTGTTGTTATTTAATTTTTCTAGATACACCGAGACCGAGGTCTAACAGACCAGACTTGTCGAGTTTGTCTTGTGGAGCGTTAATCTATGAGTTATTATATTGTATATATATGTATTGCATATAGGGTGCATGACTTAGGATTTTTCATTTTCATTATATGCTTTTAAAAATGATTTAAATTATAATATGATTTGATATAATCTTAGTTTATTTTTAGTATATCTTGATATATATGTGTGCATATTTTCTATATACAGTTACAATATCTTTGATATATTTAGGGTTTATTTTTTATATATGCATACTAGATAATTAGGTTTATTTTTAGTAAATTTTAGTATATATATACACATTTTAAATGTATATTTATTCATAATTGTTTAATTAAATGATTAGTATACTTTAGGTATATTTTCAGTATATTCCTAAATAAATGAATGCCATATTATTAATTTGTACTTAAATTGTTTTTAAATATATTTTGGTATATTTTTGATATATTTTCAAATATATTAGTGTTTTATTATTGATTTAAATATAGCATATTTTTAGTATATTATGGGTTTATTTTAGTATATTTTATGATTGATTTGAATTTATTTTACATATATATACTTGAAATATACTTAGTTTATTTTAAGTGTATTTTTTGTATATATATGGTTTATTTTGCTAGTATGAATGTCATCCTATATTATTTATTTTCTAGATGTATGATTTATTTTTAAATGAAGGATATCAATAGAATGTGTGTAATATCCCGTGTTTTTAAAATATTTTTACATTGTACCGGGATATGCAGTGTTAATAAATTTTGAATATATATATGATATTTTTACGAGTTGATATGTATTTAAAACCTATTTTAATTATTGTGTATTATTTACAGTGCTTTACGTAAAATTTTCCCGGGACTTTCATTTTCGGGGAAATTTTCACGTAAATAATTTATTATTAATTATTTTAAATATATTTTCGGACTTGCATGAACTCATACGTATTTTTAAAATACTAAATAAGGCCTATTTGTGTATATATTTATTTAATTAATGTTTAATATTACTCTAATATTTTATTAATTATTTATTAGTTTTATTGTTATTTAATTATTTTTATTTAGTATAAATTATTAAAATATTAAATTATATGTGTGTCGTATATATTTAATGTGTGTAATTTAATATTATTTTAATATATAGTGTAAAGTATATATATATACATATAATACATTAAAAATCAAACTTTTGGAAAAATTACCGTTTTGCCCCCGTGTGTATCTTCTTCCCCGATCTTCATCCTCACCGCCGTCCGACGCCTGCAACTGTCGATTTCTCACCGTTGGTGTGCCGTCCGGTGTGCCACCTCCTTCCCCAGCCTTCTCCGCCGCCAGCAGCACCCTATTCCGTCGAGTTTTGGCCAGAACTAGCTCGGGAAGCCGAAACTTTGGCCACCAGCGTTCACGTCGATTCCGGCCACCATTTTCGACACCGCCGGTCTATTTCTTCTCCTTGAGCTCTGGTGAGTGTGATTCTAGCTTTTTTTTGAGCTTAAATGGTCTAGAATTGCTTAGGTTTCAAATTTTCCAATTAGGTCACATTAGGGTTTTTGATTTTTTTGAGCTTCTAATTAATTTATTCATGAAAACTACCTTCACAAATTTTGATCCTAGTAGCTTAATATACATGTATGAATTTTTCTGGAATTTTTGGAGATTTTTTGGATTTTTGGGTATTTTTGAATATTTTAATATTATTTTCTAATTTTTGGAAATTAATTATTTAAATTATGAAATTGTGTTTTATGGTTAAATTAGGTGTTGAAATGAATTATAGGAATTTATTTGGAATTTTTATGAATTTCTAAGTATTTATTTTGAATTATTAAAGTTTATGTAATTTTGGGAAATTAGGGTTAATTATGTTTTTAATTGAAATTAATTGGTCAATTGAGTTTAATTATTGATATTATTGATAAATATGTTGAGAAAATTAATTTTTGGATAATTATACTATTTTTGATGAATTTTTGAAGTAATTTTAGTATATTTATATATATAGGGGTATTTTGGTAATTTTACCCTAAATTGGCTAAAAATATAATTTAATTGGTTTTAATAGTTATTTAAGGTATAAAAATGATTTCTAAAAATTATTTAGTATTTTTAACTAATTAAAACTATTTTTCGTAAATTATTTTCAATTATATATATAATATACGGGTTTACTAATAAAATGAGTTTTTATCGGTTTTTACAGTGTTTTAAGGTTAATTATGTAATTTCTACTTATAAAATGTATTTCTATGTTATAAGGATATTTTTGGTATTTCTGAAATTATTCTGTGATTGTGGACCCCGGTCAGTAGACTGTAGTTTGGAGTCCGATCGAGGGGTTTTGGGTGTGTTTTGTGTTTGAATTTCAAAGTGTGTTTCTTTGCAGGGTCTGCTCTACTCTTTTGAGTAGAGAGATGTCCGTTTTACAGGGGAGGTTCTGCCGAATTTTTGGTAGAATTCTCGTAAAACGTGATATCCGGTCGAACCCTGATATCGATTCTATGTTTAATACTCTAGATCGAATTCTAGGATTTCTGTTAGGTTTATTCTAATGTCTGTCATTATTTGTTTGTTTAGTTGCACCGAGACCGAGGGCTAGTGGACCAGGCCCGTCAGACCCGTCTTATGGAGCGCACTAGGGTGAGTTACTATACTATATATATATGCTTAGGATGCATGATTTAGAAATATATATTTTATTTCGATTAAAATGCATAAATAATATGATTTGTATTTAAGTATATTTTTGGTTTATTTTTGGTATTTATTAAATTATATGCATGTTTTGTAAATAAAATATATTTAAAATGTTTTTAAATATATTTCTAGCTTAAGTTATAATTTGATTGAATTCATTTGACATATATATACTCGAAATATACCTGGTTTACTTTTGGTATATTTTCGGTATATATATGGTTTATATTGTTATTTCAATTAAATTCATGCATCATTTAATTGTGAATGAATGTTTTATATTTATTAATGAAGGATATCGATAGAACGTGCTACCTAGTGGGCAGCACTAGGACCGAGTACATACCGGTACGCCTATAGTATTTAGGCTATATTACTAACTTATTTATGGATATTGATTGGAATTGATTTATTTGATGTGTGAGATATGGTTTGGAGGTGTGATTGCTAGAGCTCAGTTGACCAAATGTCTCGGGGCCAATCACACTGGCAGTCAGACTGCTGGAGCTCGGTTGACTTAGTGTCTCGGGGCCAGTCTACTGTCCAAATGGATTAAGTGGATATATTTGGAATAAGTGAGCCTGTATGACTAGAGTGTTGTCTAACACTATTTCCGAGGTTGCGATATTCTAGGGTTCTATGTGATCCTTCATAAAAGATGATTTTCAGATAAAATATATAAAAATGATTTTATTGTATCTGTGTGTAATTGCCTGTATATATATATTAGATATATACTGTTGACTGTATGCATTATCATTTAGTGTGTATGTATATATATTATAGTAATTCACTCAGTAAGGTCTGACTCCCCTCCGTTGACTATTTTTCAGGAGAGTCAACATCTTCAGACCTCAGTAGCAGACCCATACGCCGGATTTCTTCCGTCCCGGCTTCTTTGTGTAAATTATTTATTTGAGTCTTATTTTTATAATCTAGACACTGCAGTAGTTGTGAATTAAAATGTGGGATTTCATATATTTTATTTAAAGAGATGTATTATATTGAAACTGGATTTGTACTGAAAGATTTTATATATATATGATGAGATGAGATTTGATTTAAATCCAGTGATGAAAATGTTATTATTATATTTATGATTTTTATTTCCGCTGCATATAATATTGTTATTGTTATTATTACATGTTTTATTTTATTTTTAGGCTTGCTACGGGTTCCGAATTCGAAAGAATTCCCGTTCTCTAGCGCCGGCCATGGCCCTTGTTTTGGGTCGTGACAATGTGGTACCTAGTGGGCAGCACTAGAACCGTGTACGTACCGGTGCGATAGATTTAGGATTGAGTGAGGATCACTTATGGCGAATTATGATTTGATTGAGATTGAGATGATTTGATTGATTTGTTTGGGGTGTGATGTGATTGATAGTGTGATTGCTGGAGCTCGGTTGATCAAGTGTCTCAGGGCCAATCACATTGACAGTCAGACTGCTGGAGCTTGGTTGACTTAGCGTCTCAGGGTCAGTCTACTGTCCAAAATGAAATAAGTGATTTACTTGGATTTAAGTGAGCCTGTATGGCCAGAGGGATGATATGGTTAATTGAAGTTGCGATTAATAGGGTTCTATTTGATCCTTCATGTATTAAAATAAATATTTTCTACATTTATTATATTTATAAAAGTAGAGTTTGGCATTTGTGTGAAATGCGTGTGTGTGTGTCTGTGTGTGTGTGTGTGTGTATATATATATATATATATAAAAGAATGTTTGACTGGATATGGTTTAAATGCATGTATATATAGTATAATAATTCACTCAATGATTTTATTTTCTTAGGCTTGCTATGGGTTCCGGATTCAAAAGAATTCTCATTCCCTAGCGCTGGTCATGACCCTAGATTGAGTCGTGACATACAAAATACTCCAAAACTATCACAAATTAACTAATAAAATCTCAAATATTATACAATATTAATGAAAACCAACTTTTCAAATAATTAACCTAAAATGATTAAATTCACAATTAACTACGTAAATAGTTTAATGATATAATAAAATTAATTTAAAACCCAGTTTTGTCACTAAAATAATAAACAATATATATTTGAATATAACTTTTAAAAATTAATATTAATTGGTTAAAAATTACAAATAACTTATAAAAATAATTTTAATACTCTATATAATCATAAAATCATTTAAAATATAACATTTGACTAATTAACCTATATTTTAAAAAATTAGTATTAATTAGTTGAAAATAGCAAATAATTTGTAAAAATCATTTTAATACCAATTATTATTTCAAAATCATTTAAAACATATAATTTAACCATAATTTCAACAAAAACTCATAATTAACCTATATAATAAAAAATGGCATAATACTAACTAATTCCTCAAAAATTTATATAAAATCACAAAAATATAATTTTACCAACATATTTTATACCAAAATTATCTAAAGCATATAATTAAATAATATTTACAATAAAAATGCTTATTTAACTCAAAATTCCAAAATTCCCATAATACAAAATTATTTCTAAAAATTATATAATATATTCAAAAATTATTTTCTCAACACTATAATTACTATCAGAATATACTAACACTAAATTAACCAAATTCATAATTAAAATAATTAATTAACAATAATTCATTTTTAATTATTAAAATATTCAATAATTAACCAAAAATTAAATAAACTCAGAAAAATAAACTAAAAATACCTATGAGTAGATTAAGATGTATAGATCAACATTTCAAAAAGAATTTATCAAGAATCAACCAACCTCAAGCTTAAAAAAATAAAAACGAAAATGGATATAAACCAAAAATCAAACAAAACTTACAAATAAACAAGTTTGAGCTTGAATGGAGCTTGGGATTGTCTTCCCCACAACTCAAGGAGTCGAATGACATCGGAATGGCATTATGTTGTGGTGGCCGGATCTATGAATGTCGACGAGGAGAAGCTTCTTGCTATTGCTGTCGTTCTATAAGCTCCAACAACGCTCCAACGTACAGACAGCAGTGGAGAAGACGGGGAAGATAAGGGAAGAAGATTGTGGTAGTCAGGCGAAGAAAAATGGGAGGCACAATGACTGTTAGGCATTGGGACAATGAGCAACGGGGGAGGTGAGTTCGTTTCTGTGTTTTTAGTTTTTGATATTTGTATGTATATATATATATACACACACACACACACATCATATAATAATATACACAAACATTAAACTAATAATAACACATAATATAACATTTACATAAACAATAATATAAACAATATTTATTACATAATTTAATAATAATACAAGTAATGAAAATTAATAAAAAATAATAATACAAATATTGTAAATTACTAAAACAATAATAGACATAATAATGCACTAAAATTAATATTATTAAAATAATACTATCCGAAATAACAAATATCAATAATGCAAATTAAATGTTTAAAATCATAAGTTTCTAAAATAAAATATTTACGTAGAAAATATAATTTAACATAAAAATAGTAATTATTAATCACAAATAATAAAATAAATAAATATAACTTTTAAATTTATTAACACTACATATCTCACTATATAATAAAATAATTTAAAAATTAGGGTTATTACAATGGAATATATCATGAGATGATAAGGGCATTCAAAATTATTTTTATTTTATTAATTTGATATTATTTTTTGTGTTTATTGTAATTGTTTTAAAGATTTGATTATTAGTAACAATAGATTTATTTTAGATTTATGTATGGACACCTTCGATTTGACAGCCCGCAACAAAAGTCCAATGATGAGAAATTATGAGTTTAAGATGCAATGGAAGCCCGAAACCTCTGTAAAATAGAATCATAAGTCCAAAATACTAAACTCAATCCCAAACAACAAGCCAAAACCTAGGGCCCATTGCCTCTTAGCTCGCTAGGCCCAGACTTGGCCTGGTTGAAGACTCGATTGCCTTAACGAAGAGGCATCGCCTCTTCATCCTGGATATCAGTGAGGCAATGCCTCTTCACACCCAGCCTTTAGAGCATTAAATGGCGACAGTTGGAGGCTCACCTGCTTTAGGTTTAGACATTTTCAAATGTAAAAAAAAAAAAAGGAAACCTAAAGAATAAGGAAAAAGCATGGGGAGAGGGTGAGAGTGAGTTTTTGGAAAATTAGGAAAAAAAAAGTAGGAGAGCTTTAAAAAAGAAGAAAAGGAAAAATACTTTTGGTAGGGAGGACTTTTAAGAGAGGACATTTCTGGACTTGAAAAAAAAGAACAGAAGAAAGAAAGGAAAAAAGAGAGGAAGAGAGGAAAAAGAGGAAGAAGGGGAGGGAACCTTTAAACCAAAAAGGATTCCATTTCTTGAGAAGAAAGAAGGCTCCTTTGCATTCCAAGCACCCAAGTTAATCAATCAAGCTCTAAAGGCTTAATTAGGAGCATCAACTTCATCCAAATCAGTGAGGCTCCCTATCTTCAAGTTCCAAATTCTTTATTTCATCAAAAGCTTTGTTTTATTATTTCTTTTACTTGTTCTCTTGAGTCATATTGTTTGTTTAAGGTCATATGTAAAGTATGATTGCATGAAAAATTGAACATTAGTTACTGATATCTATATATTAGTGTTAGTCTTCGTTTCCTTGCATGAATATTGAGCTTTCTTAGAATTTAAGAAATTCAGCTTGATTCTGTCTCTGTTGAAGGGGTGATCCTTTATCAAATCACCTTCTGGTCAGAAGGTGACGCTTCACCAGGATCCTACACTATTTTTATTTTAATTTTTTATGATTATTTTGTATATTTTGCATGATCTTCATGTTTATCTTATTATATATTTTGATTTAATGTATGATTACTATGCTATTTAACTTTGTTGTTGCATGATGATTGTTGTGATTTTTATGGATTATTTTATGTTTGTAATTCTATCTCCTATGAATGTTATTTGTTGATTATTTTGTAAATAATATTGTTGTCTTATAAGAGGAGATTAACTCGTATTTATTGCAGGGATTATTTGGTGGTTTTTAATCACTAAATAAGTTTTCCATTAATTAGTTCCTGAGAAGTTTTATTTGTATAATTAATTAGTTTATTTTTTATTTATTTTAGTTTATGTATGGTTTACTTTCCATTTATTTTACATTTTTTTACCACTAAATGTTGTAATCCTTAATCTTTTCCTCTATTTATTTGGAATGTATGGTTGTAAATTATTATTCTTAATTTTATTTATATTGAATGTCATGCTATAAGCATGCAATAGGACTAATGTGCAAACTTGGACTAAAACATAAAATTGGAAACGATTGCAATTCACATTAAAATAAGGAAATAATTTAATAATCAAAGGTAATAAAATATGAAACACACATGGAGGCCATCCACAAGGTTGGATGGGCATTCCAAAAGCCCATACCCAGTTTTTGAACTCGATCTCTGATGACAGTTTCTGGGAACCTCTGTGGAATCCAGTTATTGTACAGTGTGTCGCAACTTTTATCCAGGTGGCGACTCTATCTCCATTTTGGGCCCTAAGCCCATTTTGTATTTTTTAGTGGGCCCTGAGCTCACACAATGTCATGGTCACCAGACACTTGGACGAGCGCCTGACCTCACCGCCTACAGTGGTGACTCCACTAGGAATAGAGAAACTGATTCCAAGTGTTTTGTAATTTATCATCTTTAATTATTTCTTTATTTCCTTTGAAAATTTTGCATTCACTACACGTTTCCACACAATATACACTCCAAGTCCTAAATAAATCGAATATAGTCTTTATTTTGCTACCTGTGTTTCACTCAAACTTAGTGGTAGAATATTTAATTATTATAACTCATAGCACATACTTATCTGCATCACACGGACCCTTGAGTAGGGAGATGTAATGGAGGCATATAGTTATAGGAGTTGAAGCTTATTACCCGAGACTCAACTTAGGTAATGACCTAATAATTTCCACTAGAATTTTTTCCAAATGCATGTGTTTTATGCCATATGGTAGTTCTTTAAATAAGGCTCAAGCCCATTATTAATAAACCTTGCCAAGATGGACATCTCATGCCTATTTTTAACCCATTTCAAATAGATCTTGACAAGGTGGGCCATTTATATCATTATTGGCCTGCTAAAATGGACTTTAGAATTATTTAAAGAAATTACCACTTATTTGTACTGTCTTGAGAGTTATCTTGCATCTGTTGGCTTTATTATCCCTGTTGATAATTAAAACCTAGAACAACAATCTTAGGACAAGGAACTTTCCAATGAACGCATGTGTGGGAGAAATAAGGGTGGAGATATTATTTGAGAGCCTTTTTTATTTTTCTAATACATGCATATATGTTAATTTATTTCTTTTAATTTTTAGTAAACTTGCATCTCATGCATACACGCCATGCATATTTCTGATCCTCGATGATTGCAAATATAGATCCATAGTAGTCTTCTAGTTGGAAGCGATCTGACACCAACTATTTAGTTAGTATTTTTAGAGAAACTGAGATGGCAGAGTTAACATTGATGCTTTTGGGGATAAGTTGAAAGCAGAGATAATTGAGCAGACCTAAGCAATTATGAAAGAGATGATGGCTGAAATAAGGGGACCAGTTAAATAAGAACCACTAGTACCTCAACCATCAACACCTCAACCATAACCATTTGATATGGATACTGAAGACTCTGAAAGAAGGGAAAGAGAGGATGATCAAGAAACTTTGATAGTAGAGCCTATAGGCAAACAGAATATGACTACCAACACTATAAAGAATGTAGAAAAAGCTAATTGGGCTAAAAATCTGACCAAGATTATGGCTCAAATGCAATTGATGATGAAAGAAAAGGGGATAAATGCCCTAATAAGCTTCTCTTATATAAGTCTGTATAAAGATGACAACCCCCTACCCTTGTCATAACCTAAAACAGGGGCCATGACCGGCGCTAGGGAACGGGAATTCTTTCGAATCCGGAACCCGTAGCAAGCCTAAAGATAAAATAAAACATGCAATAGTAATAATAATATATAATGCAGCGGAAACAAAAATCATAAATATAATAATAACATATGCACCGACTGGATTTAAATCAAATCCTCATCATCACATATATATAAATTCTTTTAATACAAATCCAGTTCAAATATAATACAACATCTCTTTAATAATTTAATGACTACTGCAGTGTCTAGATAAGATAAAACTCAAGACTCAGATAAGCAGTTTACATAAAGAAGCCGGGGCGGAAGAAATTTGACGTACATGCCTGCTACTGAGGTCTAAGGAAGATGACTCTCCTGAAAAATAGTCAACGGAGGGGAGTCAGACCTCACTGAGTGAATTACTATAATATATATACATGCATACTAAATGACAATGCATACAATCAACAATATATATCTAATATGTATATATACAGGCAATACACACAGATGCAATAAAATCATTTTATATATATTTTACTGAAAATCATCGTTTATGAAGGATCAAATAGAACCCTATGATATCGCAACCTCAAAGCAGTGTTAGACAAAACTCTAGACATACAGGCTCACTTAATCCAAATATATCCACTTAATCCATTTGGACAGTAGACTGGCCCCGAGACACTAAGTCAACCGAGCTCCAGCAGTCTGACTGCCAGTGTGATTGGCCCCGAGACACTTGGTCAACCGAGCTCCAGCAATCACACCTCCAAACCATATCTCACACATCAAATAATCATAACCAATCAATATCCACAAATAGGTTAGTAATATAGCCTATCAGCTATAAGCGTACCGGTATGTACTCGGTCCTAGTGCTGCCCACTAAATAGCACGTTCTATCGATATCCTTCATTAATAAATATAAAACATACATTCACAAATAAATGATGCATGAACTTAAATAAAATAGCAACATAAACCATATATATACTGGAAATATACCAAAAGTAAACCAGGTATATTTCGAGTATATATACGTCAAATAAATCCAATCAAATTATAAATTAAGCTAGAAATATATTTAAAAACATTTTAAATATAATTTATTAATAAAACATGCATATAATTTAAAATATACAGGAAATAAACCAAAATAAACTAAAAATAAACTTAGGTGATAATTGAATTATTCATGCATAAATAATCAAAATAAAACATATTTTTCTAAATCATGCACCCTAAACATATATATATAATATAGTAACTCACACTTAGTGCGTTCCTCGAGATGGGTCCGACAGGCCTGATCCACTAGGCCTCGTTCTTGGCGCAACTAAACAAACAATAACAACATAAATCAGAATAAACCTAACAGAAAATCCTAGAACTCGATCTAGAATATTAAACACAGAATTGAAATTAGAGTTCGACCGGATATCACGTTTTACGAGAATTCCACCAAAAATTCGACAGAACCTCCCCTGTAAAACGGACATCTCTCTACTCAAAGAGTAGAGCCGACCCTGCAAAGAAACACACTTTGAAAAATAAGCTCAACACACAACCAAAATCCCTCGGTCGGACTCCAAACTACAGTCTACCGACCGGGGTCCACAATCACAGAACAATTTCAGAAATACCAAAAATATCCTTATATCATAGAAATTCATTTTATAAGTAGAAATTACATAATTAACCTTAAAACACTGTAAAAATCGATAAAAACTCATTTTATTAGAAAAATCGTATATTATATATATAATTGAAAATAATTCACGAAAAATAGTTTTAATTAGTTAAAAATACTAAATAATTTATAGAAATCATTTTTATACCTTAAATAACTATTAAAACCAATTAAATTACATTTTTAGCCAATTTAGGGTAAAATTACCAAAATACCCCTATATATATATATATACTAAAATTCATTCAAAAATTCACCAAAAATTATATAATTATCCAAAATTAATTTTCTCAACATATTTATCAATAATATCAATAATTAAACTCAATTAACCAACTAATTTCAATTTAAAACACAATTAACCCTAATTTTCCAAAATTACATAAACTTAAATAATTCCAAATAAATTCATAAAAATTCCAAATAAATTCCTATAATTCATTTCAACACCTATAATTATCATAAAACATAATTTCATAATTTATTTAATTAATTTCCGAAAATTAGAAAATAATATTAAAATATTCAAAAATACCCAAAAATCAAAATAATTCCCAAAAATTCCAAAAAAATTCATACATGTAAATTAAGCTAGGGGGAACAACATTTGTGAAGGAATTTTTCATGAATCAATCAAATTGAAGTTCAAAAAAATCAAGAACCCTAATAGGCTTAATTCGAAAAATCAAAACCTAAGCAAATCAAGACCATTTAAGCTCAAACCAAAGCTAGAATCACACTCACCGAAGCTCAAGGAGAAGAAAGAGACTGGCGGTGTCAAAAATGGTGGCCGAAAACATCATGATCGACGGTGAAGAAGAATTCGGCTTCTCCGGCCAAAACCGACCTCCAGACTCCGGAAACGGCTGCTACAGGCGGCGAGGAAGGCTGGGGAAGATGGTGGCACGCCGGACGGCACACCAACGGCAAGGAATAGGTAGTAGCAGCGGCGGAACGGCGATGAAGGCAATCGGGGAAGAAGGAGTTCGATCGGGGGCAAAAATGTAATTTTCCAAAAGTTTTGTTTTTTTGACTTATAATATGTATATATATATACTTTATAATATATAATAAAATAATATTAAATTACACACATTAATATACACCACACACTTAATATTTAATATTTTAAAATTTAATAATAAATAAAAATAATTAAATAACAATAAACCTAATAAATAAATAATAAAATATTAGGGTAATAAATTAAACCCTAATTAAATAAATACATACACACATAGGCTTTATTTAGTAATTTAAAAATACGTATGAGTTCATGCAAGTCCGTAAATCTATTTAAAATAATTAATAATAAATTATTTACGTGAAAATTTCCCCGAAAATGCAAATCCCGGGAAAATTTTACGTAAAACACTTAAAATAATACACAATAATTAAAATAGGTTTTAAATACATATCAATCTCGTAAAAATATCATAATATATATACAAAAATTATTAACACTGCATATCCCGATACAGTGTAAAAATATTTAAAAATACGGGATATTACAGTCTTCCCCCCTTACAAGAATTCGTCCCCGAATTCCAGAAAACAGGATCAAGAAGGAAAGAGATACGGGTAAGAAGCTCGCATCTCAGCTTCAGTCTCCCACGTATGCTCCTCAACTCTGTCGCTACGCCACAAAACCTTGACCATTGGAATCTACTTCGAACGTAACTGTCGAACTTGATAATCAACGATCGCCACAGGTTCTTCCACAAACGTCAAATCTTCACTCACTTCTACACTGTCGGGCTGCAACATGTGTGAACGGTCTGAGATATACTTCCTCAGCATCGAGATATGAAATACTGGATGCACCTGTGACATACTCGGAGGCAAATCCAACTGATATGCAACAGTGCCAACTCTCTCTAAAATCTCAAACAGTTCGATATATCTCGGTGCTAACTTACCCTTCCTGCCAAATCTCATAACACCCTTCATCGGAGATACCTTCAAAAAAATGAAATCTCCAACCTGAAACTCCACATCTCTGCACCTAAGATCCACATAACTCTTCTGTCTGTTAACTGCGGTCTCTATTCTTCGCTTAATCACGGTGACTTTCTCTGCAGCATCCTGAACCATCTCAGGTCCAGTCAAAGCTCTCTCACCAATCTCATCCCAACTCAGAGGGGATCTACACTTCCTTCCATACAACGCCTCATACGGTGCCATGTCAATACTGCTATGGTAGCTGTTATTATATGCAAACTCAACGAGTGGCAAATGATCATCCCAGCTACCTCCCAAATCCAAGACACACATCCTCAATATATCTTCCAGTGTCTGGATCGTCCTCTCAGACTGACCATCTGTCTGAGGATGAAAAGCAGTACTGAAATCCAACCTAGTGCCCATTGCTTCCTATAACTTCTGCCAAAAATGAGAAGCAAACACCGAACCTCTGTCTGATACAATGGTCACAGGTACTCCATGAAGGCATACGATATGCTTCACATACAACTTCGCCAATCTAGCTACAGAATAAGCGGCTTTCACAAGTAAGAAATGTGCAGACTTCGTCAACCTGTCTACAATCACCCAGATGGAGTCGTATCCATCCTTCGAATGAGGTAAACCGACCATCAAATCCATGGTTATCCTTTCCCACTTCCACTCGGGAATAGGAAGAGGCTGAAGCTTCCCAGAAGGCTTCTGATGTTCGGCTTTCACTTGTTGACACGTCATAAATTTAGCAACATAATCAGCGACATCTTTCTTCAATCCATCCTACCAGTATAAGTCTCTGACACTGTGGTACATCTTAGTAACACCTAGATGAACGCTGTAAGCTGTAGAGTGTGCTTCCTCTAAAATCTCCTCTCTCAAGTCATCCACATCAGGAACACACAATCTACCACTGATCCACAACACACCATCATCATCGAGTGTGAAATCAGTGAACTTCCTTGCTCTGACATTCTCTGCAAGCTCTTCCAGAATAGGATCTCGTCTCTGAGCTACTTTAATCCTATCCCTCAGTACAAATCGCACTTTAAATTGAGCTAGCAGTCCACCTGACCTACTTATCTTCATCATCAGACCTTGATCCACTATCAGATGCAATTCTTGGATCAATGGTCTCCTCTCAACACTGATGTGAGCAAGACTGCCTGAGGACTTTCTACTCAAGGCATCTGCTACCACATTAGCTTTACTTGGATGATATAGAATCTCGCAATCATAATCCTTCAACAATTCTAACCATCTCCTCTGCCTCAGATTCAAATCTCTCTGTTGGAAAATGTACTTAAGGCTCTTGTGATTAGTAAATATCTCACAAGTCACCCCGTACAGATAATGTCTCCAAATCTTCAAAGCAAAGATCACTACAGCCATCTCTAGGTCATGTGTAGGATAGTTCTGCTCATGCTTCTTCAACTGCCTCGAAGCATAGGCTATTACCCTACCATTCTGCATCAACACACAACCAAGGCCAACTCTAGAGGCATCACAATAAACTGTGAACTTTTCCACACTATTAGGCAAAGCTAATAATGGCGTTGTGGTCAACTTCTCCTTCAACAACTAAAAACTATTCTCACAAGCTTTTGACCACTCAAACCTAACATTCTTCTGAGTCAAGCGAGTCATAGGGATTGCAATTCTAGAAAAATCCTGCACAAACCGCCTATAATACCCGGCTAAACCCAGAAAACTTCGAATCTCAGTGACAGAAGTAGGTCTAGGCCACTCAGACACTGCCTCAACCTTCTGTGGATCAACCTGAATACCTTCTTTAGACACTACGTGTCCAAGAAAAGAAACACTCTCCATCCAGAAATCACACTTCGAGAATTTAGCATAAAGCTGATGATCTCTCAGTGTCTGTAGTACAATCCTCAAGTGATACACATGCTCCTCCATACTCCTTGAATATACCAGTATATCATCAATGAAGACTACCACAAACTGATCCATATATGGTCTGAATACTCTATTCATCAGGTCCATAAAAGCTGCTGGTGCATTAGTCAAACCAAAAGACATCACCAGAAACTCATAATGGCCATATCGAGTGCAGAATGTTGTCTTAGGAACATCGGCTTCGCTAATCCGTAGCTGATGATAACCTGACCTCAAGTCGATCTTGGAAAAGAACTGTGCACCCTGTAGCTGATCAAACAAGTCATCTATCCTTGGGAGAGGATACTTATTCTTCACTGTTACCTTATTCAGTTCTCTGTAGTCAATGCACAGTCTCAGGGTACCATCCTTCTTCTTCACAAACAGGACTGGTGCACCCCAAGGGGAAACACTAGGTCTGATGAAACCTTTATCTAACAACTCTTGCAACTGCTCCTTCAACTCTTTCAACTCTACAGGAGCCATTCGATAGGGTGGCATAGATATAGGAGTAGTACCTGGTATCACATCTATACAGAACTCAATCTCTCTGTGAGGTGGTAAACCTGGCAACTCCTCAGGAAAAACATCAGGAAACTCACAAGCAACAGGAACATCTGTGAGTGACAACTTCTACACTGAAGTATCCCTGACTAATGCCAAATATCCCTGACATCCTTTCCTCAATAACTTCCTAGCCGTAATAGCAGAAATAAGATTCTGAGGTGCTGAACTCCTATCACCCACAAACTTAAAATCTTCTTCATCAGGAATTCTGAATGTCACCTCTTTATTCCTGCAATCTACCATAGCATAGTGTTGAGATAACCAATCCATTCCCAGAATAACATCAAACTCCATCACATCCAACAAAATCAAATCAGTGGGTAATTCTCTATCTCCCACGAGAACTGGACAACTAGAAAGAACAATATCGGTGTCCAAGGAATCGCTCAGAGGAGTGGCAACGGACAAAGGAAAAGCCATCCTCAAAGCTTGCCAACAAGATTTAGAAGCAAAAACGGGGGAAACGAACGAATGTGTGGCACTTGAATCAAACAAAACCCATGCATCTAGGTAACAAACAAAAACAATACCTGCCATGACTTCATTAGATGCCTGAGCATCCTGCTGAGTGAGATGGAAAACTCTGGTCTGTCCTCGACCTCCCTGCTGAATGGTAGAAGCCTGGCCAACACCTCTGGCACCTCCTCTAGTACCTCTACCACGACTCTGCTGTGGAACAAGCTGAGTGGAACTCTGATGCTGGGCTGGTGGTAACTGAAATGGCATAGGTGCATCACTAGTAATCGACTATTGTGGGAATCACGGAATCTACGGCTGTTGATACCCGGAGTAAGGACACGATCTAGCAAAATGTCCTGTCTGCCCGCATCTGAAGCATGTCAGTGGTGTTAGATAACACGGTCCCTGATGGACTCTACCACAGGTCTGGCATACACTGGCCGTTGATCCAGAACTACGACCACTGCTGCATAATATGAAGAAGTTTACTAACATAAAGGATCCTTATATACTTTTAAAGCAATATGTGACCCATATGAAAATAACCAAATTGACCAAGGCACAAATTATAAAACAATTTCCTCTGTTTCTAGAATGACCACCCATCATATGGTATTATGCTTTAGAAATCCCATATAAAAACTTATTGAGATGGATTATGTGCCACATTTATCAAGCAGTATAGTCTTAACATTTAGATGGAGGCATCTTTGAGAGATCTACAGAATGTGAAGTAAAAGTTTAGTGAATCCTTCACAAATTATTTAATTAGGTAAAGAGAAAAGCTAGCACAGATGAAGCATTGGCCCGTAGAATCTAATTAGCTAGTAATGGTAATAAAAGGGTGTGTACTCTTACTCTTTAAAAAGTTAAAGGATCTAAGGATTCAAAGTTTTGATGAATTGTATAGGTTTCGGGTACAGAAAGAATCTAATCTGGCACAAGAGAAAAAAGTTCTTCAGTGGAAGATCTACAAACAGAGAAGGGATGGGATCTAGCAGTGGAAATGGGATGAGCAGTAACATACAGATTAACAATGTCAGATAATCCCAAAGGTTTTCTAATTTAGGATGACCTCTGTCCAAGTCTTAGAGAAGTTGATCGAAAATAACATGTTATAACCCTTGTCTAAAAGACCTCCTTTCCCAAATACTGACCTAAAATTATACTGCAAATACCACTAAAACATTGGACATGACACTGATAGCTGCACTTGCCTGAAACACGAGGTTCAAGATTTAATTGATTCAGGTAAAATAATTGACCCTGAAACCAGAAAACCAAACACCCAAAATAACCCTCTACCCAACTACTAAAATGTCCCACCACCCAATCCATGCATCTTGATGATCAACACTGGCTTAACAGAGGAACAAGTTTTCAATTCCTTTATTAATATCATACCCACACCACCAAAATCACAACCAAAGGACCTAAACCTAAACCGTCAGTCAGTAGAGCTCAATGTGAATGTACTTACTATATGGAGTAAAGAAGGGGGAGCAATTAATCTATGGAAGAATAATAAAGGGAAGATAACCTAATCAATTGAGAAACTAGAGAAGGGAGAGAGAGAAGTGAAAAATGCTGAGTCAGAAAAAGAGAAGTTTGATTCAAAAGAAGAACCAAAGAAAGATAGGGAAACTGAGGAAGCTATTGAGACCAAAAGAGATGAGAAAAATCTTGCTAGTTTTAGGAGTTACTTATGAACTCCCTAGCCCATCAAGAAGCACTAGTTATGGCCCTTGATCATAAAAAAATTCCTTTAATGCACACTCCCTAGCAGATGGTGGATTCATTGATAAAAAGCCCTTTGGGGGAAATTGTGTTTACAAATGATGACCTACCTTTGGAAGGAAGGGACCATAACAAAGCTTTGTTTATTAAGGATGAAGTAAATGGGAAATTAACTTATTGTGCTATGGTTGATAATGGATCTACCATCAATGTGTACCCTTTGAAGATCTTATTAAAGTTCAGACTGACAGTAGCTTATTTAAAGCCATCTGATGTGGTAATTAAGGCATATGATGATAAAAAAAAAGGTTAGTTAAAGGATGTTTAAAGCTCTGGTCAATACTGGACCTATGAAAGTTTAGGTCAATATACATGTCATTGATATTGCAATCACCTTTATCACTTTTCTACGGAGGTCGTGCCTTTATCCTCTGGGGGGAGTACCTTTTACTATTTATCAGAAGATCAAGTTTCTATATGAGGGAAGATTGGTCACTATAACGGCAAAAATTAAGGCTGTTGTTGCTGCTTTAAAGTTAAATCCCACTGAAATCTTAAATAATCCAAGTTTTGAAGTCTACATGATCTATGAAAATGAGCTAAATCCAAAAATTATGAGTATAATGAAGAGCATGCAATTTATGCCTAGAATGGTATTAAGGAAGAATCAACAGGGCTTGCTTGAGTTTATTTAACCTAAAGTGCCAATCTTAAAGCATAGGGTAGGGTATCCATAAGCAAATGAGTCTAATGAAGAGGAAGAAGCTAAGGGAAAGTCTAGGAAGAATAAAACCAAGGCTAAGTTGAAGAAGAAGACACTCTGGGAAATCTTTGTGGAAGAAGGCGCTAACTACTCCTACCAAGGAGCTTTTGAACCTTAATGATTACTGAAAAATTGGTCCCTACGTTTGAAATCTTCGCCAAGCATGTGAATGGGATCAAAGAAGCTATTATAGAGCATCCGATAGTGGAAGAACTAGTACTGACTCCGGAATCAGGTAGGGACATTCCTGCGGCAGAGCTGAAGGATGTTGCTGACCAGGAAGAGGAATTCAACTTCAAATATTTTATTTTTAATTCTATTATGGATGTTTTCTATGATAACCTTGACATTTATTTTTCTAATTTGTTTAAAAATGATGACGTTTTCTTTTCCAAAGTTAATGCAATAAGGTCTGATTATGCTTACTTATGCAATGTTTTTCCTAATGGCCATTCTATGTGTAATAATTATTTCATGCATATGTTTGACATTAATTTAGTGTAGATTGAATTATTTAACTTAGGCATATGTGATAACCTAAAAATATACTAATTTCGTCTAACTTTACTCTTGATGAGAGAGAAAAAATGAAAGAAACCTTGAAAAAAAGATAAAAAGTATTTACTTGGGGTTATGAGGATATGCCTGGGATTGATAGAGAGATTGCAGAGCACAAGATCCCCACGTATTCTCATGTCATACTGATCAAACAGAAGAAGAGAAGATTAAGGTTGAAATGGGCTCTGTAGACACCTAATTTCAGGATGATGTGTTATGGATACAGCAAAGGACTCCAGTGATGAAAATGTCTTCGATACTCAATCTTTAAAAATTATAAGGGTTTAAATGCAGCTTTTAAAGGAAGGATTTAATATTTTCAGGGACTAAATCATAAAAAAAATTTAGGACTTAATTATAAAATTTAAATTCTTCTAGGGGCCTTTTTATAATTAAAAATAAAATATAAGAAACCAGAATTATGAGACCACTACTTGTAATTTTGTTTATTTTTTGACTCATCTAAAAATATTTGAGTCCTTTTGTATTTAACAAGTTCTGGTGGTTCTGTAGATTGCATAGTAACCCAAGTCTTGTAGTTGTCATCAGTAGTCATGTCAGCATCCAGGCACATATGGCGTTCCAAAGCTCTACGAGGCCATAAGTTCTTCACCTTGTCCAAGAAATCTTGTCTTAAGAGGAAAACTTTGAAGTTAGTTATAACAATAACAATGAATTGAGGGCGACCATATTGACGACAGAGGCGTGAAAAAGAAAGAAAGGTCGAAAAGTGTAATCCAGGAATAGGGACACAATTGTCATACAAATTGATGGTCATGAATTTTAATCTCTACCAAGGACAAATCCAAGTAATCTCAGTATCAGCAATGCCTTTCATCCAATCAGTCCATTAATTTGTAGTATGCTTATCCGTTATTTTCAAAGGATGAGATTATAGATGATAAGGTTAATAAATCAAAGCATTGGGAGAAGCATCAAGCAGACTCAATTTCTCCTGTAACCAAATCGTAATAATAAGTTGAAAACTTGAAGGGCGGCTTAAAAAAAGGGTTATATACCTGAAGGAGAGGCAAACTGCCTGAGAGTCGGTTTTGAACTTTGAAATTGTCTAACCTAATGATAGTTTCAGTAAGTATGACAGGCACGGGATTAGCTCCAGTTTCTACCTGTCCTAAGATACTGATAAGCATCTCCATGAGAAGACACTAGTAGAAACTAAGCATATAGGCAGAAAATGACAGTTCTAATCCAAGTAGCATTGGTTTTGTCTCTAGTTCCACAAGAGGAAATCAGAAAAGGAAGATTTATGGTTTCAACATTATGCACGTGCATGTAGATAACATCTGGGGGCATGTCAAAGAATGCTATTAATCTACTGGGAAACTCAATCTCAAGGTCTGAGAGAGCAATGGTAGTAGTCGAACTTAGTGAACATCCCAGAATAATAGAAAATTCCTCGATCAAGGGACATAACTCTTGTACATTGAATCTAAATACGTGATCCTCAGCATCCCAGAAAGTGGCAGCAGCGTGTAAGAAATTATTGTCTATCTTCAGATGTTGAAAGGACTTTAAGGGTTTGGCATGAAAGGGCTAAATTTTATTCCAATCATCTCCATTAAGGGTCTTGAGAAATTTCTTCATCAATGTAAGCATGGCTTATGTCATGATGGAGGCGAAGAATGGAATTGATGCAACGTATTTATCTTATGGTTCTTATATAGGCTGCAAATCAGATACGAAAAGGATTAGGATTGATCTTTGGACCACATTCGCATTGGAGTGGGAAAAGAAGCAGAATCAGAATCGAGATTTCTAATTGGAATTCAAAATTCCGACCGAAATTCTAGATTTTCGATCAGAAATCCATAATTCTGATCGGGATTCTAGATTTTCGATCAGAAATCCATAATTCTAATAGGAATTCTAGATTTTCGATTGGAAATCTAGGAAGTCGATCGGACTTCCAATGTTTCTGATAAAAAAAAAGGGAAATTACAATTTGGTCCAGAATAAAAGTCCGTGAAGCATAAAAGGAGACAAATTTGAAATATCTCAAAGTATAGTCACACTAATACAATTCCTAAAGAAAGTTAGTCATCCTGAGCACCAGTGTCTAGTCAGGGGCTCCACTCTCTAGTTGGATCGTCACTCTGATATGGGGGTATAGAAGTCCCAGCATCGTGTCCATCAAAACTACGGCTAGCAAGCTGTCGCCAGAGCCTCTCATTCTTATGCTCCAAATCCCTGGCATAATTTTATTGCATTAGAAAATAGTTAGAATCATGTATATCATGCATAACATGCATACATTTGCATATTTATTGTGAATACTAACCCTCCAAGTATCTATAATCTGTATAGTAAACAATCTCTGAGAAGAGGCAATTCCATACAAATATTCTGCCTGTGTCCTAGGGACCTGTAAAGTAAATTTTACTAATTCAACAATAAGTGCAGGTTTGTGCAAGGTTGGCAAGGGAGTAAATCGAACTTACATGTGAAGCATCAGGGGGTGAGAAGCTAGGAATCTGAGCTGTATCAAAATACATGTGTCGCTTAACAGGAGTTTGTACCATGGGGGCCCAATAATACATCGACCTATCAGATGGGGGAGCATCACTTGGAATAGTACCCAAGGGAGCCTTACCATGAGTAGTCTTACTGTGATGAATAGGCTAGACTTCCTACTCGGTCTCCTCAGTATCATCCTCAGTCTCCTTCATAGCAACATCAGGGGCTCCTTCAAATTATACAAAGAACCAAATGTCAATAATGATGAGATAATTGAAGTAAAGTAGTGAGAGAAAGCATACCTCAGACGGGTTTGTAGGAACCTGCTGTAAGAGGTTCTCTCGAATATACTCCCGATAATGAGGAGAATGCTCAAGCATGGTCAAAGTGTCATATCCCTCAAGAGCAGCTCTAAGCTCAGGGCCAGTTATGCTGCTACTCCATAACATCAAGGGAGGAATAGAAGAGGGAACACGCTTCTTGGAAGGTCCCACATGCCAGTGATAAACACGCTCACCAAGATACCACATCTGGCAGCCATAACTAGGAAGCAGAACTCTCATTGTCTCAAGTCTCATAGCTGCAGTCATAAAATCATATCGCTGAATGTCTTCAGCACCAGCCAACCAATCTGATTTAACCTGCAAACTCATTCATTTAAATTTAAATTTGTTAGACTTCTGCAATTGATGAAATACTAAAAGTTAAAATTTTCTTACCAGGTCCCACTCTAAGGAGTTCAACTGATCCTGATAAGTCTGCAAATCATGTTTAATGCTAGCAAGACAAGAAGAACCCCATCTCTGCATCAGGGGAAGACTCCTATCGGAGCTAATAGCATTGAAACCTTGAATCACTCCAGTCTCAATACCCCAAATCTGAAAAAAAAAAGGAAAATGAAGAAAATAAAGAGGGGAAGGTGAAGGTAAGTAAAAGTTAAAAATGGATAAGAAGCATACATGCAAGACATGCCAGAAGCTACACATTGTCACAGTGCCTCTACAAACAATATCCAATCTATAGTAGAGAATTGAAAATAGAGATAAGAAATTTGCCTCATCTCCAGCCTGAGAACATTTGTGGAGGTGCAAGTGGGTCAAAGGAAATATCTCTTGATCTTCACGAAGTCCCAAATCATTTTGGGGAAAATGCAGATGTAAAGTGATGGGATCTAATTGCCTAGAACTACTCCCACGTAGCCTATACTGTGGGTGGGCCATAGGATCAGACAGATCCAAAATCAGATGTCGGATAAGAGAATAATTTAAGGAAGAAAATTTGAAAATCAAGAAAAAATTAAAAGAAAAAAGAGAAGAAGAATAGGAAAAAGGAGATAATGAATCAAAAAAAGGAGGAAAGGAATATAAAAAGGAGAAAATATCCACTTTGTTCCTTCAACTTTGGTTTACATTTAAGTCCACCTGATTCTTTGCAATTTAGACCTAACTTGTAAAGTTTTATAGTTTAGCAATTTAGGGAATTGTTAAAACCGTCGGATGTATCTTCATTTGATTATACGATCGAGTATAACCAGCATCATACAACCGAGTGTGATGTTCCTTTTCAAAACAGACTATACATCTGAGTGTGATGTTCCTTTTCAAAACGGACTATACGACCGAGTGTAGTCGGCATTGTACGACTAAGTGCAATGTATCTTCAATCGATTATACGACCAAGTATAATCAGTATCATATGACTGAGTGTAATGTTCCTTTTCAAAACAGACTATACGACTGAGTGTAATCAGCATTGTACGACTGAGTGCAATGTATCCTCAATTGATTATATGACTGAATATAATCGGCATTATACGACCGAGTGTGATGTAATTTTTTAATTCAAGACTATGCAATCGAGTATAATTAGTTCACACGACCGAGTGTGATGCCTCTTTTCAAAACAGACTATACGACCAAGTGTAGTCAGCATTATATGACCAAGTGCAATGTATTTTCAATCGATTATGCGATCGAGTATAATCAGTATCATACGACCGAGTGTGATGCCTCTTTTCAAATCAAACTATACGACCAGGTATAGTCGGCATTATACGACCGAGTCCAATGTATCCTCAATCGATTATACGACTGAGTATAATCGGCATCATACGACCGAGTATGATATAATTTTTCAATTCAAGACTATACGACCGAGTGTAGTCGGCATTGTACGACCAAGTGCAATATATCCTCAATCGATTATACGATCGAGTATAATCGGCATCATACGACCGAGTATGATGTAATTTTTCAATTCAATGTTATACATTCGAGTATAGTCAAACATTGTACGACCGAGTACAATGTGTTTCATTCACTCAAGGTTATATGACTGAGTATAATCAATATCATACGACTAAGTATGATATGAAATGTTGTACATCTGACTATAGCAAATTCACAAGCAAAAACTTCAAGGAGCAGGTAAGTATCCTAAATTTTAGAAATTGGGTGCTATTTTGCTTTACTGCAATTTGTCAAGCAAACAACGACAAAGGGGGCAACTGTAGACACCCAATTTTGGGATGACGTGTTATAGATGCAACAAAGGACTCCAGTGATGAAAATGTCTTCGATACTCAATCTTTAAAAATTCTAAAGGTCTAAATGTTCCTTTTAAAGGAAGGATTTAATGTTTTCAAGGACTAAATCATAAAGTTCTTTTTAGGACCTAATTGTAAAATTTAAATTCTTCCAGGGGTCTTTTTATAATTAAAAAAAAAGTGTTAGAATTCTATACTTCCGACCGGAATTATATAATTCCGATCCCAGAATTACACCAATTTCGATTGGGATTGTATGATTCTGATCGGAATTACACAATCCCAGTTGAAATTGAATTCTTTCAGGCTCTATTTCATATTTTTAATTCAGTTTTAATTGCTTTAAAATTCCTAATTAATTCAATCCTAACTGGTTTAAAATTCTTAAATATAATTTTAATATTAATCTTATACTTTAGGAATTAGAATCACATTAGGATTGGGCTAGGCTTCCTAGTTTCACTATATAAAGGAAAGGGGTGAGAAGAAAAAAAAGGAGGAAGAAGAAAAAAAAAAGGTCGTGAGAAAGAGAGAAAGAAAAAGAAAAGGAAGAGGGGGACGAAGAAAAAACGTGATTTTTTTCTCTTGAGTTGTTTTTTCTACAAAATTTCTTTTTGATTTAGCAATTAATTCAAGATTTGTGGAGAATTTTTGAAGAAGGAGATTCGAAGGCTTATCAAGAACGGTGAACTACCAATCTGAGGAGTACACTAAATCATTCTTAATCATATCATCTTCTTCTTCTTATTTATTTATTTATTTGTTTGTTTATTTGTTTTTTTCATATTATTATTTTTTATTATTATTCTTTCAAGTTATTATCATAATTTATTCATTAATTATAATTTTATTTTATTTTTATGGTAATTATGGAGGAAAGCGCATGGTGATCATGAGAAGTTCGTGGAAAACTATAGATAAAGCCTCATAAAGACTTAGTTTCTAGGGTTTTATTTTTATTTTTATTGTCTTTATTTTTTATTTTGTTCTTTCTTTTTTATTTTATTAATTATTTTATGAATTAATTTAATAGCCCCAATAGTGGGAGTAATAAAATTATATGTGTAGTTGCATGTTTATTTTGATTAAATTGGTTAGTAAAAATTAGGTTTCAATTAGGTAATTATTTAAAATCAATGGAGGAAGTAAATTAATTTAAGTTGCATATTAATAAAAATTAGGACTTTAGTAAGGATTAATTTAATTATTTATTTGATCTTATTTAATTTTTTTTATTTATTTTTGGGTTTATTTATTATTTTTGTGTGTTTTGGGCTTTAAGCCCACTTTAGGTCTTGATTTATTTATTTAAGCCCATCTCATTTAATAATTAATTAGGTTTAATTAATTAAAATATATTTTTAGGTTCATAATTAATTAGATTTTAGGTTACAAATATCCTTAGGCCCACCTAATTTAATTTAATTAACTTAGACTTAGCCCATTTAATTTAAGCCCTTTTCTTCATAATTTATAGATTTTAGATCACCATTTAATTAAAATATGTAGAATTAGGCTCATTAATTTAAATATTCCATAATTTGTAGATTTAAGTTCATATTTATAATCAAAATTAGTAGACTTAAGTTCATTTAATTAAAATCAAAAGGAATTAGTTCTTTAGGTTCACTTATAATTTAAAATCCATGTAGATTAGACTAACTCAGGGATTATGTGATTTATTTAATACATTATTTACTTGTATATTTCATAACTAGTTTGCCTTGGAGTTGATTATTTTAGGGTTTATATGAAATTGCATACAAATAGAGAATAAGATAGTAATTCATAAAGTAATTCTAAATGAACACACGACTAAAAGAAGTTGGTATTCCATATCCAGAATCTTCTAGTTGTGGTGTTAGCTTTCTTTTAGGGAATCGAGTACCACCTTTTCGATTTGTCCCAGTATTACCACTGGGTGGCTACTCCTCATCTCCACACCATGTCTTTGTGACAGTGGTTAGTGTGTTCTCTAGAGCCCTAAGCCCAAACAGTGATGCGGTTACTAAAATCTTGGACGTGTGCTAAACCCCGCCGTCTACAGGCTCTCTTAATCAAAGAAAAAGTAGAAAAGCAGCTGAAAGCAAAGTTCTTAGAAGTGGTAGATGACATTTAGTGGCTAGCTAATATAGTTCTGATTCCCAAGAAGGATGGGAGAGTCAGGATGTGTGTAGACTACAGAGATTTGAATAAGGCCTGTTTAAAGGATGACTTTCCCTTATCGCATATTAACACCTTAGTTGATAATGCAGCTTTAAGTACTATGTACTCCTTTATAAATGGCTTCTTAGGATATAACTAGATTATGATAGTTGTGATCGATAAACTGAAAACTTCTTTCACCACTAAATAGGGCATCTATTATTACACAATCATGTCATACATATTGAAGAACGTAGGGGCTATTTATCAAAGGACGGCTACCACATTACTGCATAATATGATTCGTAAAGAGATAAAGTTGTATATGGATGACATGATGGTAAAGTCTTCAACCATAGAAGGACACTTCGAAGCTCTAGACAAGTACCTAGCAAAAGCTAAAGAGCATAACCTCATATTAAATCTGAAGAAATATGTGTTCAGGGTAACATCTCAGAAACTATTGGGATATATCATCAGCCAGAAAGGCATAGAGGTGGATCTAGACAAAGCTAAAGCAATAAGAGAAATGCTTGCACCGAAAAATAAGAATGATGTTAGAGGATTCATTAGACAGTTACAATACATCAATAGGTTCATTACCAAGTTGATCACCATTTGTGAGTCAATCTTTAAGCTCTTAAAGAAGAACTAGCTGATCATTTAGGATGACAAATGTCAATAAGGCTTTAAAACTATTAAGCAGTATTTAATAAATCCTTCAGTTTTACAATCATCAAGGCTAGGGAAGCCTTTAATTCTTTACCTAGCAATAAAGAAGGGTGTGATGTTATCTCAGGGTGGAGAAGGAAGGATTGAGCATGTTGTGTATTATTTAAGTAAGAAGCTTCTATCTTATAAAGCCAATTATAGTCTAGAAAAAAGAACTTGCTTAGCTATAATTTGGGCAACGAAGAAGCTCCAGCATTACTTTTAGTCTAACAGAATCAAGGCAGTCTCTAAGCATAATCCTCTCAGATATCTCTAGCAAACTCCTTCACTTATAGGGAAATTAGCCAAATGGTTAGTCTTGTTTACCTAGTTTAATATAGACTACAAGGCGAAGAAGGTGATAAAAGGGAGAGCTGTAGCGGACTTTTTGGCTCAGAATCTAGTAGATGATGGACAAGAATGGGAGATGGAATTCCCGAATGAGCACCTGGAGGCAATAGAGATTCAAAAATAGAAAATGTACTTTAATGGGACAGTCAATAGTAGAGGAGCAAGCATTGGTGTGATCCTAGTTTCGCTAGAAGGAGAAATGATTTCGATGGCAAAGAGATTAGAATTCAAAGTCACTAATAATCAAACTGAATATAAAGCCTGTATCTTTAGTTTATAAGTGCTCAAGAATGTGGGGGCAGAAGAGGTTACAGTGTAAAGCGATTCGATGCTGGTAGTGAAATAGATCTCTAAAGAATGAGAAGTAAGAGAAGATAAGCTAAGACTATACTAGGATTATTTGATCGCGATTCTGTTATCTTTCAACCAATGCAGATTCATGCATTTGCCACAGGAAGAGGATCATATGGCAGATGCTTTGGCTACTTTAACTTTGATATGGAAAGGAGGAAAATAGGCATAAATGAAGCCTCTTATTCTGGTAAAGTCTCAAACTCCCTATTATGAGGAAATCAAAATAATGTCAATCAACCCCGTAGAAAAGTCTTGGTTTCATGATCTGCAGCAGTATCTCAAGATGAGGCAACTCTCTAATGATGATGGTAGACTAAAAAGAATGACACTAAGGATGCTATCTCGGCAGTTCATCAGTCATAATAGGATGCTATACAAGAGAATGCCAATCAAAGTATTATAATGTGTTAATAAGGACGAGGCACGAAAAATCATGGAATCAATTCATGAGGGTGTGTGTGGACTGCATATGAATGGAATAGTCCTCACTAAGAAGATAACTTGTCAAGGGTATTTCTAGTTAACCATAGAAGCAGATTGCATAAAATACATAAAGAAGTGTCATAACTGCCAAGTGTATGGTGATGTGAGCCATTTGCATTCTATGGAACTTTAGGGATTGACTTTTTCATGGCCCTTCACTGTTTGGGGAATTGATATCATTGGGGAGACAAGGCTAAGAGCATCCAATGGTTATTGTTATATTAAAGTAGCAATCGACTACTTTTCTAAGTGGGTTGAAGCAGAATCATTCACGACTATTGGAGTGAAGCAGATAGCAAGGTTTATAAAAAAGAATATAATCTACAGATATAGGTTTCCTCATCATGTCATCACTGATAACAACGTTCAATTCAGAGCAAAAATGGCCACTTTATTAGAGGAATATAAGATTAAACATCATATATCTTCTCCTTACAAACCATAGGCTAATGGAGCAATAGAAGTAACGATAAAAAATATGAAGAGAATCCTAGCCAAGTTACTAGAGAACTCCAAAGATTAGGCAAGCTATCTATAGTTCACATTATGGGGATATAAGACCACTGCCAGAACATCGATAGGAGCTACTCTGTATTCTTTGGTGTATGGATGTGAAGTTGTATTACCTGTTGAGGTTGAGATTCAATCATTAAGGGTTCTTCTAGACTTTAAAATCTATGAGTATCAATGGGCAGAAAGTAGATTGGCACAGCTGACACTGCTAGATGAAAAGAGAATGAAAGTCATGTACCATTCTCAATTATACTAAAAAAGGATAGTCTGGGCTTATAACAAGAAAATTAAGCTAGGTAAAACCAAAGAGGGTGACTTGGTCTTGAAACTCACTAAGCCAATCATGACTGATCCATGGGGGAACTTCAAGCCAAACTAGGAAGGTCAATATCAAGTAAAGAAGCTATTTTCCAAGGGCACTGCTATTTTTTCTGATTTAGAAGGGAATGAGTTTAGAGAGCTTATCAACTTGGATAAGCTCAAGAAATACTTTCTATGAAGTCTCGTTAGGGAGAAAACCTTAAAAAAGGCTGCCTAGGTAAAAGTTAGAGATAATAAAATAAAATAAAAAGTGAAAAGTCCTACTAGATTGAAAACCCAAAAGGGAGATTCAGACAAAAGCAAAGGACATGTAAAAAGAAAGAGAGAAAAAAATTGTTAGTTGAAAAACTTACAAAGGCAAGCCAATTAATGATAGAAAATATATAAAAAGTAAGATGTATAGTCACTTTGTGCTTATATTAAATGGAATGGATTGCCCTTTTTATTATTGAACATGGCATTAAATGCTTATTACACACTATTTAACTAGAAAGAAAATTCCATCCAACAAAAGCAAATAAAAGACTAAATTTCATAAACTAGTTTTGTCTGCTCCTCTTTTGAATGCCTCGGGCACTTGATGCCTACAAAGCTCTTATTCTTTTATTTCTTGTAAATTCATCATTCTCTGTCTGTTGTAACTAAACCCATGCCTTGTATTGGCCGTCAATAAACTGATCTCTGTCATAGTCAATGAACCTCTGAATAATTCTACGAGGCCATATAGTAACCAGGTTATCCAAAAAATTCTACAAAAATGGTCTTTGCTCAAATTCATACACTAGATCCATGATCCATTATTTCTGCTCATATTGCTTGTAAAGCCAAGTAGTATTGTAGAAAGTGGCAAAGTAGAGACCGGCCAGAGGGATATAGTACTGTAGGACCAAATGGTCACATGTTGCAACCTCCACCATGGGCACATCCACTGAATTAGAGCATCAGGGAATGTAGACAACCAGCTTTAAATATCCTCTGGAATGGGGTGAAGTCTCCTAGTACGATAATGCTTGGACCTGTAGTGCACGATGTCTCTGGAAGGTTTAAGCAATCTTAGTTTTTCTTGCAACCAAGCCTACAATGATGATGAATGGGTAAAAATGATAGAGAAGTAGTAAATAGTAAAAGAGAAAAGAAACTCACCTCCAGTAAAAAAAGGACTCTCAAAGAATCGCCTGGTTTTAGAGAAATTATCAAGACTAATGATGGTTTATGCCAAATTGGGAGGGAAAGGGTTTAGGCCAGCTTCCACTTGGTCCAGAATGTAAAGAATCTTCAGGTCATAATGACGAAAGGGGAAACCGATAGAAATATAGCATATAGATAAAGGGCAATCATTCGAGGCCAGTGAACCTCGTTGTTGTCTATAGTCATAACAGTTTCGAGAAAAGGGCTCATCAAAACTTCATTGCCAAATACATGGTGAAGAGAAGACTGAGGGGACATATTGAATAACCTAGCCATTTGGTATTGGATAATGTGCAAATTTGGAGTTTCAATCGAAGGAATTACAATCTGACGAGCAAAATCCATTTAAGCGCCTAGGATAGCTTCAAATTCCTCCGGCAGGGCAGAGCTCCATTGTGTTAAACCGAAAGACATGCTTCTGAGAATCCTAAATTGAGCAAGAACATAGAGAAATGGGAAATTAATCTTCCTGGTATACAAATAGGTGAAATGGTTCTAATGTACCCCATAAGCTGCCATCTAGACTTTTAGAATCAGTTATAGTTATTTCAAGCTTCTTTCAATCATATTGGAGGGGTAGGGTGCTACCAAGATAAAGAGAATGAGGAGAATTCATATGAATGGGAATTAGGGATTTTAGAGAAGATTTGGAGATTTTATAACTATAGAATGAACATGTAAAGGCATTCACCTTTACAATCAGGTGATGCCTCTACACGAAAAGGCAATTCCTTGTTACCTTTCACAAAGAGGCGATGCCTTTATGAAGAGGCGATGCCTCTCGAATAGAAGGAACTGATCTTTATATTACTGTAAAATGGTTAAATTATACATGCAAAATCAAAAGAAGAGTTGTTCAGTAATAAAAATCCTATGATTGATTCAAAATTTTGCTAGAATTTGACTTTAAATGTTACAACCATTAATTCAGTGCAAGATATAAAGATGCTAAAGTAAACATCAATTTAGACAGTAATAGAGCAATAGTGCAAGGCATCAAATATCTCACCAGTAAAAATAATCCTATGCTAATAAATCATCTTAGGTACCCCCTTTACTCATCGTCCATAAACTCATCAGCTCCCTCACGAATAAGGTTATCTGCAGAAGCATCAGCAAGATCGGCTCCATCATCATTTTTTCTATCCTCAGCCTGCTCATCAGCTGGCTCCTCTTCCTCGTCACCCTCGACCTGGAGAGCAACAAGCTGATGCTTAAGGGTTGTGATCTTAACTTGACTAGCCTCATCTTGATCCTGTCAAGACACAACAAAAGGTAAGAAATC
Organism: Mallotus nudiflorus; assembly: GCA_947683625.1. Classification (NCBI taxonomy): domain Eukaryota; kingdom Viridiplantae; phylum Streptophyta; class Magnoliopsida; order Malpighiales; family Euphorbiaceae; genus Mallotus; species Mallotus nudiflorus. The sequence goes on from CANTUR010000302.1 coordinate 2,933,524, forward strand.
ATGAAAGCATGCATACATGTAGAAATAAAGTGTTATTTTTTTTACCTTCCACTATTGCATCATCTGCAACAGGAAGTCTCAATGGGCCTCGATCACCCTGTACATATACTCGCCTTAATCTCAAGGTATCTGTATAATTAATAAATTATTAGAACTAACCACGTGTTAAGTCAAATTAAAGAACAGGACTTTGAAAGAAAGGAACTCACATGTGTAGTGGTCTTTAAGAAAAATATTGGCTCCAAATTCATGTCTAGCATCAAGAATTGACAAGAAAGCTCATATGAAGGCACCCAGCAGTGGGTCAGCAAGTCAGGGGCAGTGACAAGCCTACTAGCTACCATATGGGATCAAGAGTTAGAAGGCTCCATAATAGGTGGTGCACTAGAAGAGAAACCCTCACCACCAGGTATGATGTGAGGGCGCTAATGAGGCCTCTCCTATATGGTAGGCCTAGAATTAGGAGCTGGTGCCCTAGTTGGTACCTATGGATCAAAGCTAAATCAAAAAATGACATCCACAAGCATGAGTGTAAAATATATACTTAATTGAATTGCATGCTTACCTGAAGTGCAGGTGTAGGTGGAGGCACCCTCTGTATGAGATAAGCTCAGGTGAAATAAACGTAGCAAGACTTCCTCCTCTCACAGTAATTAGTAACATCATCTCCCATTAAGGCCTGGTCAAGTTAGTAACATCATCTCCCATTAAGGCCTGGTCAAGCTCATCTCACTCTAACTCGTGTGCCCAGAAAATGTGTCAAAGAGGAGTGAGGGGTGGTCGTCTCACTCAAGCACCCATCCACCACTGGTGGACTCGCTCACCGAGATACTAGACTCTATGGTTAGGCCCGCAGAGTAGTACCCTCTTTTAGCATAGTGGAATCGAGTGAATCATGGTGTAAGACCATCCAGTTTGGGGACCATATAAGTTCGGGTACAGCTGCAAGAACAAATAGGTAAGTGAATGAATTTGATTGGCAAAGGCATTGCTAACTACAATATTATTTATAGGTACATACCTCATCATGTTTAGAGTGTTTAACCACTCATGATGGATGTAAACATAAGCAACTGGCCTTCTCCAAGCCTGAGTGGGACCCCATCTCGCCATTAGCAAGGAAAGGAGTGTTAATAACACGAGTAATCCATATAATCAACTCCAGCTCTAGAGCCCAATCCTATAAAAGAAAAAGAGAATGATTAGCAAGATATGATAATAGTAGTTGAGGTGGAACTTAGTAATGACAAAAGAGACGAGTACCAAAATGGCGTGTCAGAAGACAAGAATCCTCTTAGCTCCATGTACAAACTCATCCACACTTTGGTATAGATAAGCCAAACCACAACTACTCCAGTCATATCTGGCCACCAGATCTAGATCTCTCAGGGCCATCAGGAAACTTGGGTTTATGGAGCTCACAGTATTCACAAATAGAGCAGTGCCTAGCAAGTAGACTAGAAATACACATACTATCTAATTGATCAATCGAGGTGTGATAGCAGCCTTAGCTCTGACACAGGTAAAAAAGCTCCTGATGGGATCGAGCTTCACTATGTGAATCCCCTTAATGTCTGGGACCATGCCAAGCAGATGCTTGATGAAAGTGAGGTGGTATAGCGATAGTTGGTAGAGCCTAGCATCGAAAGGGACTGAATCCCCTACATAGGCTATGTCAGTGACTGCAGCAAAAGCCACCTAGTTAAGCATAAACTCCCCAAATGGAAGGTCAAATGCGTGGGTAGTGTCGGACTACCTCTCTATCATAGCAAATAAAGGTTGGTAGTCCATGCACCCCTATTATGCCTGGAGTGCTAGGATAAAGTCAAACAACCCCGTATCATGAATTTGAGTATGCACATTAATGAGCTCATCGTACCAAATATATACAACACTGAAGTTCCCAGTGCCCTTAAAGGTGTGGGCATCGAGCTATAAGAGTAAAATAGGGAGTGAAATGATTATTTTTCATAAATGAATTCAGTTTTTTCTTAGACCTTTATCAAAGAGGTGAACGCCTCTAGGCTAGAGGCGATCGCCTCCACATGAGCACCTTGATATGAAAAGTCGAGCACCTTTTTATGATAAGGAAATTGCTTGATTGAAGAGGTGATCACCTCATCAAAGAGGCGACGCCTCTTCGTGTTGTGGATTTAACAGTGTAATATAATTCAAAATTTTTTATTTCACTCAATAAAATTCAATTTCTTTTAGTTAAATTGATAAATATACATTAATAAATAGTAACTCAATGTTATTTAACCTTATTTATAGGAAAAATTAAAGAAATCAGGTACTAACCTCTCCCATGGCCCATCCTAAATATGGGATCGAATGTCTGTAAAAAGAAATCTCGTTTCCAACACTGAGTCCAAAACTCCATGAAGGATGCACTGTAAGTGCTACTGGGTCCCATGATGGAAAATCTGAGGTTCGTACGATGTCCATGACAATAAAATGTTCAAAGAATAAAAGAGAAGAAAAAAGAATTTTAGGGAAGAAAAGAAAAGAGAATCTAAAAAGCAAAAGGTGAAAGTGACTTTTAAAAGAGAAAGGAGGAATTTATATGTTAAGGGAAAAAAGGGGAAACTAAAAGAAAAGAAAAGATAGAGGGTAAATCCCATTTGATAAAAAAGAATGCAAGTTGGCCCATGGCCCACTAAAAGTGTTCTTAAAAAAAAGACAAAAATTTTTACTTCATTGCTCAAGTGTACCTCGAAATCAATGTTTGAAAATTGAAAATATACTGATCGAAGCATTATCAAGTAAAAGCATATGGTCGGGTTTGAAACCCCGAAGTGTGCAAAAGAGGAAGTGCCTCTCAGGTTTGAATCCCCGAAGTACGCAAAAGAAGAAGTGTTTGGTAAAGTTTGAATTCCTAAAGTGCATAAAAGAAGAAGCATCTAGTCAGGTTTGAATCCCCAAAGTGCGCATTGCAAGAGGTGTCTGGTCAGGTTTGAATCCCTGAAGTGCATTCTCCTTTACTGAGTAAAGATTAGGCCATGCTCGAGATTCATGAAAAACTATAATGAGTAACTGATCAGGCCATGCTCGAGGAATATGATTACATTTCATCTTTTTCTAATAAGTGAAGATTGGGCCATGCGCAAGATTCATGACAAACAATATTGAGTAGCTAATTAATCCATGCTCGAGCAATATGGTTACGTTTCATCTTTTTATACTGAGTGAAGATTGGGCCATGCTCGAGATTCATGATAAATTTATAATGAGGAACTGATTGGGCCATGCTCGAGGAACTGATTGGGCCATGCTCGAGGAACATGCCTACGTTTCATCTTTTTCTACTAAATGAAGATTATGCCATATTCGAGATTCATGACAAACTATAATGAGTAACTAATCAGGCCACACTCAAATAACACAGTTATGTTTCATGTTTTTCTATTGAGTGAATATTGGGCCATGCTAGAGATTCATGATAAATTTATAATAAGTAACTAATGAGCCATACTTAAGGAATACGATTACTATAGATGGCAAGGTTTAGTACGCATCCAAGATTTTAACAGCCGCGACACTGTTTGAGCTCAAGGCTCTAAAGAACACACTAACCACTGTCACAAAGACATAGCATGGAAATGAGGACTCGCCACCCAAGGTAATAACTGGGATAAATAAAAAAGGTAGTACTTGATTCCTTAAAAGAAAGTTAGCACCATAACCAGGAAATTCTGGGTACAGAATACCAACTTCTTTCAGTCTTGTGTTCTTTTAGAATTACATTATAAATTACTATATTATCCTCTATTTACATGCAATTTCATATAAACCCTTATTCTAACAATTAACTCCAAGGCAAACCAGTCATGAAAATACAAGTAAATAATGCATTCAATACAATCCCTAAGTTAGTCTAATCTATATTGATTTTAATTCAATGAGCTAAATCTACATATTTTAATTTACAAGTGATCTAGAGACTAATTCCTTTTAATTTTAATTAAATGAACCTAAGTCTATTTATTTTAATTCTAAAAATGGGCCAAAATCTACAAATTATAGAGGTGTTTAAATTAGTGAGCCTAATTCTACATGTTTTAATAATAAAATGATCTTAGATCTACAAATTATCAAAAAAGGCTTAAATTAAGTGGGTTAAGTCTAAATTAATTAAATTAAATTAAGTGGGTCTATGTCTAATTTACTAAATGAACCTAAGTTATCTCTAACCTAAAAATCTAATTAATTATGGACCTAAAATGCATTTTAATTAATTAAACCTAAAAAAAACTTAAATTTAAATGGGTTAAAGTCTAATGTGCACCTAGGACCCAAAACACATAAAAATAAATAAACAAACCCAAAAACAAATAAAATATATCAAAAAAATTAAATTAAATATCAAATAACCAATTAATTATTCCTTCTAAAACCCTAATTTTCATTAACATGCAACCTAAATTAATCTACTTCCATCATTTATTTTAATTAATTACTCAATTGAAAACTTAATTTTACGAACCAATTAATTAAAATAAACAATCAACCACACACAATTTCACTATTCCCACTATTACAATAATTCATAAAAAATAATAATAAAAATAATTAATACACCCCAAAAATATAATAAAATAAAGTAATAAATAAAAAATAAAAACCCTAGAAACTATGTCTCTACAAGATCTTATCCATGGTTTTCCATGGACTTCTCATAAATTCAATCCTTCAAACATGATCATCATGTATTTTCCTCCATAATCACCATAAAAAAAAAACAAAACTATGATTAGTGAATCAATAATAAAATAAAATTAAAAATCAAAAAAATAAAAATAAATAAATAAATAAATCAAATGAAATAGAACAAGGAGAAGATGATACTTATGAATTATTTTAATAGAGTGCTCCTCAGATTTTGTAAAATCAATGTTCTTGATAAGTTTTCAAATCTTATTCTTCAAAAATCCACCAAAGATCTTCAATTAATCAATTAAGCATAAAGAATTTTTTGTGGAGAATGCAAATGCTCTTTTTCTTTTTTTGTTCCCCTCCCTCTTCTGAAAGAACCAAAACCCCTCTTTTATAGTGAAAACCTAAGTATAAATTTATTCCTAAAAAACTTCTATTTGCTTAAAAATATTAGATAAATATCAAAAATAATTTTAAAAGAATTTCAGACCAATTAGGATTCAAGAAAAAGATATTTTTTATTTTCTGAAAATATCAAAAACAGACGGAAAAGGTCTCTAAAAGAATTTAAGTTTTACAATTAGGTCCTTAAAAACATTAAATCCTTTCTTTGAAAAATACAATCAGACCTCTGAATTTTCAAAGTTCAAGTATTGAAGACCTATTCATGAAATTTTCATTATTAGAGTCTTTTATCGCATCCCTAACACATCATCCCGAAATTGGGTGCTTACAGTTGCCCCCCTTTGTCTCAATTTGCTTGATAAATTACGACAAAGTAAACTAGCACTCAATTTCTTAATTGAAAGTTAGGATACTTACATATGCTCCATGAAGCCTTTGCTTATGAACTTGCTATACTCGAATGTACAACATTGATTTATAAGGATATATCATACTTGATTGTATGATATTGACTATACTCGGTTGTATAGTCTTGTGTGAAAGGGATACATCTATCACGACCCAAACTGGGGGCCATGACCTGCGCTAGGGAACGGGAATTCTTTCGAATCTGGAACCCGTAGTAAGCCTTCAAAGAATAAAAACATGCAATAAATAAAACAAAATAAATAAAAATGCATCAGAATTTAAATCTCAATAATTATGTAATAAAAATATTCTCTTCCATATTATAACATGAAATATCTTAATACAATCTTCAGAGAAAAACTCTGAATTTAAAATCATATACAAGCATTAAGTACAACTCTCGACTGATATAAATACAACTACTGCAGTTTCTAAAGTACAATATAAAACTAAGTAAATGATTTACATAATTGAGTCAAGGATCCGACGGATAGGCCTACTACAGAGGTCTAAAGAAGAAGACTCTCTTGCAAAAATCTCAACTGAGGGGAGTCAAACCTCACTGAATGAATTGTTATAATATATATACACGTACCTCCTATATGTCCAATGCAAACAATGATAGGTATATAATAAATATATATACAGGCATGTGCACATAGATGCTGAAAATCACTTAATATATAATATTGAAAAAAATATCAGTTTTGAAGGATCAAACAGAACCCTAAATGATCGTAACCTCAAATAATAATGACATCACTCTGTCATACAGGCTCACTTAATTCCAAATAAATTCACTTAATCCATCAGGACAGTAGACTGGCTCCAAGACACTAAGTCGACCGAGCTCCAGCAGTCTGACTGTCAGTGTAATTAGCACCAAGATACTAGGTCAACCGAGCTCTAGCAATCATACCCTCAATCACATCAATCTCAATCATATCAATCATGTCATATTTTCCTCACTTAAGTTAGTAATTTAACCCTACGATCTATCGCATCAGTACGTATTCGGTCCTAGTGCTGCCCACTAGATAGCATGTTCTATCAATATCCTTCATTTTAAAAATAAACCATTCAATCAAAAATAAATAATGTAAAATGACATTCAAAATGATAGAATATACCATATATATACCAAAAATATACCTAAAATAAAATAAGTATATTTCAAGTATATATATGTCAAATAAGTTCAAATCAATCATACAATATACTAAAATAAACCATTAATATACTAAAACATGCTAGGTATATTTATTGAAGATAAAACATGCATTTATTTAGAAATATATTAAAAGTATACTAAAAATATATCTAAAGTATACTAATCAATTATTAAAACAATTTATGAATAAATTCAATTAAAACATGTATTTCTAAAACATGTAACCTAAATGCAATGTATATATAGAATAACAACTCACAAGTGTGTGCTCCTCGAGATGGGTATGAAGGGCCTGATCCACTAGACATCGGTCTCAGCGCAACTAAACAATAAAAATAATCACAGAAAATCAGAATAAATTTTTAACTTAAACTTATAGAGACTCAATCTAGGATTACAAAATACAGACTGACATAGAATTAAGATTTGACCCGATGTCACGTTTTATAAAAATTCTACCGAAAATTCGACAGAACATTCTCTGTAAGACGGACATCTCGCTACTAAAAAGTAGAGCCGGTCCTGCAAGAAAAATACACTTCTAAATCAGAATTCACACAAATCCTCGATTGGGATCTCGAACTACAAAATTCCCCCAACCGAAGTCCACAATTCACCAAAAATTCAAATAATATAATAAAATATATTAAAAATTAATAAATGCCATAAATACCCTCAAAATATCAAAATATAACATATTTAACATTAAAACATCAAAAATAATTATTTTCCCAATAATTACTTAAAAATCCCGAATAATAATATAATATTATTAAAAATTCATTTTTCCAATAATTACATAATTAATAATAAAAATTCATTCTATAAATCCAAATAATTTAATTAACCCAAATATATATAACAAAAAGTTATAAAAACTCATTTTATTATCAATATAATATATAATATATTATTTGAAAACAATTTCCGAAAATTAGTTTTTAATTAGTTAAAAATAGAAAATCAATTGTAAAAAATCATTTTAGCACCTCAATTAATATTCAAACCAACTAAACATAATATTTAACTAAAATTATCACAAAATTACACAGTTAATCCTAATATACAAAAATACACATAATATACTAATATTACTCAAAAATTCAATAAAAATTATATAAATACATAAAAATTATTTTCTCACATATATCTCATTATTATCAACAAAAACATATAATTAACCAATAATTTCTACCAAAATATATATTTAACCTAATTTTTAAAATTGACATAAATTAAAAATAATTAAAAAAATTACATAAAAATCACAAAAAAATATAAACTCAACTCAAAAATTAAATACAATTAATAATAACACCAAAAATCACAAATTTATAATTTTAATAGTAATTTACGAAAATTAATAAAATATTCAAAAATTCACAAAAATCAAAATAAATTCCAAAAATCAAACAAAAATTCATAAAGGTAGATTAAGCTACTAGGAATCACATTTGTAAAGGGATTTTGTGTGAATCAATCATTAACAACCCTAAAAAAATTCAAAATCCTAATGTACCATAAACTAAAAATCACACAACACCCATTCAGATGAGGTTTTAAGCAAAAAGGAAGCTTGGATTCACACTCACCAGCACAAAAGGAAGAGAATGGGACCAGCAGTGAGGAAAATGGTGGCCATAATCGTGAGGAACAGTGGAGAGCTCAACTTTCAGCCACTCCCAATTACAGCCGCTCGACGACGCCGGAAAAGGCAGTGGCTGCTGGTGGTGACGGCAGGAGGTAGGCGGCGACAGGCAAATGAAGGACAGCACTCTACCGGTGATGGAATAGACAGTGCGCGAAGAGGAGGCTGGGTCTTCGAGTGGTTTATGGGGAGGTCTTGTTACTGCAATGTATATATGTTTATGTGTTTATGTTTTTTATTTGTGTAAGAGTGATTATATGTATATATTATAGTATAATATTATAATATAAAGTATAGTTAAAATAAATATTGTCAAACTATGATTTTTGTCAACATTTACAAAATACACACTAATACAATATACACACACATAAATATTTATTTATTCACATGTAAATAACATACAAACCCTAATTATAACATATTATAATTAAAAATACAATAACCTTTAAAAATAAAATAAAATAAAATAAAATAAAATAAAATAATAATAATAATAATAATAATAATAATAATAATAAATAAATCATATTTACTGAATAATTAAATAATAAAAATAATACTAAAAATTAAGTCAATCAATAAAATAATACTAGTACTTAAAATAATATTATTAAAATAATTCTTTTCAAAATAACACTAATAATATAAACCCTAATATAAATTTAATAACTTCTAAAATGCAAATCTACATAAAATAATTACTTAACATAAAAATAATAATTAAATAATCACAAATAATAGAAATAATAATGTTAAAATAACCATGCAAATTAAATGATTAAAAATAATATTTTTACGTAGAAAATTTAATTAAATATAAAATAATATTGATTAATCACAAATAACAAAAATAAATCAATAAAATCTCCAAATTTTATTAACACTGCATATCTCATTTTAAAATAAAATAATTTAAAAATATGGATTATAACAACATCACACTCGGTCGTGTGATGCTAACTATACCTAGTCGTATAGTCTGTATTGGAAATACATTGTACTCGGTCGTACAATGCCAACTACACTCAGTCGTATAGTTTAAATGAAAAGATACATCACACTCGGTCGTGTGATGCTAACTATACTCGGTCGTATAGTTTGAATTTAAAACTACATTATACTCGGTCGTACAATGCCGACTACACTTGGACGTATAGTCTGAATTTGAAAAGAAACATCACACTCGGTTGTATGATGTTGATTATACTTTCTCGTATAATCTGAACTTGACAATATTCATTATGCTCGGTCGTATAATGCTTATTATACTCGGTCATATAATCTGTATTGAAAATACATTGTACTCGGTCGTACAATACTAACTACACTCGATTGTATAGTCTGATTGGAAGAATACATTGTACTCGATCATACAATGATGACTACACTCAGACTTATAGTCTGAATTGAAAAGTTACATCATACTTGGTCCTATGATGCCGATTATACTCGGTTGTATAATCTTGATTACACTACTGACAAATTTAATAATTCATTGAATTATTAAATTAGGAGACATTACAATTTAGGACTAAATTGCAAGGAAAAGAATGGACTTAAATGCAAACTGAAAGCTAAAGGACTAAAGTGGATATTTACCACTTTAATATAAACATTTTTCCTCTTTTACCGATTCATTTTCTCTTCTTCCTATCCTTCTTCATTTTTTCTTTTCTTTTCCTTTTCGTTTTCTCTTTATTTTCAAATTTTTGTCCCTTCAATTATTCTTTCATCTGATGTCTGATTTTGAATCCGTCAGATCCTATGGCTTACCCACAATGCAAACTACATGAGAACAGTTCTAGAAAATTAAATCCCATCACTTCACATCTTCATTTTTCTCAAAATGATTTTGGACTCCGTGAAGTTGAAGATGTGCTTCCTTTTACTCATTTACACCTTCATAAATGCTCTCAAGCTGGAGAGGAGGTAAATTTCCTACCTTGGTCTTCAATTCTACAATAAACATATTTATTTTAGTATGTAAAATTAATATGTTCATGTATGCAATTATAGAATATTTGCTAGACAAATTAGATATAATAAAAAATTAACAATTCATAACTAAAATTTACAGAATATGTTACAGGACTAATAAAATATGTTCAAATTTACTGAATTTCTCATCAAGATTCTGAATTCCATATTGGAATTTTGAAATTTCCAATTGAATTTCTCAGATTTTTTATCAAAAATCTAGAAATTCGATCGGAACTCTGGATTTCCGATCAGAATTTTGGATTTCCAATCGAAAATCTAGTTTTCTGATTGGATTATTGCTAAAAAAAATTTTAATGGTAATAAAATAAAAATAACAAAAAAAATCAGAGATTTTAGGAAAGGAAAAGGTAATCTTGTCATTTTCTAAATTTTTCAAAAACCACTGAAATTCTTAGGTTGCTTTCACTTAGCTCAAGAATCATTCCATGACTTGCCTAGAGAGGTAGTATAGCATATCTGGACATCTGGCTTTCGATGCTTCATTGCTACTTTACTGACTGATCGAGGTAGGTCAGACCACTACTCACTTTTTGCTTTTATCAAGAGGTGGATGGACACCACTCATACTTTTCACACATGAGTGGGTGAGCTGACTATTTCCCCAATGAGCTTCTTTACTATTATTAGGATTGCATTTGGATGTGCCTCAGTTTCCTTTGATATCCCTTATTGCACACTTCCAAAGGATGCTAGGAGTCGCTATGTTGGCGACTTGCTCGGGTTTATTCCGATATGGAAGAATCGGAAGAATGTGCTTCTTTCTTCTCTTGTTTAGGGTTTCAGGAGATTACCTACCACTACACCTCGCCAAATTCTTCATAAGGTGAGATTCTTCTTATTGATATTGCTTGGCACTACTCTCTTTTATGAGACTGGTCATGAGGTTAGCATCGCCCTTCTTAGTTCCCTTCAGGATTTTACTAGGGTTACTATTTTAGATTGAAGATCTATAGCGCTTGCTTATCTCTACTACATACTGGATATTATTTGCAAAGGCATTGTGACGATGTCCGGTTTCTAGCATGTCTTGCACGTATGTCTCCTATCCTTTTCAACTTTGCTTATTTTCACATTTCCTTCCTCATTTCTTTTATTTCCTCTCTTTGAAATCTGGGGCATTGAGATTAGAGTGATCCAAGGCTTCAGTGCCATTAGCTTTGACAAGAGTCTTCCCCTGATGTAAAGGTGGGGTTCCTCTCATCTTGCTAGCATTAAACATGACCTGTAAACTTATCGGGATCAACTAAATTCCTTAGAGTGGGACCTAGTAAGACAAATTTGATTTTTAGTATTTCATTAATTGTAAAATTTCAATAAACTAAAATAAATGAGTTGGCAGGTCAAATCAGATTGGTTGGTTGGTGTTGAAGACATTCAGCGACATAATTTCATGACCGCAACTGTGAGGCTTGAGACTGTGAGAGTTTTACTCCCTGGTTATGGCTACCATATATGGTATCTTAATGACCATATTTATCATTGGCATATGGGACCTTTCCAGGAGGCATGTTCCTTCTTCTATTCCCTCCTCGATGTTGCGGAGTAGCAGCATGACTAGTCCGGAGCTTAGAGAAGCTCTTAAGGGATATGAGGCTTCGACTCTACTCGAGCACTCTCATCATTATCAGGAGTATATTCGGTAGAATCTCCTAGAGCATGTTCCTACAGATCCAGCTGAGGTATGCTTTTTATCACTACTTTACTTCATCTCTTTCATCCCTTCATATGACATTCACTTTTTGCACAAATTGAAGAAGTCCTTGATATTGCTATGGAGAAGACTAAGGATGACATTGAGGAGACTGAGCAGGATGTTGAGCCTACTCATCACAGTGAGGCTGCTCATGGTGATGTGTCCCTGAGTACTATTTTAGGCGATGTTCCCCCATTTGATAGGTCCATGTACTATTTGGCTCCCATGGTGCAGACTCCCGTTAAGTGGCATATGTACTTTGATGTAGCTCAGATTCCTAGTTTCTCTCCTCCTTATGCTTCACATGTGAGCTTGATTTGCATTTCCAACCCTACACAAACTACCACTTGTTGTTGAATTAGTAAACTTCATTTTACAGGTCCCTAGGACATAAGCAGAGTATTTGTACAGACTCGCCTCTTCCCAGAGATTTTTTACTATATAGATTACCAATAATTAGAGGGTTAGTATTTACAATAAATATGCAAATGTATGCATATTATGTATGATATGCATGACTCTGACTATTCTAAATGAAATAGAATTATGTTAGGGATTTAGAGCGTAAGAATGAGAGGCTTCGATGAAAGCTTGCTAGCCTTAGTTTTGATGGACATGGTGTCAGGACTTCTATTCCCCTATATCAGAGCAACGATCCAACTAGAGGATGGATCCCTTGGCCAAATACTGGAGCTCAGGATGACTAATTTTCTATAGGACTTGTGTTAGTATGACTGTACTTTGGATGCTTTAGAATTTTTTCCTTTTATAAATGAATCTTAGACTTTTACTTTGGACCAAACCCTAAAAATTCTCTCTTTTTTTTCTATCAAAAATATTGGAAACCCAACCTGCATCCTAGATTTTTTATCGGAATTCTGTATTTCCAATTGGATTTCTAAAATTCTGATCAAAATTTTGAATTTCGAATAGAAATTCGACTTTGGTTCCGCATATTTTCCTGTTCTAGCACGAGTTTGGTCCAAAAATAACTGAGATAAATCCTAATCCTGTCCGTCTTCTGAAAACATAACCGAAAACATCTTGATCCTATCGGTATCATCTTTTGAGGCTATTTAAGAGTTGTAGATGAGACTATCCTGCATCCTTCTCTTTATTTCTTTTCATTATGACATAAGCTACTCTTAGTTTGATAAAGAAATTTCTCAAAACCATGAACAAAGATTATTGGAATAGAGTGCCACCTTTCCATGCCAAATCCTTAAAGTCCTTTCAACACCTAAAAAGATAATAATTTCTTACATGTTGCTGCTGCATTTTGGGATGCTAAGGATCATGTATTAGATTTAATAGATAAGAGTTATGCCCATTAATTAAGGAATTTTCTGCTATTCTTGGATGTTCGTTAGATTCAACTGCTACAATTGCTCTCCCTAATCTTGCAATGGAATTTCCCATTAAATTAGTAGCATTTTTCGATATGCCCCCAGATTTCATCTACATGCATGCACATAATATTGGGACTATTAGTCTTTATTCTTTAGTTACTACTTGTGGGACTAGGGATAAGAACAGTGTTGCTTGGATCAGAACTATCACCTTCTGCTTGTATACTCAATTTTGCTAGTGTCTTCTCATAGAGATGCTGATGTAAGGATTATCAATATCTTAGAACAAGTAGAAAATGGAGCTAATCTTGTGCCTGTCATACTTGCTAAAACTATCATTGGGTTAGATAATTTTAAGGTTGAGAACCAACTCTCAGGCAGTTTGTTTCTCCTTCAAGTATGTAACCCTTTTTTTTTTGTCTAAATTGCCCTCTCATGTTTTCAATTTAGCATTCCTTTTTTTTTAGATTTAGTTACAGGAGAACTTGAGTCTACTTAATGCCCCCCCAATGCTTTGGTTTATCAACCTTATCATTTATAGTCTTATCCTTTGAAGATAAGGGACAAGCACGCTATAAATCACTAGATTGATTGGATGAAAGGCCTTGCTGATACTGAAATTACTTGGATTTATGCTTAATGGAGATTGAAATCCATAACCATCAAGCTGTATGATTATTGCATCCCTATTCCCGGATTGCACTTTTCGACCTTTTTTTCTCCCTCATGCCTTTGCCGCCAGTATGGTCATCCTTAATTCATTGTGGTTGTTACAACTAACTTTGAAGGCTTTCCTCTGAGGCAAGACTTTCTAGACAAAGTGTCGTAAAGCCTTAGAGTGGAATATGCACCTAAATGCTGACATAACTACTGATGATGACTACAAAGCTTGGGTTGTCATGTAATCTACAGAACCACCAGAATTTACTAGCTACAAAAGGACTAAAGTATTATTAGATGAGTCACAAAAGAAAAAATAAAAACAAAAGTAGTGATCTCATAAGTCTGGTTTCTTATGTTTTATTTTTCCTTTAAGTCTTATGCTTTGTAATAAGGATAGAATATGCAATATTTAACAGAAATATCATTTCAATTTATTTCATTAATTAAGGTAAAAATGAGTACATTTATTACATCATATGACATAATTCATGTTATCAACTAGTCCTTTTGGATTTCCTAACTGAACATTTTTCTCTCACTTTTATTTCCCTAATTTCTATTTAATCAGCCTTTTGCGAGTTTTCTTATCAATGGGATCATCTCTTTAATTTTATTCCCTAATTTTTGCCTACCAGCCCTTTGCAGGTTTTTTAAACAGTGGGAATGTCCTAACTTTTGCCTGGCTAGCCTTTTCAGGTTTTTTAGCCATCAGACTTTTTTTTAAAGGTAGTATTTCTTAAGGCGATCTAAGTTGATTGGCTCAATGAACTCATTCCCCTTTAGATCTGATATCTTTACAATTCCTTTGGGTAGGATTGTCTTGACTAAATATGGTCCTTCCCAATTTGGTATGAACTTTCCTCTTGGATCAAACACCATCGCCCTTGCTTGCTTTAAAACCATATCTCCAACTTTTATCTTTCTCGGCTTAACCCTTTTATTGAAAGCTCTTGTTATTCTCTTCTGATAAATCTGAATGTGAACTAAAGCATCCAACCTTTTCTCATATAGAGATATGAGGTGATTGAATCTCTTTTGTATCCATTCACTCTTAGGGATTTTTGCTTCCATAATGACCCTTAAGGATTTAATTTCTATCTTTATAGGCAAAACCGCTTCACAACCATATACTAACGAGAATGGAGTTTGTCCCGTAGCAGTGCATATTGTAGTTTTATATCCCCATAAGGCAAAAAGGAGATATTCAAACTAATCTTTATTCATTTTCACCATCTTGGAGAGGATCTTCTTTATATTCTTATTAGCTACTTCAAATGCGCCATTGGCCTGAGGTTGATAAGGCGAGGACTTATGATGCTCAATCTTGTATCTCTATAATAATTCAACCGTTTTTGCCTGGAACTGAATGCCATTGTTTGTCACAATATGGTGTGGGATCCCATATCTATAAATGAGATTCTTCTCAATAAACCTTGTCATTTGTCTAGCCATTAAGGTACCAAAGGACTCTGCTTCTATCCATCTAGAGAAGTAGTTAATTGCAACTACTATATACTTATGCCCATTTAAAGTAATTGGTTTTACTTCCCCTATTATATCTATTCTCCAAGCTGCAAAAGGCCACAGAGATGTTAAACTATTTAGCACTGTAGGGGGAAGATGATTGAGGTTCTCGTGTACTTAACATTGATGACATTCTCTCACTACTCGGATACAGTCCCTTTTCATGCTCATCCAGTAATACCCTTGCTGAATCATTTTCTCTACCAGAATCATCCCATTCATATGAGATCCACAAACCCCTACATGAATCTCTCTCATTGCCTATTCTACTTCATCCTTCTTAAGACATCTCAGTTGTATTCCATTCGGCATCCTTCTGTATAATATCCCATCATAACTTGCATAATGGCGTGTAAGAACACGAAGAGCATATCTTTCTTTAGAAGTTGCTTCATTTAGGTATTTTCTTTCCTCAATAAATATCTGGATGTCATAAAACCATGGCTTTTCTTCTGGCCCTATATGGATACTTATGACTCATTCCTCACCATAATATGGAGCTTTCATTTTCGTTATTACCAAAGGCTTCATCATTGATTCCGTCGATTTATCCTACACTAAAGAAAGTGTTGCTAAGGCATCTACCATTTGATTCTCATCTCTTGGTAAATGTATGAAAAGACATTTAGTGAAATTTCTCATTAACTTCTTCAAATAGCAAATGTAAGGTTTCAACCTCTCTTCTTTCACTTCCCACTCCTCATTAGCCTGACTAATGACTAACATGGAATCTCCATAAAATAGTAGGTCTTTAACTCCAACTGCTAGTACTGCTTCCATGTCATAGATACATGCCTTGTACTCAACCATATTATTTGTAACCCTGAAGTCTAATTTCTTAGCCATTAGGATGGTCTCTCCTCCTTATGTGACAAGAATTACTTCTAGCCCTACTCCTTTATTATTCACAGCTCCATCAAAATAAAGCTTCCATTCATGTTGTTCTATTATTGTTAAATTCTCATTTGGAAACTCTACATTCCACTACTCATTTCCTATGACTGTATTTTAGGCCAGAAATTCTGCTACTGCTCTTCCGTTAATGACCTTCGTAATGATGTACTCTATATCAAACTTAATCAAAAGTACCAGCCATCGAGACATCTTTTTAGGCAAAGCTGGTGCTTAAAACAAGTACCTCAAAGGATCTATCTTTGAGACAACTTGTACTTTATAAGACTAAAAATAATGCCTTAGCTTTTTTATAGCCCAGATCATTATCAAACATGTCTTCCCATCAAATCGTACTTTTCTTCATACGGTAGAAACTTTTTACTAAGATAATAAACTATGTACTCCACCCCTTCTAGTCCTTTTTACGCTAGCATTACCCCCATTGCTTTTTCTTTTAAAGTCAAATATAAGATTAAAGGTTTACTTTGCCTTGGTAGTCTTAACACAGGAAAATTAGTAAGGTATTCCTTGATCCTATCAAAGGCTTTTTGACATTCTTCATTCCATTCCACTGGTTGATTCTTCCTTAAGCGCTTAAAGATCAGATCATAGACCATGGTAAGTCTCGCAATAAACCTATTGATGTACTATAGTTTTCCAATAAACCCTCGTACTTCCTTCTCCGTTCTTGGTGTTGGCATCTACTAGATGGCTTTAATTTTTTCTGGATTGACTTCTATTCCTTTGTTAATGACTATATGCCCCAATAACTTTCCAGAAGTTACCCCAAAGATGCATTTCTTTAAATTAAGCCTTAGGTTATATCTTTCTATTCTTTTTAGGAACTTATCCAAAGCCTTAAAGTGTCCCTCTCTTGTTTCTAACTTAACCATCATATCATTAACATACACTTCCACTTCCTTATGTATCATATTATGAAATAAGGCAGTGGCCGCTCTTTGATAAGTTACTCTTGTGTTCTTTAACCCGAAGGGCATTACCTTGTAGCAATATGTCCCCCATTCCATGATAAAAGCAATTTTAATCTTGTCCATGACTGCCATCACTATCTAATTATAACCTGAGTACCATCCATAAAGGAGTACATTGCACTAGATGTTGCGCTCTCGATAATCATATCAATATAGAGTAAAGGAAAGTCATCCTTTGGACATGCCTTATTAAGATCTCTAAAATCTATGCACATTCGGACTTTTTCATCTTTTTTGGGAACTGGTACTATATTTGCTAACCATTGAAGGTATATCACTACTTCTAGAAAATTAGCTTGAATCTGCTTAGCAATTTCCTCTCTTATCTTTTTTGTCCACTCTGGCCTCAACCTACAAAGTTTTTGCTTAATAAGTTTAACTTTTGGATATATTAAAATGTGATACTTTATGATTTCTCTGTCTAACCCTGGTATATCCTCATAGGACCAAGCAAATACTACCTTTCTTTTTGTTAATATTCTCTCTTCATGAGTTAAATCATGTGATATAGAAATGTATTTTGGTTGTTCATTTATGCTCATGTTTAATGAATCTAATTGAATAGAATTAATATCAAACATACATGAACGATCATTATTAAAATGTACAAGACCATTAGAATCAACATTACATAAGTAAGCCAAACTAGAATTCATATCACCGCAGGAAAAATAGAGTTTTCATCCTTAAATAAATCAGACATTATTACATCAGTTTCTTCATTAAAAACATCACTAAAACTATTATTAATAATGCTAGCTAAATCCTATAGTGAATCTTTATTAGGTGGTAGACAAAGCAACTCTTCAATGTCCTCAGCCTTCATCTTTTCAGCAACTGTCATCATCACCTTGTCCTTGTTGTCTTATTCCAGCTCTCAACTATTTATGTTTTAAGATCTTAAACCCAGGGATATCCACACCAACTACTTGGACAGGCTCCTTTTCACCCAGATAGAACTTGTCCTTCTTTTATTTAATAAAGTTTTCCTTCAGAGGTCCCACATTCCTTAGGAGGTTATTCCTATTGAAAAACCTTCTTCTTGACCTTTTGCTACCAAATCCAACTCTAGTATAGCCTAGTCCTCTTATATCATTTTGGGTTTTGAAATCTGGAAATTCTAGAATGCCTTGCTCATATTTTCCTAATCCTTGTCTAGGCCGATAATTCATCTTTTTAATCATGCTCATAAATCACAATTCCATCTGAGATCATGACTATTTGGAAACCTAGAGGAGTAACTACCTACTTTTGATTATTTAAAACTACGGACAAAGTCTTGCCCATACTTCCATCTAAAGTTACAACTTCCCCTTCATATAGGAATTTCACCTTTTGATGCACAATTGAAGGCACTCTGTAGACACCCAATTTCGAGGTGACATGTTACGGATGCAACAAAGGACTCCAGTGATGAAAATGTCTTCGATACTTAATCTTTAAAATTCTAAGGGTTTAAATGCAGCTTTTAAAAGAAGGATTTAATGTTTTCAGGGGCCAAATTGCAAGGTTTTTTTAGGACCTAATTATAAAATTTAAATTCTTCCAAGGGTCTTTTTGTAATCAAATGTCAGAATTACACAATCCCGGCTCTGTTTTCCTATTTTTAATTTAGTTCTAATTAGTTTAAAATTCCTAATTAACTCAATCCTAACTGGTTTAAAATTGCTAAATATAATTTTAAGTATTAATCTTATATTTTAGGAATTATAATCACATTAGGATTGGGGCTAGACTTTTTAGTTCCACTATATAAAAAGAGAATAGCAGAAAAAGAAGAGAGAGACGGGGAGAAGAAAGAAAAAGAGAAACGTGATTTGAAGAGGGTTTTTAATTCTTTTTTCTTTTTTGAGTTATTTTCTATAAAAATTCCTTTTGATTCATCAAATAATTCAAGATCCTTGGAGAATTTTTTAAGAGCAAGATTTGAAAACTTACCAAGAACGGTGAATTACAAATTTGAGGAGTACCGCAAGTCATTCACAAGCATCATCATCTTCTTCTTATTTCTTTTTTTATTTTTATATTATTTATTATTTTTTCTTTCATGTTATTATCATAATTTATTCATTAATTACAATTTTATCTTTTTATTTTTATGAGTATGGACGAAAATGCATGGTGATCCAGTGGAAGGGATGAATTCATGAAAAGTCCATGAAAAATTAGGGATAAAGCCTCGTAGAGACTTAGTTTCTAGGGCTTTTATTTTATTTTATTTATTGCTTTTATTTTTACTTTATTTTTATTTTATTAATTATTTTATGAATTAATGTAATAGCCCCAATAGTGGGAATAATAAAATTATATGTGTGGTTGCATGTTTATTTTAATTAAATCTATTAATAAAATTAGGTTTCAATTAGATAATTATTTAAAATCAATGGAAGAAGTAGATTAATTTAGGTTACTTGATAATAAAATTAGGATTTCAGTAAGGATTAATTTAATTAGTTGTTTGATCTTATTTAATTATTTTTTATGTTTTTTATTTATTTTTGGGTTTATTTATTATTTTTATGTGTTTTGGGCCTTAAACCTATTTTAGGCTTTGATTTATTTATTTAAGTTTAGGTAATTCTTTTAGCCCATCTCATTTAATAATTAATTAAGTTTAATTAATTAAAATATATTTTTAGACCCATAATTAATTAGATTTTAGGTTAGAAATATCCTTAGGCCCATTTAGCTAATTAGACATAGGCTCACCAAATTTAATTTAATTAATTTAGACTTAGCCCACTTAATTTAAGCCTTTTTCATGATTTGTAGATTTAAAATCACCTTAGAATTAAAACATGTAGAATTAGGCCCACTAATTTAAATATTCCATAATTTGTAGAATTAGGCCTATTTTTATTAAAACAAGTAAACTTAAGTTCATTTAATTAAAATCAAAAGAAATTAGGTCTTTAGATTCACTTATAATTTAAAACATGTAGATTTAACTCATTTATTTAAAATCCATGTAGATTAGACTAACTCAAGGATTATATGATTTATTGAATGCATTATTTACTTGTATATTTCATAACTAGTTTGCCTTGGAGTTTATTGTTTTTAGGGTTTATATGAAATTACGTGTAAATAGAGAATAAGATAATAATTCATAAAGTAATTCTAAATGAATGCAAAACTGAAAGAAGTTGGTATTTCATATCCAAAATCTCCTGGTTGTGGTGCTAGCTTTCTTTTAAGGAATCGAGTACCACCTTTTTGATTTGTCCCAGTTATTACCCTAGGTGGCGACTCCTCATCTCCATGCCATGTATTTGTGACAGTAGTTAGTGTGTTCTCTAGAGCCCTAAGCTCAAATAGTTTCGCAGTTGCTAAAATCTTGGACACATGCTAAACCCCGCCGTCTACACACTCCTCCCAATTAGTAAGTCTACACACTCTTATCCCTAGTGGAGTCGCCACTGTAGAAGGTGGGGTTTAGCGCACGTCCAAGATTTTAGCAACCACAACACTGTTTGAGCTCAAGGTTCTAGAAAATACACTAACCACTGTCACAAAGACATGGCGTGGAGATGAGGAATCGCCACCCAGGATAATAACTAGGACAAATCAAAAAGGTGGTACTCGATTTCCTAAAAGAAAGCTAGCACCATAACCAGGAGATTGTGGGTATGGAATACCAACTTCTTTCAGTCTCGTGTTCTTTTACATTACTTTATAAATTACTATATTATCCTTTATTTACATGCAATTTCATATAAACCCTTATTCTAGCAATTAACTCCAAGGCAAACCAATCATGAAAATACAAGTAAATAATGCATTCAATACAATCACTAAGTTAGTCTAATCTACATTGATTTTAATTAAATGAGCTAAATCTACATGTTTTAATTTACAAGTGATCTAGAGACTATTTCCTTTTAATTTTAATTAAATGAACCTAAGTCTATTTATTTTAATTCTAAAAATGGGCCTAAATCTACAAATTATGGAGGTATTTAAATTAGTGGGTCTAATTCTACATGTTTTAATAATAAAATGATCTTAAATTTACAAATAATGAAAAAGGCTTAAATTAAGTGGGCTCAGTTTAAATTAATTAAATTAAATTAAGTGGGTCAATGTCTAATTTACTAAATAAACCTAAGTTATCTCTAACCTACAAATCTAATTAATTATGGGCCTAAAATGTATTTTAATTAATTAAACATAAAAAAAAAACCTAAATTTAAATGGGTTAAAGCCTAATGTGGGTCTAGGGCCTAAAACACATAAAAATAAATAAACAAGCCCAAAAATAAATAAAACGTATCAAAATAATTAAATTAATTATTCTTTCTAAAACCCTAATTTTCATTAACATGCAACCTAAATTAATCTACTTTCACCATTGATTTTAATTAATTACCTAATTGAAACCCTAATTTTACTAATCAATTAATTAAAATAAACAAGCAACCACACACAATTTCACTATTTCCACTATTGGGACTATTACAATAACTCATAGAAAATAATAATAAAAATAATTAATACACCCCAAAATATAAATAAAATAAAGCAATAAATAAAAAATAAAAACCCTAAAAACTATGTATGTACAAGATCTTATCCATGGCATTCCATGAACTTCTCATTGATTCAATCCTCCAAACATGATCATCATGTATTTTCCTCTATAATCACCATAAAAAAAACAAAATTATGATTAGTGAATCAATAATAAAATTAAATTAAAAATCAAAAAAAAGAAATAAATAAATAAATCAAATAGAATAAGGAAAAGATGATGCTTATGAATGATTTTAATGGAGTGCTCCTCAGATTTTGTAAAATCACCGTTCTTGATAAATTTTTGAATCTTGGTCTTTAAAAATCTACCAAAGATCTTTAATTAATCAATTAAGCAAAAATAATTTTTTGTTGATAATCCAAATGCTCTTTTTTTTTTTTTTTCTTTTCCCCCTCCCTTTTCTGAAAGAACCAAAGCCCCTCTTTTATAGTGAAAATCTACGTATAAATTGATTCCTAAAAGACTTCTATTTCCTTAAAAATATTAGATAAATATCAAAAATAATTTTAAGAGAATTTCATATCAATTAGGATTCAAGAAGACATTTTTTATTTTTTGAAAATCCAAAAAACAGACGAAAAAGGTCTAATTCCGACCGAAATTATTTAATTTCGATCGGAATTATTGTAATTACAACCAAAATTATATAATTACAATTGGAATTACATAATTCCAATCGGAATTATAGAATTTCGACCACTCTTTTTTTAACTTTTAATTATAAAAAAGTCCATGAAAGAATTTAAGTTTTGCAATTAGGTCCTTAAAAAATATTGCAATTTAGTCCTTAAAAACATTAAATCCTTTCTTTGAAAAATACAATGAGACCTCTGAAGTTTCAAAGTTTAAGTATTGAAGACCTATTCATGACATTTTCATCATTGGAGTCCTTTATCGCATCCATAACACATCATCCCGAAATTGGGTGCTTACAGTTATGTTTTATCTTTTTTTATTGAGTGAAGATTGGATCATGCTCGAGATTTATGACAAATATATACTGAGTGGCTGATCAGTCTAGGAAAACCTGAGGATCACGATCATGTTTTAGAATTAAAGTTTGACCTATTGGGTTTGAATTCTCAAGATTGATGTCCTGAGTGAATCTCGAAGGTCAGGTACGTCATTCTTATCCTTTACTATTTTGTGTGCATGTTGGTTTTTTTTTTAAATTATTTCTAGAAAATTCAATTTTTTGAAAAACTAAGGGGGCAAATTATGAACACCTTCAGTTTGATCGACCCACAATAAAAACTTAATGATAAGAAATTATGAGTTTGGGATGCAACGGAAGACCAAAACCTCTTTAAAATAGACTCAGAAGCCCAAAACACTAAACTTAAGCCCAAATAATAAACTAAAACCTAGGGCCCATTGCCTTTTAACCCGTTAGGTCCAGACTTAGCCTAGATGAAGAGGCAATCTCCTTAATGAAGAGGCATCGCCGCGATGCCTCATCAAAAAGGCGATGCCTCATCAAAGAGGTGGCGCCTCTTCACATTCAACCTTTGCAGCATTAAATGGTAGTAGTTGAAGGCTCACATGTTTTAGGTTTAGACATTTTCAGGTATAAAAAGAAAGGGAAAAGGCAGGAAAAAAAAGAGCCTAGGATCATGGGGAAAGGATAAAAGTGAGTTTTTAGAAAATTGGTAAAAGAAAAGTGGGAGAGGTTTAAAAAAGAAAAAGAGGAAAGAGAAGAGAAAAACTTCTGCTGGGGAGGACTTTTAAAGAGAGGACATTTCTAGACCTAAAAAAAGAATAGAGGAAAAGAAAAGAAATAAGAGAGGAAGAAGAGGAAGAAGCAGAGGAAACCTTTGAACCAAAAAGGATTCCATTTCTTGAAAAGAAGGAAGGCTCCTTTGTATTCCAAGCACCAAAGTTAATCAATCAAGCTCTAAGGGTTTAGTTAGGAGCATCAATTTCATCCAAATTAGTGAGGCTCCCTATCTTTAAGTTCCAAGTTCTTTATATCATCAAAAACTTTATTTTATTGCTTTTTTGCTTGTTCTCTTAAGTCATATTGTTTGTTTAAGGTCATATGTAAAACATGATTACATGAAAGATTGAATATTAGTTGCTTATATAGATAAATATATTTGTGTTAGTCTTCATTTACTTGCATAAATATCGAGCTTTTTTAGAATTTAAGAAATGTAGCTTGATTCTGTCTTTGTTGATCATAGAGGCATCGCCCCTTCATGCTGAGACGTCGCCCTTTCATGCTGAGGCAATTCAGGAGGCGTCACTGCTTCACCAAGTGTTATGACCTGTGTTTTTAAATTATTTTAATATTAAACGAGATATGCAGTGTTAATAAATTTTAAATTTTATTTTTATATTATTATTTATTTGTGATCAATAATCGTATTTAATTTAATTAAATTCTACTATTTAAAAGTTTTACACTCACTATCATTATTTTATTATTATTATTATTAGTATTACTATTATTCATGTGCATTATTATTTTTATTAATTTACATTATTTATATTATTATTAAATAATTTAATAACATGTGTATATGTGTGTAGTTTATATGTATATAATGTGTATATATATATGTGTGTGTGTGTGTGTGTGTGAGATATTTATAAATGTGTGGTGAGAAATGAGTTAATATATAATAGTATTATATTATATAGTTATATTATAAAGTTTATTAATAAAATATATACATATAAACATACAAACAACAAACACAGAAGACTAAAAACACAAATAACACTGTGCTTCCTTCTCCTTCCCCGCTGCCACCGCCCGTTTCCCTCACCGGCAGTGCCTCTCTGACATCCAGCAGCCACCACCACTTCCAGTCGACCTTCCGCTACCCTCCTCCTCCTTCCCCGATGACGGCAACAACCTCATCAATAGTAGAGGCTGAAACTCCATTTTTTGACCGTTCTTCCTCCTCCAGCCACCTTAGCTTGCCATTCCAATGTCTTTCGACTTCCTAATTCATGAGGAAGATGAATCCAAGCTTCTTTCAAGCTTAAATTTATTCATTTGTGAGTTTTGTTGAATTTTTTATTTTGAACATTAGGGTTTTCCAATTTTTTTTTAAAGTTTGATCCTGATGAATCTTACAATCTTCCTTCACAAAAGTTGTTTCTAATAGCTTAATCTTCATAGAAATTTTTTTTTTAATTTTTGGAATTTATTTTAATTTTGTGAATTTTTGAATATTTTATTATTATTTATTGAATTTTTGTAAATTAATTTATTAAATTATAAATTTGGTATATTTGAAGTTATTATAAATTTTTATTAATTTTATTATTGAGATAATAATTTTTGTGATTTTTATGTAATTTTTATAAATATTTTTATATTATGTCAATATTAGAAAATTAGGTTAAAATTTAGTTTTTGTTGAAATTATTATTTAACAATGTGTTTTAGTAGACATTAGTAATATATATGTTGAAAAAATAAATTTTATGCATTTATAGAATTTTTATAGAATTTTTGAGTAATATTAGTATTATTATGGATATTTGAATTATTAGGGTAATTGTGTAATTTTGTATTAATTATAGTTAAATAATATGTTTTAATTGGTTTTATAATTATTTAGGGTATTAAAATTATTTTTATAAATTAATTACTATTTTTAACTAATTAATACTAATTTTCAAAAATTATTTTCAAATAATATATTATATATTATTTTGGTAATAAAATGGGTTCTTATAACTTTTTGTTATATATTTGGGTTAATTAAGTTATTTGAATTTATAAAATGAATTATTATTATTTTATGTGTAATTATTGGATAAGTTGGATTTTTAATAATATTATATTATTATTTTGAAATTTTTACATAATTATTGTGAAATTAAGTATGTTTGATGTTTTAGTGTTAAATATAAGATATTTTGAGGATATTTGTGTAATTTATTGATTTTTATTATATTTATATTATTTGTATTTTTGGAGAATTGTGAATCTCGATTGGAGAAATTGTACAGTTCAAGATCCCAACCAAGGATTATGTGAATTCCAGTTTTAGAAAGGCATTTTTCTTGCAAGATCAACTCTACTTTTTAGTAGAGAGATGTCCATTTTACAGAAGAGGCTCTGCCAAATTTTTGGTAGAATTCTCATAAAATGTGGCATCAGGTCAATTCTAAATTTTGTGTTCTATAATCCTAGATCGAGTCTTTTTAGAGGTTTAAGTTAGATTTATTCTGATTTCTGTATTTATTTTATTTTTCAGTTGCGCCGAGACCGAGGCCTAATGGACCGAACCCGTCAGACCAGTTTCGAGGAACGCAAACCTATAAGTTGTTATTTTATATATACATTGCATTTAGGATGCATGTTTTAGCACATATTCATCTTTTAATTGTATTTATTCATAAATTGTTTCATTAAAATGTTTAGTATACCTTAGGTATATTTTTAGTATATTTTGAAATGAATGCATGTTATATTATCGATTTATACTTAAATTATTTTTAAATATATTATTGGTTTATTTCTAGTATATTTTATGTTTGATTTGAATTTATTTGACATATATATACTTGAAATATACTTAGTTTATTTTAGGTATATTTCTGGTATATATATGGTTTATTTTGCAATTATGAATGTCATTCTACATTATTTATTTTTTCGTATGAATTTTTTATTTTAAATGAAGGATATCGATAAACGTGCTATATAGTGGGAAGCACTAGGACCATGTCAGAACCGGTGCGATAGATTTAGGATTGAGTGAGGATCACTTGTGGAAATATGATTTGATTTGATTGATTAATTGAGATGTGATATGATTGATAGTGTGGTTGTTGGAGCTCGGTTGACCAAGTGTCTCGGGACTAATCATACTGACAGTCAGACTGCTGAAGCTCAGTTGACTTAATGTCTCGGGGCCAGTCTACTGTCCATATGGAATAAGTGAATTTATTTGGAATTAAGTGAGCCTATATGGCTAAAGTGATGCTATTGTTGATCGAGGTTGCGTTAAATATCTATTTGATCCTTTATAAACTTATGTTTTTCAGTATTATTATATAAGTGATTTTAAGCATATGTATGAATCGCTTGTATATATATTTATTATATACGAATGTTTGATTGCATTTTACATATAGGAGATGCATGTATATATATTATAACAATTCACTCAATGATGTCTAACTCCCCTCAGTTGACATATTTACAGGAAAGTCTTTGTCATGACCCAAAACAAGGGGTCCATGACCGACGCTAGAGAACGGGAATTCTTTCGAATCCAGAACTCGTAGCAAGCCTTAAAAAATAAAAGCATGCAATATAATAAAATAAATAAAATATTATGCAACAAAAATTTAATCTCGAATGTAAAATAATAATTCTTCAACTTATTTAAATAACATAAATTTCATCTCATATATATTACAATCTTTAAGTACAAATTTTCGGTTTAAACTTCTGAAATTTAAATCTCATATATACATATTATAAATACAACTCACTACCACAACTACTGCAGTGTCTAGAATACAAAATAAACTCAAGTAAACAGTTTACACAATAAGGCCGGAGTGGAAGAAATCCGACGTATAGGCCTGCTATTAAGGTCTGAGGACGAAGACTCTCCTGAAAAAAAATCAACAAAGGGGAGTCAGACCTCATTGAGTGAATTGTTATAATATATATACATGCATAACTAAATGTCAAATGCAGACACTCAATAGAATATATAATAAATATAAATACAAGTAAATACACACAGATGCTGAAATCACTTTATATAATACTAAAAAAATATTAGTTTATGAAGGATCAAATAGAACCATAGATGATCGCAACCTCAAATAGTATTAAACAACACTCTAGCCATACAGGCTCATTATTCCAAATAAATTCACTTATTCCATTTGGATAGTAGACTGGCCCCGAGACACTAAGTCAACCGAGCTCCAGCAGTCTGACTGTCAGTGTAATTGGCCCCAAGACACTTGGTCAACCGAGCTCCAGCAATCACATCTCACATCAATCATATCAATCAACAAGTCATAATCCACCAATAGGTTAATAATTGAACCTAAATTCTATCATCGTACCAATACGTACTCGGTCCTAGTGTTGCCCACTAGGTAGCACATTCTATTGATATCCTTCCTTAAAATAACCTCATACATTCGTAAAATAAATGATGCATGATATTAATTTAAATGGCAATATAAACCATATATATACTAGAAATATACCAAAATAAACTATGTATATTTCGAGTATATATATGTCAAACAAATTTAGTTCAATTATAAAATAAACAAAAAATAAACCATATATATACTTAAAAACAACTTAGGTATAAAGCAAAGGTAAAACATGCATTAAATTCAAAATATACCAAAAATATACTAAAAATATATCTAAAATATACTTAAGCATTTATTAAATCATTTATGCATACAATTAGAACATACATTTCTAAAAACATGCATCCTAAATACACGTATATATAAAATAACAACTCACAGTTATGCACTCCACGAGACGGGTCCGACAGGGCTGGTCCACTAGGCCTCAACGCAACTAACAAATAAAATATTAACACGAAATTAGAATAAATCTAACTTAATTTCTAGAAACTCGATCTAGAATTCTAGACACGGACAAGGAATAGGAATTTGACCGAATGTTACGTTTTACGAGAATTCTACCAAAAATTCAGCAGAATCTACTCTGTAAAATGGACATCTCTCTACTTAAAAAGTAGAGTCGGTTCTGCATGAAAACACACTTCGAATACAAATATTCACACCACTCCTCGGTCAGATCCCAAACTACAATTCCACCAATTGAGGTTAACAATTCGCAAGATATACACAAAATACATATTAAAATTCCATAAATACCAAAAATACCCTTTATATACCAAAATATAGCAATTTACATATTTGAACATTACAAATAATTATATCACCGTTATTTAGTTAAAAACCCTAATATTAATAAAATATTATTAAAAATCGATAATAACTCGATAAATACACCAATATTAATGAAAATCTATTTTATACATCCAAATTACTTAATTAGCCCAAAAACATATTAAAAATTACTAAAAACTCATTTATTTACAAAAATAGTATATTATATATAATTTAAAAATAAATTTCAAAAAATTAGTTTTAATTAGTTAAAAATAGTAAAGAATTTGTAAAAATTATTTTTATACCTCAAATAATTATTAAAACCAATTTATCTTAATATTCAACTAATATTACTATCAAATTATCAAAATACCCCTAATATATAATAATTCACATAATATACAATAATTATTCAAAAATTCACTAAAAATTATATAATTACTCAAAATTATTTTCTCAACATATAATTCAATAAAATCAATAATTATACTCAATTAACCAATTAATCTTAACAAAATACACATTTAACCTAAATTTCCAAAATTCAAATAAACTAAATAAAATCATATTAATTACACAAAAATTATAAATTAAATTCTAAAATTAATTTCAACCACTATAAACACCAAAAATCATAATTTCAAAATTTATTTAATTAATTTATGCAAATTAGAAAATAATAAAAAAATAATAAAAAATTCACAAAAATCAAAATAAATTCAAAAAATTCCAAAAAAAATTTCAGAGTGTATATTGAGCTAGTAGAATCAACTTTTGTGAAGAAATTTAGCTTGAATCTAACAAGAACTATCGAAAAAAAATCAAAAACTCAAGAATGGCTTAAATGAAAATGAGCTTAAACCTTCACCACCACACATTTTTCGGTCAAAAGGAGCTTGGAATAAGAACCACCAGAGCTCAGGGAGTCGATGGAGACCGGCAATGCATGAAATGGTGGCCGGAATAGTGAGGAATGGAGGAGAGGCCAACTTCCGGCCAAATCGCATTCTTCAGCTTTACCAGCGCTAGAGGGGACGACAGGAGGCGGCGGAGCTGCTGGAGGAAGAAGGTGGACGTTCGAGAGGCACTCCAACAGCCTCTAATCGGCAGAACGGACGGTGATGGTAGAGATGGTTTCGGTTTCAGGGAGGGGAAGAAGGTAGGGGAAGGTTTTGTTATTTTTTTTTTCTTATATATATATATATAATAATATAACTTTATATTATTATAATATAAACCAATAATATATACACATTAAACACACACCACACATTTTTAATACACACATGATAATTATATATATATATATATATAACACACATAATAATAATAAAAATATAATATATATTCATAATTTAAGTATTAAACCCTATTATTGTAATAATATATATATGCATGTGTATGTATATATTAATATACAAAGTATTAATTATGCATGAAACCATGCAATTTAATAAAATAACTAACATTAATCAATAACATATTATTTAAATATTATTTTCCAAAATAATAGGTTTCAGGAAAAATTTTACGTAGAAAACTTTAAATAACTTAAAATAACATTAATTATTAACAAAATAATTAAATAGTCAAATGTATATATTAAAATTATTAATACTGCATATCCCGATACAGTATAAAAATATTTAAAAACTCAGATTTTTACAATCTTCTTCCTCAAACCTTAGCAGTAGACCCATCCGCTGGATTTCTTCAGCCTCAGTTTGTTTATGTAAATTATCTACTTGATTTTATATTGTACTCTAGAAAACTGCAGTAGTGAGTTGTATTTTACATTTACTGTATGTGATTCTAATTCAAAGGCTTACTCTGAATATTATATTAAATATTTTATTTTATGATATAACAGAGTTTATTTTTATTATATTGATTTGAGATTTTAATTATGATGCATATTTATGTATTTTATTTTATTGCATGCTTTTATTTTAAGGCTTGCTACGTGTTTCGGATTCGAAAGAATTCTCATTTCCTAGCGCCGGTCATGGTCCTCGATTTGGGCCATGACACCAGGATCCTGCATTATTTATGTTTTGATTTTTATGATTATTTTGTATATTTTGCATGATTTTCATGTTTTTCTTATTATATATTTTGATTTTATCCATGATTACTATATTATTTAACTTTGTTGTTGCATGATGATTGTTGTGATTTTTATGGATTATTTTATGTTTGTATTTCTATCTTCTATGAATATTATTTGTTGATTATTTTGTAAATAATATTGTTGTCTTGTGAGAAGGGATGAACTCATATTTATTGCAAGGATTATTTGGTGATTTTTAATCACTAAATAAGTTTTCCATTAATTAGTTCTTGAGACGTTTTATTTGTATAATTAATTAGCTTATTTTTTATTTATTTTACATTTATTTGCACAAAATGTTGTAATTCTTAATCCCTTCCCCTATTTTTTTGGAATGTATGGTTGTAAATTATTATTCTTTATTTATTTATATTAAATGTCGGGCTATAAGCATGCAATGGGACTAATGTGCAAATTCGGTCTAAAATATAACATTGAAAATGATTGCAATCCACGTTAAAATAAAGAAATAATTTAATAATCAAAAGTAATAAAATACGAAACATACATGAAGGTTAATTGCAAGGTTAGGTGGACATTCCAAAAGCTCATACCTAGTTTTCGAACACAATCTCTGATAATGGCTTCTAGGAACCTCGTGGAATCTAATTGTTGTACAGTGTGTTCCAACTTTTATCCGAGGGGCGACTCCATTTTCATTTTGGACCCCAAGTCCATTTTGTATTTTCTAATGGGCTTTGAGCTCACACAGTGTCGTAATCATCAAATATTTTGGGCGCATGCCTGACCTCGCCGCCTACATTAAGTTATTTAGGTAATTGCTTTAAGATTTAATGTAAACGGTTGCTTTTTGAAATATAATATATAATTGTTAGTATCTTTTAATTTTTTTTCTTTTAAATAAGGAATGTATATATTTTGTGTTATTAAATATAAAGCATTAAAATATTTTGTGAATAGTATTAGTATTATAGTTAATTATAGTTTTATTATTTGGAAGGGCATTTTAATCTTTTTATATATCACTTAATGAAAAAAAAATCACCTAGTCCTAACAAAAATCCTTAAATATTAACGGAACAAAAACTAAGGAAGATAAAAATTTGATTTTGAAATAAGAGAAGATAAGTATAAATTAGGTCAAATCTAATCATCTAAAAGAGAAAAATGTAATTTGCTCTTATTTTAAATTTAGAATCAAGTGGACTCCAAAAAAGAGATAAAACTCTCCAAACACTTATTTTTCTATATATAAAATTCAAACTTAAAATTTTATTGAAGAAAGACTCGCTAATTGAATAAATAAATATTAATTATAAATAGTCTTGACTTTTCTTTTAATGACATCCAGTTGCCATCTCCATGTAATATAGTATAACAAAAAAATTTGTTTTATTTTACAATATATCTAATGTTTTGAAACTAACAAAATCTTTAGACACCTAACCCGTTTAGAGGTTAAAGTATTTGATTAAACGTAATGCTGGATCTTCTAACATCTCCTAACTTTCCCATTTCAAGTTTTAAAACCTATTTAAACTAGATGAAAAAAAAAATCTCTACACAAAGACATTGCTCGAAACCTATTAATGTCTACGATTTTTAAATAAAAATAATTCATTACAAAGATGGGAAAGTTTCTGGATCAGTGTTGTCAATTTGCCCATAACTATTAAATATGATATGAGCCTCATAACATAAAACCTCCGATTGTCGAAAAAACCTACAACAACCCAAAGCCCAATAAATATGACAATCCATTAAATTAAGACATTAATGTTCAATGAGAAGTCAAAAGTTGACTCCACTGCGCAGCCTTGCAATTTACAGTATTTAATGACCTCCAACAAGAAAGAACAATTAGCCAGGGGCTGGTTCTGCGCGGGAGATGGCGTCGGTGGCGGTCGCCGTGAACGGCGGAGATAGAGTTGGAGAAAGGGGAAGCAGACGAGCCGTTCGATGGGCAGTTGATAATTTATTGCCTAAAGCTCAACGCTTCATTTTAGTTCACGTCATTCCCGCTATCACTTATATACCCACTCCATGTATCTCTCTATCCATCTTTCGGAGTTTTTGTTCTTAAATTCTAATTTAGATTAATTGGAAGAATTTACGTACTGGGTTTTTTTGGATCTTATATAGCTGGAGATCGTATATCCGTTAAAGAGCTGGATGAGAATGTGGTGGCACTGTACGTTCAAGAAGTGAAAGTGAAGATGGAAGAGATATTCATACCCTTTAAAAAGCTATGCAAGACGCAGAAGGTTTTGGTTTTTAATTTTTTTTTTCTTTGAAGTTGAAATCTTGAACTTTTGTGATTAAAGTTTGTAACTTTTTACCAATTTTTTATTGTTAAAGATGGAAACTTTGGTGGTAGAGGACGATAATCCTGCAAATGGGCTTTTAAGATATGCATCAGAATCAAGGATTGATTGTTTAGTGTTGGGTTCTTGGTCTCCGAATTGTATAATCAGGTATTTATGTTGTCATTTGTTTCAGTATCATGGTAGCCTTTCTTTCTTTCTTTCTTTTCCTCTGTTTGTGTTTAATATTTGAATTTTATAAGATGTATGAATGTTGTTATCGTTTGTAAATTTGCATGTAACTTGCTAGTTTTGTTAATATTGAGTTCATAGTGGAACACATTTCTCAGGTTAAGCTGCCTTTTGCTGTTCCTCCCTTCCTCTGCCTCAATTGATCGATATAGCATAGTGTGGTTTATGATAATTGTTTGTGCCTCTATGTCATTAGTAATTGTAGTTATATTAAATTTCATCACATTTTTTCTTTAGGAAGCTTAAGGGACCAGGGATACCAGCAACAGTGCTAAACTGTGCTCCTGACACATGTGATGTTTATGTCGTATCTAAATACAAAATCACTACAACATCACCTAATTGCTCTTCCATTAGAGGTATGTGGGTAGTGCCTGCTTTGAGAGTCAAAAAGATATTATCTCTCTTGTTGTTTATTTTATCTGTTCTTTTTCAGAGACCAGCTCGAAGCGTTGGATATTTAAGGAAAGAGATTATAAGAAAGACTCAAACAGCATCAACCAACAAGTTTCTCATTCTGAGCTTTATTCTTCCACTGTAGAATCCAAACTTCAGAAATCCTTTCAAACATCATCAGCGTCCAACCTCAGTCCCCCAGATTCTCGAGCATTTGAATGTAGGGGTTCCTCCACTTATGCCAGTATGGATGTGGATAGGGCTTATCAAGACTTGGGAGATAACCTTCTAAATAATGGAGCCAAGAGATGTGAATCGACTGCATCAACAATAAGTAACCAGGTAAAAAATTGGTTTCTTCACTTGTATTAATGTTCACTAAGGTGGTGCTTGAGTCTTACGTGGACTTCTTGTTCCTTGTTGCAGTCATATGTGCGGGCTGAACTAGATCAATTAAGGCTAGAATTACAAAATACTGTTAGCATGTACAAACGAGCTTGTGAAGAGCTGGTTCACACTAAAAGCCAGGTGCGCCGCAATTTATATTTCAAATTTTCAATTTAATCTAGTAGTAAAAGGATAAAAATAAAAGAAGAACAAATAAGGAGAATTGCTATTTCCCTCATATGTTTTGGTCTATTACATTACTTCATCCCTGACATTTGCAGCAGTTCACACTCATTAGTTCTTCTATCAGGGATGAAATGATACACGAATTGCAAATGTCATGAATGAATAAATATTTTTTCAAATGTTAGGGATGAAATAATGTAGTAGGCTAAAACACAAGAGGAAATAGCAATTTTCCCAAACAAATATGTTCAAGAATTCAGAACTAAGATAGATGGCATCAAATGAGCCTTCTTCACATCCACATTCACACGTGCTAAGTCTACTAAATACATAAAAAATAAGCTATGGAGAAAAGTTATCCTCCACCAGCCTATGCTACCTTTTACCACTGCTTCTTTATTTTGTAGGTAGAATTAATTTCTTCTCAATGCATTGAGGAAGCTAAAAGAGTGAATGCTGCTTTAGAAAGAGAAGGAACTTTGAGGAAAATTGCTACTGGAGAGAAAGAAAAGTATTTGCAGGCCATGAAGGAGATAGAGGAGGCAAAAGATCTGCTTGCTAAAGAAGCTTTTGAAAGGCAGATGGCTGAGCTCAAGGCTTATAAAGAGTCCTCTGAGAAACAGAGAATTGTTGATGCACTCTTCTTGAATGATAAGAGGTATAAAAAATACACTAAGGATGAGATAGAGTTGGCAACAGATTTCTTCTCTGAGAGTAAAGTGATTGGTGAAGGAAGTTATGGGAAAGTATACAAATGCAATCTTGATCACACGCCAGTAGCTGTGAAGGTTCTTAGGTCTGATACAGTCAGCAAAAAACAGGAGTTCTTGAGAGAGGTAATATATAAGTTACAGCTGTCTTCAACTGACATTGCAAATATAGTAATGAACTGCTTAAACTTTTTTCCAACTAAATTTTGCAAAAATTTGAAAAATTTATTGTTCTCATAGTTGCAAACTAGTTGCACATTGTCAATGATTCACGAAGAATCTTGAGGCAGGTTCCACTTCTGCTATAAAACTTACTAAAATTGATTTCCTATAGCCTTAGGAAACACAGGAGGCTTTTTTAGTGAGAATATCATCCTAACGCTATTCACTATGCCATTTTAAGCAATGGCTACTTTACTCCTTACATGGTGCTTCAAATTGCAAATTCCTTCCATGAGTGAAATAATTTAAGGATTCGGGATCAAGCTTAGTTGTGTTGAATGCTGAAATAACTTTAAGGAGTGAAAAATTCATTGCCTGCAATCATGCTTTGCAGGTTGAAATTCTAAGCCAGTTGCGCCATCCACACTTGGTTTTGCTGCTTGGAGCTTGTCCTGAGAGTGGCTGTCTTGTATATGAATACTTGGAAAATGGAAGTCTAGATGACTGTCTTTTCCACCATAATGGAAAATTACCTCTTCCTTGGTTTATTCGGTTCCAGATACTCTTTGAAGTGGCTTGTGGGCTTGCGTTCTTACACAATTCCAAGCCAGAGCCTATTGTCCATCGGGATCTTAAACCGGGCAATGTATTATTAGACAGGAATTATGTGAGCAAAATTGGAGATGTCGGGCTGGCTAAACTGATGACAGATGTTGTACCTGACAACATCACAGAGTATACGGACTCTATTATTGCTGGTACTCTATGCTACATGGACCCTGAGTACCAGAGAACTGGGACAATCCGACCAAAATCAGATTTATTTGCTTTTGGAGTTATAATTCTCCAATTATTAACAGGCCGCCGCCCAAAAGGACTTGTTTTGGCAGCTGAAAATGCCATTACAAATGGCTGCCTTAATGACATACTTGATACGTCAATCACTGATTGGCCACTGGCTGAAACAGAGGAATTAGCTCAAATTGCGTTGAAGTGCACAAAACTTAGATGCAGGGACAGACCAGATCTCGACAATGAAGTTCTGCCTTTCCTCAAAAGACTACTAGATGTTGGAGTGTCTAGTGTTAAGGTGGAAAGAAGCAATATGTATGCTCCAAGCCATTACTTCTGTCCAATCCTTCAGGTAAGATGCGATGCTTCATGTGATAAACAACAGCTGGCCTATAAATTTCCTCGTCTATGGCAGCACTTATCCTGTGTAATTATTCTATTCACAAATGTTAATGCAGGAAATAATGGACGATCCATACATTGCTGCTGATGGATTTACATACGAGCATAGAGCAATCAAGACATGGATTGACAGACACAATGTATCACCAGTGACAAAGCTAAGGTTTCAGCATTCAATGTTAACTCCAAACCACACGTTACGTTCTGCCATACAGGAATGGAGATCACGTGCGCATTTTCAAGCGCCTTGAAGAAAATTTTCGAGTTAAGCAAACTTTACATCGATGTGAAAATAATAAGAAGAATGTCCCCCATTATAAGATGTAGAGTACTGAATAAAGCATGGTGGGTACACAAAATGAATAGGCTTAGAAAAAATTCATAAGATATTAATTTGACATTAATGCACAAATGTTTATATTTGGATGTGGAATGTGTATTTATCCCCTCCCTGTCTAAACAAATCTCTCTGTTTTCGAAAGATAATCTATCTGTCTGTTGGATATTGACAATGTAGACGGTTAACAGTTAGTAACAACAGCATCATGAATGTGCTTAGACCATCCGAGCCTGACTCATGCAAGACAAGCAACACATGATGCACATGAAAGACAACATTAGTCGTAACCAATCATCCTATATGTTTATATCAAGTAGATAGGTGTGTAAATCCATGTTCCTGCACATCTAATATTTGTAATCTGTACATATTCATTTGGTGTGAAAGACAAGAAAAACACCAAGGTTATTGATATTACAATTTATCTGCAGTTTTTGTAGCCAAATATTTCAATTATCCACTTGAGTGAATTCTAGAGCATTTGCATCTGGGTCTCGTGTAAAGATTGCAGGCCTCCCAGACTTGCTAAGTGTATAGGGGATACCTGCAGAACAGAAAAACAGTATAAGACAGAATCTCTCAAGTAAAACCACTCAGCTAATTGCAGCTGCAAAAGCAATACTTTTTACGAGGCAACTGACTATGTTCCATCCGAAATCAAGGTTTCTGAACATGAAAGTTTCGCCACTGAACCCAAGTAAAAACCATTCAATCTTTTATTCTTCTTAATCTCAACTGACTATGTTCCCCCCCAATTTTATTCTTCTTTAATTTAACACCAAAGACCCTTGTCAATCACTTATGCAAGGATGGTAGATTCAAAGTCGCAATTAATGTTTTATGCGAACAAAAACGCTTAAAAGAAGCAATCCAACTTGCTCAATCTAATACATAAACCTTCTCCTCCTATTTACTCTTATTCAACCTTGCCTAAAAAACCATGCTCTTGAAGGGGTAGAAAGATTCATCATCATATCAAACTTTCTGGCTTTGTGTTGCATATTAGGCCTCATGAAGCTTTCAAGTTACATAGAATGGTGAAGAAATCTGAGAATTTTGAGTCAAATAAGTTGACAGTTTCTAGTGTTCTTGCTGCAGCAGCGGCTATTCCTTGTTTGATAATAGGGAAAGAGATTCATGGTTAGGTAATGAGAACTGGGTTGGATCCAGATTAGGTGGTTTGGAGCGAGTTGCCTGATATTATGGCAAATGTGGAAGTATAGAGGAAAACAGGCACATTTCAGACAAGATGGTGAATAGAGATGTTGTTACCTGAACAACCATAATTGATTGGTGTTTTAAGGATGGGAGGAGAAGAGAGGGGTTTGATTTGTTTTCAGAGATGTTGAGGTCAGGTATTCGGCCCAATGTTTTTAGATTTTCTGGGGTTTTAAATGCATGTGTTGATCTTAGTGCAAAAGGGGTTGGCAAGCAGGCTCATGGACACTTGACAAGAATTTGTTTTGATTCATTCCCTCTTGCAGCAACTGCTCTTGTTCACATGTATTCCAAGTGTGAGAATATGGTAAATGCAGAAAGGGTGTTTAAAGGGATGCCCAGGCCAGATTTGGTTTGCTGAACTTCCTTGATTATTAGGTGCTACTAAGCTAATTGCAACATTTACCCTTTTAAAATCCAGACTCCAATGACTAAAAGAGCTGTGCATATTTTCACATTGCTAAGGTGAAAGTATGACTTTACTGTGTTTTGTCTGAGGCAAATAATACTGAGAAAAGAAAAGCATACCAGCATTATCAAGGATAACTTTCAGCTTAGACACATCCCGAATAGCAATGCAAGTGTGTCGATCTCGGCCACCATGTTCAGGTCGTCCACTTAAGGGGTCAGGATTTGGAAGCTCCATCAAGTGGATCATTTCAGAACCCACCCATAGCCAAGCACCCCTATAGGGAAGCTTATTATGTGGCCTTGCCTCATTTATTTCAAGGCCTAATTTTAAACAGAAAAATAATTACAATTATTGCTTTTTCTCTCCAGAAGTATTTACAATCATTAGCATGCAAAAAGACATACCTAAAATGCCCTTATAAAATTCAAGTGACCTTTCAAGGTTTTCACACAGAACTCCAACATGGTGAACGCTAACAACTCCATAATCTGCAGCCACAACAGAAGATTTATAGAAAAAAACTTTAGTCAGAAAGGCCTGATCAATCTTGTAAAGGAAAAAAGAGTAATATAAGCAAGAAGAAAAGAAAAAAAAGAATCACCTATCTTCTCATTGGCGCTGTTTGATTCTTTTTCAATTACATTTGCCTCAGCGGAAAGCTTTGCTTTTGCCTTGATAGAAAGCCCATGACATCCATCACTACCAACTCTACTCTGGTAACAACTGGGTGGTGGGTTTATAGATATGGGTCTGGCACCGAAACGATTCACCCCCTGTAACACATGCATAAAAAAAAAAAAAAATTGATGATTACTGAAACAGAAACTCAAATCATGGATTCTTGATGTGAACTAGAATAAAGAGTGATTAATTGATAACATTACCTTATGCTGTAGATAGATGGAAGCAGACGGAGCAATAAGAGAAGCCATGGAAAATAGCAGAGAAAAGGTGCTGTGAATTCCTGCTCTGCGAGCGCAAATGCTAGCTACTGTTGTGGCCACACTTCTTTTGCACATTTTGAGCCGCATGTTATTTTTCTCCAAAAAAACAAAGGCCACCACTTTGAATTTGGGTGTTTTTTACAAAAATGTAATTTAAATGTTCACAACTTCAAATTTGTTAAAAAAAGTTTTTTTTTTCTCGTAAATCACTAAAATTTTAAATTTATTTAATTCAATTCAATCTCAATAAAATTATAAAAATAATAAAAAAATTTACTAATTAATTTAATATAATTATATTAACCACAAATTAAAACTCAAATATTGTCCAAATAAAAATAATTTTTCTCTACTGAATAAGCGATAAATACATGACTAATCAAAATATGTTACCAAATCAGTAAGTTATGTTTTATATATTAAGAAGTTAAAATTATATATATATGTTTTGGATGTTATTTGAAAAAAATACATACTTTGGAAAAGTATGTTTTTGGAATACAAAATAAAAATAAAGAGTGAGTTGGAATACAAAATAAAAATAAAGAGTGACTTTTTAAAAGAATATGATTTATGAATTTTTTTTAATTATAAATTTAGATGGAAAAAGGTCCAAATGTTAAGCATGATATCAAATGTTGTAAAAAACAAAAAAGGTAATATTAAAAGAAAAAAATGCATTTTTGTTGACGTATTATTAATGATATGAATTTTTTTTTTTATGCTTTCCTTAAAAAAATGGTGGTGCCATAATAAAAAAAAGATAAATAATAAAAATAAAACCAAATGATAGATGATGCTACAGCCAGATTTTACCTTTTCAGCAGTCTACCCACCTTTTCTGGATGTCAGCCAAAACTTCTTTTTAAAATAACTTCAGTCGATTTAAAACAAAATTATAGTGTGGTCCTCAATCAGAAGTATGGTATAGACTATAAGCTATAGATATAAATGGGCTCGTATATAAATAAATGGTGGACTTAATTGCCAAAGAAAAAAAATGGTGGACTTGGAGTCGTAGACTTCATAAACGGTATTAATTATTATTATATTAAAATAATTTTTTTTGTTTCTATTCTTAAATTGTATTAATGAACTCTTTGGATTTACAATCCAAGGATTTGTTTAGTAATTTGTATATTTTATTCAATGGTGTTGATTGGT
Organism: Mallotus nudiflorus; assembly: GCA_947683625.1. Taxonomy (NCBI): domain Eukaryota; kingdom Viridiplantae; phylum Streptophyta; class Magnoliopsida; order Malpighiales; family Euphorbiaceae; genus Mallotus; species Mallotus nudiflorus. Next base: position 2,974,077 of record CANTUR010000302.1, read on the forward strand.
TATACATGTCTTTAGTCTCTCAATGAATCTAATTTCAAAACTATCCATAAAAAACAAAATAGAAAAAAATAATGAAAGATTCCCACCAACTTAAGAGATAATCAACAGTGATAATAAAATTAAAGCTTGATGAATAAGTCCAAAAAAAAAAATAAAAGAGGTAGAAGAGACAAATAATGATTTTTTTTTTCTAAATATACAGTTGTTATTTATTTATTACATCTATTGATTGTTCTAAAACAAATGTATTGTTGAATTTTCTATTTTTAATTGAAAACTTTTTATTTTTTTTAGGTTTATAATGAATTACACTGATAAATTTATATTATTTATACAATGAAATTTATTATATATAAATATGGGCTCATGTAAATTTTAATAGAAAAAATTTATAAATTGATATATTATTTATGAAAATTGTCAAACTATTGAATTCAAATTTTTATAATTATTATTTACTAATATTGATAAAAATATATTTCTCTTAGATGAGTAATATTTATTGTTATAATTCAAAATTTTCTATTTCAACAATATCTACTAATATTTAGATGTATTAAATCTTCAACGAATAAAAATAAGAAGAAATAAATTTTTTATTTTTTTTTTGAACTACTAAAATTTTTCTTCTGTATACTCAAGTGTGGGGGAAAAATCTTACCTACTTTTTTAACAATAAAGATAGAATATATTAGATAAGCATCATTACAATTTGAAGGGCCATAACATTTTGAAATACCAGTACATTTTGAAGGCTTTTTACATTTTGAAAAGTCAGCGTTAAAACATAATTTCCATAACTTTAGGGTTATAACACTACTGTGTTGAGAAGGACAGAAAACTAGCCATAACGTCTTCAAGCCGAAACTACTTGAGCTGCTGGTGTCTAGAACTAAGCCAGATGATTATGTCCATATATTGGAGGTGCAACTGCAAGTAAAATAGAGGGACTGAGATCCACCTCTGGAAAAACATACTGGAATTTGACCAAATTTAAAGAAGTCGACTTCCACCGATCCATGAAGGGATTGAGATCTTCTTCCATCGCACAATTCCAGGAGGTCAAAACCCAAGCCAAGCATAGGGCTGTGGACTTGCAAAGTCTTCTGCACAAAAAGGATATCAACAACAACATATAGATAAGTAGAAGGGAAAAAAAAAAAGAAATTGGTTGAAATCAGTAGCAACCCTCTTTGAAACAAAGGAAACTATGAATATGATATTGTTCACAGAGGAGAGAAACTCTTTTTAACACTACCAGAAATAAATTCGTTATTGTTAGTACTGGCCTTTCAAAATGATTACTGTTCATAATTTTTTTGAACACTACTGTTCACAACTTTATTGTTAGTATATTATGCAAGTACTGATTTAACAGTTGATAAATTGCTTTTTTTTTTTTGAGCAACCATTGGAGATATCATTGATCGTAAAGGAAAGTACATCCAGCCTCCACAGTCACAGAATTTACTCCTTCATAGTGACGACATAAGGGAGGAGCAACTATTTGACTATCTGTAGTCAACAAAATAAGCAAAGAGCCTAAAAGACTACAAATTACACTGAGTTGGATGAAGGGGCTTTAGAGAGCAGCCCGTAAATTGATAAATTGCATTTAATGTGTACGCATTGGTAATAATTCTCATATTGGTAATAATTTTTCATTGCGCATTTTGTATTACATATTAATCAACTTATTAAAAAAATTTATAATTATTAGTGAAAAATAGTTAAATAATTATTTTAAAAAAAAAATTCTGAGATGCACCACAATCAATTTTTAAAATTTTTTTTTTACAATCTCTAAAAAATACTACTCTTTATTATGTAATTTGTTAATATTTAAATTATATAATTTTTATATTAATAAAAAATAATATACAATAAAAAAAGTGGTACCAATGAGGCTTAGCCCAAATGCTGAAGGCTGAGACCCTGGGATTCCTGGCATTAAAAAGAAAAATGTTTCTCTCCCTCCTAACAACTAATAAATTAATAATTATGATTTTATAAGATATTAATCATAGACACTGATAAAGAAAAAAAAAAAAAAGTAAAAAAGTGGTTGTACCACTACTATAAATTGCACATATAACTACAAATACAAGAATTGTAGCTAAATACAAAACCAATTAATAATTACTGTATGCAAGCACAATTGACCAACCATAATATAAACTATACATTAAATAAAACGATTTTAAGTTAAGCTCCCATCATATATTTTACAAAATAAGAAAATTAATATAATGTTACGTCCATTATTACGTTATTTCTTTTATATTTCCTTATTCTTATGTTTGAATGTATATTAAAACATTCATCCTACTACATTTATTTGGTGGTAGACACTTCGTATCTTTAATATTGACCATGGACCTGCTCTGCTATAAGATCCATTTAGTGCATATGTATTTATTAAATATTAAATCAAATTACATATCAATTGATGTTTGTATCATTGTTTTTTTATTTTATTTTCATATGATATTCTCTAGTTAAAAAAATTTTAATTATTTTAAAATTTGAGTTGAATAAATTCATAAGAAATATAAAATTCACTCTAACACCTATTATCTTCATAAATAAAATTTAAATTTAAAATTTTATCTAAGATAATTGAATTTGTTGTTATTTGAAGTAATAATAAATGTTGACATATAGTAGGGATACTCGACAAGCCACATTAAAACAAGTGAAATCATTTAATCCACTAAAAATTTAAATTTTTAATATACTTGTACATTATTTTTATTGAATTTTATACTTTAAGTATGCTAAAATTAAATTTTTATTTTTAGTAATTTATATTTGTAATTTTAATTCCATTAATAGTAAAATTTGATTTATCCTGATATAAATATGGGAGTATTCTAATTTCATGTGAGTCCAAAATAACTTTTTTTTTTTTTAATATGATGACTGTTTTCATAGCATATATATATATATATATATATTCTTAAAACAGCTGTAAAGATAAAAAGAGAGAAAAATTTGAACTCCACCTGAAAACGTTACTAACTTTATAGCTGAAATATTCAAACTTTAAAGGAATTGACATAATTTTTTTTTTTTTTACCTAGAAAATAGCACTCTTACAACTTAAACCCATAGCCTTCAAAGTGAAGGTCACGGGCTTTCCGTAGCAAATTGAGATCGCATGAAAAAGTAAAAAATTTAATTTTATGCTCTTACACCTAAATATATCACACCGCTTGCGGTTATTAGACCAGGAAACCAAGTGGCTTACTTTAAAAAAAAAAAAAAAAAAGAAATGGCTTACTTAACGTGGCGTGTAAGGGCATATGAGATGTATATATATATATATATGTTGTACTGTATTGAGTTGACCAGGAAGGTAGGAAAGAAAAAAAAACAATAAACGAGCCCATAATTTTGATGATCGCACATAGATATAGTTGCGTTATTGCAGTCCATGTTATGCAAGCAAGAAGGTTTTTGATTTTTTTTTTTTTAATGTTTACATTAGTCATTTGCCACACAGTTAAAGTGAATGAGGTAGCTATAACTAGCTAAAATCGTAAAAAATGTAAATATTTAATTATGAATGATAGGATTTAAAATTTCATTCTCTCTTACTTTTTTCTTTATTATGATAAAAAATTGAATCACTTGTAATTTTTTATTAGGCTGAATAAGGTATGAACTAATTAAAGACTACCAATGCAATTTCTTAACTAATAATGAATACTTCAGAATAATTAACAGAACTTTTGCTTGTATATTGTTATACTTAGTCAAGTCATCCTATAGCTTCTTAGTTTATAATCGATGCATTAAATGATTGATAAGGTAGTTTAGGGTTTACTTTATGTCGATGTTGAAGGAGCCTTGCTAGAGCCTTTAATGTCCATTGCAAATTTTAGGTATTTGAATTTAACATTGGATAGCATCTTGGTCAAGTCATTTGTTGCCCATGTGTTTTATCAGAATCCTAAAAATGTTCGGATATGCTTTACCTTTTCCATCACAATACAAAAATGAACCCTTCGATCAAAAATAAAAAAAAGAACCCAGATTAAATTTATATAGTAAGCTAATTCTTTTTTTATTAGCTTAAATTAAAATATTTTTAGATTTAGAATAATTTATAACCCATACTGAGTTATTTAGATTTATCGGAATTTAATTTAATAAAAATTATATATTTTTAGTTAATAAATTAACTTATTTCATAATTAATAATTTAAGATAGTTATAAATTTACACGTTATGCAAACTTTAAATAATATACGGATTTTAATATAATTATTAAATAATTTTAATGAATTTAAAATTACAAATTAATTAAATATAAAAGTGAAAATTTAGAAAGTTATTATAGAAATTTTATTTATTAATTTTTTTATTAAAAGTATATATATATATTTAACATGTATAGTAATAATTATAATTGGAAAAATAAAATAAAAATAGAAAATAATTGATAAATTATGCATTTTTATTTACGTTAAATAAAAAGAAAAATGTGTTTTTAATTAAATAAAAGTTGGATGTATTAATTAAAATTAAAAAAAAAAACATAATTTCTAATGAAAAAAAAGAATAATATTTTAAATGTAGTATAATTAAAATATTTTATATTAAATAAAACTTGTGTATTTTAAAATAAAAATTTTTATAAAGAGAAAAAGGTAATTAAATAACTTTAAAATAAAATATATTATATTAATTTTATTTTCTTTAATTGTTATTTTCATTGTTTTTAAATATAATATAATTTATTTTAAGACTATTAAATTACTATTGAAATATGTATAATAGTTAAGAAGATTTTTAAAAATATAATTTATAATGATTTAGGAAAAATGGTGGAATTATTTGAAATTTTTAAAAAATACGTATTATATAAAAACTTTTAGAATTGGAGTATTATTTGAATATGTATAACAATATTTTAGTTAAAAAAATAATATTAAAAAACTATAATAAATATTTCATTTTTAATAAAAATCAGGATTTTTAATGTTACAACCTAAAGCGGGGTCATGACCGACACTAGGGAACGGAGATTCTTTTGAATTCAGAACCCGTAGCAAGGTTTAAAAGAATAAAAATATGCAATAAATAAAATAAATAATAAATATGCATCGGAATTTAAATTTCAAATACATATGATAAAATAAATTTTTCATATCATAAAATAAAATATTTTAATACACTATTCAGGAAATAGCCTATGAATTAAAATTACAACCAGTAAATATAAATACAACCCACAACTTATACAAATACAACTACTGCAGTTTCTAAAGTACAATATAAAACTAGATAGATGATTTACATAATAGAGTCAGGACGGAAGAAATCCGGCGGATAGGTATACTGTTGACGTATGAAGAAGAAGACTCTCCTGTAAAAATATCAACTGAGGGAAGTCAAACCTCACTGAGTGATTTGTTATAATATACATACACACATCTCCTATATGACAAATGCAATCAATCGTATGTATATAATAAATATATATATATGCAAGCAATTCACATAAATGTTGAAAATCACTTTATTTCATGATACTGAAAAATATAAGTTTTGAATGATCAAATAGAACTCTAAATGATCACAACTTCGATTAATAATAGAAATCACTCTAGTCATACTGGCTCATTTAATTCCAAACAAATTCGCTTAATCCAACTGGACAGTAGATTGACCCTGAGACACTAAGTCAATTGAGCTCCAGCAGTTTGACTGTCAGTGTGATTGACCCCGAGACACTAAGTCAACTGAGCTCCAGCAATCACGCTTTCAATCACATCAATCTTAATCATATCAATCATGTTATATTTCCTCAAATAAGTTAGTAATTTAACCCTACGATCTATCGCACTAGTATGTATTCGGTCTTAGTGTTGCCCACTAGGTAGCACGTTCTGTCGAAATCCTTCATTTTAAAAATAAACCATTCAATCAAAAATAAATAACGTAAAATGACATTCAAAATGGTAGAATATACCATATTTATACCATAAATATACCTAAAATAAACTAAGTATATTTCGAGTATATATATGTCAGATAAGTTCAAATCAATCATACAATACACTAAAATAAACCATTAATATACTAAAACATGCTAGGTATATTTATTGAAGATAAAACATGCATTTATTTAGAAATATATTAAAAGTATACTAAAAATATACATAAAGTATGCTAATCATTTATTAAAGCAATTTATGAATAAATTCAATTAAAACATGTATTTCTAAAACATGCAACCTAAATGCAATATATTTATAGAATAACAACTCATAAGTGTGTGCTCCTTAAGACTGGTCTGATAGGCTCGGCCCGCTAGGTCTCGGTCTCGGCGTAGCTAAATAAATTAATTAAATATAAAGATTATAATAAATCTAACTTAACTTTTAGATACTCGATCTAGGATTATAAATTACAGACTGACACATAATTGACTTGATGTCACGTTTTATGAGAATTCTACCTAAAAATCGACAGAACTTTCTCTGTAAAACGAACATCTCTTTACTAAAAAGTAGAGTCGGTCGTGCAAGAAAATATACTTCGAATATAAAAATTCACACAACCCTCGGTTGGGATTTCGAACTACGAAATTCTCCAATCGAGGTTCACAATTCACCAAAATTCAAATAATATAATAAAATATATTAAAATCAATAAATACCATAAATACCCTCAAAACATCAAAATATAGCATAACTAACATTAAAACGCCAAAAATATTTATTTTTTCAATAATTACTTAAAAATCCCAAATAATAATATAATATTATTAAAATCAAAATTTTCTCAATAATTCAATATAATTTAATAAAAATTCACTTTATTAATCCAAATAACTTAATTAGTCTAAATACATATTAAAAATTACTAAAAATCCATTTTATTACCAAAATAGTATATAATATAATTTTTGAAAATTAGTATTAATTAGTTAAAAATAGTAAATAATTTGTAAAAATCATTTTAGTACCTTGAATAATATTAAAACCAACTAAAATGCATTATTTAGCCATAATTATCACAAAATTATGTATTTACCCCTATAATACAAAAATATACATTATATACTATTATTACTCAAAAATTCAATAAAAATATATAAATACATAAAAATTATTTTCTTAACATATATCTCATTATTATCAATAAAAAAAATATGATTAATGAATAATTTCTACCAAAATATATCTTTAACCTAATTTTTCAAAATTGACATAAACTAAAAATAATTATAAAAATTACATAAAAATTAAAAAAATTAAAAATTCAACTCTAAAATTAATAAAAATTAATAATAACACCCAAAATCACAAATTTATAATTTATATAATTAATTTACGAAAATTAATAAAATAATAATAAAATATCAAAAATTCACAAAAATCAAAATAAATTCCAAAAATCACACAAAAATTCATGGAAGTGGATTAAGCTACTAGAATCAACATTTGTAAAAGAATTTTGTGTGAATCAACCATTAACAACCCAAAAAAAATTTGAAACCCTAATGAACCATAAACTAAAAATCAAACAACACCTAATCAAATAGAGATTTCAGCCAAAAGGGAGCTTGGATTCACAATCATCAGCACGAAAGGAAGAGAATGGGACTGACAGTGAGAAAAATGGTGGCCGAAATCGTGAGGAACGAAGGAGAGCTCAACTTTCGGCCTTTCACTGTTATCGCCATTCTGCAGCTCGCTGGAAAAGAAGGAGGAGGCGGTGATGACGGCAGGAGGTAGGCGGCAACTAGCGAAGGAAGGAGAGGCACTCTGCCGATCTCCGATTGGGACAGCAATGGAGAGGGAGAAGGTGATGATAAATAGTGGTTTTAGTGAGTTTATGTAAAAATGGTTCATATATTGTTTGAATGTTTATATATACATATTTTAATAATAAAAATATATAATATAATTTACTAAAATTTTATTTTATAATATTATATAATGTAACATTAAATTTACACCACACATATATATTATATACATATATATATACACACACACATATATGTATATATAACACACACAATAATAAATAAAACACACGCATAAAATAATAAACCCTAATTTATATATGTGCATATATATATATATATAATAACACATAAAATATCAATACAATAATGTAATTTATTTAAATAATAATATTAAAATAATGATGTACTAAATTAAATATTATTAAAATAATATTATCCAAAATAATAAATATAAATAACGTAAATTACTTGTCCAAAATAATAAGTTTCGATATAAATATTTACATAGAAAATTATAATTAAACATAAAATAATAAATATTAACCACAAAATAATTAAATAATTAAATATAACTTTTAAATTTATTAACACTGCATATCTCGTTTTAAAATAAATTACTTTGAAAACATAGGTCATTACATTTAACAATTTGACACATTAAATTTTAAGGTGAATACTCAAATATAAAGATTAGGGATGTGCATGTCTTTAAAATTAATAGAACCGAAAATTGAACTGACCCAATTCAGTTAGGTTCGATTTACTTGAGTAGAATTTTCAATTTTTTTGAACTGAATTGGCTCCGTTTTTTGCTCAAAAAAATTGGTTAACTGAATTAACCTAATTTTAATATTTTTTATTTTTTAAATATTACACTAATGTAATAAAAAATAAAATAATTGATATTTTTAAAAATTACTGTTATTTTAGTTCAGTTTTCTAGTTTGGTTTAGTTATTTCAATTTGGTAAAAAAATAGTCCAAAAAACTGATCGAACTGATTGAATACACACCTTTGAGAGCATCTTAAATCCACTATTTATTTAATCCAAAATTTTTATTATAAAAAAATTATTATAAAAAATAGGATTTAAACTCACTCCTTAAATCTAAATTATACATTATAAAGTAAGTTTAACTCTCTACATGTAGAGAGTCAAAATTTACTTTCTATACAAAAAGTTAATTAATACTTTTTCAGTTACCTTTTTTTTCTATTAGATTTTATTATTACCTTTTTTTTTTCCGCCTTTTTGCCCACAATATTTAAAAATTAAAATTAAATGTTTTTATGATAAAACAAAATGAAAAGTAATGTAAAATATAAAAAATGCATTGAATATAAATAAAATTATTTATTTTTATATTGAAAATTCCTTAAAATATTGTTTATTACCTATAATATATCCTTGATTTTAAATAGTATCATCAGATATGCTCTAATGAAGATAAACATTCTTTTAGAATTTGAATAGTATTATAATATATATAATAGTGTTTGAATTTAAAAAATAATATTAAAAAACTATAATAAATATTTTATCTTTAATAAAAATCATAATTTTTAAGAATTTAACACATTAGATTTTAGTGTGAATACTTAAATATGAAAATGGACACTTATTAAATTTCTATATTAATGACTTTAAAGTTCAACATTTAATATATATATATATATATATATAGATTAAAGTTTGTTAACAAATAATAAATTTTAATTTATATATTTTTATATTTTTATAGATTCTATTAAATTTGTGAATAATAACTAACATAATAAATTTATCTGCAATTAAATAATATAGAAAACTCAGCCCTATGGTAAATCAATTAAATCAAATTAGATAAAATTAAGCCTTGCGTAATTGTCTCTCTTCCACTTTCACTAAAAAAATATGTGAGGCTAAAAATCAAATACATTTCATTATTAGTGAAAATTAATTGTCAGACTTATTTTCTAAGTTTAAACATCCAATTGTTTTTGTGGCGACTTACAAAATTATAGGGGAGGGGAGAATTGTTCCTGATAGATCATATGTTGGTACACGGTGTTTGATCACTAGGCTAAACTTCACAGGCAACATCCATTATTTTTACATTATAAAAAGTTATTCTTTTAATTGAAATTTCATTTGATATTTTATATTTCAAATAAAATTGAGAAATATATATATATATATATAAAATTTTTTCAAATGAAGGTAGTATAAATTCCAATATTGTTAAACGGATAAATAAAATGACTTTTTTTTTAGAAAAAATAAATATTTTATTCTTGAAAATCAATAATACATTTTGATGAAAATATAATATGAATAAAATATAATTAGGAATGATTGAAAAAAATCTTATTGAAAATATAAAACCATTCTATTATTTAATCGCAATGAGAGATCTATTTTGATTTGTAACTAAATAATTTATTCATAACTTATTATAATTACATTATAAAAAGGATATTTGTTTTCATGTAAAGTTTTTCAGTCTGAAAAAAAAATTGATAGCCAAAAAAAAGGACATAAATGGAAAAACATGAAATTGATTGATAGCAAAATCCAAAAGCTGTTAAGAGAGCAGTATTTAATTTATAGTATTTGCAGCCATACCCCCTAACTCTTCATAATTAGATTTTACTAGAAGAAGTGGGTGCCTACTGCCTAGTGCCTGCTTCTCTGCAGCTTCCCTCTACGCATTTTGTGAAGCTTCCACGTCGACTTCCCCTCCCTTTTTCAAACGTGTGTCTTCTTCAACACCCAAAAGGAAAAATGAAAAGGAATTTCAAAATCCATCGAAACCCCAATAATAATAATAATAATAATACAAATCCATGAACCGCGTAAAAAAAAAAAAAAGAAATCATGGTTAACATAATAATCCCAAAAAAAGTCCAAGACACCGTCCAAGAACAGGCGACCCTACACCGCGTTCACACCAGCCCACACGCTTCCTTACCTATAAATCCTTTTAATTTCAATTCCAATTCCCTCAAAATTTCATTCATTCCTATTTTCTCAAATCTGAAACCGAACTTTCACATTATTCTCTCTCAGGCATTTTCTCAAACACCTTTGTAATTTTTTTTTTCTCTTGATTGTTTTCGTTCTTCATGGAAATCTCATCTTTCCCATTTCTTAATCAGGACGACTTTTCACATTTCTATTCTTTATTACAAGACATGGACGAGACAAAGGCTGATACGAATGGGTCTTCTGCTGCAGATGATTCTACTGCTGCTGCTTTTGGATTCAACAATGATTTAAAGAAGCGAAAGAGGAAGCGTGACGATGAAGATGACAATAGTGATTACCCTTTTCTTCAATTAGTTAAAGATGATGATTTGAAGAAGAGTAGTACAGCAATGAGAGATATACTTGCTTCTCTTTTCTTATTGGAAGAAGAAGATAAACAGGAGCAACACCAGTGTCTTATTGATTCTCAGCAAGATAAAGCACTGTTTGATTCCAACCATAAACGAAAGATTCAAGCCATGAATGATTACAATTCTCTTCTCCAGACCCATTTCTCTGATTTAGATGAACTTGATCAATCAAGAACCAAAAGGGCACGCCGTTCTGCTTCTGGGGTTGCTGCTGCTGCGGCTGCTGCCGCAACTGATAATGTGGGTTCTGCTGATTCAGCTCAGAGTAGCGGCGCTGGTGGGTCTGGTTCCGGTCAGCACAGGCGGTTGTGGGTTAAGGACAGGTCAAAAGATTGGTGGGAGAAATGTAGCCATCCAGACTTCCCCGACGAGGAATTTAAGAAAGCATTTCGGATGAGTAAGGCGACTTTTGAGATGATCTGCAATGAGCTGGATTCTGCTGTCACTAAGAAGAATACAATGTTGCGGGATGCGATTCCTGTTCGCCAACGTGTTGCTGTTTGTATTTGGAGGTTGGCTACTGGTGAGCCTTTACGACTCGTGTCGAAAAGGTTCGGATTGGGGATTTCAACTTGTCATAAGTTGGTCCTCGAGGTTTGTTCTGCTATAAGGAATGTGCTAATGCCTAAGTTTCTTCAATGGCCTGATGAAGAGAAAATGAGGGCGATAAAGAGCGAGTACGAGGGAATGTCAGGAATACCAAATGTTGGCGGCTCCATGTATACTACTCATGTTCCAATTATTGCACCAAAGATTAGTGTTTCTGCTTATTTCAACAGGAGACACACTGAGAGGAATCAAAAGACATCTTATTCAATAACAGTCCAAGGAGTTGTTGATCCGAGAGGTGTTTTCACTGACGTTTGCATCGGTTGGCCTGGCTCAATGCCTGACGATCAGGTATTGGAAAAGTCTGCTTTGTTCCAGAGGGCTAATAGGGGAGCTCTGAGGGATGTTTGGATTGTTGGGAATGCTGGGTTCCCTTTAATGGATTGGGTTCTTGTACCTTACACCCATCAGAATTTGACATGGACACAACATGCTTTCAATGAGAAGATTGGAGAGGTCCAAGGGGTGGCTAAAGAAGCATTTGCAAGACTGAAAGGAAGGTGGTCTTGCTTGCAAAAAAGAACTGAAGTGAAGTTACAAGATTTGCCAGTGGTTCTTGGAGCTTGTTGTGTGTTGCACAACATTTGTGAGATGAGGAATGAGGGGATAGAACCTGAGCATAAATTTGAGATCTTTGATGATGAGATGATTCCTGAAAATGGGTTGAGATCAGTTGGTGCAATCCAGGCTAGAGATCACATTGCCCACAATCTTTTGCATCATGGCCTTGCAGGCACTTCTTTTCTATAGGATGGATTTGTAGGTTTAATTTATTTTTTTAAATTTTCTGTTGTTTTAGCATATGGGTGGTGGGTTGTCATACTGTGGTAGTAGAGAATAAGATCATTGTATTTTTTTGATGGGTCCATGTAAAATATATGTTTTACCCATCCAACAAATAAAAGAATTCTTATAGATTGATTCAACACTTTGATTTCTTTCTTTTTTTCTGAATGCTCTTTCTTGCATCTACATTTGCTTTTACTTCATGGACTTATGTGATAATGGTGGTGGTGGTGGTGCTGCAGCTGCTGCCAAACATGGAGGATCCAATGAATCCACCCCTTTTTAGGATGCATTAAGTTTCTGCAATTGGAGTTTTGTCCATATTTTGGTTGCATGTTTTTATCCTTCGTGATTGATGGCTTTTTGTCTGTTGCATACAGATAGAAAATTGCTTAAATGGTTTAGGCTAAGTAAGCTGCATCTCTTATGCCCATTAACTTTGTTGGTGTTGTGGTGTACTCATTCTTTTGTATGTTTCGGCATTGATTGAGGTGAAATCAGGAATTCTGTCATAAGTTTTTGCTGGCTTCTAATCCCCTTTTCTGTTCTTGCAGCTAATGATCATTTAAATTAAACTTATGGAAATTAAGAAGTATATTAGATTAATCACTCCTATTATTGCTCATAATTTTGTGCATTTCAAAAGAATTATTATAAACCTTTTTATTATTTTTATCAAATATAATGTATTATTATATATTTTATAACACTTATCATAAAAATTTAATATGCAAAAATTGTTCATCTTTGAATTATTAAGGATGCCGATAGACATGGGTTGCGACATGGTAGTCTGTAGGAAGTCAAAATTTTTTGGGACAATTAATGTTGACAAAAATTTGTTTTTTGAAATTTTAATTTTTTAACAATTTAATTAAAATGATGAAATTTAAAATCTAAAATAAATTGGTAAACCTGTTATATCACGATGTAATTTATAAATAATTTAAATATTTTTTTTAGTTATAATATAATTATGAAAAAAAGAGAGATATTATTATAAAACATAGCTACAAGCGTAGTGTTCACATGGTGAATATTGATTTTCAAATTATCTATTTATTAAATCATTAAAATATTATCAAATTAAAGTATATATATCTCGTGTTGATGGCCTAACAAAGTTAATATATTATATAGAGAATCACATGTTAATTGACTTATTTTTAAGCCTTTGATTGGAATTCCAAAGTTGTATTTAGACGACTAATAGTCGAAATAATCATACATCAGAAGCTACCATTGATTTAACAACTGAACAAAAAAAAAATTCAAAATCAAATAGTTCAAAATAAATAGTCAACACACAGAAAAAAAGCCAAAAAGTATGTAGATTGCTACTAATCCTCTTAACTTTTGCGAGACTTGTACCAGTTTCGCGTACGACTATTTACATCACTGTCATTTTCGCAAGACCTACACACGGATATGATCTCACCAGCGACGTCATCAATTCTTTGGACGATGGAGAAGGAAAGGGAGTGGAAAGCTTGCAAACTTGAACACCTGTAACATGCCAGCAAGACCTCCAGGTTAGAGTTTAGTGTATCCACGTGTCAGTCAGATAAGACTCTGAATAGGAAGGTCTTGTTTGGCTTTTGCCAAACATGTAATTAACCTGAGTCAGCAATTTTTTTTTTTTTTTTACCTTTTGTCGTTGTCGCAATCATCAAAAGTTTACAGGCAAACAAATCAGCGCGAGCGAAAAGGAGACGCTCCATGGAGAACAATCAGAATAAAGAGGCGGAGGTGGAGGACGTCGGCGACGACGATGAGGTGGGGCCAATGGCGGGAGAAGTGGAGGAGGAAGGAGAGGTGGGGTCGAGTTTGACATTAGAGAGGGTGGCAGCTGCCAAGCTTTTCATTGAGAATCATTATAGGGCTCAAATGAAACATATCCAACAACGCAAAGAAAGGTTTTTAGTTTCTAATTTCTCGCACATTTCTGAGGATCTTCGCATTTTTAAGGATTATTATTATTTTTTTAGTTCTCTCGTTGCATGCGTAGAAACGTATTGTATGATTGAATTCGATTAGGTATTGGTGCCTGCGACGATTAATCTATGCAACTTGTAAAATGTGCTTACATTGTCGATTAGAGAAATGAACTTGCAGGAATTTTTTACTTGTTTGATTTGATTATTATCAGTATTGCGTTCCGTTTTAACTTAATTAATGCAATTTTGTGTTGCCACAGAGACAAAATGCTTCAGCTTGAATGTGATTGGGTGGCGGAACTTTTTTTTTTTTCCTTGTATAATAGATGGAATTTATCATATGTGAAATTAGTCTCTTAAACGGATGATTAGTTGTTGTAGGATGCAGCCATTTTGGGGCATTTTGTATCTGACAATTTTATTAATTGCAGGCGGTCAGAATTGGAAAAACAGTTGGCATCTTCTGATGCGTCTCAAGAGGAACAAATTAATCTACTAAAGGATTTAGAGCGCAAAGAGACAGAATATATGCGACTGCAAAGGAACAAAATTTGTGTTGATGATTTTGACCTCTTAACTATCGTAGGAAGAGGGGCTTTTGGAGAGGTTAGGTGCATGGACACATCGTAGATAATGCATGTAGCTCTATTTATTGATTATCATAAATTTATTTCTCGCTTCAAAACTGTGAAATTTTTGTCCATATATTCTGCAAGAGATAGGACTTGTGAAACAAAGCATTCTAGTAGGCGAGTAAAGGTAAGGTTAGGGTAGGAAAGGGAGCAAGAAATTTTCCCTTGTTGGGAGTGGGGAGCAATACTTGGCTCCAACCTTGTTTTCATCATGCTTTCTACTCTAAAGATTGTTGTATGATTAAACTCCATCCTACGTGCGCCAAACTTGAGTTTCTCCTTTTATCTAATTTGTTTTGTGTAGGGTATCACATAATGCTATTTTCATGTTCACCTATCTTCACATGAGAAATTGTTTGTACCAAGCATCTTGTGAACGGGCGTTGCTGCATTTTCAACCTAAACTCCTATCCTCCTTGGGGCTTTAGTTCTAGCATGAATTCATATCACATGTCCATTTTAATGTTATATTATTTATGCCTAAGATGAGCCTCCTTATTGTTAATAACTTAAATGTAAAAAATGGAGGGAGGTTGATTAGAAAAACAAGGCTTGTAGTAGCACAAGTGATGGAAGAGTTATGGATTGGTCTGTTGGTTCTACTGAGGCCTTTTTAGAATTTCTTAATTCTTGTTTAAATCCTGGATTTCCTCTTGCTTTTGTTCTTCCTTGATGCTGTTTATTTTGTCCTTTGAGTTATTAGGACACTACTTTCTCCTTTTCTCTAGCTTCCTTTTTCATCCACCTACATAACTTTAATAAATTTTTCCATTAAATTTTATATAGGCAAATGTTAGATTCCATGTGGTTAATTTTTTGCCTGCCTTACTGTACTGGCTCTTGGATTGGTTTTTGTACATTTTTGAATCATCTATTCTGTATTTTTGAGTAGTAGAATTTCGGGATGCTTATGTACTATTAATCTACAGGTGAGGTTATGTCGAGAGAAGAAGTCTGGCAACATTTATGCCATGAAAAAGCTGAAGAAGTCGGAAATGCTTATCAGGGGACAGGTGAGAGGTTTCCTTAGACTTTCATCATATAGTCATTATTTCTCACTTAATATATGCTGGGTCATCTTTAAATGGGTTTTGATGCTGATCCATGTTGTCTCTATGTGTCTTCGATTGAATTATTTTTCTGAATGCTATAGGTTTTATGCATTATCTATTTGTGCCTTTTCTTTTTTCTTTTCCATTTTTTTCGTCATCTTGACAAACTGTATTTCATGTTGGTCCATGCTATTTGTAGATGTCTTACACCACTGTGCATCGTCTGTTTGTGCCTTGCTTTTTTCTTTTCCATTCACCTTTAATGGGCACTTAGGGCATCTCCAACTAATATGCATAATGGTTGAAAAAGTGAGATTTTGCACTTCAACCAAACAACAATCCTTGCACCAATTTTTATTTGGTGAACAGTGGCAATGCAGATTCACCAAATGCAGAATGAGTTTTGTTTTGTTTTGTTTTTTTTTTCCTTTTTTTTCCCAATATATTCATAAATATTTTAAAATATTCAATTTAGTCCAAACTCTTATTGTGTCTATATATATATATATATATATATATATACTTTTTTCAACAAGTTATCCAAAATTTTCTTTTATTTAAAATATTTTTCCTAAAAAAATATAAAAATATTTTTATAAAACAAATAAAAATATATACTTAAAAATATTTTAATAAACTTCAATAAAAAAATATATTTATAAAACAAATAAAATAATTATATACTAAAAAGTTATGTAATAAAGTTAAACTACTTTTGAATTAAAAACAACATTCATTAAAATTAACATTTTATTATTAAACATTAAAAACTAGCATTAGATTTTGACTCGAAAATTAAACATTAGATAGAATAGTCATAGCTTACAATAATTTAATAATCCGGTAAATCATTTTCAAATCCACCAAAATCATTAAAATATTGGCCAAAAGCATTAGAAGTATAAAATCGTCGTGGTGCTTCTTTTTGTTGAACTCCTTTTCATATAATTCTTTTTTATTCATTTTGAGTAATGGCATAAATTCTTGGATCACGTATAGAATTTAAGTATTGGTTCAAAATTTTATCTTCTTCTTTGAATTCTTGGAGGGAGAAATTTTGGCTTTGAATATGTATAAATATTACTGAAATTCTTTTATTATTGATCTTTGAATGTAAAATTTTATTTTTAATTTTTATATGTATTTTTAATTTTTAATTTAGTAGTAAATGTGACGTATAATAAAAAATGATTAATTTGTTTATGTTTAATATAATTGATAAATACTAAAATATATCATTGTTGGATGAATTTGTTAAAAGGAATACAAATATGGATGTAATGTGATAAATGTATAAATATTATAAAATAAGATATAAAAAAAATTATACAGAAAAAATTCTTTTAGGTGTTAAAAATAGTGTTATGGATTGAAGAAAAATTACTGTGTAAGCTGCATTTTAGTGTAAAATTATCACTATTTTGGTGTTTGGTTGGAGATGGCCTTAGATATTGGATATACATGCAACATTAAAGTGAGGTGTGAGATAATGATTTGGCATTTTCAGATCATTTTCTATTATGTAATTTACCTTATTTATAGGTGATATGTATGAAAAATTCTCTTCATGTATAACTTTAGTTGTTTCTGATTCTCTGCCAACACATGCATTTACTGGTCCATATGTGCTGTACCCAAATTTCATTAGATGTTGGGGAAGAGAAGCCATGGTATTATTGACACCATGTACTATATATAATTGGATACTTCATATGTCACTACATGAAAATTTAAAGGAAAAAGTTGTAGGCAAATTTGTATTGTTGGATTATCCGGGATTGATTGCTTGGACCATTCATAGAATGAGAAAAGAAACAATGAATGGTGATGATTATCATCATATATCAAACCAAGTCCTTTCTACTTAGAGCATGAGATTAGCTGAATCAAGCAAATTTGGACAAATGAGGAGATTTTACTGATGAACCCAGTTGAGATGCTATGCAACATGTTCAATGAAGATGTATGAGTAACAAAGGAATAATACTGCATTGTCTCAGCCACTCAGGACATGTTTAAAAACTGTATGGGTTTCTTTACACCCACTGATTATGTGCATACACACTGTAGGTTGAGCATGTTAAAGCTGAAAGGAATTTGCTTGCAGAAGTAGCCAGTCACTGCATTGTCAAACTCTACTACTCTTTTCAAGATGCTGAATACTTGTATTTGATCATGGAATATCTTCCTGGTGGGGACATTATGACTTTATTAATAAGAGAAGAGACTTTGACTGAAACTGTGGCTAGATTTT
The DNA here is from genome assembly GCA_947683625.1 of Mallotus nudiflorus. NCBI lineage: Eukaryota > Viridiplantae > Streptophyta > Magnoliopsida > Malpighiales > Euphorbiaceae > Mallotus > Mallotus nudiflorus. The sequence goes on from CANTUR010000302.1 coordinate 2,992,493, forward strand.
ATATTGCTCAGAGTGTCCTGGCCATAGAATCTATTCATAAACACAATTATATTCACAGGTAGGTATTCTCCCGCAACTTGTTTTTCAAAATGAAAAAAAAAAATACAAAAAAAAAAAAATTTCAATACCTGAAATTTCTTTTTGATGAGTGTTCGATTCCTAGCTTGGTGTGGATCTTGTGAGGCTACTTTCTCTTTGACAACCATATTTTTCTCAGGGATATAAAACCTGATAACCTATTGCTGGACAAAAATGGCCACATGAAGCTTTCTGATTTTGGTCTTTGCAAGCCTCTTGACTGCTCAAATTTGTCTGCCATAAATGAAAATGAAGTGCTCGATGATGAGAATTTAAAGGAATCCATGGATGTTAATGGACAATTTCCAGATGCTGGTGGAAGGCGCTGGAAAAGTCCCCTTGAACAACTACAGCATTGGCAGATTAACAGGAGAACATTGGTAAGCAGTCAAAATTCTCTTTTTTTCATGGTATTCTGCTATTCCTTGCAACTGCAATTCATTATTTGTCATCTTTTAAGGTTCTTTATTTGTAAGTTTTATACCTCTCTGTGCTTTAATGATGACAGGCATATTCCACTGTTGGCACGCCAGATTATATTGCACCAGAAGTACTGTTGAAAAAAGGATATGGCATGGAATGTGATTGGTTAGTTTACTAAAATGAATATGTTGCTCTATTTACTGGAAGAATCAGAGGGATGCATTTCTGGTGTTTTTCAAATCTTTCAGACTTGAGGGAAATTGAAAATGACAGGAGTATTGTTAGTTTAATCTTGGTGCCATAATCAATAATAGTTTAATCTTGGTGCCATAATCAATAAAACATGTTTTTCCTATATTCATTCCTCCTATTTTCCACTTCAATCCAAATAATACAAGTGAAAATTATTTTTAACTCTATTTTCCTTTGCTCACTTTTGTTCTTCTCTTCTTCTTTGTTTCCAAATATAATATTAAAATGCAATGGCATAGTCTATTTTCTTTTCTGAACTCTCATCTACTTACCTTCTTTCAGGTGGTCACTTGGTGCCATAATGTATGAGATGCTAGTTGGTTATCCTCCATTTTACTCTGATGATCCAGTAACCACATGCAGAAAGGTTGCTTTCTGTGCCCCTTAGAACAAATGAAAGTCTTTTTACAATACAGATGCTAAATGCTCTCTGCTATCGTACTATTTTGGTGGATGCCACTTTAAAACATGTGTGCTTTAGGTTCTTTACATCTGACTTCATTAAAGCCAATAAATAATTTGTCATTTAAATCAGTGGGAATTAAATTGATATGAGTGCATCACTGGCAAACCAATTTTCTTGACATATTAAAATATATGATGATATCATTTTTTCTTAAGAATTAATGGTACTATCTTTGTCACTGTCACATCTAATTATTATTGTGGATTTTGAATTTTCTCCAGAACACTGTAATTTTTTCCTGTTGAATCATTTTTATGGAAATTTATCCAATTTATGGATATGTTCATTGGAGTTTTGTTCAATTAATTAAACTTTGCCAACTGTAAGTAGTGATAAGAATTATATTTATACAATTATTATGACAATCTATTATCTTTTTGGTAACATCATCATCATGTTAAGAATCGCGTTTAACAGAAAATTCACTAATGTGAAGTTGTCATGATTTCCTACTTCAAATAACCATGTAATTGACTCATTGTACGAGAATGCGCTGTGAGAGTTAGGCTTTTATCATGGTGGAGCCTTTCAACTTGTACTGGCTAATTCAGCATGTCTGAACCAAAAATGTTGTTTTTTCTTGGCCACGCTGTTGAGAACACTGTCCCCTTCTTGGTATGGCTTCAAGTATTGTATGGGTTTATCTGCATTTTCTTTTTTATTTGTGGGATAAAGAAAAAGAAAGCAGAAAAGAAATTCCAAGCTCCTGAGAGTAGGATATGATATTGAATTTTTGAAAGGGAAATACCAATAATATAATATGCAACATTATGTTGTTATGTTCCTTGTGCCTCTTCTACGTAGTCAGATGATTTTTTGTTGTACTTCTTGTTTCTTTTTCCCCTTCCTGGTATTTTTTTTCGTCTTTTTTCTTGTCCATCTAGCCTGATGACTGATGTAATGGCAGATTGTGCACTGGAGAAATCACTTAAAATTTTCAGAAGAAGTAAGGCTGACACCTGAAGCAAAAGATCTGATCTGTCGGTTGCTTTGTGATGTTGAAAATAGGCTCGGTACTCTTGGGGCTGACCAAATTAAAGTATTTTTTGTACTCACTACAATGTCTATAATAATGCTTTTCTTTTGTATCAATGTGCTTTCTTAGATCTATTATTACTCAATGTCATCAGGCTCATCCCTGGTTCAAAGATATTGCATGGGACAAACTTTATGAAGTTGAGGCAGCCTTTAAACCACAAGTTAATGGGGAACTTGATACTCAAAACTTTATGAAATTTGACGAGGTAAGATGCCAATATTTGTTCTGTATTTTTTGGAAGGACCATCTGCTGCCATTTATATTTGCTGTTAACTGAAATGTCAATTGTCGTTAGTTCATTAACTTAAGAATTAGGAAAAGCTATTGAATGCTCATCCTCAACCCTGAGGATATAGGTGCTAGCTGCCATGCTAGTAGAATCTCTTAGAGTATGCATTTGAGAATTGGGATCAAATCCTTCCTTCCTTATGGTAAATGGACTTAGGGAGCAGAGATGGTTTTGATGAACAAAGGGATGTTTAAATCAGAGATAACAGGAAGAATCTTTAGTTACAAAAGATATCCTTCAGCCGCAAAAGTACATAACTAGAGGATATTTTGTGATACTGGTGATAGGTTGTCATAGTGATAGCACAGATGACAATGGCTTACATATCTTTTTTGGATTTAAAATTGTTAAAAGAATGAAAATTTCTTTTCTCCCAGTTGTAGGAGAGGGGTGTGATTTTCTTCTTTGATGATGCCATGTTCTTGTTCTCACTGCATAATGCTCATGTGCAGATTTAAATGTGTTTGATAAGGTTCAAATGCTGTAATGAAGTGTCAGCATGTTCTTCTCCTTTTGTTTCTGAGAAGTATATATTCCTGTGTGTTTGAAGATGGGTGGTGTTTTTTAGGTTGGTGTTTTTTAATTTTTAGGAGATCTGACTGGAACACAGTGCAATATTGCTTCTGATTTGCAGGCTAGATGTCTCAGAGAAAGCTCCTGAATGGCATTTGTTTGCTTATTTTTGCGCAGATTTTTCATTAGTTTAAGATTTTTGCAATGAAGATTCACTTTTGAGATAACATCTTTTTGATAGAATTCTGGTTTTTGCAAATTGGGCTGGCACATAGCTATACACTCAGTGGATAATAATGAACTTATTATATAGTATGGCATAGTCAAGCATTTAAACCTATGAATAATGGTGTTGAGATCATGTTTGTCTTCATTCTGATGTCCTTATGAAATTGAATTTGAAAATAAAGTTCCTGTAATGCAGGTTGAATCTCCACGAGCAAGAAGAGGATCGGGACCTATGAGGAAGGTACGTAATTTTCAGCATTGATGGATTACAAAAATTTGACATTGAAGTTGAAGAACTTCATGATGGAAATTTTCATCAAAACTGGAATGCAAGCTTCTTGAAAACATTTTGTTTGTTTTAACCAAATATGAACTGTCATTAGCTATTTTGTTGCTGGAATACTCCTGTGACTTAGATGCTAGAAAATTTAATCAAACGGAGAGGAGGGAGAGTGAAAGTAAACTGTTATGCCGTGCATATACAGCTCAGCAATGAAGATCCAGGGCTCCATTTTCTGAAATCTGTCCATTTAAAATACCTATTTTTGTGCTTATAACATCTGTGATATATGTCCATACTTGTGGTCTCATGTGTGAACTGGAAATTTGTTTTTTAAATAAGCAATCTAGAATTTTACAATAGAATTGATATTTATTCATTTCAAAGCTCTCATGTTTTTACCTTTGTCTTCCTACCACTTGTGTTGTTTCACTATTATGCTTTAGGGACTTTGTCCTTTTCACTTTCTGTTACTTTCTTGGCAGACAATGTTAAATTCTCAAGATCTTAGTTTTGTTGGTTATACCTACAAGAACTTCGATGCTATCAAGGAGTTGCGTCATTCTTTTGGTACAAGAACTTTGTTTAACTCAACTCTTGTTATATCAATAACAGTTCTTATTTGATTTGTATATGCAATATGCTATCACTGAAAGATTCTGTTTGCACCTTGCTTGACAAATCGAATAGCTTTGAAAAAATCGAATTTGACTTGTTTATCTCTCTACTAAATTTTTAGGCATCTCACAGTATATGCCAAGCTAAGGTAGATGTTAAAGCCTGAATAAGCATTCTTATATTGTACAAACCTATTAACGTACTTCTAAGGCAACTTTTGGCTGCCCCACTTGGTTGAATAGGTCCATGTAGTTTGAAAGGCATGAAATTGTACAAATATGACCTTGCATTTGTAAGGTTCCTATTACCATTATCATAGCATTTTGGTTGTGCCACTTGATTGAATAACTCAACAACTGTATCAAAAGATACATTAGTCAGTTTTGTCCTGGTGGTTAAACTGTTGTAGGTTTAATGAAATGAAACAAGACGGAAATTTATTGGGGCCTGGAATAAGTTTCTATTTGTAGTTTTTGGCTCTGTTTTGCTTTTATTTAATGGTCAACTAAGAATTTTCCTTAATTTTATGCAACTCCCGCAAATTTAAAGAGGACAACATCACAGTCATCAACCAGACTCTTTTCATAGTAATGGATTTATACACAATATTCAGTGGTGAAGTTCTTTGTGGTTGTACTAACTAAATCGTATATGGCTAACTGTAATTTTCCTTTTAGGTGATTTTTCAATGGACTACTCTTCTAAAAACTTGCCTGATGATTCAGAAATTCAGCAGCTCACATCAACAGGAGATTCTGCATCGCAATGAAGAATTGCTGAATTCTCACTAATGAAAAATGAACTTCCTCTCTTGTGAATGTTGGAGGGAGGGTCAGCCTGCTTATTTTTTGGTCAGGTATATAGCCCTAATCTGGATTATTAAGGAAACTATTTAAAATGCACAGTACTGTTGGTGGAACTTGTTGCCTATGAGTTGGTTCTTTTGGTGTAACTTATGGTAACCATGTCGCTTGCCCAGGTTGGCGGATTAAATATGCCTTCGCTCGTGGCAGTGTAGGATTAACCTTAATCTAGGTAATTGGGAAAAGCCCTCTTAAGGCAGTTGCTATGCATGAACAGCCATTGGCTTGCGAGATTGAAATAGGTCAAGTGTGCTTTTTTTTTTTTCTTTGTGTAAATGTCTAGAACTATTTGTTATGATTATTGTAACAGAGACATAAAGAGTGGATGCAGCAATATATATATATATATTTTTTGGAAAGGAGTGGATGCAGCAGTATTTGCAACCAAAAACATAGCATGTATATACCGAATACATTCCTAGGGTTTGCTGTTTCTAATTCGGCCATAGCATCTCCTTGAATGGGTTCTGGTCCGTAATTTCCACATCTCATATGGGCATCGGTTCGAGTGTGTCCACCTACTTAAAAATGTTTAGCATAGATAAATATACAAATATATTGACTTTATTTAATTAATTTCAATATTTTAAAAGTATTCGCTAAAGATTTTATTTTAGTAAACAGTTCTTTTGACAGGTTTTAACATATAATACTTGGTACGACATACTCTCACAAACTTTGCAGGTTACTTGTTAAGCCATTACATTAATATAGTAACACTCGCCCAATCTCCTATATTCATCCGTGCTGGTAAGCTTAATTTAAGACATTTGCTTCTAAGTTCGAGCTGAAACATCACAACTAAAAGGGAAAACATATAATGGGTTTTTATTATTTGTTCCAAAATTTAATTTAATTTGTTGGAGCAAATTAGAATGAGTCTATAAATTATTATAAACAGATAATATTAAAAGAAGGAAAACATTAGAGAACTATGATGCTTAGCATATGAGTATCGTAATCGAATTAAAAAAGGGTAATTATCAAAAAGAAAAAAACATTTGCACTAATGATGCTTAATGGGTGAATTATCACTCATAAGGTTTTTTCCAATACTTTGCCTTGGTGAAGGAATCTTAATACCAGCAAATAGAGAAGGAATCCATTTCTTTCCCCTCTCCCTCTCCCTGGATGAGGGAATCTTTTGATCGCTGTAATTCTTGAAGCTGACTTGCTAAGTTCCATAGTAATGGCTTGCAACTTCAACCCTTAAAAGAAAAAAAAAATGTAGTTTTCCCCTCCCTCTTTATTGAAGTCTACGTACTCAATCAATCAAAGCAATTGCCAATTATTGTAACTCATGGGCATTGGGCAGTGGCTGTGTGTATGTAAATGTTACACTTGTTACTCTAGCACTTTTGGAATGGATTTGTTGACAGTTCAAAATACCGCAACAAATTTCTCTCTTTTTTTTTTTTCCTTGAAATAAAATAAGAATAATTTGTGGGTTTAACCAAAAAACGAAAATTAATAAATTATTTTTTTTGTCTTTCTCAGCTTTGACGTTCACTTCCAGCTGACCATTTCATATAAAGAAACCATTAATACAATACAAATGTTTCTACATGTAGATAAGTAGCTCAAGTAGCTATTGTATTATTTACACTCATGAAAATTGGTACCAGCGGGTTCAAATCATCATCAGTCTCTTTTTCTTATAGTATTAAAAATTAATTATCTCTGGTAAGAAAAAAACTTACTCTATCATAATAAACTTTTGAATAAAACAAATGTAATTTTTACTTATAGTACATCAAATTATCTTAATTTAATGAAATTCAATTAAAACCAAAAAATTCATTGTTAAACTCATCAGATATAAAATAAAATTTTCTTTTACTCAAAGTAAAAACACATTTAAGATAATATTTTTAAAAATAATTTATAATTTAAACAGACGAAAAGGGAAAATAAATTTATAATTTTTAAATAAAATAATACTTTTTAATTATGTGTAGAAAAAAGAAAAGAAAATCTATATTACATGTATAGAAAGACAAGAAGGAAGTGTCCTGTGTCCCAAATAATTTGGATAAAATTTTTGGAAGAACGGTTTGAAAGTCTTCCAACTGAAAATTTCGTTTTTGTTATATGCAATGCCATTACCCCCAAACACTTCGAGTTCGAGCTGTATTACAAGCCGGCTCCACAATTTTATTCCTAAATTACCCTTGCATTCTCCCCCTCTTGCCCCCCCGGTCTTCACCACCCCAACCCAGGGACGAAACAGTAATTTACTAATTATCAATTTTCCATTGCCGATCAAAACTCAGGGCGCCTCGTCCTTCCATGGCTCTTTGTACGAACCTTCGATTTCGAGCTCTGAAAATTTTCGTGTCAAATTCGAATCTTTAAAATCACTTAAATCTTCTTTCACTTCTCGCGTCACTGTTTTAGCATTATTTTTAACTATTTAAGGTATACTAATTCGCTTTTTTTCCTTTTTTTTTTCTGGTTGCTTTTAGCTTTATTTTTTAATTTCATGTTTGATTCAAGTTGCTAGGGTTTCTTGCTGCTTATTTGTTATTTTTTTCGGTTATTTAGCTTGAATTTTGCTTCCATTTTCTAGGTTTAATGTTGATTTGATTTGTTTCTTGTAGGTGTTTTTTATTTTTAATAATTTTTTTATTGATTATTTTATTTAATGATTGTGTTTAATGAAGTGAGATTAGGATTTCAAATAGAATGAGTGTCGAATGAGCAGTGTGTTTCAAGTTATGCTTATTAAGTAGTTTTGAATGCATTTGAGTAGCTAATGTGATTTGAATTTTGCTTTCTGTTTGTAAATAGATTGAAGAAAGTAGGTAAGAGAAAAAGGGACCTAGGAGATGTCTTGCTTTGTTGTAATTATGTACAATTTTAGTGGGGAAATGAAATTGAAGTAGTGAAGTGAAGTTGAATGGTAATTGCATGCCAAATGTGGGAATATGTTATTTTAAAGAAAGAGTGATTAATGTGAAGTTGCTACTTTTGCTGGCTAGGATTTTTTTTTTAATTTTGGTTGGGTTGGGGTGCAATGGTGATCGTTTATCTTTTAAAGCAAATGGAATATGATCAGCCATGTTAGTATGTAACGAGTTATTTACTTGCTTCTTTTGTGTTGCATGTATGTTGAGGTCATTGACCAGTTATGACTGATGCCATGCAGCTTGCATATTTTGAGTTGCCTGCTTTAAAGTTTCATAATTGAACTGCTTACCTGTGTAATTAATGAGCTGAATGCTATTGGGTTAATAATCATTTTATGTCAATGATTGATGCTTTCTCTGAATGTTATTGTTACTAAAAACCATTCCTGTTTGATTGAAATTCTTGTAATGCTATCTCAAAAAGTTCTTGGCTGAGTAGAGAATCAGCGTCTTATGTCAAAGTTTGATTTGTGCGTATATGTAATTCCTGAATTGAACCATGGGGATGGAGATCCCTTCATCAAATTTCAATGACAAAGTGAATGAAATCTTTTAATTCAGAAAAAGTATTACTAGGAGATACTGTTTAGATAATGTTATGGCTACACAGAAAATTACAGAAGGAAGTATTGGTGTGAGAGAATGAAAATATTAAAGATCCTGCAAGAGAAAGAAAAATGAATATTGGTTGAGGTGGTGCAACAACGCATGATGGTTTGTGATTTACTGGAGGATGTGGCTTCTGGGTAGAGCAATGAGAAAAATGAGACTGCTGTTAATGATTAACTAGCTGGGTTTGGGGCTTCATTGCATTATGACTTAAGCTGTATTTGTTTGGTCTGGGTTATGTCCCAGGTGCAAATGTGTGATACAATTCTGTTCTGTTCCACTCCATTCCAAAAGGGCTGGTTGTGTTATTAGCAACTTTCAAGAACTCTGCTTTTTATGCATCATTTTTCTTCTACATTTAACGAAAATTGGATTTATAATCTTTTACAGAATACAGTTCTAGCATCTATATATTTTCTAACCTTCAGAAGAAGTTAATGAAACCAATCATCTCATTTTGGCAGGGCTTTAGGAATTTTAGCTTTGTCTAGACCTCTAAAATTTCTGCAATAAAAATTATCATAATTATTATATCATAAGCACTTGTAAAGCAACATGTAAAGTTGAGGTCATGTGTGAAGTTTATGATTTTGTAGTGTCCCAAGCTTTGGTTTGAGTTCTTATCCTCAGCCTTTCTCCATTGCAGGTGCATTGCCCTATACTATTCTGCAAAGGCTCAAAGTGGTCTTTATGTGTGTCAGTTCTGTAATATTGTCATGCATTATTGTAATTATTGGGCCTGCAATACAGAGGATGTGAGGAAATCAAGGCAATGGCAACATCTAGTAAGTTTGATCTGTCTTCTGATAGCCCAGATAGGCCGTCATATGCCAGTGGGCAGCGTGGATCCCACTTGGCTGCTCAGTTGGACAGATCAGGTAGCTTTCGTGAGAACATGGAGAACCCAATCTTATCTTCTCTTCCAAACATGGTTAGAAGCAGTTCTGCATTAGTTCAGGGAGATGTGATGGATTTCCTTAATTGTTTGCGCTTTGATCTAAAGGCAGTGGCTGCTGATCATAAGTCTAATCGCCAAGGAGACTTTAAACGGCACTTGAATGTTTCTCTTGGCATTTCAGTGGATGATAATTCATCAGGTCCTTTCAAAGGCAAAATACCCACACCAGAGGAAATTAAGCGGGTTAAAGCTGGCCTACGTGAGAGCACTACGAAGGCCAGGTAGTTCTTTGAATGCTATACCTGTTATGTGATAGTTGTAACTGGTTTATTAAAATTTACTAATTAACAGGGATCGCCAGAAGTTATTTAGTGATGCATTATCTGTGTTCAACAAGTGTTTTCCTAGCGTCCCCTCAAAGAAGAGATCCAGATCAGAGGGCTTTTCTAATGATAGGCCAAATGCCTTGTTATCAAGTGATCGGTCAGTTATAGGGTCAAACATTGGTAAGATGGGACTTCACAATCATGTTGTTAGTGGTAGTTTTGAACTTGATCAACAAAAATCAGAGGAAAGAACCAAAAATATTGTTCCAAACAAGCGGACACGAACCTCCTTGGTGGATGTGAGGGTTTGTATCTTTTATACCTTGCTTTACGTGCATGTCATGCTGCTTATATTTGTTTGTGTTGATTTACAATCACATTCATGAAATATCCATAAAGTATTTGTAAAAAAAAACTTGACAAATTCGCATACGGTTGTGACAATGGCCTAGTAGTACCTTTGATGCTTATGCGTTGTTGCTTTAGTTGGTGTCCATGATTTCATGTCTTCACTTGTATTTTCTACCATGGAATATGGAAGCCTAATTTTTACTAACGTTTGTTTGTTATATGTCACTTGTTCCGAATGCTCCTTCTCAGCTCTATTCTGAACTCTAAAAAATATAAATATCCAGTGGTAGTAGGTGGTTTTATTTGCAGTCAAATGCTATTTATGATTTTCTGTTCTCTTAGAGCATTGGGCTTTCTTCATGGTGTCTTGCTCTGAAATTTACAAATATAATGTTTCTAGTATCTTCTTCGGTTACTAACCAAATACTTGTTCCTGCATCTTAATTCCTTTGAAAGACACTGTTGTGCAAAACCCTGACAAAGCTTTGTGTATGTGCAGAGTAATGCCCTTGGCAGGCAATCTGGTACCATAGATAGAGATAGGGAAATGCTTAGGCTTCCAAATAGTAGCGCAGTTCAGGGCGATGATCGAACTTTATCAATTGGGGTTGATGGCTGGGAAAAGACAAAAATGAAGAAGAAGCGTTCGGGGATAAAGCCAGATGTTTCTCCAAGTGTGGTATCAACTAAACCCAATGATGGATATAGGGAGCCCAAACAGGGAATGCAGCAACGACCTGTTACTGAGGCTCGATCAAGGTTAAACAGTGACTCCCATGGCTTCAGGTATGCCTTCTTGAGATGCTATCATCTATTACCTTTATTTGTGAAAACTTGTGCTCTTGGCTTAATTAATTACTATTAAACACCATTATCACTTCATCTATTTCTTACCTGACCATGTGCACTTGCCTAGCACTCAGATGTTGAACTATTTGCCAATGTGGATTGCTGTAACATATAGTAAAATGTATGTTTATTACATGGAGTGCTTCACCTGCAGTATCTCAATCTGTAAACCTTTTGCAACTCTTATTAAATTAGATGTTAATTTGACTTACAAACAAGGAAAAATGATTCTCTTTGAAGCTTTTTCCTTATTGTATATTGACATTCCATGTCCCAGACCAATTTTGGGGCATTTATTCCTTAGGATTCTTCCTGGTTTATAGTTGCAGAAGATCTCCCAAATTTAACTTCAAAGAACTTTCTTGTTGGTTGTCTAGTTTTGGTAAAATCTCCAGCTTGTGATGCAATGTAATTTCTCTCGTACTACAGGCCTGGGGTTGCTAATGGAACTGTAAACATTGGAAAATCAGATAGCATCTCACAATCAACAGGTTTGAGCATGCGGTCATCCATCCCTAGGGCTGATATTGACAGTAGTGCTCTTCTCAATGACAGAAGGGAACGCCCTATTGGCTCTGATAAGGAAAGGGTGAATCTCAGAGCTGTTAATAAGTATGTATTTCTTTATCACATCTTTATGTTTTTCAGTGTTGTCATAGTTGCTAGAAGTTATTGAGGATTTTTTTTAGTTTGTTAGGTTTTCTGCAGTTATTTCTAATAAATGGTATTCCTTATTTTTTTCTTAGTCATTTTCTGGATTCTGTGTTCCATGTTCTCTAATTTTTTAAAAATGGGCATGGGATCATTTTGATTTGTCTTTTCTTATGTTCTTTTCATTTGTTTTCCCTGATGGTATATTGACTTACATTCTTTTGTTCCCTGTGATGCTCAGGGCAAATGTTCGTGATGATTTTAACTCAGCTAGTCCCACGTCAAGCACAAAAATAAATGCATCAATACGAGGTCCTCGATCAGGTTCAGGCATTACCCCAAAATTGTCCCCAGTTGTCCATAGAGCAACTGCTCCAAATGAGTGGGAACTTTCTCATTGTTCAAACAAGCCACCTGCTGTTGGAGCTAACAATCGTAAGCGCACTACGTCAACACGGTCTTCATCTCCACCCGTTGCCCATTGGGCTGGCCAGAGGCCACAGAAGATTTCCCGTGCAGCAAGACGAACAAATTTGATTCCAATTGTTTCGAATAATGATGAAAGTCCAGCTTTGGATACAGTTTCTGATGTGTCTGGTAGTGAACACGGATTGGGATTTGCCAAGCGTTTGACTGGCAGTTCTCCACCGCAAGTTAAATTAAAAAGTGAACCTGTATCTTCAGCTGCATTATCTGAAAGTGAGGAATCAGGGGCTCCTGAGATCAAATCTAAAGATAAGGGTAAAAGGTCGGATGAGATAGATGAGAAGGCTGGACAGAATGTTTTAAAGGTATCCACTCTGGGCTTGCAGTCAAGAAAGAATAAGCTTGTTACTGGGGAGGACCTTGGAGATGGAGTACGGAGGCAAGGAAGGACCGGCCGGGGTTTCACAACAAGGTCTCTTATGCCAATGTCCATTGAGAAAGTAAGCAATGTGGGAACTGCTAAACAGCTCAGAAGTGCTAGACTTGGTTTTGATAAAAGCGAAAGGTTAAATATTTTTTCACTAGTTTTTACTTTCTATTTCTCTATTACATGTCTTCCCTATTTGTTGGCCTAGTGATGTTACAGTGACCATGAAATATTTAATGCAGCAAAACAGGTCGTCCACCTACTAGAAAACTTTCTGACCGCAAGGCATATAAGCGTCAAAAGCATACAACAGTCAACACAGCAGCAGATTTTCTTGGTAATTTTACTTTAGTGTTTCTTGGGAATATTTCTGTATTTGGATATATTAATTACTGAATTATTCCCTTTATTCACTCTTGGCTTGATTGTTTTAGTTGGTTCAGATGATGGGCATGAAGAGCTATTGGCTGCTGCCAGTTGTGTGATTAATCACGGTAATTTTTTAAGCTTATGTTTGTTTTGCCGTTGAAATTTCTTTTTGCTAATTAATGTGATTGTCACTTCAGTTCATGCATGTCCCAACCCATTTTGGAGGCAAATGGAGCCATTTTTGGGATTTATATCTGATGCTGACATTGCTTACCTTAAGCAACAGGTAGATGCACTTATTTCACTTTTGATCTAAACACTGGCATTTATAACCTTGCTCATTTATTTAAGTAATTCATGTTACTATGAACATCTTAATCTGAAGTTGTAACGCTAGAAAAGTGCTGCCAAGAATCCCAAATGACTTGTTGATGTCTTTTGGGTTTTTGTAATTGTGTCTATTTGTAAATCTTTGAAGTATAACACAAGAATGTTGGTCATATCTGATGTTGTCTGATCTATAATGATCTGCCATGCTATTTAGAGTCATGCTTTTATATGTGTTTTAACAGCCGCATATTGTTATTGAAGATTACAGTGTAAAATTTGGACCAGGGATAATAGAATTGTTTAGTTGTTGCAAGTAATTCATACTCACCATAAGTATTTGCTTTTTTATTTTTTTCAGGCAAATGCTGAATCTTCTGCACCATCACCAACACGGGTTTTCTCTGATGTAAATAACTGCAATACTGTCCCTAATGGGCATGGATTGATTGAACATGAGGGAGAATTGGGGCTTTCTACTGAAACAAGCCTTTCTGAACAGTCAGTCTCAGGTGGAAGAGACATTCCCCTTTATCAAAGACTAATAGCGGCCATAATTTCAGAGGAAGATTACACTCATGAAAATAGAGACCTGGAATTTGATACACATGAGACTGGATTTGGGCTGGAGGAAGAGTTAGGATCAAATGGTTCGAATCATGTAGATAACTTTAAGTTTTCTGGACATACTGCATTTAATGGTTATAAAGTGACTGGGAAAACAGCACATGATGAGACTGAGATTGATGCATTAGCCATTCCAACCATGGGAATGTATTCAAATTTCAGTCACTGTGCAAATGGTTTAGTTCTTGATCAGGCTTTGATTCCTAGCATGATCTGTCCAGAACTTCAGTATGATGATATGCAGATAACTGAAAATCTTCGTATGGAGGTTCAAAGTGTTGGAATTTATCCAGAACCAATGGTGGGTTTGATTTTAATATGAACTTTCAAAAGGATTGACATTTTTCTTTTGTTCCATATAATTTGCTTCATTGTGCTTGTTCGAGTTTTTGACCATGGACATGGTTAATAGATTTGTATTTTTAACTTTAGCATTGCATAAGGGATGCTTGAATGATTTTGTGTATTGCTGATGGGGCCTCACATTAATGTATTGCACTAATTGCATATTATTTTCTCTTCTACCTGGCATACAGATGGAAGATGAAGGAATTGGTGGCGAGATTAGCAACTTAGAGGAGAAGTATCGTTTAGAGGTAAATGTTGATTGTTTAGGAAATTATTGTGTTATATCTTTAGTCTATATCTTCATTAACTCTGATTTGTCCTGCAATTCAATTCGTTGTGTTGTTGTTCTGAGAAATGTTAACATTTTTTTTTTTTACTGTTGTCCAAGTGGTAGGAAGTAGCAAAACTCAAGTTTTTATATATGGAATTAAGAATTTCTGAGCAATCTTAATTCCTCATCTTATAGTTGGTCTTTTTTTTTGATAGATTTCAAAGAAGAAAACGTTGCTGGATAATCTGTTGAAATCTGCATCAGAAACAAAAGAACTTCAAGAAAAGTAAGAATTTTATCTCTTTCTTGTTATAATACTGAGTGCCCTTGCCTTTGGAACGATTTAACTTGATAGAGCACTCACAGTGCTGTATGTTTGTATAGGGAATTTGAGCAGCGTGCTCATGACAAACTTGTTACAATGGCTTATGAGAAGTATATGGTAATTTTCTTGCTGTTAAAGCATCTTCACTTTACTTCAAAATTTTTACTTTCTTTGTTCAGGTTCTTCTAGAGCATGTTATTATAAGTTGCAAAATTAAGAACTGCACTTCCAAAATGTTCAAGTTAGTCTTCTAACAATGAGCAAAACTTTCTCAAGCTATTTTAAGCTCCTCTTTGAAGAAGGCTTTGATTTAAAGTTTGTTGTTACTGACTAATAGAAGAAATGGAAATAATGACGCACCTCTAATGTACATGTTATTATGCCACCACAAATGCTAGTCAATCTTGTGTTTGCTAAATGCTTGGTAGCCAAGTCTGGAGCAAATAATTGCTAAAAAGCACCCAAGTTGGGATGGGCTTCCTAATTGGTTGCATCATGACATTAGTTGCTTAGTTATTTTTGTTAGGTAGGTTAGCTTACTCTGGCTAAACTCTATGGCTGGTGTATACAGATTCACAAGAGAACACTGCTATTAGTCTATAAGAGGACAAGGAAAGTAACTGAATTGTGGAATCTGCAGAAAGGACTTGGTTTCAAATTCCTTAATTAAATCTTTAGCATTCTAGTTAGCTGGCATAACCTTTTTTCTTTGTTTCATTTATTTGGATTACATTTTCTTTTTTGTATGGGGGAGTGGGGTTAGGGTGAGGGTGGGAAGGTGGTATGTTAGGGGCCATGGTTTCATCTCTCACCGAATTACTTTTCCATTGATGTGCTTGGACATGTAAATAATGTTTCACTGGCATGAAACAATTTTATTTTCTTCATCGCTGTCATGTTGGGATTCATACTGAAAAATTACTGCTGAATAACCATGTAAATGATTAACTGGTAAGAATAATATATATATTTTTTTTGGTTAGGCATGTTGGGGTCCAAGTGCCACTGGTGGGAAGGGTCCCAGTAACAAAATAGCCAGGCAAGCTGCCTTATCTTTTGTGAAACGGACATTAGAACGATGTCATACATATGAAGATACAGGGAACAGCTGCTTCAGTGAACCCTTGTTTAGGGATATGTTTCTTTCTAGGTCTCCCCACCTGAATGGTGGAAGATTATCAGGTACCCCTATAGATGGGGAATCTGGGAAGCTTTATGCCAATGCCTCAAGCCGCTCTTTGGAAGCTAGAGTTCCAGGTATTTTATCTGATTGCTATGTACTCTGCTTTGCAATTCTATATTTATGTGCATGTATGCGCTTTGAATGCCTTATTGAGGGATTGGGTTGTCTGAGATGCCTTCTTCTTTTGGCTTTATTTTCTGGTCGTAGCACATTTGGATTGTTATTCTGTCTTGTCTGCAGCTTCTATGGGTTCACAGCCAAGTCCTCGAATTTCTCGGTTGAGTCAGAATGGGGATGGTTATGTTGCTAATTCTTCTGATCCACCTGTAAATCGCTCATCTGAACAATCTACTGGTAAAGAAGATACGTGGTCAAACAGGGTGAAGAAGAGGGAATTGCTGCTTGATGATGTTGGTGGTACTATAGGTGCTTCAAGTGCACCCTCAGGAATTGGGATGTCTCTATCAAGCAGTACAAAAGGAAAGAGAAGTGAGAGAGATAGGGAGGGGAAGGTGTTATCTAGGAATGGAACTAATAAAATTGGTCGGCCAGCATTGTCAAGTGTTAAGGGGGAAAGGAAATCTAAAACAAAGCCCAAACAAAAAACTCAATTATCTGTTTCTGTAAATGGCCTTCTTGGCAAGATGTCAGAGCAACCTAAACCAGCATTACCTTTGGAGAGAAAGTCAGGTGAAATCAGTACAAGTAGCAATGGCAAGGAAAAAGACGGTTTTGGCTTGGATCCTTTGGATGATTCTGAGGCTATTGATTTCTCCAGCCTGCAGCTTCCAGGGTTGGATGATGGCCAAGGGCAGGATCTGGGTTCATGGTTGAATATAGATGATGATGGATTACAGGACCATGATGACTGCATGGGTCTTCAAATTCCAATGGATGACCTAGCAGACTTAAATATGATGGTTTAAAATCTCTCTGTATAGTCTTGTTCATTATACTATTGACAAAGAAAACATAATCACTGTTCCCAAGAAATTATCAGTTACATGAATGGTCATTTGGCTGCGGGTCAACAATTAGGTTATATAGATTCTTTGGTAGACTTCACAAGATTTTCAAGTGAACCTTTGAGATGTTTTGATTTTGTTCCTGTGTTATGTTGGTAAGTTCGACTGTAAAGATCTTTTGTTCAAGGTACAAGTTAGCATGTCACAAGTTAGTATGTTGTAGCATTTACATCTCAGCAAACACTGTATCCTGGCTGTAGCGTTTACAAAATCAGAGTACAATGCCCTCTTGTACATACATTTTATATTTCTAATAAAATCTGCTCTTTATTCAGTGTAATTTGCCTCTTCTAGACATAATCCCTTTAGGTTTTTGTCCTTTTCTTTTATATTTGCCGTTTATATTTTTGATTCTTGCAAGTGATACAATTGGCTTCCATATTAAATCCATAA
Organism: Mallotus nudiflorus; assembly: GCA_947683625.1. Taxonomy (NCBI): domain Eukaryota; kingdom Viridiplantae; phylum Streptophyta; class Magnoliopsida; order Malpighiales; family Euphorbiaceae; genus Mallotus; species Mallotus nudiflorus. Next base: position 3,009,856 of record CANTUR010000302.1, read on the forward strand.
CCTGTTCTTGGTATAGTTTGTTAAGGTTCCCTTGTGGCTGCAAATCAAGATGAGTTACTCATGGTACTTGGTCTACCTCTTCTTTCTTTTTCTTTTCTTTTTCACTTTTGTTGTCTACGCAGGTTCTGATTAAATGAGATATCGTAAGCCAGTTTACAGTAAGATTTCTTTTTGCATTTTTCTTTTGCTGTCTCTTTTGGTGTCATTGCTGAAGATTTTAGTTGCTGTGAGCCATGGTATTTGATGTTACTGCAGATTTTGGTTTTGAGCCGTTAACATTTATAATGCATTCTGCATTCTTACAGATACAAGATCATATGAAATTGCTGGAGCATATATATCTTTATTTGATAATAGTGGAACAAATGCTATTCTTTTCTGGGTCTGCTGAGAGTCTTCGACGTCTCAAATGTTTTATTTTTATATATGTTTTCTACAGCAGATTTGATGACACTGATACTTGCAGGAAACATTATTCAGAACTATTGGCTCTGTCTATTTGTAGGATTCATAGGTACCTGAAATGAATCGGGAATCTGTTATCCCTCTATTTGTGCCTATAAAGAATGTTTTTGAATTCATCTTGTGGCTGCTAGTCTGGCGATGTTTGGCTAGGTGAGGCTTGAGGTTAAAATGTTGGTTTTCTGTTTTTGTTTGAATTTTTGCCTTAAATTTACAGAACTATCGGCTTGAGTGGCTCTAATGTTGGTTTTCTGTGTTTGTTTGAATTTTTGCCTTAAATTTACAGAACTATCGGCTTGAGTGGCTCTAATGCATTTTAGCTACATCCTTGCAGACTTGCAACTCATGTTTAAGTCTCAGTTTGCTATTCTTTTGCAAATTTCTTGTCAGTAGTTGGATTGGAACTCAATCATCTCTTGCTGGGGTATCTAACCTACATATTCATCCTTCACGAATCCCTGGTATTGAGAAGACAAGGCAAGCAGTTTTCATATATTATTTGGAGTGAAAGTGTCATATATTTTGGTAAACTTATGTTTATTAAGTCAAAATTCTGTCGGAAGTAATTTCTGGAAGTAAAAGGAAAAATCACAAAACTAACCAAATAGAGAGCCTTATATATAGCTTTGCGGGTTTCTGATTGAGGCTCTGTAGTTCTATTTCACCCGTATAATTTATGCGTCATTAGAACATAGATGGATTTGTTCTACTAATTAGTTATTACTACGGTGGTTGCAGGCATCGTAGTAATCAATCTCTTATGCACTTATTATGGGTGCATTTGAGAGCTAATTTTCTTCAATTTATTAGTGGGATTACACCACGTGTGATTATTATATTATGTGAACAGGCAGATCCACAACGATCGTTAAGAAACATAAACAATTGAGAGCCCCATCCGTAAATCAGAATCGGGCTTGTTCTCGTTCGTCTGTTTTCCTTCGGGTATGTCCAAAACCCTACTCTGGCTCACCAGCCCTCCTATCCTAAGTTAAGAGTAGGACACATGCTCCATATGCAAAAATAGTAAATATGTTATTTGGTTTAGAGACATTATTGCCATATAATCTGTTACAGCCAATGCTTGTAGACTTGGACGAATTGAAATCAATAAGAATCGAAAGACAAATATTTTCTTTGTGAAGTTTTTACTTTTATGAGATTTGATTTTTTTCATGGAATTTGAATGTTTTTCCATTGTGAAAATTTTGTTGATTTTTTTGAAATGAGACTCATTTAAAGATTAGAAAGTTGATTTGTGGCTAATTAAAGTTAAAGAGTATACAGATTATCGAATAACAAACTAAAAGAATTGATAATTTATTTTCAGAACTCTTGAGTTTGGGATCCTGTAAATGATCAATAAAGGGTAAGGTGAGAGGTGAAAAGGATCCTCACAAATACTTTGATGTCTAAGTCAAAAAACAGAGAAATAATATAGAGAGAGAAAGTAAGAACAATTAGAATATGAGAGAATAAGATAAATGAGAATAAGAGATATGAGGTTCTCCTTATAGTGATATTTAGACCTGAAAAGAGTAAGATTTCTCTTGGATAGGAATTCTAAACCAAATAGGGAAGTATTCCTTCTTCGTTTAGAAGTTTTATTGAGGTAAGGTTTTTTTCTTAAATGGATTCGATTACCTTTCCTTTTCGAGTAACCCGCTCAGAAAATAAAATTCTTTAATTAAATATAAATATACACATGTGCAGTATCAAGAACTGTCTTTAAATGAAACTTATTATTATTATTATTATTTTTTTTGAGCAAAAGTGAAATGCAAATGAAATTTATTTTGATACTTTTTAATTGTATTTTATTTCATATTATTATTTTATTAAAATTTATCTTTAATTTTCCTGAATGAATGATTCATCTTTTCGCTAAAAAAGACACACTTCCATGTTTTCTAAAATTGTGGTTGGATTTTTTTTTTTCATCAATTTCAATTTTATGGATTATTTTGGAAAATAATAATAATAATTTATTTATTAATAAGTTTTTATTCAATGTTTATCATCAAAGTTATTTAATTTTAATACATTAAGATACATTATTGAACAAGAAGAAATAAAAATAATGTATTTTAATTACATCAAATATATCTCGTTAATGTGTGTAAAAAACTGGAGAAATATGAGGTTTTTATCAAATTTATTAATAACAAAGTTACATAATATATGTACAAATGAAATGTATACCAGAAAGTATTTCTGTCTAAGGAAAAATAGTTCTGTATTTAAATAAAATTAATGTTAATTATAATAAAAAAAATTTTACCTATATTGAATATATTATATTCAATAATGATATTTATAATAAAGAAATATGTATCTTATTTTTAATAATTAAGTATAAATTTCTCAGTTGATACATTATAAATTTTAACCTATAGTATTTTTGGTGTAGAAAAATTATCAAATTATCAAATTATCAAATTTTATCTCATAATCATTTTAAAAAAAAATTTACCATTACTCTATTTTTGAATATTTTATTTTTATTCTGCACTAATCACCAGAAACTTAAATATTTTTTATTATTTAATGATAATTATAAATAAAATAAAATCTATTTTATTGCACCCTTAAAAAAAAAAAAAAAAAAAGACCACGGGAGGGGAGGGGAGAACCTCGTTAAGGGCAGTGCATGTATCTAGTCTTTAATTCAAAATAGAACGGTGTCAGCCAACCCAATGATGGTGACAGTGATTATTGTGGTAGTGAATCTTGTTTGTCTGCGTGATCTTTACACGTCACCTACTTTTGGTGACCACACTCCGCATTTTCTGACGATTCCGATCCTATCCACTTCTACGTGGCGCTTTTTTATGCTACTCCCTACCGTTTTTCTCGTATTACTATTATTTTTTGAGAAGGTCCCCCCCCCCAAATGCTTTTCCTTGTTCTATTTTAGTTTCAAAATTATTCTTTCCTTTTCTTTTTTTTTAATATATAACACTATTCAATAGTATGTATGAGCCGAAAACTAAACTAACTCAGTTTAATTTGTTTAATTAATATTTTTAATTTTTTAATTAAATCAAATCAAACCAAATTTTAATTCCATTTGACTTGGTTTTACATTTAAAAAATTGATTAACCAAACCAACACAATAAACCAAAACTATACATATATATATATATACTTGTAAAAATTCAACTTGATTTTATCAATTCTTACTTTTGATATGAACCCTACCTATAACAGAAATAGAATGCACATCAAACTTTAAAAACTAGCTTAAGGGTCATTAATTATAGATTTTGTTGATGGAGTAAAACTCCTTACTTATTAAATTAAAATAAGATACTTCGGTATTTAAAGATAAACAATCACAATTCTAAATTTAATCTAACCTAGCAATTATAATGAAAGGTAAATGTGAAATAATTCAAGTAAACTTGCAAGTTTAAAAAAAATGAAGTTTAAGGAAAAACCTCACTTTTTAATATTTGAATCCTCTTAATTCATTTTACTTATATTTAGCCTTTATATAGGCATGTAAACAACTTAATCCTTGAAAGAAAATATTTTTTTTTATTCCTAAAAATGCCTATATAGGAAAATCCTTAATTAAGGAGGTTTCCTTAAAAAGAAGACAACTAATAACAACTCATATTTGAAAAGTCAAAATTGACAACTAATGACAACTCATTACAACTAAGCAAAATGACAACTAAACATTGAAACGTGTCATGTAGGATGTTGATATTGATGTGTTGACTCTTTAACTTTGACTTTTGACTTATTGACTTTAATTTAGAACATTCTTGAATCTTCTCTCATCTTTTAAAATCTTCTTTATTGACCCCAAAATAAAAAAAATAACTTAAAATTCGTCCATATCAAACTAATTAATTTAAGAATATAAAATTAAACTAATTAGCTTGAATTTTTCATATTCAGCTCTATATTTGCACTTTTAATCCCTTTTAAGGTTCATATTATTCTCTCCCTCTTGAAGATGATTCGCTCTCGAATTATAACCATCTTCTGAAGTTGATAAATTTATAAATCCTCCGTGGTCAAACACAAACACCTTTGTTGAAAACTTCTCCTTCAAAATAATACTCCACAAAAGTAGCTTAAACATAGCTTGAACGTGATTGAACATTTGAAGCATAAAACTTTTAGTCATGAACTTGTAAGGATTGTATTCTTATTGCTTCCTTTTAAACTTGAAACATGAATATCTCAAGCTCTTCTTGCTACATGTGATGACTCCATAGATTCCTTTGAAAAAAATAAAATATTATTGTAGTTCTTCCTCATACTTTATGTTGGGAATGAAATCTTCAAAGGTATTGTTGACGTTGTAATGCATACCAACATCATCAAATGGATCTTTATATGGCTCAAAGGTCTGTGAAACAAATTTCAAGTTACTAGGAAAAGAAACATTAAAATTATTAATGCAATCATGATGAATAATCATTTCTTTATCCTTCATAACACTCTTAATCTCTAGTTACTTTTGCGCAAAAACTTATAGTTTTTCCTCTCCATTATGCATATACTCTTCACGATCATAAGATGCACTCTTACCACCTCCTTGAATAGTTAATTCATGCACAAGTTCACTAGATTACTCAAACCCTTATAAACACTCCTTATCTGCTACAATGACTTCAACACTTTCATCATTCTTGGATTCACACACTATCATTGTCTCCCCACAAGGACCTACTTCCTTATCATACTTCAAAGCAAGTTCAATTACAGCCTTTAAAGAGATAGAAGATTTTAAGTGCACTTCATTCTTCAATCTCTTAGCAATCTCACACATGAGCCCACTAATGAATTTTGTAACTTTTTGCCTTTCGAATTCGCCTACATTATTTGCAATTACAAACAACTTAAACTTTTTAACATAATCATTAACACATAATTCATCACCTTATTTAAGCCTTTGTAATTTAAGATGAAATTTATCTCTAACTTCGTGAGGAATAAAATGTCTAGTCATTAACCTCTTCACTACCTCCCAATTTTTAATATCATTAAGCCCATTCATTCTCCATAAATGCCATAAAATCTTCCCACCATATAGCAGCATTACCCAAAAATTTATTAGAAGCAAGTTTGCACTTTTTAAAATCATTTATCTTAAGAGAATCAAATATCTCCTCCATTTGTTGTACCCATTTCAAGTAAACATAAGGATCATCCCCACCAAGAAAATAAGGCATGTCCATGCTAAAAATCACATTTGAAAAGATATAAAAAATCCTCATAAAGCACACTCCCTTACGTGTTTACATTTAAGGATGTGAATGCTCTCGTGTTTCACTCAGCAATTTTTTTCAAATATGAAGAATTGAGAAAAAGAAGAAGAGATTATGCACAAAAATTAAAAAAGATAGTTAACCAAACCTTAAAGTTTGGCTCTGATATTAAACTGATACGAATCCTACCTGTAACAAAGATAGAATGTGCATCCAATTTTGAAATCTAGCCCAAGGATCATCAAGGATAGGTTGTGTTTATAGAGCTAAACCTCTTACTTATTAAATTGAAGTAAGATACTTAGCTATTAAAAGATGAACAATCATAATTCTAAGTCTAATCTAACCTAACAATTGTAATAAAAAGTTGATGTGAAATAATTCAAGTAAACTTGTAAAGCTTCAAAAGAACGAAGTTTAAGAAAAAATCTCACTTTTTAATATTTGAATCCTCTTAATTCGTTTTACATATGTTTAGCCCTTATATAGACATGTAAATGTTATGACCCAAACTGAGGAGTCATGATTGGCGCTAGGGAACAAGAATTCTTTCAAATCCGGAAACTATAGCAAGCCTAAAAAAATAAAAACACATGAAATAATAATACAAAAATACACCAAAATTAAAACTTTAATTAATATAAAATAAATCTTTATATTATAACATAATAAAAATATCTTCATACAATATTCGAGTACAAGATCTCTAACTAGTACAACACACTACTATCACAATAACACTACTACTATAGTGATTACTAAAATACAAGGAAACAACAGTTCAGTATTTATATAAATCAGCCAAAGAGGAAAGAGTCCGGTGAAGAGTACTACGAGTAAGGCCTGAAGTAGATCTTGAAAAAACAAATTACTAAGGGAAGTTAGACTTCACTGAGTGAAATATTATAATATATATACATGCAACCTAAAGTCATATACAATCAAACATCAGTATAATAATATATATACATGCATTTCATACAAATGTTAAAATAAACTTTTATATAATAATAAATATAGAAAATTTTATCTTTGGTGAATGATCGGAGCATAACTCTAAAATATTCTGCAACTTCGATCACTAAACCTCACTTCTCTTTTCCATTTTTGGACAGTAGACTGGCCCCGAGACACTAAGTCAACTGAGCTCGCGTAGTCTCACTATCGGTGTGATTGGCCCCAAGACACTAGGTCAACCGAGCTCCCGCAATCATACCGCTCACTCACAGCAAACCTCAATAATCAACTAATCAAGTCTCACATTAATAATTTCATAATATCAACTCCTAAATCTAACACACTGGTACGTACACAATCCTAGTGCAGCCCACTATGTGTTAGTGGTATGCACTAGGTCAATCATTTGATTATGCATTGACTTTCTTATTTTATTAATAAAGAGGTATTTCATTATCATTTGATTTTATGATAATTATATGAATGGTTAATTCTTACTAAGGCCATCAAGTATGTGACTTGATAGTAAAATCCTTAGATTAAAATAAGAGTTCTATTCTAATTATCCCTAGCCATTTATTCATTATATAATTATTAAAGTATTAAGGCTAGTATGATATTGACTGATGGTTATGTTTTACTAATCATGAATATGAGATATTAAGTCAAATCATAGGTACATGATGAGAGATCATGTACTGGATTGACCCACTATGAGAATACTACATAGATTATTGTCATAAGTATTTCTCATCACAGTAATTTTATTTCGGTCCTTTGACCTTGAAATCATCATGGATTTCTACATAGCTATTTTATGTTTTGACACATTCTAACATTGTCTTTAACCGGATGATTAAATTGGAATGTTATTGGATATGAAATTAGTTATGTGAGGAATGTGAGTGATTCCGAAGGAATTTATCCCTCATTACTATGAGAAAGATATCTAAGGCGCCTTGATGAGATAGACTGAAGAAAATTGCATGGCCATGCTGAAATGAATTGATAAAGAGTTATCATTTTCAGTCTACTTGGAATCAAGTCATAACATTGAACTATATAAGGATGACATTTTATGCCTTATGTTCAATTAAGATATCATGTGATAAAGGGATGATAAAATTCATTGTAATTAGGTTATATCGGATTATTGACTTCATATGACTTGGGTAGTCATAATGTCTTGCTAGAGGCCAATTATGACTTGTAGGCCTAAATAGAGATTTAGGCTCTATTTAAGCCCACTACCAATGTTATGTGAACCTACAGGGTCACACACTTAGAATAAGCCCAAAATGAATATGGGTTTAATAAGCCCAAAATAAACTCTGTGGAAATAAATAATTAAAGTGTTTTTATTTATTTATTTATTTGTTTATTTATTTAAGATAAATGTTATTTTAAATAAATAAATAAGATATTATTTCTGATTTATTTTTAAATAAAATCAGAATATAATAAATAGAAATTACCAAAAGGTAATTGGTAGGTGAAATCCTAATTTGGAGTCTATAAATATGTTACATTCTCTAAGGTTTCATACACTTGTTTTCTGCCTCAAAATTCGTTTACTTTCTCCTTAGAAAACAAAGATAGAGTTTTTCTTTTGTTCTTGATTTGTGAGACAATCAAGGAGGTTGCTAGCACACACACTCCAATTCGTTTTGTGAAGGGCTGTTCGTGTGGATACCTATAAGGATGCATCCTTTTGGAGACGTCTTGATCCGAACAACCAAGCCAAAAAGCTCGAGGTAAGGTGTCACCGGTGTGAACCTCCTCTCATCCTTCCAAAAAATCTTGCCTCTTCTACGTTTTGGTGAGATTCTTGAAATCCTAGTTTTAATCAAGTAGTCGAATTACATGGATCCAGGCTTGGATACGTGATAAAATTTTAATTTTTTCGTTGCGTTTGTATCATGAATCCCAACACTATGTGGCATGTTCTACTACTATCCTTCAAATAAATCTTATAATTATTAAAAATAATAGAATGCATAATCTAAACATGATAGCATCCATTTTTAAAGAAATATACCAAATATATACCAAACATACATATAATATTTAATAAAATAAATCATACTTAATCACATTATAAAATATGGATGCTCACAAATGTGTATTCTACATGCAATGTATATATATGATAATAACTCACAGTTATACGCTCCTCTAAAAGAGATAGACTGGCCTGGTTTGGTAGGCTTTAGTCTCGGCGCAACTATAGAAAATAAATAAATAATAATAACATTAGAATCGAAATCCTAATTCTATATTTCTAGAAATTCTAAAGAATGACTCAATTTAGAACATGATAAGACCAAGAATTAAAAACTCATGATCGACCCGATATCATGTTTTATGAGAATTTAATAAAAAATTTAGCAGAGTCTCCTTAATAAAACAAACGTCTATCTACTAAAAGTAGAGTCAATTCTGCATGTAAACACACTTCAAATATTCACAATAACACAACTTCTTGGGTTGGACCCTCTTGAACTACACAAATTACCCAACCGAGAGCTAAAACACAAAAAAATTAGTAATTTAATAATCAATATTAAAAATCATAAAATAAAATACCTCAATACAATTTATTTACATACAAAACACTAAAGATAATTTATTTTTAAATTAATTTAATAAAATCTCAAATAGAGTTAAATAATATTAGTAAAAATTCCATTTTTTAAATACTCGAAATTAAATAGCAATAAGTACAATTAATTATTTAAATTACTCGATTGTATAATAAAAATAGCTAAAAATCCATTTTAATCATAAAAATAATAAATAAGCTATTATTTTAATATATTTTCAAAAATTATTATTAATTAGTTAAAAATAGTAAATAATTTATAAAAAATTAATTTAATACTATTTATTATTCAAAATTTATCCCAAACACACTAATTAACAATAAGTTCGATTAAAATGCGAAATTTACTAATTTTTTCCAAAAATTACCATAATATTAAATATTTCCCAAAAATTAACCAAAATTAATATAAATTCATAAAAATTTATTTTCTCATTTCTAAAGCCTAATGTTTATATTAAATATACAAATTAGCATTATTCTCAATAAAAATCATATAATTAATAAAATTTATCTTATTTTTCAAAAATATAATTTTATACATAAACTAAATAAATTCATAATTAAAAATCTAAAATTAATTTCACCAAAGTTCATTCACAAACCATAATCAAAATAATTTAAACAATTTTCTAAAAATATAAAAAAAATCGGCGAGGGTCACCGGAACAACGACTCGCCAGAAAGCAAAAACACAAAATTTCAAATAATTCAGAAAAATCAAACAAAAATATATTTAGGTAGCTCTTGATGCACACAACCACATTTTCAAAGGAATTAAGCATGAATCAAACCATATCAAGCTTAAAAAAAATCAAAACCTAGATTGACCCAAACCAAAACTTGAGCATAAAACGATTACCGGACATCCTAAGCTTGAAACAATTGAAGATTCAACTTGCCTGGAATGAGAGGAGTCGAACGAGCCCAAAACCGTGAGCTCTCTCCACAGAAAACATTTTCGACGTCGTTGCTGCTGCTGTGTTGTTGTGTTCGACGAAGACAGGGGAGGAAGGAGCTGGCAGACGACAGCGGAAAGGGAAGGAAAGAGGGAAGTGAAGTTAGTGAGGTGATGGTGGGGTTGTAGAGACCGGGAAGGAGAAGAAGAAGAAAAAGAAAAGGAAGAAAAAAGAAAGAGAAGGGGGAAAAAAGAAGAAATCCAAAAAATATGCTTCTACAGACAAAATATCACACATATATGAAATAAAATAATAATGATAATAATATTTTGAGTTAAGTAATCACTTTCAAATTAAATCCACCACTATACATTAAAATATTTAAAATAAAATAAATTAATACTATTTACAAATAATAACAATAATGATATTATTAAATAAATCAATAAATAATAATATAAAACACTAAATTAAACTTTTAAATTTTGATTTAATATTAATACCATTATAAAATAAAATAAACATCAACACTAGAATCAAATTACACAAAATAATAAAAAAATATATAAATATTTAAAATATTTAAAATATTTATTAACACTGCATATCTTATAATTAATTTAATAATTTATAAAAATATCGAGTTATAACAATCTTCCCCACTTACAAAAATTCGTTATTGAATTTTCAAATAAAAGAACACAAAATAGGAATTTATCAAGGAAAAATATAAGGGTAGGCCACCCGCATTTCAGCCTGAGTCTCCCACGTGTGCTCCTCTATAAGACCTTGACCATTAGGGTTTGCTTGGAATGCAACTGACGAACTTGATAATCAACAATTGCGATTGGCTCTTCCTAGTACGTCAGATCTTCGTTTACTCCCATACTCTGAGGCAGTAACACGTGCAAAGGGTCTGAAATATACTTCCTTAGCATCAAGATATGGAACACTGGATGTACTTAAGACAGATTTAGAGGTAAGGCCAACCGACATGCAACTATGCCTACTCTCTCCAGAATCTTGAACTATCAAATATATCTTGGAGCTAATTTCCTTTTCTTGCCAAACCTCATTATACCCTTCATCAGAGACACCTTCAGAAATATATAATCTCCAACCTGAAACTCCACATCTCTGCACTTCGGGTCCGTATAGCTCTTCTATCTACTAGTTGCGGCTTCTAATATTCTTCTGATCACAACAACCTTCTCAACCGCATCCTGAATAATATCAGGTCTAGTCAATGCTCTCTTTCCAATCTCATCTCAACACAGAGGAGATCTATACTTTAACCATATAGAGCTTCATACGGTGCCATTTCAATATTGTTATGGTAGATGTTATTATAAGTAAACTCTACTAGTGGCAAATGATCATCCCAAATACCTCCAAGATCCAATACACACATCCTCAAGTGTCTGGATTGTCCTCTCAGATTAACCATCTGTTTGAGGGTGAAAAGCTGTACTAAAATCAAGTTTAGTGCCTATTGCTTCCTATAAATTTTTCCAAAATCGAGAGGTAAACACTGAATCTCTATAAGATACAATGGAAATAGGCACTCCATGAAGGCACATAATATGCTTAACATACAACTTAGCTATAGAATAAGTAGTTTTAACTGGTAAGAAGTAAGCTGATTTTGTTAACTTGTCCACAATCACCCAGATGGAATTGTATCCATCCTTCAAATGAGGTAACCCAGTTACAAAATCCATAATAATTCTTTCTCATTTCCACATAGGCATAGGAAGAGGCTGAAGCTTCCTAGAACGCTTTTGATACTCAGCTTTCACTTGATGACACGTCAAACACTTAGAAACATAATCAACTACATCCTTCTTTAATCCATCCCACCAGTATAAATCTCAGATGTTGTGGTTCATCTTAGTAACTCCTGGATGTACACTATAAGCTGTAGAATGCATTTCTTTAAGGATCTCTTTTCTCAAATTATCCACATCATAAACTCATAATCTGCCACTGATCCATAAAACACCTTCATCATCCAATGTAAAATCAAAGAACTTTCCTTCACGATAATTCTCCTCAAGCTCTACTAGAATAGGATCTCGGCCCTGAGTTGCCTTAATTCTATTTCACAACACTGATATGACTTTGAACTGAGCTAACAATCCTCCTAATATACTAATCTTCATCATCAAACCTTGATTCACTAACTTATGCAACTCTTGGATCAAAGGTCACCTCTCCACACTAATGTGAGCAAAGATTACCTAAGGGCTTTATACTCAAAGTATCTGCTACGATATTAGCCTTGCCTGGATGATAAAGAATATCATAGTCATAATCCTTCAGTAATTCCAACCATCTCCTTTGCCTTAAGTTCAGATCTCTCTGTTGAAAAATGTACTTCTGGCTCTTGTAATCTATAAAAATCTCATAAGTCACCCTGTACAAATAATTTCTCCAAATCTTAAGAGCAAAGATCACTGCAACCATCTCTAGGTCTTGAGTAGGATAATTCTATTCATGGTTCTTTAACTGCCTCGAAGCATAAACTATCACCTTAATATTTTGCATTAACACACAACCTAGGCTGACTTTGGAGGTATCACAATACACAGTAAATTTGTCTTCTCTATTAGGTAAAGTCAGAACTGGAGTTATGGTCAACTTCTCCTTTAGTAACTGAAAACTGTTCTCACAAGAATATGACCACATAAACTTCACGTTCTTCTGAGTTAGGCGAGTTATAGGAGCTACAATTCTCAAGAAATTCTGCATAAATCTCTTGTAATACCCAGCCAAACCCAAGAAACTTTGAATCTCTGTAACTGATATCGGTCTGGGCCATTCAGACACTACCTCAATATTCTATGGGTTAACCTGAATACCATCTTTAGATACCACGTGTCCAAGGAATGCAACATTCTCCAACCAGAAGTCACACTTTGAGAATTTAGCATAAAGCTGATGTTTTCTTAATGTCTGCAGCACTGTCCTCAAGTGATATACATGCTCTTCCATACTCTTCAAATACTCCAGTATATCATTAATGAAGACTACTATAAATGGTTTGAATACCCTGTTCATCATATCCATGAAAGCAACTGGTGCATTAGTTAATTCGAAGGACATCACCAGAAACTCATAGTGACCGTATCAAGTGTAGAATGTCATTTTAGGAACATCAGCTTCACTGATCTGCAACTGATGTTAACCCGGCATTAATTTAACTTTGGAAAAGAACTGTGCACCCTAAAGTTGATCAAACAACTTATTTATTCTCAAAAGAGGATACTTGTTCTTCACTATCACCTTATTCATCTCTTTATAATCTATGCACAGTCTTAGTGTACCATCATTATTCTTCATAAATAGGACTGGTACACCCCAAGAAGAAACACTGGGTCTAATGAAACCCTTGTCAGTAAATCTTATAACCGCTCCTTTAATTCCTTCAACTTTGCAGAAGCCATTCTGTAGGGCGGCATCGAAATAGGAGTTGTGTCTGGGACCACATCTGTATAGAATTAAATCTCTCTATAAGGTGATAAACCTAGCAATTCCTCAGGAAAATGTTAGAAAACTCAAAAGCTATTGGAATATCTGTGAGAGATAACTTCTCCACTGAAGTATCCATGACTAGTGCTAAGTATCCCTGACAACCTTTTCTTAGTATCTTCCTAGCCATGATAGAAAAAATGAGATTATGAGGTGCAGAACTCTTATCACCCACAAACTTAAACTTTTCTTCATCCAAAATTTTGAAAATCACCTCTTTACTTCGACAATCCATAATGACATAATGCTGAGATAACTAATTCATACCAAAGATCACATCGAACTCCATCAAATCCAACAATACCAATTCCATTGACAATTCTCTGCCTCCTACTAACACAGGACACGCGGGAAGAAAAATATCAGCGTCCAATGAATCACTTAGAGGAGTGACAACATATAAGGGAAATGTCATCCTCGAAACTTGCCAACATGAATTCAAAGCAAAAATAGGGGACACGAAATAATGTGTGGCACTCGGATAAATAAAAACTCTAGCATCCAAGTAATAGACTGGAAGTATACCTACAACAATGGCATTGGATGCCTAAGAATCCTGCTAGGTAAGGGTGAAAACTCTTGCCTGATCTCGGCCTCCCTACTGCTTGGTGAAAGCCTGAAAAAAACTCCTAGCACCTCATCTACTACCTTTGCCACGCTCCTGCTGGGCTACAACTTGCGACGTACTCGGATATTGAGCTAGAGGTAATTGATAACGAGCTGAAGCTAAACTAACAATGGACTACTACGAAAATGGTTATTGGTAGCCAGAATATAGATATGCTCTGGCAAAATGCCCTATCTATCCACATCTGAAATAAGCTCCAAGAGTCATGTAGTATAGTCCCAGATGGACTCTCCCATACATCTAACAAGCACTGACTACTGATCATGTACTACCATAACTTGAACTTTGACCACTACTGCTATTGGTAGCACCAGAATTAAATATGATAGGTCTACACGGTCCACCATGGTCATGTCTGCTACTCCTATGGACTCTCTACTGAGGTATTTAGCTTTACTGATAAGATTCTCTCTGCTGATTAATAGAGCCAATCTAAAATGTGGTGTACTAGGTGCTTTATGATCCTCTTGTCTGGACACCTCCTAACTGATAATAATCAGGCATAACTCCCTGCCTGACCAATTTGAGCTCTATCTCCTTGGACAACTCTATCATAGACTTAAGAGTAAGGCTTGCAGTAGGCATCCCAGTGAATGCAGAACCAAGTCCTGTGACGTACGTAGTGACTGTGAAGTACTAATCTCTCATCAAGTCCTCTATATATCGACCCATTCTGAAAAACTCTCTGGTGTACTCCTCTATTGATTTGTCACCTCTAGTAATACTCATCAGTCAGAGTATATAACTCATCTGCATAGGCTTTGGGCAAAAACACCTCATGAATCTCTCTCGAAACTATGCCCAGGTGAGTGTTTTCATATATGGCTAGATGACTTGAACAAACCAATCCAGGGCTAGCCCCTCGATAGATAGCTTGACTATTATGATCCTCTGATACTCGGTGTGAGCAGTCCGAGTCCTCATCTCAATGGCATGCAGAAAGTCTAGAGGATCTGTAGTCCTGTCGAATGAGATCCTATCGACTTTGGCGTAAAACAACGCTGCCTTAAGGTCAGACATGCCTTGCTAATAACTAAGCTGCATCTACGGTGTGGTTGAAGGTAAAACAGCTTCCTCGAACTCCTGCTCTACAGGTTCCTCATCCTGTAGCTCTCTCTGCCTAAGGCGACTTGCCACTCCTCGAGGTCTACCTCTGCCTCTACCTTTGTGCCTAACTGATGGCTTATGAGGTAAAGCCTCATCGTGGAAGGACTCATCATCCTTGGCCTCAACGACTAGTGGAGCGACACATGCTTGCCTTCCCATTTTGAAAAGACAAAAACCAACAAAATTCAAACAAAACGGACAATAAACAGACATCCTAATGATTACGCAAAAAACTTATCAAAGACGTAATCAAACCTAATTTACTACAGTAGTTTCAAAGAAAACACGACTTTAATAACCTAGGTCCACAACACTAAAAACCTAAACTCTGATACCAACTTTGTCATGACCCAAATCGGTGAGTCATGACTGGTGTTAGAGAACAAAAATTATTTTGAATTCGGAACCCGTAGTAAGCTTAAAAAAATAAAAACACATGCAATAATAATACAAAAATACACCCAAATTAAAACTTTAATTAATATAAAATAAATTTTTATATTATAACATAATAAAAATATCTTCATGTAATATTCGAGTACAAGATCTCTAACTAGTACAACACACTACTATCATAATAACATTACTACTGCATTGATTACTAAAATATAAGAAAATGACAGTTCAATATTTACATAAATCAGCTGAACAGGAAAGAGTTCAACGAAGAGTACTACGAGAAAGGTCTAAAGTAGATCCTGAAAAAAAAATTATTGAGGGGAGTCAAACTTCACGAGTGAATTATTATAATATATATACATGCAACCTAAAGTCATATACAATCAAACATCAGTATAATAATATATATACATGCATTTCATACAGATGCTAAAATCCACTTTTATATAATAATAAATGCAGAAAATTTTATTTTGGGTAAAGGATAGGAGCAGAATCCTAAAATATTTTGCAACCTCAATCATTGAACCTCACTAACTGACAGGCTCACTTAATTCCAAAATATTTCTCTTTTCCATTTTTGGACAGTAGATTGGTCCCAAGACACTAAGTCAACCGAGCTCCAGTAGTCTCATTGTCGATGTGATTGGCCTTGAGACACTAGGTCAATCGAGCTCCCGCAATCATACCACTCACTCAGAACAAACTTCAATAATCAATTAATCAAGTCTTAAATCAATAATTTCATAATATTAACTCTTAAATCTAATGTTCTGGTACATACACAGTCCTAATGCAGCCCACTAGGTAGCACATTTTACTTTTATCCTTCAAATAAATCTTATAATTATTAAAAATACTAGAATGCATAATTTAAACATGATAACATCCATTTTTAAAGAAATATACCAAATATATACCAAACTTATACCAAAACATATATATAATCATTTAATAAAATAAATCATACTTAATCACATTATAAAATATGGATGCTCATAAACATGTATTCTACATGCAATGCATATATATGTGATAATAACTCATATTTGTGCACTCCTCTAAAAGAGATAGACTGGCTTAGTCCGGTAGGCTTCGGTTTAAGCATAACTATAAAAATAATAATAATAATAATAACATTAGAATCGAAATCCTAATTCTATACTTCTAGAAATTCTAAAGAATGACTTAATCTAAGACACGACTCGACCAAAAATTAAAAACTCAGGATCGACCCGATATTAAGTTTTATGAGAATTCTACAAAAAATTTGGCAGAATCTCCTTTGTAAAATGGACGTCTCTCTACTAAAAGTAGAGCCGATCTTACATGCAAACATATTTCAAATATTCACAATAGCACAACTTCTCAGGTTGAGCCTCCCCAAACTACACAAATTTTCCAACCGAGAACCAAAACACATGAAAATCAATAATTTAATAATAAATATTAAAAATCATTAAAATCCATAAAAATAAATAAAATACCTCAATACAATTTATTTAAATAACAAAACACTAAAGATAATTTATTTTCAAATTAATTTAATAAAATCTCAAATAGAGTTAAATAATATTAGTAAAAATTTCATTTTTCAAATAGTCAAAGTTAAATAGCAATAAGTACAATTAATTATTTAAATTACTCGATTATATAATAAAAATAGTTAAAAATCTATTTTAATCATAAAAATAATAAATAAGCTATTGTTTCAATATATTTTTGGAAATTATTATTAATTAGTTAAAAATAGTAAAAAAATTATAAAAAAATTATTTTAATACTATTTATCATTCAAAATTTATCCAAAACACACTAATTAACAATAAGTTTGATTAAAATGTGAAATTTATAAATTTTTTTAAAAATTAACCAAAATTACTATAAATTCATAAAAATTTATTTTCTCATTTCTAAAGCCTAATGTTTCTATTAAATATACTAATTAGCATTATTCTCAATAAAAATCATATAATTAATAAAATTTACCTTATTTTTTAAAAATACAATTTTATACATAACCTAAATAAATTCATATTAAAAATCTAAAATTAATTTCACCAAAGTTCCTTCACAAACCATAATCAAAATAATTTAAAAAATTTTTTAAAAATATAAAAAAATTTTGGCGAGGGTCATCGAAACAGTGACTCGTTGGAAAGCAAAAACACAAAACTTTAAATAATTTAGAAAAATCAAACAAAAGTATATTTAGGTAGCCCTTGATGCACACAACCACATTTTCAAAGGAATTAAGCACTAATCAAACCATATCAAGCTTAAAAAAATCAAACCCTAAATTGATCTTGATGTGTTGACTCTTTAACTTTAACTTTTGACTTATTGACTTTAATTTGAAATATTCTTAAATCTTCTAGAATTTTTTTAAATCTTTCTTATTAACTTTAAAATAGAAAAATAACTTAAAATTGGTCAATATCAAGTTAATTAATTTTAAAATAAAAAATTAAACTAATTAACTTGAATTATGAAAGCGCCCCTATATACCTGACGGGTGGAAAACAGAGGGAGAGGCAGCCCTCGCTCGCGTCCCCCCTCCGGGCCGGGAAGCTGTTAGGGAGTCGGGGGAGCTATTAAATTTGTTATCTTATTTACCTCGTGTATACATATGCCCGTACACGCGCATACACGTACACGCACACACGCATATACACGCACGTACAAGCACGCACGCACACACACGCATGTGCGCATGCGCGCGCGCGACCGATTTCTAGCTCTATGGCCGTTTTCTTGAGCTTAAAGGCATGTATAAGCTTATACTTTTAATTCTTTTTAGAGTTAATATTAACTTTTATTTTAAAAATTTTAATTTTTTAATTTATTTATGTTTAGTCTTTAGTTTGATTGATTTATGTTTAAAGTGCTATTTATATAAGAATAAATTTTATCATTAATTTCAATAATTATTAATAATTGTAATATCTTTTTCATTAAATATATACAATTCAAAAGTTTTCATTGTAATATTATTATTATTATTTGTATATGTGTGATCTTTTATTTTCGAAGGACACCTGTGTACTTTTCCATTTTCTATTTCTTGTTGACCTGATTTGTGTTCATTTTATAGGCCCTGTCATTGCATGGTTTTCTCTCTCTTTGATGTTTTAGATGTCTATTTTTATTTCTAATTGTTTAATTTTTTTTATTATTAATATATTTTAATTATTTTTTATAATACCCATATTTAAATATATTCTTTGTGGAAATACATAAAACTAATAATTGATTGAAAGTATTATTATAAAGATAGTACAATAATCTCTTTATTCCTTTTTAATTGTTATTTTGAGTTGAATTTTTTATTTTAATTTATTTAACATTTTCAATTATCAATGTATTTTAACTATAATTTTTTTCTATCATACCCTTATTTATATATACATTACTTTTAGGAATATACAAAACTAATAATTGATTGAAAGAATTATTATAAGGGTAGAATAATATTTTCTACATATATTAATTACATTTCTTAATCTATGTACATAATACTTAAATGACAATTAAAAAAGAATAAAGAGAATATTTTATACTTATATTAATTACATTCTTTAATCTACATGCTAAAACTTTAAATGATACTTCCTCTATTTTTTTTTAATTATCGTTTAAAAACTATGCATATAGATTAAGAAATATAATTAATATATGTATAAAATATTAAATTACCCTTATAATAATTTTCTTAATTAATTATTAATTTTGTATATTCTCAAAAGTAATATATGTATAAATAAAGGTATGATAAAAAAATAATTAAAAAATGTATTAATAATTAAAAATATTAAATAAATTAAAATAAAAAATTTAACCTAAAATGATAATTAAAAAGGAACGGAGAGTAAGTTTAATTTTTTTTGTTTGCGCTGTCTGTCATTCTTTTATAATAATTAATACCCATAGTTATCAAAATAATAATAATACCCATATTTTCTGTATTTTAAAACAATGGATTCTTCAGAGTTTTCTTCAGAATAGATCAGTGGATATATAATATACATACCCTACCCTCCATACCATATTTAATTTATAGGTCCAATACATTCTGAATTTAATAGTTTCTATCAATTTAGTATTATTTTAACTTATAAATTTATTATTTAAATATTTAATTTATTAAAAAATAAAATTTATTAATATTTTTTATTATTTGAAGTATGAAAAAAATATATTTTTATAATTTATTAAATTTTAATTAATTGAATTGGAACATATTTATACGAATAGCGGAAATTTTTGAACAACGGTATAAATCATATTTTTAACAAACTGAATGAAGAGATAAACTGAAACGTGTAACAGAAGTGTTAAGCCAAGTTTATATATACATAGCACCTTTTCTTTTTTCTTTTTTTTTTTTTTGGCTTTTTTAGCTTTGTTAGTTGAAGGTGGTTAAGGGGAAGGTAAGGGAAGGGATGGGAAGGGAAGAGAAGAGAAGAGAAAAGAAAAGAAAAGAACCCAATTTTCAAGAGGCTGATATCAATTGCCTTGGATTCAGGGAACCTGGTTTTGGTGATTCAGGGAACCTGATTTTCCTGTGGGTGTTCTTTTTTCTGGGTTTTTCCTCCATCACTCTTTTGCTTCTTCTGCTGCTGATTTCCGTGTTTTTGTCATATATTGATCAATCCTTTCCTTTTGGTATGACCCAGAAGCTACTCTTCCTTGGAAGCTTGTAAAAGGAATGTTCCAATGAGTTCTGTAGCCTCTCTGTTTCTGGCATTTTTTTCTTACGATTGCTTCAAATATAGTACATGAACGTAAGTTTATAGAACCCATTTTGATTCTCTATCCATTAGCTTTCTCATTGCTATAGGCTTTGTTCTTTTCTTTCCTTTGGAGGGTTTCAAATCTACCTGCAGCAGTGGCTGTTTCATTTAGCATTAGACAGAATGGTATACAACAACTCACCAGTAGCAGCCCACATGGATATCTCTGGAATAATGCATGTATCAGATAAAGCAAACTTACCCATTAAGAAGCCAAATATGCCCTTTGAGTCTCTTCCTTGCAAAAGTGAAGATTATAGCAGTAGTTACAGTAGACACGGTGGAATTGATTTCAGTTCCAAGGAGGCCGGTGATGGTCGATGTGGAGATTGTGATTTTGTGTCATTAGGTGATGACCGATTAGTTAAAAATATGCCTTCTCAATCCTTGGCTAGTGATACTAGCAGTATTGAAACAAGTGATGGTCCCAAGTCCCAGGTGGGCTTAGAGCCTATGGATGCTGTTGTTTCAGTTTTGAGAATTATTGAGGGTGATAAAGGCTATAAATCTGGCCCTCCTGGGATGCCAGAAGAAAAGAAGAGCAGTATGGCAGGTAGCTCAAGTGTACTTGGATTCAATAGCAAACCACTTTGGGGATTTACTTCTATCTGTGGAAAGAGACCCGAGATGGAAGATGCTTTTGCTGCTGTGCCCCAGTTTCTGCAAGTCCCTGCTCAAATGCTGATGGATGATCATGTTTTGAATAGCACGAGCCAAAAAGCAGGTTGCTTCACTGCGCATTTCTTTGGGGTTTATGATGGACATGGTGGTTCTCAGGTATATGCTTAATACCCTCTTTAGTTGTGAAATTCATCAGTGTAGAAATAGACCAGTTAGGCCTTTCTTGGACAAACTTGATGGCAATTGTTTTCTGCAGGTTGCTGACTATTGTAGCAAGCGCATACATTTGGCTTTGGCTGAGGAGATAAAAATTGCAGATGCAGGCTTGTGCAATAGAAGCACTAACAATAGTTGGCAAGAACAATGGAAGAATGCCTTTTCAAGTTGCTTTCTGAAAGTTGATGCTGAGATTGGTGGGTTATGTAAGGACCCTGCAGGAACGACTACAAATGACTGTGAGGCTAATTCTGAACCTATCGCCCCTGAAACTGTTGGTTCTACTGCAGTTGTTGCAATTGTTTGTCCAACTCATATTATAGTTGCAAATTGTGGCGATTCAAGAGCAGTCTTGTGTCGTGGAAAAGTGGCTATTCCATTGTCAGTTGACCACAAAGTAAGACATGGCTTTATTGTTTTTGCAATACGAAAGTTTCACCTGGCATTCTTCAGGAGATCAGTATCTTTATCTTCATATTTTGGTTACAGCCAGATAGAGAAGATGAACGTGCACGGATAGAGGCGGCAGGAGGCAAGGTCATACAGTGGAATGGGTTGCGTGTATTTGGTGTTCTTGCAATGTCAAGATCCATAGGTAAGTATCTCAACACCACTATTACTCATGTCCATTTCTTGTTCTTGATATTTGCATCTATTGTGGGCATGTTTGCTGTTGCTTTTAGTTTCATATCAGCAACAGGTGACATGAAATTGAAATGATTTGCTAATAAGCACATACATTTGTTCTACCCAGGGGACAGATATTTGAAACCATGCATCATCCCAGATCCAGAAGTAATGTTCGTTCCTCGAGCAAAAGAAGACGAGTGCCTTGTCTTAGCAAGTGATGGCTTGTGGGATGTAATGACGGATCGAGAGGCATGTGACATTGCAAGAAGAAGAATCCTTGTTTGGCATAAAAAATATGGTAACACCTTGTCAGAAGGACGGGGCGAGGGGTTTGATCCTGCAGCTCAAGCTGCAGCAGACTACCTCTCAAGGCTTGCTCTTCAGAAAGGAAGCAAAGACAATATAACTGTTACTGTGGTGGACTTAA
The DNA here is from genome assembly GCA_947683625.1 of Mallotus nudiflorus. Lineage (NCBI taxonomy): Eukaryota > Viridiplantae > Streptophyta > Magnoliopsida > Malpighiales > Euphorbiaceae > Mallotus > Mallotus nudiflorus. The sequence goes on from CANTUR010000302.1 coordinate 3,032,357, forward strand.
AAACTCACAGGAAATTTAAGGGAAAAACTTGATATATATTTAGCGTATTCACCAATTGATATAGTTTCATATATTTACAGTAACTTGGTTTAGCCCATTGGGTTAAGTTTAATGTCTCTGTCTTTATTGAAGCAAGACTATATAATCTGTATATTTTTTTCTGACTAGTCTTCGATGTAATCAAGTTTTGATTCAGGTAATAGCTTCAAACACCATTTTGTAGATCAAAAACATCCTGGCAATACACAGTTATTCTCTAGCTTAACCAGCAAGTCGCAAAATGTGAAAAAGGTCTCAAGCAATCGTCATATCAGCAGCTTTGACAAGTGTCCAGCTGCTAGCAGTTGCTTCATACATGTCCGCCTTCAATCTTGTACACGAGTTGTCCACTGTACTACTTTATGAATAGCCAAATTTGGCGGCATTTTTTTAAGTGTCTGTTACTGTAATGGCAAAATTCACCCAATAGAAGTAGAAAAAAACAACAGAAACAGTAACATTTTTTTTGGAGAGTATCGCTTGTTAATATTTTGTTGTTAGATGGAAAATTGAATCCTAACATTACGAAAGATTGAAGTTGAAAGGTCCCAACTTCCAAGGCCTTGTATTTGAAGAACCCATCTAGGCCTTTTTTGGCACAAAACAATAACTTGAACCAGTTTTGACCAAAAACAAAAAAAATTTTGAACCAGGTTGGTTCAAGTTGCACAAGGAGATGGCAACCAATTTGGTCAATGTCATAGTTGCATACTGGAAATCATGGATGTTACAAGTAATCTTGGAGTTTGGATTGGTGATGCAAATTTCCTCTAGGGTTCCGAAGAAAAAGAAAAAAAAACAAACAAGCATCTGTTTGTAGTGGTCAACCAGAAGGGGTATAGCAGATGATACTTGGCAGATGAAATGAAATCTACTGATATGATAGCCAAAATGGAGATTTTACTTTTGTTTTGTATCTTTCCGCAGTTGCTGTTTCTCGGATATGCAAATGCAATGTACGTCCAAGTAACATGCGTAGGTGAGCAGTTTTTGTTGATGTGTGCAGAGCATATTGCTGCCGACACCGACAGTGATCATTTAGAGTCAAGGTCTTTGCTTGCTTGTGTACAAAAAAAGGATAAGCCCAAAAACACACTTTATGGTTGTACATATTTTTACTTAACAATTGGTAATTTTTTATAATTTTATTTTTTAATATTTTAATACTATCAATTAATAGTCATTCTTTATAATAAAATTTTAATATAATTACTTTTCAATCATACAAATATTTTATATGATTTGTCATTAACATAACTATTTGAATATTTCTAAAAATATTATCAATTTATTTTTAAAAAGTGTTTTACTTCTAATATTTTAAAAATATCTTAATTTTAATTATTATGAATTCATTATAATTAATTGAATCAATATAATTTTGTATTAATACAAAATACATACTAATCTTATCCATCAACACTTTTCAATATATTTACTAGAACTCAAAAGTCCAATGAAAAATATAAGGAACAGGTGGAAGACACATTTTAGACTCTTCAATCCTACTTGATCTTAAGGAACAGATGGAAGACAAATTTTAGAACGAGAAAAAAAACGGGAAGTTATTTTCATTTTTAGGCGTTATTCTCTCTTGATTGAATTGAGAGAATATTTTCCGCAAACGAAAAACGTATTAGTAAATAATTTTACATTAAATATTCATATTATTGTAAATGTCATAAATTTTTAATAACATTACCGAGGAAACTATTAAAATGTCAGTAAAGTGGTATTGCAAACCCTTAAGAAAAAAAACCACATATTTGAGTAACAAAAACTCCAAACCACAAGATATATATACTTTACTTTTCCCTATGAAAAAATAGGGTTATATATATCAAAGCAACATTCGGCTACCAAAGCTAACCAACCCACTAAGGGTCACCCATCATCAGGTCGTTTAAAGGACCTGCAACTACAATTCTTATTTCCATGCAAAAAAGCAAAAAAATTCCATAAATCATTGCTTTTTACAACACTGGGTCTTTCATATCTTTTAAGTTATACAGAATATTTTATATATATATATATATATATATATGAATATATATATATTCATAGACACCAACACTAACATTAAAAAATACCTTTTCCCAGCAATCATAAGCCCTCAAATCAGTAGTCTGTTCCTTGCACGATGAATCTTTTGGCCACCAAAACCTCCCATGAATTAGTGATGCTTTTTAGAGAGCCTTGAGACTTGTCATTGTAATGGCAGCAAGCAGTTTATTTTCAGTTGCAATGGCAGCTAAAACCTTACCGAGTCTTCAAAATTTCAGCCAGCTAACTTCACTTAAATTGTTTCAGTCCATCTGTTTGCAGATAGGAACTTGTTTAGAGAACAAATTATGAACTTCTGTATTAAAATCTTAAAAAGGTACGAATCCACATAACATATATGCCTGGTTCAGTAGGAAAATTGCATTTAACTTAGTGTCACTGTCAGGCTCTTAGAACATATAATAAATCAGGCAATTGAATCCAAGACAGCCTGAAATTTAGAGCTTAGGATAAGGAATTTCACACTCCACACCACTGAACTTGAATGTAAACTCAGTTTCTACAATAGAATTTGAAAGTAAAAACTGAATTTACCAGAAGTTTCAAAAGTTGCAAGTGGAGAGCCTGCGTTTTTGAAGTAAGATGAGAGATCTATATGCAGGTCGTTGTACATGTCCACGAATGGATGTGTCTGATATTTTCATTGGAAAGTTAAAAGAAAAGTAAGATCTATAAGTTTCAAGTCCAGCCAATCCATATCTAATTGATCAAATTTCAAACTCAAGCGACCAAAAGGAAACTAGTTTCGCATACCATAAGCTCATGTGCCGACTTTCTGTTTTCTGGGTCTTTCTGCACACTAAGATATAAATGAAGACAGGGGTTAGTGCACTTAAAATTCATAGCAGTGTCTAGGCTGAATGAAAATACCAACTAAATCTGATCACTAGAAGTGTATTCCATCCAAAGAAAAAGAGGACAGAAACATGCAAAAACCTTGCCTATAAATGCATAAGACAATTTTCCTTTTTTCTTTTAAATTCAACTGCTGTATGCATCTCAGAATCAGTACAAAAGCAACTCACGGGCTACTTAATTATACCAAATAAATATTAAATATTAAGTTGCTTGATAATTATATCCTTGAGTTCTGAACTATCAAATGCAAATTTATCCTATGGAAAGCATGAAAGCAGCCCTGCAATTAACATCATTAAGCCATCACAGAATTATATTTTTTCCAAACATCAGAGTAATCTTTACCATGAAGATATGAATGAGCAGAACTCTGACGAAAATTGATCAGAAGGAGCAGAAGGTTGTGGTTGATCAACAACAGCTTCCATAAGTTCATAAACATTAACCCAGCCTTCACCCTGCTCTGGAGGGGAATATGGGAATTTACCAGTTGCACACTCCAATAATACCAAACCCAGGCTCCAAATGTCACTTTTGTAGCCATACTTTCCTCCACTAATTCTCTCAGGCTACAAAATACAATCACAGATGAACAAGTTTCAAATACAAGCCTTTAATAACTATGAATATATGACAACTTCACAGCCAAAGAAAAGTTCATTCTTGCAAAAGGAAAATCCATAAGCATCACCACATGTATAATTAAATACTTACAGACATATAGTTGTATGTACCAACAAAAGTATTAGCCAGCCCAGAGGTGCTTGCCATTATCGCACTCACACCAAAGTCAGTAATCTTGACTTCTCCTCTATGATTTATCAATAAATTAGAAGGTTTCAAGTCCCTATGGATTATATGCTTTTCACGATGAAGATAAAATAAACCCTTGAGCACCTACAGCATGCATTAGAAAAACAATTGGCAAAACAGAAAATGCTAACTAGAATGAATAACAGAGATTTGCAAATTACATGATTTTCCAAATACCTGTTTACAAATGGCAGCAAGATATGGTTCTGGAATAGTTCTAACTTTTTTTAGAAGATCAGCCAAAGATCCCCCATCCATATACTCCAAGATAAATGAAATGGCACCATTATCATAGAAAGACTGGTAGCACATAACAACATATGGACATTGTGATGATTGGTTAATTTTTAATTCCTGGGCGATTGCTTTCCTTGAACTCTCCTCAATATTCATTTGTATAACCTGAAGATGAACAACAATACCAAAGTTAAACATTGAATGGAGCAACAGATTGCGAAGAACTAAAGAACCAATAAATATATATATATATATATGAATATTTTTTCTAAATACATAAATGTTAGGCCGGGCAAAAGCCAAAATCAAGATGAGTACCTTTAAAGCAAAAAACTGGCCTGTCCATTTGTGTTGTACCAACTGCACAATTCCACTACTTCCCTTCCCAATAACCTTAATAGTGTCTATGTCTGCTAAACTCAATTGATTGTCTGATGGCTTAATGGGGGGTGGCTGCACGCAGGTATGCACATAAAACAAACTTAAAATGTTTAAAAGGCAGGAAATTACACAGTAAGTAACACTAGTATGAAATCATAAGACTCTAACAAGTGCACCGATCATTGCTTCTCGGTTCATGCGTTTTAAAGGAATTAAATTAGTACTAAACAAAAGAGAAGATGTTCAGTAAATAGAGTAACCAAAGTAAATATAATGTCCACGAAGCATTAATCTCAAAATCACCAAATTAACAAAGAAATAGACCAGTCTAAGCTTAGATCTCACTACAAAGCTCGACAACCGGATACTAAAACCAAGTCACATTCATTTAGCGTTGATCCACCGATCTACTATCAATTTGACCTAATTAAAATCAACAACAATTCATTAGATCATCTGCGTCAAAAGAAGAAGCAAGGCGAAGTAGAGGATTACAGCTTCGGGCTCAGTTTGAGACACAATTCGAACCCCGTCACGATTGACGAGCAGATCGCCATCCATAAAAGTGCCACTCTGAGTTCTGGCGAGACAAAAAAATCAGAAAAAAAAAAAAGGAGAGAGAGAGAGAATGAGAGAAGAGGAATAAAAGAGACTTACAAGAATTTAGCGAAGGAGACTTCATCAGGAGGAGGAAGAGAAAGCTTGAGCTTCACATTAGGGTTTAAAGCTCCTTTCCTCATGATTTTTTTTTTTTTGGGTTATTTGATTGAATTTTTTGTGAAGAAGGATTTTGATTGTATTGGTAGGAGAGAAGTGAATAAAAGCAAAGAAAGACTAAAAAGACTAAAGACCAGTCGCCATTACAGAACCAAAACCAAAACCAAACAGCTGCTGCTTTCAATGAACAAGCTCAGGACTTTCCGTTTACTTTTCTTCTCTTGCTGGCGCCCCTTTTTTTTTTTAATTTTTTCTCCGTTTACCCTCCAATTATTTTCCTCCCATCAAGATCATTAACAATGCCAGAGTGATAGTCATTTCTTTTTTTTCTTTACCGTCAAAATTCAACTTCACTGTATTTTAACTCATTCGATTTGATTTTAGGGTAATAAAAATTTTCTAACAAAATAATGGTTATTTCTTTGTATTTCACTATAGATAACTCAAAATTTATTTTCATTTAAATTTTTAAAAATATATAAATCTTCTATCATTCAAAGAAAAATTCATCCATTTTAATTCTGATTCAGTTGAGTTGTAATGGTTATAAATCATCAATGTAAAAACTCAACTTTTAAACCTATCTCAATTATTTTGCTTAATTTTTATTTCAATGTGAAATATTAATTGATAACTCATATTAATATCCTATTATAATAAGGGATATATTCCCCAAATAAGAGGATTACTTGAATAAAAAAAAAGCTCAATAAAGAAGTCTATTTCAATTAGGAAGACTACTCTACAAAAGAAATATTTTCCTCTCCTAAATAGAGCAATCCTACAAAACTAAAGAATCATATTCCTAAGAGGTTTGAGTAATATTTTCTCTTATAAATGCATTTCATGACATTTCATGTCATTTGTATTCTCATTATACAACATTACCAAAACATCATTCCATCACTTTATCATCACAAGCAATCATCTTTTGCTCATTTATTCTTAATTCTCTACTTTATTATGTCTATTTACTTTATTATATTTTTCTTCATACCGTTACTGACTTAAGTTTCAGAGTGTTTAGGCAGAAACTCCGTCCCTTTACCCATTCTTCTCGTCGATGCAGGTTCCACAAGAAAAAATATCAATTCGAAGTTATCAAGTGGCACCGTCTATGAGAAAAAGACCAAATTCAATTACGAATTATCTTTACTTGTTTGGAATCTAGCTCGATCATTCAAGAAAAGCAGCCAAATCAAACTTCTGATCGTGAAAAATTACAATTTAGTCATCAACAATAAATTCAGATTAAAATGTTGCAGAGTGTAATATCCTGAGTTTTTAAATAATTTTAAACTGCATCGGGATATGCAGTGTTAATAATTTTTATATATATTTATGATTATCTAATGAGTTTATTATTTATTTAAGTTATTTTTAATTATTTTTATTATTTTTAAGTCCTTTATGTAAAAATTTTTCAGAAATTTTATTTTTGAAAAAATTAAAACGTAAATAATTAAATATTAATTATTTTAAGTAGTTTTGTAGAGTTACATGAGTCCATGCATAATTTTAAAGTGTCAAATAAAATATATATACTTACATGCATTTAAATTAAATTAGGGTTTATTTAAGTGAATTAAATTATATTATGTAGTTTTAATATTAATTAATTAAGTGTGTATATATGTATATGTGTATATATATTATTAAAATAAGTGTGTGGTGCATATTTATTGTGTATATTATATTATATATTAAAATAATATAAAGTAAGATATATATATACATATAATATTATTAACTAAAATAAAGTTTACGATAATTACAAGTTTGCCATTCCATTTTCTTCCTTCCTCCCGATTGTCTCCTTCGCGATTCCGACCGTTGTAACTCCATTCTCTTCCCGTCGGTGTGCCTCTCGGCATGCCACCTTCCCTTCTAGCCATTCTCAACGTCCCAAGCTTCCTTCTCTAGCGTGGTTTGGCCGGATTTTCAATGAGTTGCCGAAAGTTGCCATTAACGTCGTTCAAGCACTTTCCAGCCACCATTTCGAGCCCCACCAGTCTCTATCTCTTCCTTGAGCTCTAGTGAGTGCATTTTCAAGCTTTGTTTCACTTAAAATGGTCTAGATTTCCCTAGGTTTTGAATTTTCAATTTCGGCCATTTAGGGTTTTTGATTTTTTTGAGCTTCGATTTGGTTGATTCATGCAAACTTCCTTCACAAACATTGATCCTTGTAGCTTAATCTACCTTTGTGAATTTTTGTAGAATTTTTGGGAATTATTTTGATTTTTGTGAATTTTTTATTGTTTTATTAATATTTTCTAATTTTCGAAAATTAATTAATTAAATTATGAAATTGAAATTTATGGTGTTTATAGGTGCTAAAATGAATTTTAGAAATTTATTTGTAATTTTTTTGATTTTTATATAATTATTATGAATTTATTTAGTTTGTGTAATTTTTAGAAAATTAGGTTAATTATGTTTTTTATTGAAATTAATTGGTTAATTGAGTATAAATATTGATATTATTCAATTATATGTTGAGAAATTTAATTTTTAGTGATTGTACTATTTTTGGTGAATTTTTTATTAATTTTAGGGAATTTACATAACTAGGGGTATTTTGGTATTTTGGCACTAAATTGGCTAAAAATGTAGTTAAATTGGTTTTAATAGTTATTTAAGGTATAAAAATGATTTCTAAAAATTATTTAGTATTTTTAACTAATTAAAACTATTTTTCGTAAATTATTTTCAAATTATATCTAATATACGATTTTTCTAAATAAATGAGTTTTTATTGATTTTTAATATGTTTTAGGGTTAATTATGTAATTTGGATTTATAAAATGTATTTTGGTCAATATTTATGAATTTATTGAGAATTACCGATTTTTAATAATATTTTATTAAAATTAGGATTTTTATGCATTTATCGGTAAAATAAATATTTTTAGCGTTTAAATATCTAAATTTGTATATTTTGAGTATTGAAGGGCATTTTTGGTATTTTTCGTGTGTTCTGTAATTATTTTTTGAATTGTGAACCTCAGTCGGTGGAATTATAGTTTGAGAGTTCGACCGAGGGGTTGTGAGCCTGTGTTTATTCGAAGTGTGTTTCTTTGCAGGATCGGCTCTACTCTTTGAGTAGAGAGACGTCCATTTTACAGGGGAGGTTCTGCAGGATTTTCGGTAGAATTCTCATAAAACGTGATGTCCAGTCGAATTCTTATTCTGATTTTGTGTCCACTATTCTTAGATTGAGTCTCTAAAATGTCGATAGACTTATTCTGATTCATGTTGTCATTTGTTTGTTTAGTTACACCGAGACTAAAGCCTAGTGGATTAGGCCTGTCGGATTCGTCTCGTGGAGCGCAATAACAGTGAGTTATTATTCTATATATACTTGTATTAAAATTGCATGTTTTAGAAATTTATGACTTATTTTATGAATTATGCATAAATAAGTTAATTATTGCTTAGGTTTATTTTTGGTATATTATTGGTATATTTTAAATTATATGCATGTTTTATTACTGAATTATTCTTAAAATGTTTGAAGTATATTTATAGTTTATTTCTAGTTTATTTTGTAAATAAATTGAATTTATTTGACGTATATATACCGAAATATACCTGATTTATTTTTGGTATATTTCTAGTATATATATGGTTTATGTTGCTATTTTATTTAATATTATGCATCATTTATTTTATGAAGGTATGTTTTATATAATAATGAAGGATATCAATAGAACGTGCTACTTAGTGGGCAGCACTATGACCAAGTACGTACCGGTACGACGATAGCATTTAGGCTATATTACTAACCATTTGTGGATATTGATTGGATTGATTTGATTTGATGTGAGATGTGATTTGAGAGTGTGATTGCTGGAGCTCGATTGACCAGGGGTCTCAGGGCCAATCACACTGACAGTCAGACTACTGGAGCTCGGTTGACCAAGTATCTCGGGGTCAGTCTACTATCTAAATGGAACAAGTGAAATTATTGAAACAAATGAGCCTATATGGCTAGAGTATTGTCTAACACTGTTTGAGGTTGCGATTTTCTAGGGTTCTATTTAATCCTTCATATGCGAATGTATTTCTTAATATTTATATAAAATGATTTTGTTGCATTTGTGTGATTTTGTCTGTATATATATTTATTATATATACTATTGAATGTGTGCGTTGTCATTTAGTTATGCATGTATATATATTATAAAAATTCACTCAGTGAGGTCTGACTCCTTTCCGTTGATTATTTTTCAAGAGAGTCTACATCTTCAGACCTCAATAGCAGACTTATAAGCCGGATTTCTTTCGCCCCGGCTTCACTATGTAAACTGCTTACCTGAGTTTATTTTATAATCTAGACACTGCAGTAGTTATAGTTGTTTGTGAAATTTATGTATCATATTAAAATAAGATTGTATTTTTAAATATTTGAACTGGAATTTGTATTAAAAGATTATTTATATATATGTGATGAGGATGATCATTTAATTCCATTGGCGAATTACTATTCTATTTTATTTATGAAAATTATTTTTGCTGCACAATATTTTAATTATGTTATTATTCTTATTGCATGTTTTATTTTATTTTTAGGCTTGCTACGGGTTCCGGATTCGAAAGAATTCCCATTTCCTAGCGCCGGTCATGGCCCCTATTTTGGGTCGTGACACAGAGATTATTCTTTCCTATCATTACTACAAAATCAACTCCGCATCGTAAGGTTACAATAGTGGAAGCAGCAATAAAAGAAGGGGCAATGATAAAACGCTGCTTAAGGTTTTACAAAGTTAAGATTCTATGTTGGTCTGTCCAAGTCCGAACATCATAGAATATGGGCATCTAAGTCTGAGCATCAAGGATTCCGGACATCTAAGTTCGAACATCAAGGATTCTGGACATCTAAGTCAGAGCATCAAGGATTCCGGACATCTAGGTCTGAGCATCAAGGATTCCGGACATCTAGGTCCGAGCATCAAGGATTCCGGACATCTAAGTCTGAGCATCAAGGATTCCGAACATCTAAGTCCGAGCATCAAGGATTCCGGGAATCTAAGTCTGAGCATCAAGGATTTCGGGCATCTAAGTCTGAGCATCAAGGATTCTGGGCATCTAAGTCCGAGCATTAAGGATTTCGGACATCTAAGTCCGAGCATCAAGGATTTCAAACATCTAAGTCCGAGCATCAAGGATTTCGAGAATCCAATTCCGAGCATCAAGGATTCTGGGCATCCAATTTTGAGCATCAAGGATTCTGGGCATTCAAGTCCAAGCATCAAGGAGTCTGGGTATTCAAGTCTTAGACATCAAGGAGTTCGGGCATCCAAATCCGAGCATCAAGGATTTTGAGCATCCAAATCTGAGCATCAAGGATTCCGGGCGTCCAAGTCTGAGCATTAAAGGAGTCCGGGCATCCAAGTCTGAGCATCAAAGAGTCCAAAGCATTTGAGTCTGAACATATGGAGTTTAAACCACGTACAAGGTGCCAAAGAGTATAATATACTCAAAAATCAGACAGCAACATAGACGTTCTTGGATAGTCAAATTACATCAACACCATATATTAAGGAGAGAGCTTCAAATACTCCACAACAATTAGACAATTTCAACGAACATAAATATTTGTTACTTCAAGAGGCGAAACAAGAGCATTACAACCAAAATAAGTTTGTTTCCTAATTATTTATTTTCACATTCATTTTTCTTAAATTATTATCATATGGATGGATCATTAATTGAGATGGATCAAGCGATCCCGAGATTCTCATTCTTTTATTGTTTACTGTTATGGTAAAATAATACAAATGGATATGTTACCTTGAGCACCTCAACGTTGATACTCATGAGTATCAATAAAAAAAATCATCATGGACTTTGGGAACTTGATCCAACTGATAATCTCAGAGCTGTATATTTAGATAGTATATTTTCATGAAGCTGGATATATATAAAATACCAATAAATTGGGCACACATAAACTTAGGCAGCATCTTCAAAGACAAGGTCATTCAAGCAACAATTGAAGTAAACAACGAATATAATATTCGTGAATTCAAAAGAGGGATAAGAGTACATCAGGAGATAAGTTTCTCTTGATATTATTTAATTTATTTCTTTTCGCAGCTGATTTATTCTTATATGAACATTTATAACTCGTCACACAAGCACGCTCACACATCTACACATAGATGCTCGTCCATATATACATGATTATTATTCATGCAAAATATATATCAATTACATTTGATATATTTATTACATAAGGACTGACCATCAAATGAGATCGATTATACGATCTCAAAACTATTATTCTTTTATCTATTACTACATATAAGGAAAACATATTCATTGAAGATGCTACTTTAAGCACCAATCAGTCCAAATAATTGGACACTCTAATCATCTCACTCGGCATCAACATGCAAAGTTTGTCAAAAGATATTAGACACATTGCCAGGCAATTTAAGGTGAACAAGCACTCACTCATGCTCATACAATAAAGGGTGGTTCCCGCCAAAGCTAGATCAAACAACACTCGAGCAAATCTTACTCTACCTTAGATCTTTAAAATTTCAGAGAATATCCAACAAGGGAAATTCAAGAATGGAGTCAAGTATATCTGCCATATAGCCGGATAAATCAAAAGGCAATTCCAAGACATTTTAACCAGTATCACACACTATCCTTTATTTTAGAAGTGGCGCAACATTGACCCTTCACTCAAATTACAAATGCTCATCTCATAATTCAGATTGGGCAAACCTAAATTTGGTCCTTTAAAACCCACCTTCCATCATTTCAAACACTCTCACTAAATTACTACCCCATATTATGGAGCTCATATTGAAAGGGCTCAGACTCACTACTGGGATCCCAACATCCTATCTTTTGCTAAAATACTACCAATAATAAATGCTCAAAAAAATAAACATCTGCAGTAATATTGTCCGGACTCAACATCAATCATTATTTTGACTAGGCAGCTGCCATCAAAAGAGTTACTAAAGTTCATGAACCAAGTAACATTATACGACACTCAAGTTGTGCTTCTAATGCACCAAGACTATACGACACTTGGGTCGTACTTTTAATGCACCAAGATTAAGTTCAGTGACTGAAGTTAGCACCCTTAGGTCACTTCTGTAGTACTGAGGTTCCAAGCATGTAAGCCTCGCGTCCTTGCACCGAGCATTTAAGCTCAAAGTATCTAAGTCCAACAACTAAAGCTGGCACCCTCAGGTCGCTTCTGTAGTACTGAGGTTCCGAGCTCGTAAGCCTCACGTCCTTGCATCGAGCATCAAAACTCCAGTGACGACTGGTTCTATCATGTTGTTTCTATTAGTGATATGCACTAGGTCAATCATTTGTGATTATGTATTGACTTTCTTATTTTATTAATAAAGAGGTATTTCATTATCATTTGATTTTATGATAATTATATGAATGGTTAATTCTTACTAAGGCCATCAAGTATGTGACTTGATAGTAAAACCCTTAAATTAAAATAAGAGTTCTATTCTAATTATCCCTAGCCATTTATTCATTATATATAAATATTAAAGTATTGAGGCTAGTATAAAGTTGATTGATGGTTATGTTTTACTAATCATGCATATGAGATATTAAGTCAACTCATAGGTACATGATGAGAGATCATGTACTGGATTGACCCACTATGAAAATACTATATAGATTATTGTCATAAGTATTTCTTATCACAGTAATTTTATTTTGGTCTTTTGACCTTGAAATCATCATGGATTTCTACATAGCTATTTTATGTTTTGACACATTCTAACATTGTCTTTAATCGGACGATTAAATATGATGTTATTGGATATGAAATTAGTTATGTGAGGAATGTGAGTGATTCAGAAGGAATTTATCCCTCATTAATATGTGAAAGATATCTAAGGGCCCCTTAATGAGATAGACTGAAGGAAAATGCATGGCCATGCTGAAATGAATTGATAAAGAGTTATTATTTTCATTCTACTTGGAATCAAGTCATAATATTGAACTATATAAGGATGACATTCTATGCCTTATGTTCAATTAGGATATCATGTGATAAAGGGACAATAAAATTCACTGTAATTAGGTTATATCGGATTATTGACTTCACATGACTTGGGTAGTCATAATGTCTTGCTAGAGGCCACTTATGACTTGTAGGCCTAAATAGAGATTTAGGCTCACTGCCAATGTTATATGAACCTACAGGGTCACACACTTAGAATAAGTCCAAAACGAATTTAGGTTTAATGAGTCCAAAAATAAACTCTGTGAAAATAAATAATTAAAGTGTTTTATTTATTTGTTTATTTATTTAAGATAAATGTTATTTTAAATAAATAAATAAGATATTATTTCTTATTTGTTTTTAAACAAAATCAAAATATAATAAATGGAAGTTACCAAAAGGTCATTGGTAAGTGAAATCCTAATTTGGAGTCTATAAATATGTTATATTCTCTAGGGTTTAACACACTTGTTTTTCCTGCCTCCAAATTCATTTTCTTTCTTCTTAGTAAACAAAGACAGAGTTTTTTCTTTTGTTATTGATGTGTGAGACAATCAAGGAGGTTGCTAGCACACATTCCAATTCATTTTGTGAAGGGTTGTTCGTGTGGATACCTATAGAGGACTTATCATTTTGGAGACATTTAGATCCGAACAACCAAAGCAAAAGGCTCGAGGTAAGGTGTCACCAGTGTGAACCTCCTCTCATCCTTCCAGAAAATCTTGCCTCTTCTACATCTTGGTGAGATTCTTGAAACCCTAGATTTAATTAAGTAGTCGAATTATATGGATCCAGGTTTGGGAACATGATAAATCTTTAATTTTTCCACTGCGTTTGTATTATGAAACCCAACAGTTTCCACACTGATGGGTTAATCTTTTACCCCAAAGCATTTTTATTACAAGTTTTGTGTACTCAAGTCCAACTGACACTTCAAATAATGTTCTTATATGATGATTTCAAGACTCGGTATCGAGCTCTATCTTTTCTTGTGACTGAGGCTAGCCACCGCAGCTCACCCTTCCATATCAAATACAGTTACTCAAGCAGTCTCTCTCTCCAGGCAAATACAATGACATTTTCCATCAACTTATGGACTTGGATATATCGGACATAAATGTCTGAAAGCTCAATAAGGAAGTTTATTTCAATTAGGAAGACTACTCTACAAAGGAAATATTCTCTTATCCTAAATAGGACAATCCTACAAGACCAATGAATTATATTCCTAAGAGATTTAAGCAATATTTTCTCTTATAAATACATCTCATGTCATTTATGTTCTCTTCATACAACATCACCAAGACATCATTTCATCACCTCATCATCACAAACAATCATCCTTTACTCATTTATTCTTTATTCTCTATTCTATTATATCTATTTACTTTATTAAATTTTTTTCCATACTGTTACTGACTTAAGTTTCAGAGTGTTTATGGGGGAAATCTCGTCCCTTTATCCATTCTCCTCGTCGATGCAGGTTCTACAAGTAAAAATATCAATTCGGAGTTATCATTAATAAAAATCGGATTAGTTGAATAGGCAATCACAAATTAAATCTGAATAAAAAAATTTAATTTTCATTCAAGCTACATGTTTCGGATTATAGTAAATGTAGTTATATTAAATCAGTTATTAATAGATTTTTATTATTTTTATATCAAATCGAATGAGTTTATCTAAAAATAGTTTATATAAAGGAATTTAATATATTAAAAAATAAAAAAATAAAAAAATAAAATTTGATTTGATTGAATAATTTAATATTAAAAACTAGAAGTATTTAGAGATCATGATGTTAGAACCATCATACTGGAGAACGCGGACCATTTTTTTCAGTGGGAAAAGGGGGAAAAACCCACCAAAGCCAAAGAAACAGTGTTGAGAAAATGAAATCCATGGACATTAGTCATGCATGTTTGTTTGTTTGTTTTTTTTTTTTTAAAGATTTTATCATTTTCCTGGCTGCTAATGGCTTTAGCAGGTCCACGTTAACCACAGCACCACCGGCGCTATCAGGTTCTCTTAAAGTGACAACCTTTGCCCCCTTTGGTGCTAGACATGCATGAGCAGTTCTGAGCTGAGATGTACCTATCAGCCTACAGCGCTCCAATACACAGCTTCGAATTATGATTGGACACCTACACTTGACCAAACATAAGGCCTTAATTTCCACACCTCCAGTTCGATATCACCATCCATAATGAGATTATCATTAAGTAAAAAAAAAAAAAGGGTACTTGCAAATTAACCCAACATTAAACTTAGAATTCTGTCAAGTTGGTCCAGTTACTTGTCCAGATGTTTTGGTCTCCAAAAACTGTCGGCCAGTTCATGGATACAAAGACAAGTCAACCGTTGACTCTGTAATTTGAGACAGTGGTCTGTATGGAAGGAACCTGTCATGGAAACTTACCCCTTAATACTCCATGGTACCAAAATAGAATAACACAGCATAAATAACAGAAGTAAAGATCCAAAAACCAATTCTTAGAAGTAACCCACTAAATGATCAAATCAACGCTTGACTTGATAATTCTTCAATAGCTCAATGCTAGCTCAGGATAATGTCTTAATGCCCTTATTTTATGTTGGTAAGATGGTTAATAATGCCTGAATAAAGGTTACACTATTGAGCTCGTATACACATACACATGAAGCGCCTCGGATGCTATAGCATCGGAGGGCAGAACAGACACAAAAAACTGGTAAACAAATGACCATTATTCAATTCCAGTAATTTCACAAACATCATTCAATAGGCAACAATTAGCATTTTCTCATTTTCTGTCACACGTAAATCATTTTCTCATTCAATTCCAGTAATTTCACAAACATTAATCAAAGCATTATAATCTCGATATTGAAACTTATGAGCAAAAAATTGCACACAAATATAACTTTACATTATTGTGTTCAATATCACAAAGTGTCAACACTCAGTATATGTATGAATCCATTGAATACGTATACAGTGCATCTGTCTGTCAAGATATCTCTAAAAAGTAGATGTCCTGGCAGCGAGCCTTTTCCAACAAAAGCATAAGGGCGGCTCTTCTATACTTACCTTGCAGCAACTAAATCACAACGTAAACGCCTAGTTCAAGAATTGATAATGTTGAAGGAGAATTTTGATAGCAGTTGTGGGACTCCTGAAATAATTTGTCCATATGTCTACAAAATGAAACAATCAAAACAATTACAAATGATAATCCAACTTTAATAAAACTATATATTTAAGAATTCGTGTAGATTAGATCATTTCGGTGCATTTTTATATAGCATTTGCAGATCCCCAAATGAAGAAACAGTTCTCAGCCACCAAAAGACAGAATCAACAACACTATACAGATAACTGCACTCCCTAGATCCAACCCCAATAAACAGCTAAACCCATCAATACCATCAGTATCTACAAATCCCATGAAGAGTTGTACCTTATGATTTTCATGAATCTGGCACAATGGAACAGCAAGCAGTTTAAGGTTTTTGGGTACAATGAACTTACAACTCATTGGTAACCTCACAAGGAAGAGTTTTATGCATTCCTATAGAAAAAGAGAATAAGAAATTACGAAATTTTTGAAATCATAATGTTGCAATGGAGAAGTTTCAGTGGAATTACCTTAGGCCCTTTCACATTAGGAGGCAAGTAAGGATACAACAAAGTTTCAAAGTCAGGCCTCCACCACATTCCAAGGCATTCATCCACCTAGAATTTAAAAATTATATGTGCAATTACCACACAACCTGCAATAGTAAAACTCAAAATAGCATCAACGATGCAACTAATTACCTGCCAATCAGTTTGATCTTCATTTGCAGAGAGCTTTCTTGATAGCTTACGCTTCAATCCATCAACATCTATAAATCCAAAAAAGAATCCCAATTCAATAAGCCCTTATAAGCTTGCCCCTTATTTAAAACAATCTTTTTTGCCTCTTCAATCTCATGTTATAGAATTGCACAAAGAAAAACTAGATTTACCTGATTCACCTGGTCTCAGGCGACCACCAGGAAGCTTAAAGATTGAATTTTTAACTTGCAATAGCAAAAGATGAGGGTGTTTGAACAACTCTACCTGATTTAATAACATCACAACCTTTCAATTCAGTATCATCTTAATTCTCAAAATGCTAACATTTCTTAACCAACATTAACAAAAAGTTGCCAACTTTATACAAGTAAGAATTAAATTTTAAAAATCAACAAACAATAAAGCAAGAAAAGGCAAAAACACACACCCAAGTAAAGCAGATAACTAACCACAATAACAGCCTCCACATGAATCCTCAATCCACGAGCAAGATAGCTGATTCCACAAACAGTTCAAAATCATCTCAGAAAAGCAAAATAACGAAAACCCACAAAACCAAAAAGTAAAGAGACCAAAGAGAAGTACTTTGATTTCATTCTCTGTACACGATCAGCTAAGGTCTCATCTCTGAATGGAAGAGGGTCTTTTGATCCAAAATAGTAGCTACTAAGAGGGTATATATCCAAAACAGAACCTCGATCACTAGTAGTTTCATG